>OW804099.1:75876149-77126149 GCA_942159475.1 Sthenelais limicola
CAGGCTTCAAGGACAAGGACAATCTGACTTTATGTGCACACCTTTTGAGATTGTCCTTGAAGCCAGGGATTTTATTGAAGATTTTTGCCTAGACATTGTCTAATTTCTTGAAAGTTTAAAAAAACCTTTGTTCATCACTGATTACTTACTTGATTGCCCAGGTTAAATTCAAATCTATGGCAAAATTGTCTCCAAATTATAAATTTAGAGACAAAACTTCAACATTTCGAGACAAAACTGCCTGAGAATGGCTATAAGGACACATTTTTTATGAGCGCGGTTTTGTCTAGATTTGCTAAAAATTGTCTCGTTTTAATTGTCTCTTTTTTATGTGCGCGCCTGCTGGTATCATGTTTGAACTTTTTCACTGTTTTACTGAATTTAATTATCTTGACTGGAAAACACCTCTCGCATGTCAGTTGTGGAGGATGCAAGACAGTGAAACAATGGGGTCCCCCAAGGCTCCCTGTTAGGACCTTTGCTGTTTAGCATATTTGTAAATGACATGGCTGACGGATTTCCCAGCAGATTTAATTTTTGATTTTGCAGCATATGAAAACGTTGTTAAACGACATTACGTTTTTTCATAACTATTGGTGTAATTAATGACTTGGCCTTAACATGAATAATAATAATAAAAAATCCCTTGAGATCCATAATAAACATTTTTTTGTTATTAGTGTGTGTGGAAGAGGTTATAACAGGACTGGTGTGAATTTGTTTGACCCTGGGTGGTTTGATATGAAACCTTTGCAACCTCGGAAATGATTCGTTGTTGTGAGTGATATTAGCAGAGAGAGAATGTCCGATAACACTCCGGTTCAATGTTGGGAAATAGTTTAGGAGTTTGAAACACTGAATCACACTTCAAAATGTAAAATCTGGCCAGGAATAACATGTAGAGATTCGGATCTAATGAGGACATGCCTTTTTCTGCTATATATTATTGCAAAAATGCCAGTAGGAGGAGGAGAATGGTCATGGTACTCCAGCCATGCTGCCACGGCCAGCATGGCCAGGACCTCAGCAGGCAGGCAGGCTATCATGGGTGACGTCATGACACCTCCGAAGATGTCTGCCTACATTAAACATCATAATCCAAGATTGTAAGCCCTCCAGGACTCTTATTGGAGGAATTATCAGGTAATTCATACTCACAGACGTCTATTTCATTTGGCACTAGCTCCTGTTCATTAAACACTGGTTCACGATGTGGATATTGAATATCTCGAAGGAAGATTGGCACCTCTCTCGCGGCTTGTTCGCCGTCATTCGCTTGTATTGGATAGGCATGGTCTCGGTCGTGGGCCGCAGTTCTTGGCTGGAATTGTATAGAATTGTCATTAGAAATACACATTGAACTGTCCAGTGGTTCACTGTTTCTCCTGTTCACATTTCCAATACTTTGAATCGATCCAACTTTGTTCATATTAACTCTAGAGATAGATTTGTCTTCGGCAGAATCGCTTCTGTCGGAGTGTTCGTGTTTATGTCGGCCATTTTGGATCTGATCTCGTTCCCTGCGAGAATCGCGTGGGACACGAGATTTCACCCGAGAAGCGGCTGCCATATTGGCTTGCCCGCTATCGGTAGTATGGGCGCCGCCATCTTGGATGGGGCGTGGCACATGTATTTTGACGCCGACATATTTGTTAGGTTTAGAGTTATATGCACAGTTTAGATTGTCTTGAAAGTTGGTCAACTCACCGATCGGTTGGGATTGTATGATGGAACAGGAGTTAATGAGTTTTTTGAAGCCTGAGATGTTTGCTTCTTCTGGAATTGTTGTTTATTCCTTCGGCCAGCGCCGTCGCGGCTGTGCAGGTTGGCCTAGGCCGTTCTCTTATTTTGGCAATCTTTGACGGCATGTGCATTTTCCCTCTCCTTCATTGCAAAATAACAATAGCCGCAAACGTGTAGAAACTTAGTATTGCCTTCTGTGTGGCTGTTCTTATGTACACAGTTGTCGAAATTAAAGTCTCTACAAATTGCCCGGTTGCTTGTTTTGGTAGTATCCACACTTTTTGTTCCTTGTGTGTCCCAGGCCATTTTTACACGATAATCATTGAATACGTCAGTGTGCGACCATTCGTTCTGGTCCTCCAGGATAAGATCCAGGCACGCTTGAGACCAGGCATGTGCCAAATCCCAGGTGCGGAGAGATGTGTCCTCAGCAAGAGTGGCAAGATGGTGAAGCATAAACCAAGCTGTCGACCCGTATTTACAACTATTCATCGTCATTCGGGCGAAACCGCAGGTATACTCTGCGAGGGACAACTCTCTCTTCTGTTTCTTTATACGAGCCGCCATATCTGGTGGTAGAGATTTTTCTGGCGCATTGAAAATTTCAACCCTACCTCGTCTTCCTGTTGACCTGTATTGTGCGTCAAGGGCTCGCTTAACAACCTTTGAAGAATGATGTCTTGCTGTTAAGCGTCGAGGGGAGGGGAGAGAGTCACTATCCGAAGCTGACTCCTCCGAACTGTCTGCGGGCTGGCGTGATCTATATGAGTTGGCTGGGTGACAGCTGCGTAGAGGCGGGCTGTCAGCACAGTCACAATGTTTCTTTTTCCTTTGTCCGTGGTGGTGACGGTGGCTTTCTCGAGTATATTGTCGTTCCCAGGGCCGTTTAAAAGTCACTATGGTATCGTCCGAGTCAGCAGATTGTTCAAAATCAAGTTGGGAACTTTCCCTTCTCGATCTTAGGGGTGTGCGATACACCTCCTGAGCTGGGGGAGGTGACAGTTGCTGTCTCGAGTATCTGTCATGTTGGTTTGCGCCGGCTGACGCAGTCTGCATGGCTGTCGTACAAATCTGTGTCAGCATGTCGGACATTTGCTGCATCGGATTCTCACACATTTTCGGGGCGTTTTTTGGGCCTTCCACGCCTTTTAGGAGACACAATAGTCTTTCTTCTGGCTCTTAGACCACGTCTGGGCACAACTTTATTGGGCATCTGAGGCAGTCCATCATCTTCCCTGCCGGCAGATTCCCTCAAGTTGTGTTCCTTGTCGTTGGTCGCCATTTTGGCATTGGCCTGCTCGGCGCGTTCCTCCGGTGTGAAATCTTCTTCGTAAGTTTCTTCCTCATGCCCATGGTCGTCAACTATTATTTGAGTCTGTTGGAGCCTCTCCTCCTCCTGTTTCTATAGTTTTTCTGCCTTTTTAGCGGCTTTTGTGGCGTTATTTGACCCTTTGGGAGGCATAGAGGAAGGTTAGAACAAGGATTTCGCTCTGTATCAGTTGCAAGCGAGAATCCAAGTGGCCTGTGCGCCGAATGCGGGAATAGTTCAGTTATAAGTCGTGGAGGTGGCGCCACCCATTCAATGCCCTGTAATGCTTCGTCATTACCAGCCTCATTAAACATCATAATCCAAGATTGTAAGCCCTCCAGGACTCTTATTATTCAACATATTTATCTTCGAACCAAGCTGACATTGATTTTACCTAAAATAAGAGGAATAGGGCTATAATTGTTCTGAAGGCAGTATGTTCTTTTAAATCACTCCACAAACTAGAATTTATGGCATACAACTTTAGTTACTTGGATCAATTGATAAGAATATGAACTTGTGTTCTATTTCTTAAAATAATGTCCTATACTAATATACTGGAAGGTTATTCCATTACCCATTCAAAAAGTATTATTGAGATATTTCAGAAGAACCTTGTCACTATCTCTAGAAGGCGATCAAACGTCATGATAAAAAATATTGTGAATTAACTGCTAATCACCGGGAAAATATTAAAACTGTTCCCATTGTGGTGTTCTCAATACCAGCTAGTATCTCCCCCTCCCACCCTCCCTCCCCCCAAAAAAAACAAAAAACAAAAAAACAAACTAACAAACTACAAAACCATAATGCTCCTCGATAATATTTATTGTTTGTAGTTATCAAGAAAAAATCACTAAAAAGAAAAAAAAATAAGGGTAACGGCCACATTTGTGTACTCCTATGAGAACTGCTCTACAATTTAGATCGCATGTGAAAGGTAGTTCTGAGACCGGAGAACAATTTTTAGATACAATTACCATAAAATATACTTTAGAATGTAAAAAGGAATTGGTATCTATATCCGTAGAATATCCACTCACGCAATATTATAGCATGCGCATATATATCATACGTGGAACGGCTGTATCTAAATCCATTACATGACTATAGTTTGCCCCTTGGCTCATATTGAGTAATAACGTATATTTTCTTTTATATGTAGGCCTATTTGACTACGAAATGAAAGTAATGCCATTATTGGGCGTACCTTATAGATAATTATCTCTATTATTATCATTGGTGTTGTTTAGGAAGAAATCTAGGATTCTACCCAATTGTTGAACTTATGATAACTTACATCGAAATGAGCAGTGTTGTATTTTCATCTTTAAAGTCACCTGTCGTGATTCCTTAGGGGCAAAAAATAGAAGCGAATTTCTCTTTGTTTAAATGAGTGTTGTAGTAATTATGACCATACATGTATACTTCTACTTTATTTCTTGAGTTATAATCATAATTATGTAAATTACTTGACATAAAAATAATACAATGCTAAGTTATCAAATAAATCCAGTACTCATTTCTCACTAAAAAGAGTTCCGGACAACCTAGTTCACACTTTACAATACCATGGAAGCGCCAGCAAAACCTAAATACCTAACAACTGAGGATCTGCTTATAAATTACTGCAGGGTTAATTAGACACTATTAATATAAAAACGAAACGATATAGTGAGAATGATATATATAGTTTGTAGCTAAATGACATTTTTTCTGTGACCAATTGACCAATTGCGTTACATTTTTTTAAATTGAAAAAAAAGAAGATTAAATCGTCTTTCATGTTATATTAGGGACATAGGGTCAAACATAACACTGAGTTTGAGATTTGTTTATGCTGCGTGAAACACTCCAGAGATGTCACCACAATCATTTTTTCATACACGCCCTTCCCAAGTCCTTCAGATAACCTTGCTTGGAAAAAATGAAATAGTGGAGCGCAAAAATGAAACGGAGAAAGAGTAACAGCGAAGGACAAGTGTTACTTAACTCCAGCTTGAGTCTGATTACTGCCCTCTTAAAAACTAATTGCAATGAGGGGCCACTGGGGTGGAATAATAGGCATGTGGAGCAAGCTGTGAGGCCAAATTTTCGCATCCAGGGCAGACGCGACAGGAGGAGATCAGACAGCAGCTTGGGAAATAATAATCCATATAAACCGAGAGGTATTCAATACGAACCATCGAGGAAGAAGGGAAGCTGATTAAGTGTTCCTCAGATTCTTACCAAATTGAGAACATTTTTAAAAATTCTGGATAGGATTTCTTCAAAAGCATAAGGTTTCACCGGATTAATCTTTTAATTCCAAAATACTTTAGCTTGGTACCCACAAAAAAAGATTTGTTCTTATTGAGGGATGACATAAAATATCGGGATTTAACTCATTCCTTCGGGAACTTTCTGCTCAGTGATTAGGGAGATGTGTGGACTATTAAACTTGTATTTGTATTCACACTGGTTCCTGATTAACCTTTTGTTATTTTAATGATAGCATAGGTAAATCGGATACATTTGACAAATAGTTGTGTAATTGCATGAATATTGTCTTTAGTATGACACGGGGTGCAGTCAATTAAATACATCTACTGGGATATGCTTTACAACAGTCCGTAGGTTCTCACACAAATGAATAGATCTATGCGACGGGTTTATAGATCTATTTATGTTGTCCACAACATTTTAATCGATCAAGTATAAGTTATAATTATTTCAATGATAGGTGTATTGTATATTTGAAGGTAACTATCCGATTTCCAACGGTTTATTTTAACATCAACAGAAAACGTGTGTGGAAATGATTTGCCATTATCCCCAAAGAAAAAGCCAGACCCTGTCAAATTTCCTAGTCGTTGTTTGACTGGTCTAAAGCCATTAACATTTTGCTGCTGTTCTATGTTCATACAAGAATTCGTATTCGAATATCGATCCAAATAATACGAGTGCCTATGAGCGATGATAAGTGAAATCATTGCAGCAAAGGATTTTGGTGAGTCACGGAAATAGAAAGATAGACTTTTATGTTGCTCTGCAGCAAGAATAGCAGGGTAAAAACCTCAAGTGAATTCCAAATGGGTAGGAAAAGAACGGAACAAAAGATGAAATTCTTTAGTTATGATCTATATTAATTGAGAATGTAGCTTTAACCCGGACTTTAACCTGAGCTTTAAAGTAAGTCCATGCGCTAACTTTAAAATCGATCAGGTCTCCTCGACCATATATATGCCTCCTTAAATCAAAGACATTAGTATGATGGTGGAAGCCAGCTTGTAGTAGTCATGAGCGCCGGAGTGGTTTTGAGAGGCATAGATTTAATGCTGGAAACACCGTCTAAACCGTTGTATTAAACCAGCCATGATGCCGATTTAGAGCATGAAGTGGGGTCGTTGTGTACCAACGCTGTCTTTATACACCCAGGTACTTGGTCGGGTGCATTCAAATATCTTTTCTCGATTAACCCTCTATGTCGTAAAATGATTATCGATTTAATTCTGTGGCCATTGCCCAGGGCTCTCTGATCGCTTGGCCGTGATCGCTGCATCCACCTCCCAAAAGATGAGATTGAATTATCGATTCTCCTTTCCTCCGCTAGGAGTAGGAGAAGGATGCTGCATCACGTGATGAAGCAGTGAGAACACCATCCGCTAGACGTCGTGAGTCGCAGTGGCAGATTGCGACATGGCGTGTCAAGGACGTTAGTCAAGTCATGCGTGATATGAGCTCTGGTTACGTCGTCGTCCACGTGTACGTTAAATGACAGTCAATCAGGGTGACGTCGATAAAATGCTGATGCCAGGGATGTATCGACCCCTTGTCTGGTCACGATAAAAAAGATTAAAAGCTAGCCCTATGGATTGCGATTGGTTCTTCCCCAAATCTATGGAGTGGTTGTCCTATCAGGGGTCTGGTGTCATTCCAAGCAGGGTTCCAAATCAGGAGGGAGTATCGGAGGGCTTACAATTCTATTCTGAATCTGTGAAGGAAACCATATCAAAGTATTACAGTGACTCTAGACATGATTTTTATGGCAATATATGAAGAGATAACTTTAACACACGTAGGTGAAAAAGCCCGAAGGGAATTATCAATGACTCGATAATATGAAACTAGAATCCCAAGTATCCCCCTTAACAACTCTATCAGGATTTCCCTTATCTGGAGAATGGGCCCAAGTCATTTTCGGGCTTGAATCAAGTGATGGTGCCAGGTACGTGGGTTGTGTCCTGGGTCATGGCTATATTGATACAACAGGATTCCTGCCAATATTAAAGATCAATGAAATGATTATTTGGCATTCTCCGACGGACATAAATCTCGCTTCCAGCGGTCACTCTGAATTGGGTCGGCAGGAGCGAGGCCCAAACCTAGTTAGGGCAGTCTACTGAAGAGGCTCCCTCACTCAGGAGGAGGAGAAGGCTTGGGGCTAACAATTACCATCTGGGGTGATGATGAGTTCAAATCTTGCAGTTTTCTTTTTGAAATAAAGTGGCTCAAGGGAACGAAAAGAAATATTATGTGACATATATTTTGATAATCCGGTACAAAGGCAAATACTGATCGAATCTTACTATTTCAGGAAAATTAGGAACCGTAATTCAATTGTGCTAAAGATAGCGTACATGATACTTATTACATAATTGACTTTGGGGCATAATTCAAAGATTTCCTTATCATCATAATTACTTAGGATTTCTTCGACTTCAACCATTTCCTTTGCTTTGAAACTGAGTTATGGACATCAATAAAGGGGTGCCAATGGCTGCATATCATTCCAAGCTGGCCATCGTAGGGCCCATAAAAAAGGTGTGTTTCCGATTATCTGGCTGAAAACTAGGGGAGGTGGTAACCTTTTTTTTAAAATTTTTCTTTTTGGAAACCACCTCCCAGGAACTGAAAAAAATGTCTATTTCATAACAATAGTTGTTGTAAACATGGGTGGGAAATGTGCTTTTTGACAGTTCCGGGTTAGGAAAACCAGTTTTCCTGCTTTTATAAGCTTTTTTTGCCAAAAAATAAAACAAAAGTAAGATATGATGAAAAAAAATCAGGTATGTATGGGGGGGGGGGGGGGGGGGGGGGTTTAAATTGGAAACACGCCTATTTTTTTTGCCTAGTCAGCATTCTCACAGTTGAATGGACAAACAGCATTGCTGAGGGTTGCCTATTCGCACTCGGAAAGTTTAACTTTCACGATTTAAATATGTTGACAAACTCTAATTTTATGAGGAGGTGGGAGCTATAAGTGATCGTATATACTAGAGGAATCAAAGCTACTTGATTGAAACACAATGTGAAATACACACACGTACGTATACTATTAGATGAAAATCACATATATGTGTGTGTGATGGTGAATAAGTTGTAATAATATAATATATAAAATATGCTACAAATATATAATACATTATGTTTTTCATTTCGATTAAGGAAAACATTTAAACAATTACAAAAAAGTATAACCTTTAGAAGTTGTTGTCATGCGTTGCCTAGCTATCAATCTTCTACTATCAAATACTGAAACTTGTACAAATATAACATATTATGTGATATATATTATATATAATATTTACATTAGCACACAGTAAATATCAAACAGTGTTAGGGAGATAGGAGAATACACCTGTACCGGTCGGTGGTCCTGGTTTAAATGTGAGTTTGTATCGTTCGAGCCGGCTCAACGGAACATTGCCTGTATGAGATGGAGACGCATGGATCAGCATTTCAACGTCTGGCTTATTAGACACATATTGCTTGGCTAGTGATCTGCCGTGCCGTAATTAACTTTATTGTCCTAAATTCTGACTTTGATTAATGAACCAGTACTTGGTATTTAAAGTATGAATCTTGGATGAATAGTTTTATTAATCAACGGAGGGTTTCCTAAATTGGTGAAAGCTGATGCTCGAGTTAAAAAAGTAGAGAGCCAATTGGAAAATTAAGAATTGGTTCGATTTGGAGAATTGTGTGAGGTAGCTTATAGTATCAAGCAATCGATACTTCTCGAAAGAATGGTGAAAGGAACTGATCGAAATACATAGCAATTACTTGGAAACTAAGTCTATTATTGGTTCCAGTTTGGAACTGTCCAACCTTGACAGCTATATATAGACTTAAAGTAGTTTATATGCTGCTGTGGGTCTCTTAATGACTAATGGCTATTGATTTTCATTAGAAGCAATACAGGTAACCTGTTTAATTCCCACGCTGATTATGAACTCATTCTATATTCTTGACTGTCGATTTAAAACTGGATTTATGGGCAAATCCTTTACTTAAATATCTATTTCCAATTACCCAACGACAGGGAAGCATTCTGGCAGTCAACTCAGTACCACTAATCATAGTGACCTGAGTAGTAGAATTCAATAATTGGTAGATCGCCAAATAGATCCTTGATTCGATCGTTTGATGCTGGGCCTGCTTATTCTAACCTTTTAAAATGAATATTATTTTCTCTTTCATTCTTTCTGTATAGATTTAGAAGTCATGGCACTTTTGGAATTATGTCTCGGGCTTAGTTTAGGATGGTGAAAATGAATGAGGACATGTATGCACCTATGTTCTACCATCCACACACCAACCATTTACATGCCCTTTTATTAAATATGTGGGTCTACTGTTCATAGAAAGGCTTATGACATGCTTTTATAATGGGGCGATGGACCATGCAGGTAATGTTTTCTTTTTGTTACAGAAGACATAACCTCTGATGTAGCATTACCTTCCCATCTTGGGTCTCCTTCGGCCATGTCATTGTTGAAAAGAGAGAAAAAATATGACAGCTTGTGTATGCATTGACATGGCTTCCATCAAAATGACATTAGAAGGGAGATATATTGCCCTCGATGGTACCCACAAGCCTCGGGAGTGCCTTTTATTTTATGCTTCTGCCGCCGTCCAACTTTAAGCTATTTTCCTTCTGAGTGCAGCCCTTGGCAGCAAAGCGGTACTAGCAGTGACACCCTGGGAGTATTGAGGAAAGAGAGTGAAAAGGATTCATTTCAGCTATTGATATTTACCTCGATATACCCCTGCCAGTGTTTATGTGTATAAGGACTTTTGCATTCCATAAAAGATGGCGTATATCTTTTTAACACACCATTTGTATTCCACTCAGGGGCAAGTATGGACTGGTAAAGAAACAAGCTGCGCCTGTCGAGGAATGAGCGAATATGGGAATATTGGCTGCCAGGAGAAAGGGGGATTATTGTGGTTCGTCGTATAGCAGTGGCTTCTCCCTCCAGCCCTCCATGACCATATCAGTGTGATTAATCTTGTGAGTTGGCCTGACATCCTTACATATCTGGACAGTGGCATGGCACCCAGCCCATTGAATGATCCGGTCATTCATCATCCGATACCTTTTCTCCATATCCTCGCTCTTCCCCAGCATCATCGAGCCTTTCCTACATATGGGAAAAGACCCACGGAAGACATAAAATGAGAAGGAAAGGCTTGCATGTAGAGAGACAATTTGAGCCTCCCTAGCCTTTACCTGTCTCTGTCCATGGTTCCTCAATATGCGTGCATGCATTCCCCTTCTCTATGCGCCTGCCTGTCTCTTTGTATCCTTAATCGGTCAGTACCAATTCGATGACGATGCCCACATGCCTTTAAGTGACATGGTTGCTACGCGTCCAAGGTCGTACTCACACATATCAGGGCGTCGAGGTCATTGCTGCAACTGTCAAGGAAAGGTTCATATTTCACCATACGGGCCCCATCCCATTCAACCATTCCTGCCCACATGATAAATAGTTCAGACATCGATAGCATCAAAGCAAACTGGTCGAAGGACAGGTCAGTGGACAAAAGTGCATGGTCAGGTCCTAAGAAGCACATCCTTTGCATTTGGGGTGTGTGGCCAGGTATCGTATTGCACTAGCAAGCGTAGTGTCCATTTCCCTCCCACCAAAAAAAATACAACCGCGGCCTGCTTTGATTCGGGGTAGTTTATGCATTCCTCTCTCCTAGCCACCCAGGCGTCTTGCCCTCCTCGGACAGCAACTTTTGGGCCGGTCTCTGATGTTTAGGCCCATCGGCTCTTTCCGCCGTGGCCGGGCATTTGAAAGAGTCTCGATCGATATGGAGAAGTAAAGGGATGTTCTCCCACAATCCTGCCATTGCTCTATTGTTGTCTACATGGGAAAGTTCTCACCAATATTCCCACCGTTGATTCATGGTGGCAGAAGCGACGAAGCGGCACCTTTGGCGATAACCTTTGAAAAGCGAGAATGTAATGGAGATGGCGACAACGCGATAACGTGACAAAAGGGTCGTCTTGCTCTACGGTCCGTAAGGAAAAAGAAGCAAAAATATGTAGTGATGAATTGTCCGCTAGTAGTTACACTCAGTCGGAGAGATACATTGTAAACCGCTGTCCTTCAGCGTTAGGGTAGAGCAGGAAAAGGGCTCTACTTTGAAATAATTCATCAGATCAGGTCAAGGACAAAAGACATGTTGGTGACAATATATATAGTGGAGCAAAATCTCTGATAGATCTTGCACAAACTAAATCATGCTTAGGTCTGAAAGGTCCCCTATCAAGAAAACTACAAAGCACGATGATAATTCCCTGTTTTACTCAATCATATCCACATGTATATGGAATTCCAAATAGGTTACACACTGCAAAGCACTATTGTATAACTTGGTTTACATAGATAGATTTGTGTATTAGTATTCTTTTTCTGTACAAATTTATTTATTCAGGAAATTGTTTAAAAAATTATAGCACGCTCATCCGTGGATGAATTTCTGTTGTGCCCTAAGATTACAAATATATTTAAACATATATATTGAGAGAGGGCATGATCAATATTACAACCATCTGAGTTAATTAAATACCAGTTACATTACAATTCAAAATAATGATAGAATAGTGATGAGATGAGTTTGATGATGATAGTAGGTTCCAGTCTAGATGTTACCATTACATTATAAGAGAGGTTAGAGAGGGTGCAGATGAATTCTGAACCATATATAGCAGCACTTTCAAAATTTCGATACGCATGTATTAGTTTTGATATTGGATATTCTTATATTCTTGGGTATATGGGCTCATTAATCTCTTCCATGCAGCACCTTAAGCCCATTATTAAAGCTGCATTCTCAGCTGTTGCGACAAAAAAAAAACCTTACCAAATTTACTTATTGTTTGACATATATTGGATATAGGTCTAAAACTATCATAAAATTATAGTACATTGGTGAATTTCAAATTGAATCGGCTGAAAGAAACGAGCGCCAGTGAGCGATAACAAGTGAAACCAAGTGCTGCAGCAAAGGATTTCGGCGGGTCGCCGAAATATAAATGTGGACCTTTATGAAGCCCTATAGCAACAACTAGAGGGTGAAATACTCCACAATTTTGGCCAAACGACTTGTATTCAATAGGTAGAAATAAAACAACAAACGTATAAATTCTTTAGTTTTTGATCGATGTTAACTGTTTTTATAGGACACGGTGAAAAACACTCATTGAGTGAGACTCTTTTGAATTATAACTACCTGAATATAGATACAAGTTGTAAGAAAACAATTGCATGCATATTGACACGGGTACCTAAATTAGGCTAAGAAGCCAAAATAGTGGAATAAAACAATACTCATGGGATAGTTCAGTTAGAAATAAATTATGAGTACAAGAGTCAGCTCTTTTATCTGTAGAAGATCAAACTTTTATCTTTTATTATGAATGAATACCCGCGTAATTGCGAGAATTGTCGTAATATACATTCATCTTCATGCATACTACAATTCTTGAGGACATTGCTAATTTGGTTGTGGAGGAACGTGAATTATATGTTTTAACCCTTAGTAATAATGAGCCTAAGTTCAACCCCCGATGTTACAATGAAATGAGATCATAATATTTTGCGGCACTGAATGATCTTTCACATTATCAGCGGCATGGTAATTATGGATCTTGAAACGGTAAGCGAAATTTAACAACGGTCAAGGTACACGCCGAAAGTGTTGGTCAAAAATCTCCATTGTCACTCGTTAAACAACACCTCTAAAATCTGTGCAAAGAATGAAATGAACAGAAAATACTGGTGCATGCAATGCAATTCACAGACAAACAAATCCAGACATTAAAATAAGGGAATAACAATACTCAATTATCAGTAGTCTGCTGAATCGCAATTGCGACCCGTTTCAACTCGATAAAAGTGGTTGAAGTTAGAAACGATTGGTGGGGTAGGCAGAGCCACTACAAGGCAACCCGTAATAAAGCAGATAACACCCACAAGCTTTCCATAGAGGCCAACGGGATAGACATCCCCATAGCCAACTGTTGTCATAGTAGCAACTGCCCACCATATGCCCTCTGGTATGCTGTCAATCAGGCTATCAGGATGATCAACTTCTGCAACATAGACAGCCACAGCTAAAAGAACACATCCAACCATTACAAGAAACATGAAGAGCCTGAGTTCTCGTAAACTATATCTCAAACACAGAACAAAAATCTGCAAGGCTCTGAAGTGTTTGGTCAATTTGAAAATCCTGAACATGCGGATTATCCTGAAGATAAGGATGCTGGCGCTGCGTCTGGCTATATAGCAGCTCTGTGTTAACAGTATTATGATTATCATGATAGCATATGGCACGACTGTCACTATGTCAATTAGGTTCAATTTATTGCACAAGAAAGTTGTTTTGTTGGGACAACTGTAATAACGTAGTAGGGCCTCGAAAGTGAACCAGCACACACAACATGTCTCAATAATGAAGAAGACATTTTTCAAATTAGGCACTTCATACCAAATAGCTTCCCCGAACTCATTCATTCTTGATATATTCTGGCAGTGCAAATCGTGGTATTCTGGCATCGTTTCGGCACAATAACTTGTAACAGAAAGAGTAATAACGGCTATCGAGAGCACAGCGAATAACCTTGCCCATCTTGAGGATTTCGGGTGCTCCACTAGTAGCCATATTGCCTTTTTGATCTTATCATCAGGCACTTCTGGGTCTTTGTCGAGAAGGAATCCTTCCTTAGTTTTATATGAATCGATCACGTTTCGATCAAACCCATAGTATTCAAGTTCTTCAATGAAAGTAAACAATGGCACAGTGTTTGGTCGATGTAAAAGACCTGTTTGATAAAACTGGAATATAGCTTCAAAAGAGGGAACATGGCGATCGAGAATGTATTCTTCCCGTTCCTCGTCCCAAATCCTCTTTCTTTTTTGTTCATCTCCAAGCAGTGACCTTGGGAATCGCGCCAAAGTTGTGGCGTATGTTTCCACAATTGTCCCACTGACATTGATGCGAATCCTTGGCGTGGGATTGTTGTTGATATTGGGTTCGTTCGTTCTATTGCTCGCCGCCAGGTGAAAATCTCTGGAACGCAGCGAGCTGGAGGGCGAGAATCCGGACCCTCGACGTCGGCCGAGGTTGGGGTTTCCAGGCTCCAGGGCTTGGAGTGAGGATGGGAGGGCTGGTCCTTCACCCGGGCAGTAGATGGTGATCGATTCACGCCGAAGTCGTGCATATTTCAGATCTGTTCTTTTCATCCGCGATTAACTCTGGTATACACCTGCAGTGATATAGAAAAAGTCATAGGTAATATCAGTGACAATTGCGTGAAACATTTATCATTATTAATTTTTCGAATACTGAGATGGCCGTTACGATATAGGAAATTGCTGAAAATGGTCAGTGATTCAGTGGTTTTATCGTTTGCTATTGGGTCCAGTGTTTCCACTACGAGGGAAAAGGAACGAATATTTAAGCATTCTATCCTCTTACCCTAGGAACTGGCTGTCATATATATGTGGTATTTCTAAGTGGACCTGACATACTGCTGATCCAATTGGTTACCATGATTACTGAGTCCAATTGCGTTCACTTAATTGATGACTGCATATCACTTATTTGACATTACATGGATATCTGATTCGATTTTTATTGCTTTGAGAATAATATGACCTATTGTTACCGGATAATCTTCAGAGAGCATTGATAATCATGTAAACTACAGATTCACCAGTGCAAGGGCCATTAAATGACATTTCAAGGCCAGAAAACGCGTACGAGTGACCTTGATTTACTGGGGTAGGGGTGGTATTGGGGGGGGGGGGGCTTGGTGAAACTAGTGCACAGTGGATACCTAGCGTATGTTATGTACAGAGTTGTAATTCTGAATAGCAAGTCATAATACTATTATCAAAAAGATTTGTTCTGACATAATATTCCTACATTTGAGCGTCACAGTTTAGTACATGGGATGTATTCAATTACATTTAAATACCTTGCCAGCTAACGTGCAATTACATACGTATTTTATATGCACATTGATTAGCCTGTGATTGCTACAAAAGCAATTGGGCTAATAGTCTGAAACGACTATGAATACGGATTCCTCAATGGAAACTATACCATCTGTGTACAGAACATTTCTCTGCCGTTAGTGGTGATAGAAATAAAGAAATATTACCATTTAAAACAAAAATACATACAATAAGAGCTTGCCAGGAAAAATAAAAGTCACTAAATGCTTATGAAATATAAAGGAATATAATAAGGTACCATAGTGTAATTGTAATTTGTGCCTAACTTGCAAGTCCCCCTAACATATTGATCTATGATATAAACCAACGGCCTGTGAATGGAACACATGGGCTCAGGGGTACAGTATATGGGAAGTATGATCCATGTGCAATGAACGTGAGCAAATACGTTAACGCTATTAAACACTTTGCAATTATCCTTGAAATTAAAACCAAACACACCGTGATCAATTCGCTTACAATTTTACATCCACTTTATGCATTGCATCATATATGGCATTCACACAATGCCATGTCCATTGGATTTAATCAAATCTAAACCAATACAAAGCAAATTTGTGGCACGTTAATTCGGCAAGACTTTAGTGAATTACTAATTTAATATTTCTAATTTTAAGATCCAGTCACCTGACCAATTAATTACAGGAATATTACTTGGGAATATTCATATAATTTAGTCTCAATCCTACCAATAGGTCTGACAACATATCAATGTTTGTTCATTACTCAATCGTAAGTATAAATTATTTAAGCAAGCAAAAGTATGGTCCAATAAATGGTTTCATTTCTACTTACCACTGGCCAATATTGTGTTATATATTCAGACTTATGTCCTTGGTTCAGTTGCGAGTGGTCTAAAATTGTACCCGCTCACTGAATATCGAGGATCTTACAAGCTACGGTAGAATGCAAAAAACTGAACCTGGGTTTAAATTGAATTTACGTTCTAAATATAATTCCAAAGCAAATAACATGAATAATAATCTTCCATAATAATTTATCATACAGCACGTGGTCAGACCAATTCCCACCAAACAACCTGTTACTTCTGGATTATCTCAGTATGAAAGATCAATGATTGTCCATTATTTCTATACACGAAGAAGGATCCCCTGAGTGATATATATAAAGGGATTAATCATAGATTATCCTCTTACCAATGTGTATTAGGCCTTCTGTAGGACCCTCATGTTGCACTAGCTGGTTTTTCACTCCATGTAAGGTACCTGGCAAAAAAACATCGTCCAGTGATCTCCTTTCATTCTTTTAGTTGTCTGGTTCTAAATGTCTGTTGCTCTTTAACAGATGGCGGTGACTACATACATGTAGAAAATGTACCTGCCATTGAGCATGGAACAAATCTCCTGCTGTTACCAGTGATTTAGATCCGTCTAAATGCCATGCACAAGGTGACTAAACCTGTTGTGGTGGTTGGCCATTCAGGAGGCGGGAGGGAGGATGGAAGAATCTTGATCCAACTAGAGTTAACTCACGTACTGATAACTGAGGCAATAGGATTGCTGGCCATGTAGACGTATGTATGCTCTATTGGTACGATTTCCCCAAGCACCATCGATCATTTCATCCAGGGTTGCCAAAAAGCCCAACTATTACTTTGTAAACTTCATCCTATGTTTAACCCATGTGCGCTGAGAAAACTAGGACAAATTTGATGAAAGGCTCTCCAAACTGTTTATATATTTTGAAAGGGATCTAAAGGCATGTTTGAGAAAAGCCAACTCTACAAGCCTGGTAATATCAAGGGGTTGGTATGCCAAGGACCGCCTGTAACCCCGTGAGTAAACATACCATAAAGGAACGGGCACACAAAGCCAACAAACCAAGCTCGTTTCGACCAAGGATTTCCAAACAGAGAGCAGTCTATTCTAGCCCTTTAGGCAATTGATAGAATAAACCCCAGTTCATGAATTTTGAATGGGCAGGGGACACCATGATTTTACTTTTTGTTTGTATGTCTAAGCTAAACAAGCAATTGTATCCGTTTGGCAGTGGGTCTATGAGAGGGTTATTCATTTAGTTCGCACCTCCCTAACATTTATTTTACCACATATCAGCAAGTAGCTGTCAGTCTTTGGCATATTAAATGCCTCCCCCAGCTATTCCGTATACATACACATCCATACACCCACATTCCCTCCCTTCACGTGGCTAGCAATACTCACGTCAGAGAGATTACTATTACTATGATGAGGAACTTCCAAATTTACTTGATCTTTTTCACTTGGTCGCATCGAACACCTAGCCACAAAGTGCATGATCGTTACGACCGTCATCATGCATGAAGGGATCATGCTCACTGTTGCACGAACCGTTTCAGTGGCCAATACCTCCCTTTTCCCGCATTACTTAACCTAGCTTTCGCCTTGGACTGCATGGCTCCACCGGCCGTTTCTGAGGCATAGTATAAACCTCACCATTGCAACCTAACGTCCAACAATCTTTGTATTCTGGCTTAATTTTCAAAAGCATTGGCCCGGTATAATAGAGTGTGATGATATCGACAAATGCACACTGGAAAACATATTGCCTCCTGGCCATTGAAAACTCCCATTTTTATATCTTGATCAGTTCTTTGACATAATGTTCACTTTAAACGCTCAGTATCGGATAATCTACTCATGAATAGAGCATTAAAAGGGAATATTTTAGGGACTCCACGTTGTTGGATTATGGGACTATAGAGGCAGAAAAAGCACTCATAGGCTGATTACACATTCATAATAGAGAACCATCCTATTCGGAACAGGAATGTTCTCATGTTCAATTAATTGGATTCGATATGAAGTATAAAACTGTCTTTCTCCACTCCTCAGTTGTTCTATTGAAGAAGTTCAATGGAGTGATTCGCGAAGTGTCAAAACATATTGTGTTATTCAAATGAGAATTGAATGTTTGTATAAGCGGCACTTATGATTTTCTGAAAACAATGAACCACCAGCCATCAAGATTACATGCTTGCGATTATTATACGTATTGGAATAATTGCATGGCAGTATTATCGGCCTCAAGCCTGCTGTTCCCATTGTAGCTAGCTTCGCCATTTCCTCATTTTATCAGTTCTAATAGAGAGAAAGATACGGTTGGATAGATATTTTAAATATGGCTTACCTAGAGTCATATTAGTAGTTGTGTACTCTGAGGGCTAACGGTAATATTTGTGTCACCGAGGAAGCCATCTGAGGATAGTGTTCCCATCATTTTATTTTAAAGCATCGATTTTTGTACTTCTTTGCAATAGGGCTGTCCGAAAAGTCGCTTCGTTATTCTGGTGATATTCATTATGTTAACTACACCCAAGATCAGAACCTACACCAATCCGTTTATTCCTATCATGCATACCCCTGAAGAAGCTCAGAATGTGAGCACAACGTTGGCTAATAAAACTATTTAAGCAACTCAACGATAGGGTAGCATGTGTACGATTATTCCTATTTTTGTACTACATTTATATGTAACCCTAACATTCACGACACAAATATACTTCTTACAGCCTAGATGTCCAGCCTATATTGACTCGAACCGCAAATTGTTAGAAGCTTTGAGAATGTAATCTCTATCGATTCCAATTACCTTACATGGGCTTCTATCAAAAAACAGATTATCATTATCATACATAGATCTATCGAAGCCGAAATTAAATCAGAGTCTGCTGTCTTGAGAAAATCAATTACTATACTTGGTTAAATGTAAGGTATAAGACAGTTTTGCAGCCTTAGCTAACCATACAGACGGATCCTTTGGGGTTGCATATGCAAATGCTTAAGGTATAAAAGTAGGTTTTATCCAGAGCCATTGGTAGTCGCTGACCAATGGTCAACTTGAAGTAATGAAGTGGACGCGGTTCAGATTAGAAGCTCGAACTGGGAGGCCTTCCCAAGTGCATGGTCACACTCACAAATCGAAGCAAGGAAAGACTAGAATTAAATGTCATTAAAAGTGACGGAAGAGGAGGTACTTCATTCTCCCGTTCTCTTTTCCAGTCCTAGAGGGAAGTTCCTTTCCTCACTATCTCTGAGATTCGTTGTCTGCAGGACACCAGTGGAAAACTGGAAGGTCTCAAGGATATTGAAGGAATTTAGACTTGCTTCGGGGTATTCGCCATGAATTAATCAATACGGTTTTCCTGAACTGATTATTGCTTGTATTTTAGATAAATGCTTTACCATGATTTTTTTTAGCAAAATGAAATCGTTATCATTAAATTTTAAAGCAGTTTAGAAAGTGAAAAGGTTTTTTTTATGAAATATTTAAGCGTAGATTTGCCCTTTGATATCATTAACCCCTTGAATGCATGTACGGAGTTTATGTTAAATCGTTCTGGATTTTTAAATCAATTGAAACGTGAAAATGATATAATAATCTGACTATTAGATGGTAAACCAAAATAACCACTAGAAAATTAATGAATTATGCATATAAGCTTATTTATCTAGCCAGATGTTGATAAACGTTTCATTGTGCATGCGTCTACCGCTTGAAATAATTGATTTTGAAGTTGAGTGACACCTAGAGGGAAGAATACGAACGCAATTAAGTTCCCATCGTTTGTGTAACTACCGATTGCTCCAATAAACGCGATAGGAATTGAAATACATCATAACATTTAGAAAAGGCCTTTGTCATAATTGCCTAAAGCAATGAAATTTTGCAATTGATATGAATTGTCATCTATTTTATTTCAATTGCCTCCTCTAATAATGATAGGCCATTAACTTCCTCATTCCCTTGCTGGTTTCTGTTTTAGATCAACGCATGTTTTATATGTGGAAAACAAATGTTTTTTCCATCATACAAGTGCGTAATCGACGAATAGCATTTCATTGATGTGCTTTTGTACAATTTCATTTTCTCAGAATTTATTGCGATTAGTTTGCTACTATAGATTCAGACACGTGCGTCCCTTTTGGTAAACGAAGCTAGGAAATATACCTCAGAATGAGATTAATATTGGTTGAGTTGTAAAAGGTGATACAATGCTATCACGGTGGAAAATAATTATTCTCTAATTTTTCGAAAATGGTACTTTTTGCTCAAAGTACCCTTTTGAGAAAAAAATATACACACAGCAAAATGAATCCATTCGTCTTCTACTAATGCTGGATACAAATCAATATTCTTGATGATCATGATACACTACATTTGGATATCCTAGATGATAGAGATTATGTTTCAGTGGTCTGAGGCCGAAGAGAGATTACAAAGGCATAACATATGTAACTCGGTAATTAAAACCAGAAGCAAGAGCGTTGAAAGTATTTTTTTAAAAAGTATTTTTCCAAAATTAAAAAATAGCAAACTCATGGGTATATATCAAGGTCCGCAACTATTATAATTAATATTACAGCCTCACAACCTTTTGTCATCAGATAGATAATATTGAAACTTTTAAAGGATATTTATATATATATATATATATAGTGGTAAACATAATACTAAAGGGAATATGGGCTTTTACGTTCTCACTCTTTCTTCGATACTATATTTGGATGTGCGTTGCAATGAAACATGATTGGAAATACAACTTGCAAGTATGCGATACGGTTATAGTTAACTATAACATGCATGTCTGTATGCATAGGAAAATAAACGATTATCAACAAATCAACTTACATTGCTTTGGCCATTGTCCACAAATAATCCTGGGCTATAACGTTTGAAGCTATCATCCTGAATCTCTTGATCTGACCGGTAAAATAATAGTGAGAACCCTTTTGCTTCAGATGATTGTCAATTGATCCAAGTTTCTGGCTTTGTCTTCTTCTCTTCATCCACTCTCCTTCAGTAATCAGTCCTGTTTAATCCTGTATTTGATTGGTACTGACCTCTGTTGTTGCCAAGCTCGTCCAATTATTTAGCCCTTTCACATTTCTTCATTTTGCTTTCGTTTAGCTATCGTGTATCACTCGAAACGCATCCCTTCACTATACTGATCTAACAATAAAAAAAACCTTCGCGAATGGAAGTTTTAAATCACCCTCTCTTTCTGGCAAAAACTGAGGAAATGCAGCATACAAGTAGAGTGGCTCAGCAACACTGATGAGGGTCTGTTCCTCAAGACCAATGGCTATGATCAAGGGAGGTTAGAAACCATTCGTGAACGGTTCATTCCCATACTTTTTCGTCGAAGGACGTTGGAGCATACAATATTATTTTCTCTGGGCATTGGAGCCATGGATAACGACCCCCGGGGTTAATGACGTACACAAAAGCAAATCTTAATCTACATGCAATTCCTGTAATAGGTAGAGAATACTTGAGCGTAAGCGTTTACTTAGAGTGAATGACTTCAAGGCATTATTAGTAGAGGTTAAGCCCGGTAAGTATCTTCAGGAGGTATTAACGTGTGAATGTGCGTGGTGCACCTGATTGTTTAAGTCTCTGCAGAATAGCAATCCCATTATTGGGGATCAATGTGCCTTTATGCGAAAATGGAACTCTAAACACAAATTTCCTTTTTACATAATATATGTTATGAAATGAGGCAATCAATGCTAATAACCAATTAGTATATTAATGATCATCAACATTTAAAAGAAATATTTTTTATTAATTAGCCTACATCTTCTTAGATAATTCCTCGAATCTAATGAAATTTAAGTGAGTGGGTAGTCAACAATGTCAATGGTGTAAGGCAAATCATATACTTTCCCAAATAGATCGAATAATCTTATTTCCACTATGAGTTAACTGAAATACCATTACGAACTACGAATTGGTATATATATTATATTTAAACACCAGTTTCCTATCAGGTTCTGGTTCGGAAAGTTCAGATACATCAGACAACAATAAGTTCCCCAAACCTGCTATGTTAGGACCCTAATTGTTCAACAATTTCTAAGGGAGATAAAGGGTTTAAGCCCAACACCAATGCAGATCGTTAGGTCAGATCCAGGGTTTAAAAGCACAAATTTTGAACGCAACCGGGTCTAATGCATTCTACCTATGGCTTTGGAAAACACGGATTAAACATATCAAAGACCCTAGAGTGCCGCACATAAGGGCAGAACGGTGAGCCAGACACTCAATTTGTGTGGTAGGGGGATTGTTCATTTAATTCCTTGGATTCTATTGTGTATTTGACATTTTTCAATTCTCTCTTCTTTGGAATCTACAAAGTTAACGCTAAACCCTTCCCAATTTAAAACGTAAAGGTTTTCATCTTGCACGTATGCGTATCAAATGCGCATGAAGACATGCATGCCCATGAACTAGAATGTATACGTATTATATACACAAACATTCACGTGTGCACACACAAAATAACGAAAATAACCTCACATTCATCTATCTTTGTTTGCTAATATAATGCTAAATGAGAACTACTGTTATGAGCAGTTAATAAAATAAAAAACAGGAACCACGTTAAATAATCAAATATAGAGCTTTCAAGCATGTCAGGGCAATATCCTTCTATACCTGTTCAGATTCTACAGCTCAAGTTATAATCTAGGTTAATTCCTCGATATATTTATAGACGTCTGTTCTCAGCATTGATTCTCCATGCATTGTATATATACAGTATTTTTTGTATTGATTGTATTACTAACAACACTAGCTTGCTCTTTTTTCGGGTTATTAGTACGCAAATTAATAGACTCTTGAATATTTGAAATATATCTGGCCACATACAGGATATGCTTTGCACTGCCGATATGTATACATCAGGACGTCCCTATAAGACATTGACCTCATTATAAAATGAAAGAGTTAATAAAGTAAGTTCGTGGAACTGAAACTGAAAACATAGCTTTCCTAATGCATCAATGCGTATTTCGTATGTATATATACGCGTATGATATATCTCAGTGAATTAGTGATATTTACAGAAGTATATATATATATATATATATATATGTCCTTCATTTTATAACCCATGTATTCCATGCAGCTGGATGAACAGGTTTATAGCTCAAACTTTATCCACCCAAAATCCTTATTTATTATACTACTAAGAAAGGCTAAAACATAGTCTTTAGAATGTCTATCCCTTACCAGAATAAACTGTCTTTACCGATAAGAATTTATATGTCTGGTACATTCGGCACACCTGCCATTAGAAGCATTAACATACAAAAGGATACGCATCCTCTGGGCTGTACTTCTACCGCTCCTAATCTCGTCTGCATTTGAACTCCTACGTCCGATTCGGCACATTAATTTCCCTAAGGTAGAACACATTCCCTTTTGGGTAGTGACGCTCCTTAGTTAAGTGTTTTGCTATGGAAAACAAGTAGAGATAAACATCATGATAGCACAAACATGCTGGATTGCGAACTATTACTTTAGATTGAATATACAATTTGTATTTATATCACTATATATAGGGTAGAAATTCATACATGCAGTTAGAATGTTGGATGTGTATGTTCAATATTTCAAGTATATCCTTATACGTTTAACTTATAACATTTTAAAACATTACTTTTCTACTTTCTTTGAACCTTCCAATTTAGTGCATGAAAGTACGATGGGGTGTATATTACAATAAATGTGTAACCCTACCTTCCTATCAATAGAAGATGAGTCGTAGTATCATAGTAGCACAACTAATGCAAAACAACTTCATCAAAATTTAAATTAAAACGAAATTAAAATATTATATATTATCCATAATTAGATAAACTAAAACTCAGCTTTATGAAACGTGGAACAATGTTTAACTCAACTTTATGAAACACGGAGCAATTCTTTTAATGAAAAACAAACAGTAGCTGTATCCGATAGATATATCTGTTTTGACAGGCACCTCGCGCTGCCCGTCTATTTCCATATGAGTACTTGTAAGTGTCGCTGACAGAAATAAATAACAAAGGAACATAATATATCCATAATATATGTATGATATATCAATAATGATAATGTTAGCTGTTAGGCCGTATCCCTGCGTTTCTTCTTTTCTACATATTGTATTTATGGTTTGGCTATAACCATATTAACTTATTGACTCCTGAAAATACTAGCAACTTGAATTCTGATTCCACCGTATACCATTTGTTTCATTAAAATATAATTTAGTTCAGCTATTGCTATTTGAGATTTAGATCTGTACTAGATTGTGATTGAACATTGGGATCGAAAAGCAAGGTTACCAGCATCCTTAGCTTAATACACTAATGCGCACATGATGAAGCAGGTGCTAGAAGTGATAGACAGCTGTGCTAAAGATGCCCTGCTATGTCCTTATCTGAGCAAAGATTAATGACATCATAGAGGAGAGGCATAGGAGAGCGATAGTATAGATCTCGGGAAGAGAGCCGAGCAGTAGGCCCAGATAAGGAGGACATTATATATATATATATGACGATGATGGGATGTGTCATTTAAAACATACAACCGAGATAATTGGATAAGCTTAGGATAGAATGGATGAGTATGACCTAACAAGATGGGAGTTTTAATATTTATTAAAATATTTCAAATCTTGAGCCCATCCGCGGCCTTGGATGTAGTAAATCCCATGATCCACGATTGTCATTTGGCCTTGGTACTGTCGCTTGCAAGAAAGTGATCTTCATGGGATACGAGTGACTGAGCATTCGCGCAGGAGGCATAAAAAGATTATGGAAGAATATTAAATATGCTAATAGATGGATAACTTCCTTATTGCACCCAAAAGGTGCACTGGTCAGTACACATTGTAAATTAATGTCAAGTATTCCCTTAACATTGGGAGGAAAGGTAGAAATTGAACAGGGGTTACAATACCAACAAGCCCTACTCTTCCACAGGTCATTTGGCGGGGAGAATGTAGCGGGAGGCATGGGTCGGGGAGATTGTCGGCGGGGAGAATGTTGGCGGAGAAATGTCCTAGAACCCATTTAAAGCTGCCCTCGCAGTTAACATCGGTCAAGAACTAAAGATTGTATTTACATATTGTGTACCGTTTTTTCCTACCTACTCTAAACCCAATATCTAAAAGTCACTTGACCAAAATTTTGTTGGATTTTGTACGGTTGATATTTATATTTATGTGACCCACTGAAACCCTTGGCTTCCTGTCGTGGTATTTACGTATTGTCGCCGACCTTCAGATGACTCGACTCGAACATGGATAGAGTGACCTACCTTTAAACAACTCTCTAACGTGTTAAATGAGGACATTTGTGAGTGTGATTTTGCAGAATACTTGTGTAAACGCCACGAACGAATCAAACGAACGATATTAAAACTTTATTGATGACGATCGAAAACGAACATTGAACTACAAAAGCGACCGAGAGAAGGTCAACATTCTCTTTACAACAAACTCTCATTGGAAAATAAAACGACCGATATCAAGAACTTTATCGATAACAATCGAAAACAAAAAATTATATAACCATGAGATCTACAGAATGTCAAAATTCTCATTGTAACAAAACTCGAAATCTTGTATATCACTCTTTATTATACACGCATTGCTCTGAAAACAACGTATCTAGAGTGAGTTACGCATAGTGCGTATATCACTAGTGATTTACGCGGGGTTGTCATGGATGTGTTCCTTGGATCTAAAATTATTTCGTTTTATTACAGGGATATTAGGGAAACATGATCGTGGTGATGGATTCAATTCATATTTACCATATGGGTGTACAAACAAAATCAATATGCATAAACTCTCCATGTTATTACTTTTGATCCACATGTTACAATAAATAGTATATCAACCACTATACTGCTTGAAAAGAGCAAACTATAATTAGAAGAGAACGCGATTGGTTCTTAAATATTCATCGAAGCCATAACACCTGGGATAACTACATTGCCTGGGTATTTTTAGCGTCTGGAGAAATACCCATGGACCCTAGGGAAGGTGGCTCTGTATAAATTTAAACTCGGGTGCACGGTCTTTTTTCCTAATGCTGCGTACCTCGTTTGGAGGCTGGACCCAATAAATCTCTAGGCTTGCCTTGGTCTGTCCCACAACGCCCCTTACTTCTCTTCTGCCAGCTGTGTGTTCTACTTGTGACAATAGTGGGTATTGAGAAGTTGTCAGAAACTAGAGGAAGCTTTGACCAATGTGAGTCATCTGTAAGGGCTCCCAAGCCGGTGATCATTGCCTTGGCTCTGATTCATTGCAGCTCCTGCCACCGTCCACCCCGAGTATCCTTGATCATTCCTCCTAGAAAATGATCGATAAAATTACTTGGCGAGGAAGGAAACGCTTCTTTCCAATTCATAATCATAGAGTGTGCAGGACAGGACACATGTGAAATACTTCAGTGGTATCTGAAAACGGAAGTTGGAGCAGCATATAAGAGCATAGTTATGTCATTAGGAAAGAAGGCACAAGTTGACTTCTACAAATTTAGTTTATTTCTTTACTTAGCATTACATTGAGGACATCAACACTTTTGTTTAACCTCAAACGGGTAGCAACGACGTATTTTGTAGATGATACAACTATTTTAGACGTTCTTCAGATGACATGAAATGTAATTTTTAAAAATTAAGATGTGTAATTAGGAATCAGAAATTACTTGAATTGTTGAGATGGTAATAGTCTAGATACCGCCGCAGATGATGTGTTTGATAAGGCCTATACTTTAATTCATTTTTACGTCCATACTGTCCGATGACCTGGGGTCAAAAGAGGTCGGGTCACCTGCTTTTCCTCCTGTGTAGAGATTATGCAGGTGGCGCTCCCGTCCAGTGTGTGGAATTACTTGCAATCCTTTCTTCGTGGACATGGTTCTAAAACAATTTAATCAGTTCACTATAAGATCTGCGAAGGATTTCTCCTAGACTCAAAAGGTATTCAGAAAAATGGAAAAATAAATAATTATATATATATAAGGATTTGAATAAATATCTATAATGCAATTCTTTAATATTATTATTAAACACGCATCATCTGATGTTTTTTTATTCAATAATTGGAAAAAATCCCTAACACAAGCAAGTCATCTATGGTCTAAATTGTATAGCGTCCCATTAACGCGTTACATTGTTTTACAATGATGAATGATGGGAGGGGTTGGAGCAATTATGTGGAAACAAACCATACTAGACATCTGTACCTATCAGCCTAATCAATTAAATCCAATTAGGCTACTTCTCACAAAATATACATCTATGCATTTATCATCTGCCCTAAGAAGCCGCTAAAAAAGGGCCTAGATCAGGGAGATCGAGGCACCTCAGACCATGTTCTCCAACGTCCCTCTCTGAAATGGCCAGCCAAACAGGTCAGAAAGATGTCATTAACTGGCTTGCTATGTGGTGCGCCTGATCGAGTTAGTTCCATGCGCAACGTGATTTATATCCATGTCTGGACACTTTCTATAGCATCTTCCGCTGGAGCTAAATAACCCACCCGACGGCCGATGGTGGTTATATATAGAAAGGCATCTTTATCATTTTTATCGGCTCTGTGGCTGAACAGCAGCGAAAAGCCTTGATGGCGCTTTCTTTTTCTCACTCCACTCCATCGGGAATTGCATAATCATTGGCAGACATTTTTATACAGCCACATATATATCTACTGATAGTCAGTCGTTCTTTTGGGCGAAAGACACCTTCGCCGACAGGGCCGGGTGTTCCTACAGGGCCTACTTGAAGGCAGAGAACATTGCAACTTTGGCAGTTCCCCTCTGTAATTCTATTGGCAATTAAATGATGGAGGGTGTTCTTCGTCCTTGACCCATTTGATCAATAGAAAACATAGACTGGCACCATCAGTTATCACTGGTAGAGAGAAGGTGTTTTGCTTCATTCTGCTCTGAAGTTAGACAGCGTGGTGCGCCATTGCCCATAAGTTATTCTAGATGTCTTCTGTTCAACACAAACACATTGGCCAAAGTAAGTCCTCTCCTGAAGAGGTAAACACGTTTCTTTGTGAGGGTAACGACGGGAAGCCAGTCTGGATGGAAGGTCTCTCTGCGATTTGGTATATTTATAGAGAAGTCTAGCCCTTACCTCTTCTCACCCCTACAATAATAATGTCCATTTCTTTATCATGCTAATACCTAGTACTTCTGATAGTCTAGCTATTATTTATATCAGAGATATCCATCGAATTGCATGTATAGCTCTGTTTATATGAACAAATACTAATATAGATCTTGAAAGAGGAAAACAGCCCGGAATATAGGAGAGAAAGGGGCCGCGATTGGTTAGTGATAGTTTGTTTATTGGGGGTCCGACGTTTCGAACATATTTAATAATAATAGATAAAATTAATAGATTTAGGTAATATAGCCTATACTAATTATAAATATATGTTTATATCAATGTCGCTATTGGTATTTCTCCATTTCACCTAGAATATGTAACATGTATGTACAATAAAATAATAAAATAATAAAACCTCAAAACCGGAAAGGAGAAAACTGTGGATAATGGTTGCTGAGTGATTTATTTGAATTATACCATTTATTCGAATTAGTATTAATTCCCCAGTCTGTGAGTGCAGAGCTAGCCTGCATCAGTCTACGCATGCGCCCATTCTTCTCCCCATGTCAATCGGCGGGCATATGATGCACAGTCACCCTCTCCTCCAGTGCACCCGGGATACTCTCACTGCTAAATACATAGAAGTATGTCGAAAAGAGGAAAGCAAAGAACTAGATAGTGTGCAGCCTCAGTGTCTGGAATCAAGTTACAAATCTTTATTTCATGAGTTACATACTAGTATGTACATCCATATGGCTGCACGATGCTTCGCGCCTCCTAGCGTGTATTTCCCTCAGCATCCCAACATCTAACACCAAAGATACTCCACTAGTTTGGAGAATCTTTGATAACACCTCGCTCTAGATCTGTCCACTACGCCAACCTCTGTTTTGTGGGCACACTTTGACACCAGTTCCTCTATTCTGAGATCTGGTGCATGGGTGAGTTAACTTGGAATTTGGCATAACTACCCTAAACATATTATTTGATAACCTTGTCCAATGTGTCGTGCACAGAGAGAGGATTCTTGGTGGGACAAATGGGCAAAATCTGCCGCCTATAGGGAAGGTATTGGACGAGTGTCCGCCTTGACCCTGCCCTAGGGTGAAAGCCACCATTCCTGGTGTGGTGCCTGGACACCTTTTGAAACCTCCTATTATATATATGTACTTGTCCTATAGCCAAGATCCAGCGAACTGCATAGACGAGGTTTCGGCGAATTTCTGTCCAAAACAGTATTGACGTCGATCACAAGGCACTGACCATATAGGAATGCAACCTATTTTCAAAATACCCATGCTAATTTGGAAGCAATTTGTCCGAAGAACGTTGAAACCAATTTCTCAAAGCATTCTTAGCGTGCAACATAGCAATTGAAGCATGGACCAGCAATCAGTGACACAATTGAAATAGCAATTGGGCCGAGCCCATTGTACCGAAGAATGAGCAGGTTCAGGTCGTATTGCAACGTGTACGTGAGGTATTAAAAGAAGTTCAATTTTTATGTTCAACCATAAAAATCAAGAAGTCTATGAGGAACATCATTGAACAAAGGGTCGGCTTCATTGAGGTCCCTCGTAAAACTTCTTCAATGGCTTTGTTTTGGGTAAAATAGACGTTTATTATTCATTCGTCGGTCGAATTCGTCAATAGATTAGGCATCATGTAGTAGCTCTTTTGGTGACTACAACACTAAATATGCTGCATGAATGTGTTCGACACAAAGGATTCGTTTTTAGATATGACTTGTTTTTGAAATATCTAACAAGTTTATTGCGACAGAATATGATTAAAGTGGTAGGAACTGTTGTATATAAATAAAACTATGACATGGAATGGGCCAACAACCATGCAGTGCCTCCGTGCAATTAGGAGAGAGAGAGTGATACCGATATTTCCCTTCAGACAGAAATTATATCTGGGAAAAAATGTAAAAATGAAGAAATGTAAAAATATACACAGTGCGCTGAATTGCGATACATCGACACCTTTCAGTTCTGCACCAATGAGACCACATTTTGAGATTGGATGACTGTGGGCCGAGACGGCGATAGGAGGAGACGTGAGAAGTGTAAGAATCCCCGACGTAACGAGCCATACACCCGGGGGCTGATGGATCTAGGAAATCCATTTTATGGACATGAGTCCAGGGGATTATATATGTCTAGTGAAAAGGGGCAACGACCTAAAGTACTTAGCATTTGGATTTGATGTCCTGTTCACCTCAACTAATCCTTTTAAAGCCTTTTTACACACGAACGCTCATAAATATAACCCCTTCTTAGGGTTTTTGTTTGAGAAAAGGGGATATCGTAATGCAACAAATGTCACAAATATGCCACCTGCCAATCGAGTTTTCCAACGCCTATGTTTACGTAAATTCATCCATTTAAAGCTGCACTGTCAGCTCTTTTCTTTGGTTCTGTTCTTTTCCAACTTATCTCAAGAAATTGGAGCAAAATTTTGAAGGACTGTGTCCAGTTGCTTTTGCTATAAAGACTTCATAAATGCTCGCATTTATATTTGAGGACCCGCCCCAATCTTTTCCTTCGCTAGCCTCACTTATTATCCCTCGCCGGCGGCCGTTTTCTCTCGTCTGATCCCACTTGAAATTCTTGTTCAAACATTATAACATTAGCAGAATATTGATGATTCAGTTTTATAAGTCATAATGATATAAGAAATTTGGTACATTTTTGTTTGTCGCAATAGCTGAGAATGCAGCTTTAAAAGAAATGAATACTTGAAATATGGTGGAAATAAAACTTTACTGAGTAAAGGTCTCATGACTTTGGTAGTACAGTCGTAGTAATCCACGAAAAGTGTATATAAGTAGTATATCAAAAGTACCAAATTATCAACGTCTATGTGGAACATAGAAGTTTTGAGGAAAAATTCCAATTAACGAAGCGGAATACAGTCTTGATTGGATACCATGATTGATGAACGTACTTCAGATGGGTCTGGAAAGTAGTGATAAATTTATATAATACAGAAATGACTAATTGCCTGGTATTAGAGGCTCCATAGTGCTCGGCTGAATGTAATGCTAAGCAGAACTTGCTATCCTATGAAAAAGAATAATGCATAAACGCTAACAGTGATACAGATTACCTCGTCCAGTTTGGCAGATGGTAAAAGAATGATCCACATACGCATTTATTGAAGGGAAATAAAACCTAATATTACAGTATAATCAGAAGAATGTGTATTTAGTGTATCTTAAAGTACCTAGAATAATTCCAATGCAAATGAGATGGCTGTCTATGATGGAATAATTATGTCATATTGTTTATTATCTATGTGAACTTGAAGTTTGGACCAGTTGACTGAAGTTTCTAATCACTAGCAATTCATTTGGTATTTGGCCAGATAATGAACCCAAGGACAAGGAAGTCCTGCCAATTCATGGCGATAAAAGGGGCTTTGGTTTATGAAGTCACACTAAGGACGGAGTTAGCCATATTTAATGGGAAGCTGAAAGTTTTGATCTTGTCCCAGCCCCATCATCATTGTCATGAAAACAAGAAACAAGGACTAACATCATAATCATTTCATCTCGTCCAGCTCTCGCGAGTTCCCGTTAATTATGGATGCACCGCGAGATCCCATTAAGAGTATGGGAAATAACATGTTGAGGAAACAACTCCCCCTAGCGCCGTGGAATATAACTGCAGCAATAACGCCATGCGTTCCTGCCTGTCTCGCATGTTACGACATGCGATATTCCCAGTCATGTTATAATTACTTTGAGATTTTATGGTCGTTGGAGCATAAAAATGCATACTCTATATTATCTCCCAGCGTTAAAATCAGCGTAGAATAGGAAAGAAATGAGATCGACAATGCTAGTTAGCTGACTATTGGCGGAATACTAGTGCCTCCGTAATGAGACGGAAAGTCAGAAAGACATTTATTTGCACCAAATAAAAACGACAAAGGTATGATATTGTTTGCGAGTGAAAAAAGCATCATTTATCCCGGTAAAACAAGGGTGATTTTCATTACATTTTATTAGAGGAATTAGAATATAGAATAGAAATAAAATTATGGCAATCATGGCCTATCCTATCCTATAAATTCGAAAAGAGGCGCATTAAATTTCAGGTCGGGTATTAGCATTTTTCAGATAAGAAATGTGAGTAGCGAGACATTGTAATTGACTCATTAGAAAGTGGCCTGCATTCGATGTAAAACGTCGAATTGGCCGATTACTGATAATGTTGGTAGCTGCATTTAGTTTTATGTGAGGTTAATTTAATCAGGTTTTATAATTAATTCATCAGGTTTTTTTTGTTGGGAGGTCATTAGGTGCTATCTCACGATATTAGACCTTTATGAAATTTCCCCCACTTTTGCCATTTCCATTTGGGCCCGTCCAGGGCTTTTCCCGAGGATGGTATGATAAAGTTATGACGGACCGGAAAAGTGTCATCGGATCGGCTTTTCAGTGAAGTTGTTTCCAACATATCTCTTGTGATATAGCGAATGTCATGGTATGGGAATTGTTCAGCGGAGGTGGAGGAGTAGGATGATGAGAATAGGAAGAAGGAGGTAGGGATGGAGGAGGAGGAGGGAGAGGAGGTGGGGGAGGAGGAAGAGGAGGAAGAGGTTGTTAGTTTTTAAGTTATTGGGTATCTCCAACTGAGTATTGGCCAAAAATCGCAAATCTCAAGTATATTGCATTTTATTGTTATCTTTTATGGGAATAATTTAAGAAACTTTATCGTTCATGAGATTGGGATTATTTGAGATTACTTTCGATCTGGATTAATTTCATTATTAAACATTTTAGATAACATTGCGCTGAAAGGAGGCGGGAGTGGGAGGCAGAGCTGTTTATTTATACTTAGACATGAGTAATAATGATAATAGATAAGGTCTATTAGAATTGACATTAATTAATATATTTAGTCAATGTTCTTTTAGTTTTATCTGCTGCTGCGAGAGTCTATGTTAGGTCTAGTCTCTTGCCCTTAAAATGATTGTCTATGCTTCAAATATTGTTCATAGGCGCGGGTAGGTGGGAAAGCCTCCTGTTTGGTCGGAGCCAGATGCTGGCGTGAGGAAGATGGTGTGCGCATGCTCAGATTGATTCGACCGAACTTCCTGCTCCTGGTGCAATGCAGGCTCAATAGACCAATGAGCTCGATCACCATAATTATTTTTGACACTATGATGCATTACATAGTTATACTACAAAAGTAAAACAGAAACGGTCTATTTTTCTTATATCAGGACTAGCCCATAGATCTTTCCTAAATTCATACAAATTGTAGAAAGCTATATATATATACAACAGGAAAACCAGAAAGAAATTGGGGTTCCAAAATACGGCCCAATGTACAACCTTCTGATAGACTCCAATGCTAAAGTCCACGGAAAGAAAATTGAAGAGATTGATGCATGGTTTAACATTGGTAAGAATGAAGTATATGCTTCACCATTGCTGAACCCGGGACACAACAGATGAGGGGCGGCTGGAGAATAATAATTCTATTGAGATTTAATGAGATGTTTTAAAATAGTATTTGATGAGATAGCATTATTATGAGTAGGTTGATTAATTAATCAATTATAGTTGACCTAATTAATCAGATCAATCGAATTTTAATTATAAAAGTATTAAGTAATTAATATAACAGATTATATAAGGTGTGTGTGTGGGGGGGGGGGGGGGGAGAGGAGGAGAGGAGGAGAGGAGAAGGAGTGGGTGGCTGGGGTCAAAGGAACGGGAAAGCGTGACTTTGTGGTCCCGCTTAGTGGTCAGCGGAGAAGTGGACGAGGGAGAGAGGTGCAGGAGGAGAAGGGGGAAAGAGGAAAAGCGGAAGTGACAGAGTGGTCAGTAGTGAGGTTATCCGATAGGTGTCAGTAATTACCTACCCTTCAGCCTTAGCTTCATGGAGCGACAAAGACCAATTTTCAAACAAAATGGACCAATATAATTATTTCCATTGAAAAAATACGTTTTCTTCAAAATTCCCATAGGCTTCTATAGTTAAATTCCTAATATCAAAAAATTGCAGGACAACATCTAACCTCGTTTTCAAATTTATTTTTGTTGATTCTGGCCATAAACAATTAGAACGGGTCCCCCGTTTTTTTTCACCACCCTACTTCATGAAGTTGTCACTAGGATCCCATTGTTAATATTGTCGTTTGTCAAAAAATCTGTACATAATAAACACGTGTACAGAATTTGGTAGTGTTAATTCCCCCAATTTGTTTTGAAAATACATATTATTTCTCTGATTTCTTGTAAGTGAGCGTACTCATAACCGGAAGTCACCTCAAAAACTAAAAATTGTCAGCTGTGTAACGAGGTATTTTTTTTTTTTTATTAGGATGTTTATACAGCAAGTCAAACAAAAGAGCGAAACATAATTGTGATGTAGGCTCACGTTTTAATTCATAAACAAATTGCCATGGTTATTCTGTCCACTGCTGTGTCCAGCTATTTACTAAAGCTATAAATGTCAATGTCAATGGCCAATGCAAAACTTTTAAAATCTCAATGGCAGATATCAAGAACGGGGAAACAAAATAAAATCGGTTTGTTATTGTTTCCTTGTGCTATTATAGAGTGAAAATAGCGATAACTATCCATCTAATCCTGAGATGCATATTATATACGAAGCATGTACACGAAGTAGTCCATTTTTTCTCGATGAAATAACTCATTCAAATGTACCCTAGAGCTATGTTTTCGAATTCGGTAGGCCTCCCTACACAGATTGTAGGTTGAATAAATTAATTCGATATCAATCTGATTTGACTATAGTGTCCCTCTGGGGCTACCCCCAGCGTGCTTATTAATCTCTGCTTAGCGCTATTTATGACACTTTATGATGTCAAAACGCAGAGAAGGCTTGGACACGTAGTCTATATGTCTATCACATAGCATGAAGGACGGCAATAGAGATGCACAACAGAAAGCGATATTGCCTTTGCAATGCTGATCAATAAGAGTCCACAACATTGTATTCGTTACTTGACGTATTTGAAACGGACGAACCTTATACACTGCACTATACATAAGTTTATATAATATACAAAGTATATCTTTTTCTATTATAATCTAATCACCAAACGATTATACAGGTGGTATTGGTATTTTAAAAATATTTTATTCTCCACAATTTCACAGGTGCGATACTTTTCAAGTATACATCTATAATATACTTACGATGTACGGAATTTGCTATATCTATGAAGTACAGTAGCATTCATTTGTAATATCTTGAGGGAAAGAGTCACAATTCGATTTACAAAGTCTCTTGGGTATTGAGATTATCGCTTACCATTTTCTTCCCTTGGCTAGTAGTGGTAGGTGCTACTTTCAGCACGCACAGATGGAATTTTAATCCAGTCTTTTCTTGGCTTCCAATTCCCCGAGCACTATGAGTAGCCACCTGGTGCCAAACGTTAATACCACACTACAGTAAACCCATTTGTTGCATCAGGGGCCTGTTGTATAAACTAAGGAAATGAAATTTGTGTGTGGGAATTCCTACACTTGTCCCCCTACTTCGATTGCTTGGAATACAAATGTATTGCGTGGCTAGGCTATTCATAAACCAGCTGGGAATGGCACGGAGGAAGGAGATTTTTCCTTCCTATCGGCGAAGGACAATCCAGAGAAAATCCTTTCCTTCGATTATACAACAGGCCCCAGGAAGCACCCTGAATTATCTTGACATTGTACATTACTATGGTAACTATCATTTATTATTTAGAAGTTGCAATATGACCCGGACAGCGTTATTTATGATTGGAGCCTCGAGGGAGATCCATTTATTGATGAACCCAAAACCTGGTCAATTACAGTCTGTTCTGTAACAACAATATATCAAAATAAAGTACAATTAAACTCCCAAACACATAGAAGCCTATCAAGTATATGTTCGTTGTTATCTCAAAAGAAGGGGCAAACGTGTATATATAACCAATATAAATGACAACTGCAGGATCGTATTATCTAATTTAGAAAGTGGTTTGAACATCATCTTTTTTTTATCGCACTCCCATGTTGGATACTTTTTGGTATATCGATTTTCCCCATTTAGTATCTAACCTGGAACAACTCAATACCTATCCTACTCAGGTAAACCGAATATCTAAGAAACTTCATTTCTAACTCCATGAGTCAGAGAAAAATAAGAAATGGCAGATGCCATCCTTGGAAGATAATATACATATAAAGCCCACCTCAAAGGGAAGAGGCAGATGGCTTAGCCTCGGGTTTAGTTGGGGCCCCTTGATAATGATAATCACTGGGATGGTGTGAGCCCAACCTTCAATGAACTATCTGCGCTAGCACTTCGGGCGAGAAGTCAGCTATGATTGAAGGTACCATTTATTCTTCTATAATCCAATTGGTCTACGAACATACTTGCTCTCCAAAATAATAAGAACCCTATGAAGAAGCTGACCTTTAGAACGACTGCAGTAAATTTATCTTAAACTTTAATTACTTCATTTATCACATTCATTAAAAATAGTATTAATTACATGGATTCGCTTAGAACTCAGGAATAAAACACTACTAGTTTCTATTCTAATTTCACCAGAACATTTGAATTATCTCTGCCATGACATATTTTGCAACTGGATTGTTCAGGAATGCTTAATTACAAACGGGGCGCTTAACTCAAAATTATCCAAACCCATAAGAGGCGGATAAAATTAATCATGGTTCATCTCTGCAAATGCAATCTGAATAGATAGAACATGGACGCCAATCTTCGCCAACCAGAGAGAAGTATTTTTCATTAATGCTCCCGGTTTCGATGTATAGAAACCCAACATTCGGCAGTAAATTGAATCTATGAAGATCCACATTCAGGAATCTATGTGGTGTCATTTGAGACGACCCAAAAAGATACGATGTGAAATAATTAGTCCCATCAGTTCTGACAGGCAATCGTGGCCGCTCTGTGGTTTGAAAATACTGCCATAGCAGTTCAATCCCACTAAGTTTATGGATGAAATTTAAGCCCTAGAACTTCATTTTCAAGGCTAACTGTGAGATAAATCAATTTACTCCCACACTCTAGAGACCAAGGGCCAGGCTTCACCGGACTTGTTGTGTTACCCCTCTCATCTATTGAGGTTAACCTACAGGCTGTTCGTATTAAGCTAGATTTTGATGTCCTTGGGCACGATGTACAGAATAATGCTGCCTACATATCAATTCATACCAGGCAGTGTAGCGGCAGTGTGGCAGCATATATTATAATACGAACAGTCATATGCAGCTCTCAATAGTTCATATTGTAGAATTGTTGATTGTCTAATAAACAGTCCGTACTGACAAAATGTCAAATTTCCATGTATTTGTCAAGCTGACAATCCTTATAATTGCCTCAAGGAGGATTGGTTTCCCGTTGCAACGATCTAAATGTGATATGCGATCCTAGTCCTAGTCCCACTCCAATAAACTACTTGTTTGGGGTGGAATTCTTCTTGTATATTCCTCTCCAATATGCAATGATTCTCACATATATGCTCATTTTATAGTGATAGTGGTCACCAAACAACCACCTTTGGCTAACTATACTCTTTTCTGATCTGAAACAGAGTTTCTATCCCGAAGTTGTAAGTACAATCTAAGACTTGTTTATGGTATTGCCTTATGTACTTGAGCAAGAAGTTATGCCCAATTATTATATTATAGCCATGCTTTCAGCTTAGGAGACCAATAATTAGAGCCCTTGCGGAGCTATTGGGGACTGACAAGTTGCATGTCTTAAGAGAGGGGGATAGTATGGGATGTATAAATTTTAAAAAATAGCGCTGCAGTAGTAGGCCTACTAACATGGGTATATCTAATGCTTAGAGATTTTGACCGAATAAAGGCAAGACGGATCATGCTGCAATGATACAGATCTGTCTAAGTGCAGTTCAATGTCTCCTAAATATTTCTAGCCTCCCAGCGTCTTGTATTCATAGCGGTTCTCTGAGCACATTTCAATTCAAAGGAAGCCCTCAGGGGACCGTCTTTACAGCCTTAAATAAACCTTTCAAATATTCATTTGTTTTGTTTCCGTGGAGAAAAAAGGATTGTTTCAGCAAATGTTCGTGGCCAAAGTCTCCATTCAAAATTTGTTATTCAGTACAGTCCAGAGATCTGGGTCTGTAAGAAGCAATATTCTCCTCAAGCTCTTAATTCATTCCCTTGTGTTTCACAAAATGTCTTCTTGTCCTGTGCACAAACTATTAAAGGATATGGAGCCATAATGAAAGAGAGAAATGGTGCGCACCTATACGTGCAATCTAATATATGCCTGAATCATAACATCTTGAATACTGGAACGTGAAATGTATATAATATGCAATGAATTCGTATGGTTAGCTGAGTGGAACTTTGTATCTTGATTCGCTCTTTGTTATCTTAGCCTCGACAGTAGGATAAAGTTCCCATGCTAATTTGAATAAGAAGACCGTTAAAATTTGAATTGATGTCTGCTCACAGATGTGTATACCTTGAGGGAATATCAGATCTAAGTGTCTGGCTTATTGCTTTCTATATAGGGGGGTCATGTTTTAGATTGCTCCCAGTCTGGTGACGATTTTATTCTTCACACAGACAGATGCATATTCCAGTGTTCCCTTCGCATACATAACTTTTAAGGAGGGGCATAATGTCTAAATCCTTGTTTCTCCTGATGAGCTATATCTATGTATACCCCTATATGCTGCATACTTTATCGTCTAAAGTGCATTGCCTATTCTACCCCATATTGCACAGGTTTCATATATGGAATGTCTTCAGCAATTACATTATGTCTCTTGCGATGATGTACTATAGCATAATCTTACATAAAGTACAAGAAAGAAGAAGGCAATCTTCTTTTTTGCTACTCCCAGGTTGGTGATAGGGTAGGAGAGAACGGAAAGGTCTATGCAAGCCATGGCAGACAAGTCATCCGTTGCATCCATCATGACTGAATTCCTAAATTCCCTGTGGTCGGCAAATAATCCCGTTTTCCAAACCACATAATCAACTGCATACGATATCGGAGAGGCCTCCCCTTTGGGTGCTATGAATTTCCCTCTATTTTGCCACTCTACTATTACGTTTTCTACTTCACCCCGTCCTTTGGCAAATGTTTTAGTTGAATGCTAATGGAAGGATGGGCACAATTGGCGAGCCAGTTACATTAGCTGGCCGTTTGATGCAGATCTGATCATCATGCCGTCCTCCAGGCACAATTGACATTTTGGTTCTTTCAGTGCGATTGAGAGCCAACGTACAATTTAACGGCCATTCACATGTCCAGATATATCAGATCATAGTGTGAATATGAACCACTGGGGGCGTGGTTGCACTTGATTGGCCCATCAATAAAGGTTCGTATCGGATAGAGAAATATTTGTGATACTTTCATTCGAAACGTCTGTACCCATGAAAAAGGGTTAAAGTCTGATGTCGAGATCTGATGAGTGGATCTTGGATAAGGCTTGGATAAGGGAGTGTGGTACAAGTCCTGGCCAAGCATGCCACATTAAAATGGCAAGCCCAAGAGAAGATCAAGAGGTATCCACCACCGAAATAGAGCACAGGTTGCCAATACTGTTAACAATTATCCTTTGAACCGACTAAGTGTCTATATACAATAGGCCTGACCACTAAGATTGATCACGCAAGCCGAAGATCCACTGCCTTTTATGTAGACTAATCTATCCCCTGTTCTATTTGATAGGTTCATGCAGAAGGACAAATGAAAAAGAAATTCCCCAGCTAATTGCGATTATATATCGATAGACTGGTAAAACAGCATTATGTTATATCATTATATTATATGATATTATATAATGTACATATATATATATGTTTATATTCGTATTATCTCCATCCATACCCTCTAGCTATTGCTCAGATGGACGAGCTATCCCCCTCTCGTGAATGCCTTGTGTTCCCAGCTAAAGGAAAAGTATCTGAGAGTGTATCTTGATACCGATAGGGATACCGACGATATCCAGACCACCTGATCATCTGACTTTTTTCTATTGATTCGGAAATTAAAAAGAAGTCATGAGATGGGAGCGGTGTCGAGCTCGGCAGTACTATTTTATAACCCTGTGGACCAGTTAGCTATCCCACTAGCCCAGGGTATGTATCATGTCCATAGAGTATATAGACGATATAACCCTGCCATGACACCACCTCGCATATGAGAAGCATGAAGCTATCAGGACTTTGGTATTTGACTATGAAACCTGATGTGAGAAGCAACGCCTGTCGATAAGCTCAAAATATACGGATTGGGAATCATGAGATAACATCCAATAACCTTACCTTCTCTTCAATTTCATCATCGTGGAGCACAGGATTATGCCTTGAATCTGGTGTTTGTTTTCCTGGTCCAGGGAATGATGTGAAATAGAAAAAAAACTCAATAATCAATATTAGGGAAGAAAAAGTTTAGCGCTCCGTCTGGTCAGTTTATTCTCATGAGAACGCACGAGGTTCGTTGCATGTCATTTAGCTGTTTGTGTCACCATTATCATGGTGAGTGCGGAAAATATTTTTGTGCAACTGCACAAACCCCAAACGGCCAGCAGAGCTATAGTTTTTACAATTGTGACACCAACACATACCCAGTGGATAACCAAATTATGAATTGAGCTCTTCTTCGCCAATGAAATGGAAGTGAGTTATAGTTGGTGCAAGTCGGCATGACAGCCTTCATGCCATTCTTCTCCCATTAAAGATTATTCATTATTTCGATACATGTCCGGCACCCATGTGATATTATAGAAACGATTATCTGAGAATATGCATGGATTTTGGATAATTTAATACGTTGAGCAATTACGCGGGTAGTCACGAATACCTCCCCAATAAAGTGCATTGTCTATATATGCTATAGTGCCTCGTCTACTAAAAGGTATATCAATGAAATACAGGACATGAATTAATGTTACAAAGGTTTTGTTGTCTGAGGCATCCTAATCAGAGTGACATACGAATTGAATGTCCGACAGCTGTGACACTTCAAATCAATCGCACTTTCTATAATATGTTAGGTGAATTGGATATATTCTTTATGAGACAACGGTGGCCAAACGCGGACTCGATCTGCATATTACTGACTCATTATTGAAATGATACTATCTAGTTCTTTTAATAACTATTCAAATAGTAACCTAAGCACATAATAATTCATCGGCATTTAGACATGCCAATCCAGTTCATTTAGCCCTGCAATATCTTTCATCGATTTTCAATAAAAGAATAATGACAAACGGCCGTTGCTAATTAGCTGGGAAAGTGTACAAGATTATTAAAACAAAACAGTCATCCATTGTGGACTGTAGGCGACTGAGACCCTGACTTCAATATTTGCTGTCCAAGGCCAGAGCATGGTTTATCCAATGTCTAGTGGGTTTGACATCGGTGATTGGGGACCTCAAACTGGCTTATCTACCAACTAAATACATTCCATAGCCTCAATGAATTTCTCTGGGTCATGCGGCGTCCACAAGAGGTCTTCCCTGACTTCCGCCTCTCCGCTGGGATTTGGGAAGGTTTTGGTTTCCACTTCTTTGAGCTACTTACATGGCGAATTGTTTTGGTGCCTGCGGGTATTTTAGGCTTTGTACATGAAAGGGAAGGTTTCTCACTCCCAATGCGCCCGTTTCCGTTTCCTCCAAAGTAACTCTTCTTGTTGAACAACCCGGTCTTCCTCAGCGGAAAAAGAGTTGGATTCCTTTCCATTGGATCTACTCGGATGAAGGGTTTAAAGTCCCGAGACTTAGTTGTTGGAAAGTTGACTCTTTTGCGTGTATCTCCCCAGTATTGACAAGTGACTATCAATAGGTTCAATAGCTAGGACGAAGCGGGCAGACATAACACAGAAGGGGTACAAATCGTCCGTTTGAATTAAATTTCTGATTTATTTGAACGCAGCGTTAGATCATTCGGCCTATTACCCTGAAACTACACACCATACTTCAAATATTGCAGTCGAATTGCAAATTATAGCCAATACGATTAAAGGAATAGGAAAAGTTATAAATATCAAGTTCTATGTCTGGTGCTATTTTAAACATTGTGTAAAGTAATGTCGATGACAGATATGTGTTTTTATCTAAGTCCTTTACAGTACAATTCTGACAGGACTGTGTGAGTTTGGGTTCACCCAAGCATAATGAACCTACAGAGGACAGATTATAGATAGCAATGACAAGGTAGTGTTCTATTATATCTCTATGTTTCTAAATATAATAATAGTCGTCTGTCTCTCGATATTTGAGAGAAATTTTATCAGGGAAAAAGGTGACAGTGTTCATTCCCTAATAACACGATCTTACTTGTTAAATGGAAAACAGAAAAAAGACTTCTCTGGGATCATTCTGTTGGCAGACTTCTTTCATGTTGTGAGGGGAATATTAGTTCCAAATCTTATTCCATTCCAAAGCGTTAGTGAGACTAACACCGTTTGTTTCGGACGCGAAATTCAGATCCCTAGTCCAAATCATAGAAAATGAAACAGGCAGGATAATCTAAAAACTATTGTTACAACAAGGGGCCAGCAGACATTTATACTAGATAACGTTTTTGTTGTATTACTATCAGTATCAGGATTATATCATCAATCTTTTTTTTTTTTTTTTTTTTTATGAAATTTCACTTTACGAGGCAAGAACGCCAAGATATCCCAGTTAATGTTCGTGCATTCCAACACGAGACCCTATACTGTTACATGTAATAAAACTTTGCGTGATGACCATTATTAAATAGCTCATGCTTGGGTAAAAAATGGTAAGAAAAAGAGAAAATATTGCATTAATTTTATATACATGTATATTTACAACAGCAAACACAATGGACATTAATTGGGGTCGAACAACAGTGAATAGAGTGTAGAATTCATATTCTAAAATATATTTCATGGTAATGGAGATTTTTTTTTATCAAAATCTCTTATGGGATGTAGAAGAACTTTGTGACTTGATTTATATTTGTCGTATGTTTCGTTTTTATGAAAGGCGTTCTAATGGCAGATGTATGACAAGGTGACCTCAGTGAAATATAATATAATACTGAAAGAGGTCACCAAACAGTCGTATACTGTTTGGTGACCTCTTTCAGTATTATATTATATTATATACAAATCAGTAAACAAAACTAGCCAACAAACCATATACAATGCTGACGTAGTGTGCTTTTATTCCTCTGGCAAGCCATTTCTACTTCTACAGAGAGATTGCATGCATTGTTACCTCGCCCCCTCTAGCGCAACGCTTTTTAACTCAGATCCTGTATTTCATCCAATGCCAAATAAAGGCATCAGTCAAATTCTTCCGCTTACCCATCAAGTATAGGTGCCTAGAGGGGATAGCGTATTCAATAGGCTACTTTGCAATACAAATCACAAGAGTATTCTAAAATCACCTAATGTATAAATATCTTTCTCCCCGAGACAACAAGGGACTCTTGATCACTAGTGATCTAGAGATAGGAGCAGTGGAAGATCAGGTAATACTATCCCGCAAATAAGATAATCAGAACAGGGATTGAAGCTCATTGTTTTTTTCTCAATGAGGAGAGCCGCGACCCTAAGCTTAAAGTGCTTTCTTTAGGGAATCGATGCTTCATTCTATCGGACATGATCCGTTTTCTAAGTATATATAGAGGATGGCTGGAGAGAGAGAGGAAGTGAATGGGATAGCGAGTCAGGCGATGACTCAGCCATGTTTAGAGGGGATACTTGCAGCTTCTTAGAAGTAAATGGGGCGATATCATTGGGAGATAAAGGGCGAAGCCAATTGGCAAAATCTCACAGTATATCAAACTCACTTTTCGTGAATGTCTTCCGAATGGGAATTCTGATACTATTTTAAAATGGTATGTAAATCACTTGTATGTAACACTTACTCAATTTAGTAATGTAAAAAAGAGGGTAGTCTTCCCTTCATGAAACAAAATCTATTTTCAGTTCACATCACGGTATACCTCTTTAGGGGGACATTTCCATGATGGATCCGACCCTTTGGTGAATGGAAATCACCTGTGGCCATCCAGTGCTCCATCTTATTTGTCTGAGGTCACAAACTTAGCTAGAGGTATCATCAAGGAGTACCCGGGAAGGCAGGCCCTATCAGGAATTTGTCAAAGATGAAGTGGCGTCTATGTGGCAAGAATACACTGCTGGGCATGGCCCTCGATGTAATTGTTTCCTTTGAAAAGATTCCCATAGAATGCTGTTCATGATATAATGCAAATAATCCTGGCTATCGAAAGGAAAGCTTTAATTAGATCCTCTAGGTATCAAGATACTCTTCCATAAATCTAAATCTAAACATTTTGTTGATAATGTAGAACCTAATGCACTTGGATGGGTAATGGCGCCTTAAGCAACAGGTCACGTGAGTAATTTATGGTTCTTTTATGAGGGAATCGTTATATATATTTTTTTTTAATCAGTTTTATTTTCGTACGAAATAACATGAAAATTTTGCAGAGCTAACCGCCGCATACACTTTGCGATTTCCAGATAAAAGGTTTACCATATTTAAAAACAAATAACTTTTTGAACCTATAAACACGAATCATGTGTCAGAATAACACATAAAATATTTTACATTGTTTAAGTGAACGTGACTGAATGAATTCTTTATTGAAGACTCTGCTCAAAATGGCTGCGTGTTTCTGGAATAATCGTGTAATAATCAAAATGGTCATAAATAGTAAGTAAGAGTTAATAAAGGGTCAATTAGTGAGTTGATGCTTCAGGGCAATGCCAACGTTAATTTGTTCTGCTTCATTAATTAAATGATTAATATACATATATACAAAGTAATACAAACACGTACTAAGAACTACTAAGAACAGGCAAGATTAAAATTAACATTATACTCTGGACAAATATTTAAGACTTCCTCTATTTTTCTTAGGCTGACACAGAATGTAAAACAAAATGTCGACAAAGAGTAAAATTCTTCAATCATTTCCGTGATCAAGATCGACATTTGGTCATCTAGTTTCATCGTTTCCAGGTTATATTGTTTAGTCAGGAAATGGGTTGAAATCAATTATCACAAACTTAAACAAACTGGTTCAAGCGCCTGTTGAACCCGATTTCACAGTGGCATTGAAAAGTGAAATTAGTTGAAAGCTTGTTTGACAGGGGTGAAAGGGTCAAACGAAGAGGGCTTTTTGAGCCTAGTGACTTTTGTTACAATATTACAATGCGGCCTTTCTCTAATATGTGATGAACGATACATAAAGTACCTGTACAGGTGTTTAGTACTATGCCAATATGTCAATTTACGTTTTGTCAATTTAGTACTACGTCAATTTCTTTATTTTGTCTTTGACAAAATGGTGATACACCACCTAGATCCTAATTTCACCTCTGCAACTCAATAATCTTTTTTAACTCACCTTCTACTATTTATTATATCCGATCTTTTACTTTGATTCATTCTTATTTCCCTGTCATGTATGTTAGTTGTATCTTGGATAGTATTCTGTTATTGAAGAAATAAAGGGAGTTCATTGAATCCACTGAACATGAACGATTATCTTATTACAAATTTATTTTCAGGCCCTAACCATTATGAGCAAAGTAGGCACATTTTTGTATCCACTCGTTGTTTTCTCGCCCTTTTAATTTCAATTTCTCCGATTTCATTTTCAGCCCTCTTTTTCCATCTCGACTGGGACCCATGTACTACGTTGACGTCATTTTCGCAATTTGCATTTGACCTACCCACGTCATATATGAGTGCAAATCGATCCGAGGTACAATGAAGCCGAGGTAATAATCCAATTTGGTCATTGACCTTCTGAAGCTGTGTTATTCTACCATCATTCGTTAGCTTCATGAGTTCAACGTCCCTAACCAACGGGAAAGTCCTAAATACGCGGCACATTGACGGACGAAAAGGGCATGTTTCTAAGAATAGAATGTAAGAAATCCATCCTCGTAAGGGTAGGAATAACTACCGTCTGCACCAAGAAAAAAGATCAATCAAACGTTACAGACGATGTTCTTTGCCTTTGAAGAGTATTTTTGTTCAGTTATCTTATCACTTAAAATATTCTACTCGGCCTAGTAAATACGTGATTCACTGTTGACATATTTCCTCTCTTCTACTTGTTTTTTTTCAGTGATGATTGTGCTGACAATCACACCGAACCTGGTATTAATACAAAATAATATAATTACAAAAATATATATAGCAACCTCAATCATCACATGGGTCTTACTGCGGATCTGATGTTTTCTTCCTTTTAAAACATAGATGAATAATAACGTTTATACTATGCACTGTTAGGCTTGGTTGTTCGCAAGTAATGAGAATGTGTGGGTGTTGACATGTGTTTGCAGGCATTATTATCCATTGTAATGTATCACCCTTGTACTTGCCTTGCCTAACTATATAAATGATGTAACAAAGGTCATACACTATTTCTTTTTTTCTGTCATATGAGCTTGATAATCGTGCAAAAAATAGTAACCTGTAATTTTACCAATAATCAGGATATGAGGAATTCATTTCTGAGGTGACCTTTCTGTTTCAAGGTCCATAATATCAAGGTCAAAATCCAAAATGGCTGCCTCAGGGAAACGTAAATATCATATATCAGGTCCTGTTTGCACTAGATCTATGTATAATATCACTTTTAACATGTTTTAAGGTATGAGGAATTCATTTCTGAGGTCACCCTTCTGTTTCAAGGTCATTATCATAATCATTGAGTCAAAATCCAATATGGCCGCCACCCAGTAATGTAAATCTCCAATCTCAGCTCCCATTAGCACTAGATCCATTTTTAATACCCCTTTATGTAAGTTTTCAGAAATTGGGAATCCTGTTACAAGGTCATTTTCAAGGTCATTTCTAAAGTCAAAGGCTATGGTATTGTTCTGTTTAAAGACAAAAGCAACTCATAGTTGGCCATTTAATACAGCCACCCATTGTGTAATAACAAAGAATCATTTTACTAGTCTTTAATATGAGATGAGATTCATTCCCTAATCAGAAGCCTCTGTGGGCTATGAAATTACACAAACCTAAAAGTAATCATACCATCCATGGTTTTGATATTTGATGGTCCCTTTCAAGTGCTCTCTTTTTATGATTAACTGATTGAAGATGTATGCATACCAATCAATATTCCTGCAAGAAATATCCATCTAAATTATGTACGTTTATATATTTCATTTGGACAATTCCCTTATGGTGGAAATGAAGATCAGACGGTTATAAATTGGCCATAGATTATGACGCGGCACCGACATCTCAGAAGTTAAGAGAACCTGACATGTGATAGGTCTACTCACGGGTTTAAGTACCACCTAGGATGGTTTTTTTCTATGAAGTGTCACAACTGAACTAGGGCGTGCCTTGCTTGAGTATCCGACAGGAGATATATTACAGTACACTATCTGAGAAAACAGCCTCCAAACAGATGAATGTTTATTCGTCTCTAAATAGTGTTGCCTTTATGGAGGAGTATAAGAATTTTTAATCAATTATGCCCGTGCACTCAATGAAATCAACAATTTTGTTTGTTCTGCACTCAACACATTGATGCTGCTTCATTTCCCACATGCTTGCAAAACTCTAAACACGGGATAATGGAATCAAGAGTCATGGGTTTTAGGGTTTGACAGTTAGTCTAGTTGGAACGTCAGCTATTTGGCTTTCACAATTTCCCTTTCCTTTGCACCTAGCACGGGTAAATGGGGTGCCTGACTCGATGTAAAAAGTTCGATCCATTAGAGTAAGGTTTCATCATTAATGACATTTTGAATTTTACTTCGCTTATAATTCTATCACTACAAGGAGATAACGTAATGGGGTAGACCATTTCAGGAGATGATTACAGAAGGAAATTAGTCAACCAAGAATTAGTCGACCTGAGTAAGCTGCGATCAATTTCTAACTATTAAATGATAGTATATATAATGGATTGCTTCAATCTAATCTGTTTATCCGATTTTTTTTCTGTGTCAGTTTGTTCGCTTAATACATGTCAACTTGCTCTCGTGACAAAGCTTTGAAGTTGGCCGGAAGTCTATCTTTGCTATGCGTGTCACGTGCTTTGTGCTCACCTAAACCACCCTCTGTTGTCCGCCACGTTACTGCGCATGCCCAGCACAGACTTCCTCGGCAGAACGCCCTCTAACTTCAGCGCTGCAAGTTAAGGTCCTTTCTTAGAAAGCTCCGAGCGGAGGACATTGGACGGTGAGATCTGAGTGGAATAAAATGACCTCCCCTAGGCCGCCATTGTCAAAAGGGCCAAAATGCTTCTATGTGGATGTCACGGCCACATGTTTGTCGAGAGACAAGGCTGTTCTTACATCTCAAATGTCTCGAGCATCTTAGGCGGAGCTAGTTCATACACTGGCTCTACTTTTTTCTATGCTCCACGGCAGAAGTATGACAATAGTTTCCCAATCATTTATTCTCCCACATTCATTTCTTCTTTCATGTTCCTATTGAATCATTCCATGTCAGAGCCTCAGGCTCACACTCGCATTACCTAACAAATTGATTAAATAGAGAAGAAAAAGTGTGGATGTAATTAGATTCTCCAATAGATGGCTCTTTTACATGTAATATATAATAGTCGTTTTCTAAGGCTCTTAGATGGAACATCATATATATGTTCCATGGAGATAATACTGTTATGAATGAGGCAGTAGTCGTCACACCTTATTGAACATGGTCATCCTTTATGTAACAGGATTAACTATCCCTAGTTGTCATTAGGAGGGTGGTGAAGGGATAACACGATTGTAGTTAGAATTTAGAAGATGAAGCCAGCAAGTAGGTAATTAATTATGCTCAGAATGTAAGTTTCATACCGCTTGCCTGAATGCCGGCAATCAAACTTTTATCCCATTACTCATAGTTTTGCCTCATGCTGTGTATAGTCTTCGTATACCTTCCTCAAAATTTATTACTCAAATGCCTTTTTAATATCGCATCTCCCTCCATACTTGTCCTATCATTGATGACAGCATCTACCTAGTAAGCGAGACAGAAAGGGAGAGAGAAGGGCAGAGCCCTCATTCGACATTACTATGAATTCTCGATAACGAACTCATATTGTTTTTATTGAGATAAAAGAGGGTGAGGCGGCAGGGTGTAAAGCCTATTCCTCGCAACGCTTTCTCCTCATATTCACAAAGAAATCAAAGGCAATAGATGTAATCTCGGGGCAAGCTTTCTAGCACTAATCTTTGTGCACTTGAGTAGCGATTGCCTGTTTCTGTTGGGGCGTGTGTGGGGCGTAGGCGTGATGTCTTCTAGTCCCAGCACGAATAAGTCAATCCCGATTCATCCAAGCAATTCCATTAACCATGGGCAAGGCATCGCCAAGATTTGTCCTGGATGCTCGGAACTAATTTTGCGCATAATGAAATGAGAAGTTTGCATTGCGAAGTTGCAACGGGTGTGTTCTTTATTTCAATGTCTTGACCCCAATGCAGACTCGGGGGGTCCTCTTACTTCAAGCCTCCGGGTTCACCGCAACCGGGGAGATAGCAAGGCATTATGGTTTATGATACCATGGGCTATATACCTCTACTAATATAGATAATTCGAAAGGGTATCGAGGATGGTAGAAGAAATGTATGCAGCTTTGGATTCTGTCCTAGGAGAGTCTTTGTAAAACTTAGACTAAAGTAAACGGGTCTATACTTATACTCTTTATTTTTTGTTGACACTTTACTTACTATTTTTGGAGGAATATTGGCCCGGGGTAACTATGGGTAAATGAATATGATGAATATACACCTTATTATGAATAATATTATAATGAACTTATTACAGACATAACTTATCGTGAAGAAACCATGACAGATATAAAAAAAAACTTAGAATTTTTTATTTGGACAAAGTTTCACAATGGTGATAATTCTCATTTGCCAAATTGAAATACAAATGTGAGAGTGTAACTGTTGTCTTTTGCCTGAATAAAAGAAACACACGTTTGGAAAAATAATACATCTAGATCACTTTATCATTATAACTGATACCAGTTGGTGTTACATATCAGAATGATAGTCAACAATTATAACGTTTCCTCACCAGTTTTCTTGCTATGTCCCCTGAATCAATGAATACTAACCAAAATACTGGATTAGAAGCAGTTTTAAACACAATACCATTATTACTAACTATGCATGCACTCCAAAATGAATCATTGAAGGGCAAGAAAGGATTAAAGAACTATTCCCCACAGGCGCCTCCAATCCTTTATATGCTATTCAATAATGTGATGTATACATGGTAGGGCGGCAGTTGACAATACTCGTTGAAGGCGGTTGTTGGGAGGTTTGGTAAATACCTTTATTCACAATGAATTATACTATCTATGTATTCTGATTTTGATAAAGTGGTAAAGTGTGTTGGCGTTTATATAAAGGATGGTGAATTTGGATAACACCAGAAGGGAATCCCGAAGCCGCCAGATTTATGTCGGTCAGTTTTTCGATCCGACAATCAGATCTAACGAAGAGATAAAATTTGATGCTTCAATTGTTAGATACATACTTGCATGGACATAATATACTATGGAAGGCAACTGTCACAAGCGAAATGCATTTCGCATGAGCAAACCCCCAACCCCCTCATTCCCACCCACACAAATCGCACGCACATGCATATTGATTGGATGGAGGGCAATGAACTACATCCCACAACGCAATGAACACAATTCTATACAAGTATAAAGCATAGCGATCCATCCCAGGAGGTATCAAAGTGAGCTACAATTACCAAGTTCAGTATTTTCCAACCACACAGAAAAGCAGCTAATGTTACATGAATTCTAAAGTATTTATAAAGGAATCCTGAATGCGGTTGAGAAGGACAGCATATTGGTTAGCCTGTGGTCTTTATGCAGCAAACGTATCAATACATTTGGTTGGAAATGTTAGCATGTATTTGTAATTGTCAGTGACCAGTAGAAGGAAGTATTAGCATGAAATCATATCCGAGAAATCGCATGTACACACACAGCTAAACAAGGCACATTTCTCCCTCATCTCACGCAACAGAAAGTGCTTGTAAACACGGGCATGTCTGGCATGTATTCCTACATTGAAACAGGGCGAGGCCTGGTTTGGCATCTGCATGCTATATAAACTGTTTACGTGAACCCTCTCTTTAACACGTCTGCATGTTTAATCATAGAGGAAACTTAGAGAGCATTTAAGCTTAGATCGGGCCCATTGTTAAAACGCACCAACTTGGAATTCAGCTTCATTCCCATTGGCTCGGAATTCATTGAAAGCAGGACGCTGTCGTTAACTGATGTTGTTATGGATGCATCGCTCTTCTATAGTTTTCCCCATCAATAATCATCAGGCGTCTTTTGTTGAATACACTAAATCTTCAAAGACATTTCTCGGCCAATTCAAAACACGATCCTTCTAGGATACATGTGGATAATCACGTTGTTGGAATTTTATGTATGTCGGATTCCTATGTATATGATGTTGCAATATTGAGTTTCTTCCACACATGTGTATGTATGAACGAGTATGTCAGGTGAAGCTTTGGGAGCTGAAGGGACATGCAGCACTAATAATCTTTAAACCAAATAGGTAATAACAGTATCTTTAAAATTATGGATAGAAAATAATCTCTGAGTCATAGGCTGGTGATATTTGGATTCTCTGTGATCATCACTGTTTTGAGATCCAGTGGTTAGTGTATTAGGCATAATTAATGCAAATCTGAGTTTCAATCATTAAACAAAAGTTTAATGATACAGATTCAGGAACCAGGGAATCTAATTTGTGCGCATCTAAACGCATTATTGTTAGAAGGGGGTAGGATCGCTTTGTATCGATTAGGCCGGTAGATGATGAATGGTTTCATGTAGGTTATAAATAAAAGATCCTTTATTTTACAAAAGCTTTCGGGCTGACATGCCCTTTATCTGGTGATAACTCATTATTGTCAAACTTTTTGGTGCTCGATAACTAGCCAAATTTCATCATAATTATTATTTGTAAGAGGCCATAGAAAGAAATGGAGTAAAATACTCAGAGACGCACAACATTCCCATATATTAGGTTAACGAGCAGTTACATCAGTGTAAGATAGTTATGAGTTAAACCATGCCTCCCCAATTCACCCTAAGGTGGTATACCACTGGGCCCTGAGCCGGAGAGAAATAAAGAAACTAGGATTTCTAAGTTATACATTATACAATTCATTTCTTTTGTCCCTTAACTTGGACAAACGAAAGTGAAAAATTCTTCAGATTATATATATAGAAACAAACAATCAGACAGACAGTAGGGCCTACTCCAGTAGTAAATTTGATAGTTTTTTTTTAAAAATCGTTAAAGTTTTCTAGAGATCGTATTTGGACATTTAGGTTATTCCATTCGGAGACATCTACAAAGCATTGTGTTGACTATTACAAATAAGGCCAGACATAACATAACTAAGAATAATGCCCGTAGTGTGCTATTTCTCCTCCACCACCCTAATCCTAATTCAGGGTGTTAGGAGTCCTGAGCAAAGTTTGGTCAATGGAATTGTTTGATTTTTTTCACCTCAGCACAATTCGTATGGAAGCAGTGGGAAGTTCAAGTATTGATGGGTAGTCACGTTGTTATTAATAGCATGTATATATCCATATCGTATACAATTTTCATTATAATATTGGCCTGCTACATCCTTCATTTATAATGCATCATAGACCTACATTGGACCTTCACTTCACTTTCCCTCCTGTCAGTCATCTTCACCCTTTTTTCATTCCATTCTCCAGTTTGGGCTCTGCTCCCTGATATACAGCCGTTTGAAGTGACCGAGGGGTCACTAGCCCAACAGTGCTGGTCACTCCACTAAGCTAGTGCCCTAAAGGGAGCCTGAGAGTGTCAAAAGGGCAGTCTGAGTGCATGTTACAGTCATATCTGCATTAAAGCACACCCGCACTGGACTAATGATACTTTGCTGAAGATGACTGGTTTCTGGAGCTTATTCCAATAACCCCGGGGGATGCCCTAATATACCTCGTGCGTATACATTTGTTTTATGATACTTCAACACACAGGGGACGCCTTAAAGTGCCACTTTGAGTATGACAAGTTAAAGTCCAATAAATCCCAGGGAATAAGTGCTGGGTCTACCAAAGGGCAGGCTCATCACCATACCGTGACTCCTTTAAGACACTCTGCGGTGTTGCCAAGTGTTCTTCTGGGCCGTAACCGATGAGTGTCATGCATTAAAACCTTCCCCTTAAGGCATTATATCAAAGCTGACGGGCTGAATTTTGAATCGGACATCAAAAACCTCTATCCTAGTTTTTGATTGCACTGAGTAGGGATCTTGTCATTCCCGAGTATTAACACAGCGGAAACAATAGTTTGAATACAAAATGCAGATCACTCTAATAAAATCAAAGTAACTAATGGAGTTTCGCTGGTTTTATTGATGTTTTATCAGGTGACTGACATGCAATTTCACTCTAGGTTTATTGCACGGGATGTATATATCATCTGGCATGGACAACTGAATGCGACTTTGGAATTTACATGTTATGTTTGACCTTATAACGCCATGGTAAGTGATAAGGCTGGGATTAGTATTTAGTTTGCCTCTTTTCAACTTATCATTTTATGACAAAGATATAAGACCACCAAAACCTATGCAAAGTAGCAACTAGACAAATGTTGTTTGTGACGGTTCTAGGTCATTCCCCCGCCCAAAATTTCCCCGCCGACAATCTCCCCGCCGCAATTTCCCCGCCAAAAATCTCCCCGCCGGCATTCTCCCCACCCGTCATTATCCGCGCCAAACGACCTCCCCGCCAACATTTTCCCTGCCAATAAATCATTAAAATTTGAATTTATCTAGATGCCAAAGAATGATGAAAATTTACTGAAATTCTCATATGTACACGGATAACCTCACCATTGAATTTATTTGTACCAGTTGAGTGGGAATCGACCATAAAAATCATGATGTGAAATGCAGCAAAGTGAATGAAGTAAAAGAATAGTATTGGGTGGAATTGTAAACTGTTTTTGTTTTCTAATTCTCTTCACACAAATACACAATTTTGTTTTGTATTCGATTTATCAGCCAAGTAATACTATCAAATTCTACTATCAAATTCTAGCACAAATTATCACAATCATTAATAATCAAGAAATACATTTAAAACCCTTAAATTACTCATATATTATTGAGCGGAGATGAAACCATATAGTTGCAATGTTATTATGCAATACAGGGTGACATATCATAATATAGTTTACCAATTTCTTCTGGCTATGTCTGGTTTGATATACTTATCTCCATACAATACATAAGATCCCTACTCCTGTAGGAAAAAGAAATAGGCGGGGAAATTGCAGCGGGGAAAATGTCGGCGGGGAGGTCGTTTGGCGGGAAAATTGCAGTGGGGAGATTGGCGGTGAGGAGAATGTTGGCGGGGAAAACACCGGACACCGTTTGGGACAATATTATCCTATATGTAAGCCTGCAAACCTCTGATCTAGCTGCTTTTAAATTATAAACAATGGTAATATGTGATTGGAAGTAAAAAGGTCCACCCTAAATTTAGGTGACTTGGCTAGTACAAGAAATAGCAATGGTTCTTTGATTATTATGCATTGGTTATTTGAATAATGGTAGTAGTGAAATTATGCCTAATGTTATAATTGATATAAGTGCCAAATGGAATCCGTGTTTGATGCACGGCGGTAATTTATCTGCTCATGAATCATCATCATCATCAAGTATCCCCATAAAAACCTTTTATTTTCACTGAGAAAACCCCAAAATATCTTTTATGTAAATGTACCCTATGTGGACAGACAGATTATCTATTAATAGATTATACTTTGTCCGTAGAATGATTTGATACGTCACCTATATTATATAAGATTTCGTTGAAGATGCAACCGTTTCTTTCTCCTATCTCATCATAAGCTGAGAAGATAAATGTACGTTGAAAGCTTATCGAAATAAAAACATAAACAAAACAAACATTATCAATGACAATCTCTGTCCCGAGCCTGCACAATTTGTATAGAGTTAGGGGCAGGTATCATGCAGTAGTAGCAGCACCCATGAATATGGTTTGATGTAATTGGTACACACAGCAAACCTGTAAAATGAACCATGTGTCATTCATTCATGTTCAGGACAGTTACCCGGCAAACACAAGGCCAGCAGGGTAGAGCGACCAAATAGGAAACCTGAGCGGCCAGTATGCAGGCACTGTCTGCCACTGCGTTCACCGCCTTTGGCCGCTGTGCTGTCACCCTACTCATGCAACTGAAATGCACGCACGCTCTTTTGAATTGAATCTTTTACGCGGACAGAACGCTCTGCGTTGTTTACTTGTTACGTTGTTTTGATTTAAACTATTAGCGCGGCCAGAACGCTCTGTGCTGATGAGTATGGGTGTCTGATTGGTGAGTCTAAAGTCGCAGATAAATAGCTGTTTATGCCAGGGTACTGTCTGTTCATTATTGTCCGGTTTCTAATATGTTTAGTTTTGAAATTAGAAATACACAGTCTTGAAATTTGATGAATGTATTTATGCTAAAGACAACGTTTAGTATTTTTAAAAAATGAGAGCATTCCCACAAAGACAACCTCTGAATAAAACACTTATATCAATTTAATATAGATTTTGCGACTTGTGACTCTTTTTCCTAAACACATCAGATATAAAATATATTTCTGTATTTATACTATAACTATATCTCTTTGCGGATCTGGTTTATCTAGACACACCTTGGATATAAAAACTATATAAAGCCCTCTCAAGATAGAACCTGGCTCATCCTGCCACAGGCTTAGTTCGACTTGTTTTCACCAGGTGGCGCTATCATTAACTGGTTTGCATTTACAAATTCTTTTATTTTTTACCCCAAATTAATGGTATATGTGGTATTTTGTACCATAAATATTCTACATCATATACTTCAAAAAACATTATAAGTGATATACTACTGTACAGTTCCTTTGTGTATTGTTTCTATTTGATGTTGCAAAACTGGAATTAAAACACCCCTATTGTTGTCCATGTGAAAGTGTGAGATGGATTGGGTGATACTTGGCTGTCAATCAAAGGCACCCTCATACAAGCCACCTGTTTCTGGGACAGGCAAGCAACGGTGTACATACACGGCAAGAATGATGTATTAAACTGATGAAATGCTCGCCCAATAGTAGGCTATTAAGAACATAGTATTCTTAATAGGATCATGCCTAATAAAAACCTACCATTCAAACTTTTAGGACTGAAACAGAATTGCAGAAACAGGCTTTCCAAAAAGTTTTAAATTGCCGTGGCCTGACCCGCCGCAATTGTGAGGGCTGTACACCCACTACCATTCTGCCTACCTGGCCGTGCATTCACGCGTAACATTGGCTGCATTTCTATACATAGGAAAGCTTAACAAGGCTCGCATCGGCGACGCGCAAACCAACCGCACAAACTTTTCATTGCCAAATATGATTTGTGCACACCGGGTAACATTGTCAATTCCCCTTATTCATTTTCACTGTATTGTGACTGGTATTCTGTCCAAAGTAATTAGGTAAGCTTCAATTATCTTGGTGCATGACAAGATAGACATGGGACAAGATAGACACATGAAAAGAGGCAGTATGGGGCAGGTTTTTGCAGTGGTATAGTAACTATATAGTAGACACAGGCAGGTTTTGTGCAGTGGTATAGGAAGTGTAGGTATAGAATGAACCATTATAGGGTGTGGGGCTGGTTTTGTGCAGTGGTATTGGGTAGGTTTTGTGCAGTGGTATAGCAAATGTATATAATAAACACTTATAGGGTATGGGACAGGTTTTGTGCAGTGGTATAGTGACTATATAGGACTCTTTATAATATAGAGTATGGGGCAGGTTTTGTGCAGTAGTTTAGGAAGTGTATACATGTATAGAATGGGGTATGGGGCAGGTTTTGTGCAATGGTATAGTAACTGTATAGAATAAACCCTTATAGGGTATGGGTCGGGTTTTGTGCAGTGGTGTAGTGACTGTATAGGACTCTTATAGGGTATGGGGCAGGTTTTGTGCAGTGGTGTTGTGACTGTATAGGACTATTATAAGGTATGGGGCAGGTTTTGTGCAGTGGTCTAGTGACTGTATAGGACTATTATAAGGTATGGGGCAGGTTTTGTGCAGTGGTGTAATGACTGTATAGGACTCTCTCTTATAGGGTATATGGGGCAGGTTTTGTGCAGTGGTGTAGTGACTGTATAGGACTCTTATAGGGTATGGGGCAGGTTTTATGCAGTGGTGTAGTGACTGTATAGGACTCTTATAGGGTATTGGGCAGGTTTTGTGCAGTGGTGTAGTGACTGTATATAATAATCCCTTATAGGATATTATTATATTATATTTTATCTTCTTTTTTCAGACGTGCATAACAGTTTACATCTTCTCATGGGAAATAGGACATTATATTCTCTGTGATACCACATGTCCTCCAAATATGCCTAAATTAAATTGGAAATAGAATAATGTTTGTCAATCCATTTTTTCCAATCGTGTTAGGTCAGCCCGACCTTTTTAATAAAACAACTTTGACAATTACAATTTTACTATGACAATAATAATAATTATCATTTCCATAGGAACTTACAAAATGTGTGACACCATTACTGATTATCTGAACATAGATTATAGGCAAAGGATAATTACAAATATAGACCTTTCTATACATAACCCAAGATTTACATGCTTGTTAGTTGCAAATTGAAAAGTTACTTTACGAGTACATTGTAATACCAAACATAGGTAATATATGCTTGGTAATCCCGGATGTATATTTTTACATATTTTTAGACTAATTATAGTTTCCCAGCAGTTTTCTTTATTTATAACTTGTTTAGTCCACTTTAATTTTGAGGACCACTTTGAAGCACTTCACAAATTCGTATGAAGTTGAGGACTGCTTTAAAAGTCACTCAAAGTCTTCTGATAAATGTGTGTTATCAGTCTTGCACAGTGCTGTACTTGCTGTACTTTTACTCCACGGTGAAGTGTATATCACATAACATTTGTATGCAGAAGCATGTGGTACATACCGTGTGGTACATTGTTTTGTAGTGATACCTTTTAAGGTACAATCTAAAGTTTACTACTCGGTTCTTCATAAAATGTATTTGCTGGGGAATTCCACAATGACGGTGCCACATAGCTGTGAGCGTCTCAGTGTGTGGTGTAGGTATTTTTTAATGTTGGTTTAATTAGTGTTATTAGATCTAACTCTCGACATTACTAGGGTGTTTTGATTCCTTGCAAGCATATTCTGGTAAATGGGCTTCCTTTCTCTTTTGAGGGAAGGGTATATTCAGATCTTCTTGAAAATTATCTACACTTTTATGTTCATCAAACCTTTTCCGTATTCGTATCATAGAGTTTTGCAGGACTTGAAGCTTTTTAAGAGATGATGTGGTTTGTGTACAATTATAGAGTGTCTAAGTCTAGTACATGGAGTATCACCACTTTGTATAGTCTAATTAACATGTCTTCAGAGAAGATTCTGTTGATTTGGCTCATTATTTAGTTTTATATATGATAATATAGAATAACTCCTTACAGGGCTAGGTGCATGTTTCGTGCAGTGGTAGAACGAATCTGTCCAGGAAGGTTAATATTGCCACCGTCGCCTTATCTCTTTCACTGTGTTGAGATTAATTGTGTCCTAAGACCTCAGATAACCTTTGATTATCTGACTCTCAAATGTGTCTTTTACATGACAAGATAGCCACGATGCCAACATTAAATGAATGACAATCTCTCCACCAAACATGCACAATCTTGATAGAGTTGGGGTCAGGTTTCGTGCAGTGGTATAGCGAAATTGTAGAATGAACCAGTGGCATTACTTAGGTTCAGGAGAGGTGATATTGTCAAATTTACCTCATTCTTTTTCACTGTTTTGTGACAGATATTGTGTCGTAAAACTTCTGATAAGCTTCGATTATCTGACTTTCAAATATTTCCTTTTCATGACAGGATCGACATGATGCTCACATTAAGCTAAATGAAATAATTTGTCTTCAAAACTTTATTAGGATTTGGCTTATCACTATCGCATGCTTAGTTCTATTTTCAGCCATTTCAAATTTGGTCCCATGGATTGACTAATAAGGCAATTAAATAGACTTTGAATTTAAAATCTAAATCCGCTTAACCGATTTGAAATTTGAGATTCTTTCAAGGATGTTTATTGAAAGTTAATTTACACTGGCATGCATTATAACAAGGTTATACCTTCGATAAGATAGTTAATCTGAAATTATACGTGAACTACTATATATTATTTACCGGTTTAATTTAAGAGCACCACTGTTCTTAATTAAGCATTATAATAATCACCAATGCTCATTTCAAATAATATCTATCAGAATGATCACAGCACACAATTTAAACTTAACGAAATCAATGGCAGATTGTTAACCGTTTATGTTGATGTTGATGTTACTGGGGGGCTTATTCCATTCCTCAATAGCCCTAAGTTCATTTAAATCATTTTACTACATTATGCACATGTGATCAATTAGTCACCAGGAATCCTCAGGTACAGAAGTGTGCTTCTGGGATAGCTTCCAGGTCTGCTATATGGCTAATGCTACTCAATCACAAGGACTGTTGTATTTCCAACTGTTCCCCAGATAAGTATGGAAGTCTTCTCTTTTTTAATATAACAACATCATTACCATGCCGCCACCCCCACACACAAGCACACTCCCGATGTTGTTCGAGAGGGGCGGAAGCCTTTTCCATGGCTTAAGTTGCAAGATGCTTGTTCATATGAAAATCAGCGCAATGTTACAAACGAATGGTAGCAAACTATTTTTTTGTGATCTATGGATGTATCTACTGCCATGCAATTTATATTGGCTATGCCTGTGAGGAATAACTAGTATTTAAATAAGTATGGTTTATAAAATTCTAGAAACTCATATATAATTAATGCAAATTTGACTGTTTCGTGAAACACTTTACTTCATAAGGATGGATATTACTGCGTTCTTTTTAAAGATTTTAATTACGTCTGATAAGACATTTCTATCGTGTGGACTGTAAATATTACGTTCTGTTTACAAACTATGGCCTCATCGAATAAAATGTTAAAACAAAACTATATAATTATAGATATGAACAATATTGATGGATCTCAGGAAAGGATGTTTGTGGTGGAGATACCACCTTCCTTGAAGATGTTTAACCCCAACATTTAGCCACTGCTGCAGACTGGGTCTAGATCGTTTCAAATAATGTGTCCTATGGGACAATGGATTGTGTTGTCTCTAATAGGGTGATGTCTGGCCCCCCTACTTCTAAACTCGGTCTGAGACTCATTGTTGTATATTTTGAGAATTGAGACAAAGGCCATTCCAAATAGCTCCCCCCCTTACCACAGATAGTAGGCTTTGGGATGTGCCATGGTTCTAAGTTACTTTTACGACCTAGTACCAATACGAGAAGGAAGGCTTTTGTATTGGTGGCCCTGCCATTGAGGGAGTAGTTGGTGGGACAAATAAAACTGATAAAAACTATTCAGATGTGATTCAAGGGATTTCGGTTACTGGTCATAAAGAAGGTATATACTATATCCAGGTTCATTGACGTAGGATCAGTGCTTCTGATGGATAAAGCGAATTCATCTTCCATTTCAATCGGTATGTATAACGATTTTACGTGTACAAACTAATACATCACGCTGAGGAGGGCAATTCACGAAATGACACGAATAACCTCTTTCTGCGGTGGATAAAATGTCTTCACTAAAAGGCCTTATTCAAAATGTAGTCTCACTGGAATTAATTATGACCTACTTGGGCATATTTTGCCATTGCTTAACATAGAAAACTTAAGGATAACTAAAATTATGTAAAAGGTTTACCATTTATATCTTACCAAGTAGTAGGAGTGGTATGATCAGCGTTTCTTTAACACATACGTCACCTTATATGTATACACTCTAAAAATAAGTTATTTTTGCAGATATAGTTTGGTCTTGCTTCTGGTGTTTTGGGAACCATGTTACGATAAAGGACAATAACAAGACCACTGGATGCTGTCGATGAACGCGGAGTATGGAAATTTAGAGGAGGTCAGGCTTGGGATGTTACAATGAATCATGGGCTTATAGTGTCTCTCCCGTCGAAAAGTGTGACGTAGAAGAGTGAACACGATTAAAGCTTTAGCTCGATCCCCTAGCATTTATGTGCCTGCAATTAGCCTGATTAGGACTGCTCCATTCGTTAAGACTATGATTATAGTGGAGGGGAAAGGAAAGGGGCCGCTGGGATACTGGGAGAGAAGAGGAGTTGGGGTATGGGATAGAGGAGAGGGCAATACATGCAGGAGCGGGAGGAGAGAAACATATATATACATGGAGGATGCCAACATAAGTGAACGAGCATTAACTAAGATATATATTTCAATCAAATGATAGGGAAATATAAGGTAAGATTGAATTCCAGGTCATATATTAAGCCGCAAATAAAGCTGCATTCCTATAGCTAAATCGACTAAACTAAGTTTCTCAATTATTTTCTTTGATACTTGTAGAATAGAAATTGAAGACAAATTTGTATTTCCTCCGTTTTTCATGAATTCGATTTTTTCATCATGTTTGTATTTTGCTGTTATACAGTGGCCATTTGTGGAAAAAAGGGATTTAATTAATGCCCTGATGAAGGTTTAATGTAACCAAAACGTTGGCAAACAGTGTAAAATCATCCTGAATAAAAACATCAGCTACAGGAAAATCTGACTCTGGTATTATTTTCGGTTTTGACGTCTATCCCAACATATTGATTTAATTAAAATAATCGGGCTCTAACGACCTTAGGCAGAAACTAAAAGGATTAATAACCTCCATTTCGGGCCTGTCGGTGCACTGTTTGTGAACAATCCCTGGCTTCGCCTTTGGATTATGCACCAAATAGTGCACCAGCAGCCTCCTCAATGTCGGTCAATAATCATTTAGTATTTCTATGCGAAATTATTAAACGACTTTGGCTAAAGAACCCTGGTTATAATACTATTTGATGCCAACTTCGTTATTTTTGTAGAAATAAATCAATACACATATAGGCCTAGATCTATTTGCTCATCAATCAGATTGGCTCTCGGGTAGCAGTACGACACATGAAGACATTATATATATAATCTCGTCGCGGCTTAGACATTGTCCCTAGATTGACAATGGGATGTCGTATGCAACTTGAAATAAAGTTGTAGTTCTCCCATCAATCCGTTAGTACTATATTTTCCCGTCTTCTACTACGGATGAAAGAAACAATGCATTATCTCGGTGTGCTTCCCCCAACTACTTTGGATGGATTTACCATACCTCATGTATTTTCTAATGGTCATTGCCGTCTAGAAGACCACAGATACACTTGATATACTAAAAGTGCCACAATTCAAGCAACAGCACTAGGACCCGCTTTTCACTATTGTGCTGATCTTGCACAGCATCATTCCCCTATGGAATAACAAGTAAAGAGCCGTCATGGGCGTGATAGCTTTATGCTGAAGATAACGTAGCAACATTACAGCAGCTTGCATCTTAATGCTTTATCTGCTAGCCTTGGGACAAGGAGAGAAGTTTCCATATTTATGCTATAAACCTTCATAATATGAATAAATATCAGTTGCCATTCGTCAATTACATTGATATATTGTGTACTAGTGTATATTGCCATCCTGAATCAAAATTGAATTAAAAACAATCATTACGTTGAAATATTAAATCAGTCTTCGAGATATATTCGACTATATTATATGAATATCATAGAATTATTGTAGAGGAAAAGACCGAGTCCGATGAGAGAGATCCTGACTGCTTATAATTTTGGTGATTGATCCGTCGTGGTAATCGCTGATTGGTTGTTGTAATTTGTGGGGAGCTCTCGTGCTACCTGACCCTCCACATGCATATTAGATATTGGAATGAATTAATACAATATATATTAATTCAATAATAATTTGATAATTTGGAATATCTAAAGTAATTATCTGGTTACTCGTTGTTACGTAATAATTGCGTTACATCGTGTAATATATTCATGAATAAAAGTAGCGAATGCGAAATGTGCATGGAATCTGAATAGTTATTTTATAATTGACATTACACCAGAAACAATGAACTACTTCCGTATCATTCTGTCTTTAAAAAGTCATGCACATTGACACATTCTCAAAGTATAGGTTCGAGACATGGAATTAGACCGGCTGACAGAGACGTAATAGTGTGGCGAATTTTACAAATATTCAGCAATAGATGCAATTTGGCTGCATATTTAAGATATTGGGATTGTGTAACTCCAAAAGGCTATTGTAGTTTTTGAGACATTTCGTAGCTTGGAGGGAGGTAGGGTAAGTAGTCACAAAGGATAAGTGGTCGTGATGTACACTTTCCGGTTTGTATTGAGCCTAGTGTTCAGTGAAAGAACGCGATGCTAAGCACCCACTAATGAACTTGGCAAGGTAGACCTTGCATCCGCATGACTTCTGATAAACCTACAACACGACCGTTAAGTTAATTTTAAGGCCGGTTCCACGGTGTCTTGGATGGATCATTTGGACAAAGAACTGGATCAGTATGATGGAAGAGGAGTTGAAAAACAGGGACGTTCCTCATCTACTGTCCGTGTAGGGCGATAATTTTGAATTATATTATTTAATTACTGGGTCCGACCCATAAATATACGGTGTTGCTTCACTGAACTAATCCTATGTCACTTCCCGTTGATTAGGCCTTATTACCGTGTGTTATAGAGTAATGGATTGAGTCTATAGCTTCCGTTGCATGGAAGTTCACTATTGTGAAATAAAAGATCACATCCTGCGTTCGTTTAGTATAATCGGATATATATGCATATCCTCCGTCCTTCATGGTCCTGGGTATGACCATAAGTTGCCTCTCTGTCTCTTTTCTCTGTCTCTTTCTCCCTTCTTCTCTATCTCTATTTCATGGGTATGATCATAAACTGCCTCACTCTCAGCTCTCCCGCCCTTGATATAACCATATTAAATGTGTTGATAAGGGCGTAAAGCAACCAATCTCACTCACTCCTCTATCCTTCAAGATGGTTTAAACCCCAAATGGATTGTTTTCTAAAAGGAATCAGCATATTAAGAAAGAGGTTGTCCGAGGACGTAGTCAGCTCATGGAATAATCATGAAATAGTATCTTTGGGTCTGTTAGAATAATGTAATATGGCCAATAAAAATATTTTAAAAAAAAGAACCAATGAAAGTGATGTGAGACATTATTGCCAAACTTCCAATTCCTCAGTTCTGACACTCTCGGATGTAGATGTGTTCATTTCTCTTGGTTCTGTAACTCTGTTAAGAATTATTAGTTCTCCCCTTCCGTCCACAAGATGGGTTTCGTTTGTTCCTCTCCGTCCCCATTCGAGACCCTCCCTTCCGCCGTTCCTAATTTTTTCCATCATAATTTCCTTCGCATTACTTTCTCATTTTATTTCCCCGTGTTCTATGGGTTTTCACTACTTTGGATGAAGAGTTTCCTTTCCTCCTTTCGCCCGCGGCGAAAAAAAGAATGTTTTACCTCAACTAATAAAAGTTTTCTGATCACCCGGTGAAGACCGCCGTCGAAGTCTAAGCAAAACATCATTTCGTGATGCAACTTGGCTTCTTCACTTAATGAGCCGAGCGAGAAAGTCTTACGGCGATGGCCGGTCAACACCAAGGCAAAACAACCATCGCTTTCCACGGTGGTTGCACGACGTTTCTGACATGACAGATGGTGTTATTCTTTACTAGAGAGAAAAACCAGTCAGTTGTGGCTTTTATGCTTTCACCACCATCAGGATAAGCACGCCCAAGATCTTGAGTGGACACTGGAAGCTTTTCCTCCATCCCCCACAAAGAATCATTCCTTCCTCTGTCAGTCAAATATCGATGTATTTAGAAGCGAACCGAGGCACTTTTTTCTTTACCTTTCCTAAGTTTTCTCTCTAGAATTCGAGCTCTTGCTTGCATGGTCGACTGGCGCCCAGGGAAAACCACTTTCTTGCTTTAACTTACATCTATATGCTTTATTTCTCCCCCTAAACAGCCGCTAACGACGCTCATCTCGAAAATGTGGTATCATTTCTTAAAACAGCAAAAAGATATAGATCTCTGTTCTTCCGTTCAACAGTTGAAGTACTAATTGTACGCAGACGCCCGAACAGCTAGATAAACAGTGTGTCAACAACGTTCATGAGGCCTAAGGCATCACATCCTCTAGTTGTACTTATACACTTAATTCCTCCAACTAATAACATGAAATAACATCAAGGTTTGGTTGAAACGCTTTTCATGCCAACAAGATGGCATGGCATGGCCATTACATTTCATAGATCTTGCTCCATCCAAATAAATTAAAATGTGAATTTAACTCCGTTAGAACATGGGAATGCCCTTTTCATACTCATGCCGGTTTCAATTTCAATTTATGATAAGCTTTGGAGGTTCACTGGGAGATACAATAAGCAAAGTTTGTATTGTTTTAGTTACCGCCTGCGCTGAAAGGCATAGAAACTTTACATAAATAGGCAGTCCCATCTTTTATAGCAATCAGCGGCCTAATGGTATTACAACCATCCAATGCAATGGTTTGGCATGGCGCAACTGTTTTCTGTTCTTGCATAATGAATTAAGGGTGTCTGGTCCATATCTTGCCCATATATAGATCGTGTTTGTCCATCTCATTTATTATGCATATGATATGTAATTCCTCACACATTAATTCTTAGAACATGTATTCTAGATACATGTATACTTCTTTAATTATCTGATATACTTGATCACACCCTATTTTATTGAGTGATGTTGAGGTATTTCATCATTCTGGTAATTCAAATGCGTACAGTTATGTTGGATTACTTTATTAGTATACAATGCAAGTTGAAGATTAATTTTCTTCTCAAATATTCATAAAAACACAGGGAACCTCAATTTGAAGATATTATCATCAATTCAAACATGTATGCGTATTCACACATTTAATATAAATGCATTCACAAAATTTATAATCAATTACAAGTAACGCTAGTTTATATTACATAAATTTATTATTGTATGGACAGACATTCCAGCCTTCCCCACCGGAAATCCTTCCAAGAATTGCTCCATTGTAGCACACACAGACAGCGCACCTGTGATTACTTTGGCCCATGCCTTTTATAGCTCATTTAAATTTCCCTGACAGTCTGTCTATAGGGCTTAAGCTTCTTTGAAAGACAATCTGGAGAATACAAATGAATGTCAGTCCTATAGTTCTCTTATCCATATACAAAGTGTCTCCACACAAATAACGTACGTTGAGGGATGATTATCACAATAACCCACGTCCCCCTGGGATAAGTCTGGACAATATTTTTGCCCATTCCATATATGAGCCACATCTGTGGGCTATGTAAAGGACTCATGAGGAAAATAAGCGATTAGGCATTCCTACTCTGGTATGTATTCTCCGGTAATATAGGCAAGAAAAGATCTAGACTTCTGTACTGGTAAATCTTTTTGGATTGATGAGCTTGGGTTATGGGTCCGGCATACTGTTGGTGGGTACCTAATGATCATGGTAAAAGCATATGCCTCGCGGAAAAGAGGATGAGTGATTTGGCGATTTTCTCGGATTATGTATACTTTTCTTGAGTATTCCACATAGCTTGTCAATTCACCAGATGTTGCTATCTTAATGTCGTCTCTAGCATAGAGATGTTGTGGTGGCGGGGTCTATGGATGGCAAACAGGAACTGCCATGTTCTTGATCTATAGTTAAACGATTATTCAAAAGTGCGCATCAAAACTTAGAGAGGTTGTTTTCAAAAAGACTTACAACCGACGCTCCTCAGAAACAAAAACTAGGTTATACTCGGCATTTCTTGGTTTCGTTTACTGGAGTTTATAAGCAATGGTAACTATGTTATAGATATAGTAACCCATGTACACATATGATAGAAATTAAAATAAATTTGAGGCCACACTCGTTAAGCATATTTATTGATGAACAACATCGACTAGAGCGGATGGACACACGTTGTACATATCTTACAATGTCTAAATACTGTTACATTGCACGTGTGAAACAGAATGTGTACGTTGCATTAACATCGGTGAAAAGATAGAAAAGAATCTTGAAATGTCTATAGAACAGGGAAGATCTATTGAGATTGCTGCATTGGTATAGCCCACATAAGGTTGCACTATGTCGACCGTATATTGAATGGTTGGATTGGCGCAAACATGCAGTTCCTACGCTCTGATTGGAATTGATTCATGCAAAATCGATTCAAATTTCTCCCTGATTGTTGCAACATCGACCCAAACTTCTGCACGAACATACAATTGGTGAGTAGGTGGATAAGGAGTAACGGTGGGAGTAGGACGCAAAGCGCAGCAATAAGAAGCGTAGGAAGGAATCAGTACAAAGGTTCAATTGAAAGGAAGAGCGGGGGGAAATGATTGGCAGGAGAAGATGTGTGTGTCTTTATGCGTGAGTACATAGCAATACATAAGTAATGGGTGACATGTACTGCGGTACCTCTTGAATCAAGTACCCAATCACACAGCGGACGCTTGCTGCGGGAATAGTAGGATTGATGGCAAGGCCATTGTTGGGTCATGGAAAGGGTCTCTTATAGAGATAAATATTGGTAAAGCAGAAATAGGATTAAATGATGCATGTCCATGATTTCCTTTCACAGTGTCTCCGCGGACCCAAGTCCAAAGGGAGATTTGCAGGTTTGTATGTAAGAATGAAACTTCATGTAAAAAATGAAATCAGGGGCGAACCATAGCCTAAATACAAACCATCCCTATGTGTGTATACCCCTTGTGCACGTACATGCGTCACATAGGATTTAGGTGAGAGCTTTGCGTATGGAACAGACATAATGACAATAATGACGTTGGGTTGCCAAACAAACTGCATTGCCTTTGACAGGCATTTCCACGTTACTCCATTAACTCTATAGTCCATAGTATACTATATAACAAAGCATGGGAATATAGTGACCGACCTGCTCAACCTACTTTATCGTCAATGAGTACATACTTTATTATATCCATAGATCAGGAAATAATATGAAGTGGCATTAGGCATTGTATTATTGTATCACATGAAAAGCTATTATGAAAGATAATTAGGATTGAGTTTTTTTTACAGCAGCCGTGCATAGAATCTCACGGGTAATGAAAGTGGGCTATTTCCTAATGCTTAGAATTAGTATATCGAGTTATATGTCCTCATGGATCCTCATACATAGGTTAACGAGTTGGTTCAAGGAGCGGGGATATCGCACGAGTTGTGCAGCAACGAGTGTTTATTCTAAGCGATTGAACCAACAAGTCATTTAACCGTTTCATTGTATATACCTTTAATAATCTAAAAATAATTATTTCTAAATCTTAGAGTTAAATGTTGGCGGCAAACCTGGTGAATAATGCATTCCATAAGACTCTGTAGTGGTACAATTAAACATATATAATCACGTCAGATCCAATAATTATATGCCCAATAATACAATGATCCAATGAGTTTTCTGCCAAAACTATGAATAAAATATCTGTTAAATGAGTTCTTCTCAACTTCCAATTATATTAATCTCACCTGGTTGAGTTCTAGAGAAATGCAACTATGAAAGGATCTATGTTGAGGTTGTTGACTTTGTATGAAGTGGTAGCAGATCATAATGTCTTATCATAAGTCCGAATGACGGCAAGGGTCCTTCCAGGAGCAATGATTTGTGACAGGAAAATGGGAAAACATATGGTAGGCCTACGTCTGGTACGTACGTGTGCGGAAGACAATCAGAACAAAACATCCTACTAGAATTCCAATGTAGAAGCATTGCCATACAAGTGCCCAATTATAAAAACACTCACCGCAATGTGCAGGGTGGTCTGCATCATGTATCGCAATGTTTTAAATCTTCAGTTATTTATTCGGTGCTAGAGTTCTTGAACGAGTTACTAGTTTTTATACTCCATCGGTTCCCGTGTCTGAAGAGGCAAGGCAAGACACTAACTAAAAGCTGATGGGTGGGATCGATATGGGCGAACAAGATTTGCATTAGTAAGACCAGAAAATTGACGTGTGAAGATATTACTGTCCTCTTCCCGTGCTTCACTTAAACCTCGGAGGATTATTCCTTCGTCAATCTCCAAGCGAGCAAAATAAGCGAAGAAAAAATGCTTCATTGTCCGTCAAAATATGGGTTTTCATGTAGCAGCGACTATTCTCTTCTCTTTTTAATAACTCATGATTCACAAAGGGATGTAGTGCACACCATAAATATGTGATACGAAATGGAGAATCATCTGTTTTTCATTGGTTTACACACATCTGGTTCATGTTTCGCATTAAAAAGTCATAGTAGGAAGTTGATTCATTCAGGGTTGTAGCTGCTTGTGGATCAATTGATTTTACATTTTCTTGACAGGCTCAGCGCACTGTCAGGGATGGATCAAATAATCTTTGAATGGATTCTCTACAGCTGACAAGCCTCTGACTTAAGAGGGTCGACTGAATAGGATAAAACAGCTCGGGCAAATTATTGGCTATGTGCATATATAATCTCCGATATTTTTTGTTGATATGCTAATGTTTGAAGGGTTATTTATCAATTTTCTATTATGTTGTGATAAGTGAATCTCTTGGTGTGTTTGGCATCAGCGTTTTTTCGTATTTTTCAAATAGGTTCGCATTTACGTATGACGGAATTTCCATATTCCAGTAGATTACCTGGTTGATTGAATAACAGGAATGGAAGAGGGTCCTAGTGTTCAGGTTGTAGATTCTCTACCTTGTCCTATTTTTGTATCCCATAGGTATACTATTTCACATAATACAATATTAATTCAAACCCCGAAGCCGGAATTGTAAAGTTTTGAATAAAGTATATATGTCCCTAACACCCCATAAATGTCGACTGTTGCGCATGCATATATATACAAAAACATGTTGTGCGCATGTACCCCGAGGGAATAACGGTCACATTACTGCCATTTAAAAGTAACGTAATCTTGAGCTATGCAGGGTCGGGGTCCTCAGGGTTCATCAACTGATTGCATACTCTGTTTTAAAACTTAGTGTTAAAAGAACATACCGCACTCAGTACAATGGTACCGCAATGGGTTATTTTATTAAATAAAAACGTACCTATAGTTCAGAAATATCCCTAGTATCTATTACAACCTTGATGGAAGCATTTGAAATGTCCGAAATAGGCTTAATGCAAAGTTCATGACTGCCGCCATTTTGGGGAACATTACCCACAATCCTTCTTGATTTTGACGTCATGAAGGCTGAGCCAGTCACGGCTCCGCACCGGCCACATGAGCTGAGGGCGTGGTTGGGTTGAAGTTTGAATCAGGTTTCCCTCCCTTCAGATACCTATTAAGCCATTTTCTTTGCTATTAGTGATTGAGAGAGGCTATAACTAGACTAGTATGGGTTTGTTTGAACTTAGATGGTTTGAAATGAACCCTGTACAGTCCCGAAAGGTTTTTGTTATTGTGAGCGATAATGGGGGGACGACAAGAAGTTTGTCAGTTCCGGTTTTAGTAAGACTTGTTTACTCCTTACAAAACACCTTCTCTTTCTTAAAATCACATTTCAAAAAGTGAAATCTGGCCAGGAATAGCATGTAAAGATTCAGATCTAATGAGAATATGCCTACTTCTGCTTTATATCATTGCCAAAATGCCAGTAGGAGGAAAAGCATGACCACGTTGCACTCGCTATACTAGCATAGAGGCAGGATTCCATCATGAGTGACGTCATGAGTCCTCCGAAGATGTCTGCCAACATTAAACATCATAATCCAAGATTGAAATCCCTCCAGGACTCTTATTATTCACCATATTTATGTTCGAACCTAGCTGACATTGATTTTACCTCAAGAAGTAGGGATAGAGCTATCATTATACTGAAGGCGGTGCTTTCTTTTAAGCAATTTTAATGCAATTTTAATTACGATTCCATGGAAGTCATTTGAATACATACATTCTGATTTCACCGTTATATGTTTTGACCAAGTCTACGTTGAAGTTTAAATGATTTTATTCAGGAATCAACATAACAACATTACTTTGCTTTTCTCAGAAGATCCTCAGATCTATGCTGTACTATTTCTTTTTATATTGAGGGCGTTTATACAGCAAGTCAAATAATAATACTCATGTTACTGATAAGTCAAGAAAGGAATACATGAATCCGTACAATGACGCAGGCTCACGGGTTTAATTCGAGGAGAAATAGCCATGGTTTTCGCCCATTGCTGTGTCTAACTATTTACTAATACTGCTGCTATTATTTTCTATGCTTAGACCAATGATAATAAAGATAGAAGTAATTATTACCTGACTATTTTTTTCTATTCTTCTATTTTGTTCATAATCTTAGGATTAGATCTTTATGCTCAGATTTCCATGTCACCAAAATTGAAACCAATACTCTTTTTAATTTGTAGCTTAAAATCCCCATGTTGGGGTTTTTTTTCAAAGTTTTTATTTCAAACAATTTCGGTGTCGACCCGATATTCTCATGTTGTACAAATAAATACATATAAATTCATGAAGTTAACCCTTAAACGTTGTACCGCTGGAGTTCGATTGAAGGAAAATGGCCTTGGGACCTAAGTAATGTTCCGATGGCATGAGGCGAAGGGACGCTGGCAGTTTATCCATAGTAATCACAGGTAATGTGCCTTGGGTACAGTCCCTTCAGTCTCGTCCAGGTCCTGTGTCAAGTTCCCCCAAATCAGTTGGAGTTTATGAATCCGATGTCCTGGTTTGGGGATCGAGGTTTTTATGTTGTGCATTTATGCACGATTTCAGAACTTTATATCCATGGAGAAAATGGGAGTACACATTAATCCTGGCCTTCATTATACAATATAAACGAGGTATAATCATTATTATAGATACCAGGGGATGTGGGGTGGCCGAGTGGGCGAAAGCGCTGGGTCGGCCCAGTGGCATGAACATGCTCTGGATTCGAACCGAGGCGCTGCTACAATTTCACCTCCCCCCCAGGTACTAGAGGAAGACCACCATTGCGGTAATCCGTCCTGGTGAAAAGGAATATAGAAACAAATTATTCTCCCATAATTCATATTCCTCTGATAGCCCGACGCGAATCTCATTGGAACGTTAAAAGTTGCTGATGTATCCATTATGCGGGAGCAATGCTCTGCAAGTGTTGGAAGGGTGTACATCATGAAATCTAGTGGGAGAAACTATTATACAACAACACCCGCGACTTCGCCCAAGACCGCCATAACACACCTGACTCTGGCAAGTATCTATCAACCCCATCTTGTGGCGTTTTCCATTGTTCTCTCTTGAACTATAACAGAGCCAGTAATATAAGTCCCAAAATGGATATTTTCCAAAGTGTTTTATTTACAAGATCTCTTTATGGGAATATTCCCTTTAGGGGGTATCTAGTGCTTTAAGCGCCTTGTATTAATATACATGTATATCAAATTTCAAGACCGGGAATTAAATATATTCTTGCCTTTCTAAGGTAATCCTATGGAGGATTTTAAGCCACTTTACTAGTAATTAAGAAATATTTGAAATTAAATTCAAACACAAAATACAATGATAAAGACAAAATTCTGACGTGCGTGTGGGTCAAGAGATGGGCATAGAGTGGAGATTTGTATGGGGAAATGGAAGGGCGTGGACTATGACGTTATGTCACTAAGGCAGGGGACGTGGTTACCGCATCAGTCACCAAGGTCCCAATCCAATATATACGGTGACGGTTCACCTACATATTTCTTAAATGTTAACATCGCATTGCATCTTTTCAAATATGAAAGTATCTCAAAATCCATTCTTTTTACACTTATGACTCATTTTATGACACATCACATATATTTACAGTAGAGTCCGGCATAACAACATTGATTGATTGACTTTGATTTTGGTTTGAAAAACATATTTATTCAGGAACAATAACATTTCATCACGATGATATTTTCAGTATTGCCTGATATTACAATAACTCTTTTAGGGCATACTTCGCTGAGTGACATTACAGAAATAACAAGTTAAACAATATATGGTAGAAGTAACAATATAAATCAATGATGACTTTTAACAATAAACAATCAAGTCGATATCGAGTCAGATGATTATATAATAAGTAAACAGTAACTGCAGGTGAAATCTATAAGCAGTGGAAAAAAGTCGAAGTTAAAAACATATCTAAAGACATACAACGCGTCGTGCTCTTACAACAGACCATTTGATATTACGTAATAAAGTAAGACAAAGGACAGTAAACATTAGTACCAGTCAGGAATATATTCAACCGAAATTCAACATTAGGACAAAATGCATCGTAAGTGGGTCATATATACTGAACAAACAGAACTCTGCACACAAAAATGTATATACATCGCACAAGCATACAAATGCTGCTAGTAGTTATATCACAATCAAATAGTTATATCACAATAATATCGAAAATTAAAAATCAGGGGCAAATTATTGATATACAGTTGAGAGTCTGCATTTCAACCCTTCCTGAAACCATTATAAAGCCATGAAGATAATGTTTTTTTAATGAAATTTTAAAAGACTTATCGTCTTCCAAAACCCTTATTCTTTCTGGCAGTTTATTCCACGAGCCAGTTAACCTAACAAGCAAAGTTCTTCCTAATCTATTTTTACGCCATCTGGCGTGTCCCAGAGTCGTAATCTGTACAATCTACGGTATGTAATGCAAAAATCCTCAAATTCTATATTCTGAAGATCATCCCCCAATTGACAAAATTACTTAACGAATGCATCAAACAGAGTAAAATTCCGCAAGAGTGGAAAGAATACGCGATTACGCCAATACCAAAAGCAGGTAACTTAAGACACTTTAATAATCTGCGGCCAATCGCCCTTGTTCCTATGCCCTCCAAAATCCTCGAATATTTTATTTGCGATGCCCTACGAGGACACATGGAAGCCAATAAACTTCTCTCCCCTGTACAGGGGGGATTCAGGAAGGGGCACTCAACCAACAGAACTGTTTATGAGTTTATCGATCCCATAATCAAGGGAATTGATAACGGGCAAGTATCGGTAGCAACCTACTTTGATGTGGCGAAAGCCTTCAACTGCCTAGATTATGAAATCACGTTTAGTAAATTAGCATACTATAAGGTGAATCCAGTAATCATAAACATAGTCAAAGAATACCTTACCAACCGAAAACAATGTACTGTACTAAATGGCATTAGGTCAGATCAGATCAATATTGACGTAGGTGTACCTCAGGGTAGCTTATTAGGGCCATTAATTTTTTTGATTTACATCAATGATTTGCAAAATTGTCTATCCAATGTAAATGTGAACACAAAAGTATGTCTGGCAATGTATGCGGATGATACGGCAGCTAGTGTCACGGGAGAGTCACTAGAAAATTGTATGACGACCTCGCAAACGGTAGCTACGAGTGTCAATAATTGGATGCGGGCAAACAAGCTACGAGTGAATGCGAAAAAATGCCAAGTGCAAATTTTGGGGTCTAAACGTAAACTAAACAAAATCAGTAGGCATCAAATAGGGTCAATCTACATTGATGGGAATGTGCTCGCACAGGTGAAAAATGTAAAGTACCTCGGCTTTGATATCGACAGTTGTTTAAGTTTCAATGGCCATTTTCAAAAAATCAAAAATACGGTACAAGCAAAAATCAATCAACTTGGTAGAGTCAGATACTTCATAGATCAAAAAGCAACTGTAACCATCCTAAAAGCCCATGTACTACTTCTCACAGAGTATGGTGCAATGTTTTATAAATTAGCTAATGCTAAATTGATTAAGAAGATACAAAGTGCATTTAATAGAGGTATTAGACTGATAGATTATACAAATTATACACCGATCTTGGATATCATGGCGCGCCATGGACTCCACACGGTTGAAAGAAGATGCATTGTATCTCTATTGGGACTTATGTATAACTTGAAAGATCTAGATAAGTATATACAAGAAATGCCTAGAATTACAAGGCAAGCAGAAGGAATAAATATGAAGGTGGAACAACCGAAAACTGAAAAATTTCGCAAAAGCCCGAACTATTTGGGTCCATTTATGTGGAATAATTTATCGGTTGAATGCAAAAATATGTCGTGGGCCATGTTGAAAAAGGTCTTAAAGGATAGAGATAACCTTTAATGAAGTTGTAAAACAGAATAGAGGTCACAGCTGATAAGTTGGACAGGAGACTGAATTTATGTCTGTAGAGTGTAAATGGAGCACTTGTTTCGAAATTCAATGGCATTGTATATCACACTCAATTACTTGGGTTTGAAAATGATGATTGATTTTATTTGTATGGACTGACCCTATGGGTATGTTTTTTAGAGACTGGCAAAAAAAATGTAGAAATGGAGATAACGGATGTTGTGAATAACGAGTATAATGAAATTAAACCAATTTGTAACATCTAAATTTTAATGTACTTAGTGTAATTAAACTGCTGTCTATCATAAAGGTAAAATTAAGAATAATGTTAAAAGATATAAATTGATGATTATGTACCACCAACTTTTCGACAAATGAGAATTATCACTGTGTGAAGTTTTGTCAATAAAAATTTATTAAAAAAAAAAAATATTACAGACTTTCTTTGCATATATTATGCATAGCCAAAATACATTACTAAGGCACCTTTTCCTATTACCGTCCAGATATTCCTATTCCTGGAACAAATAGTTTCATGGCACTGACTATTTCTTTATTACTGAGATCTTTTCTCCCATTACAAGGAGTCTTTTTACTATTACCACTCCCCTATTACCTATGACCTGTGTCATCTTCTGTTATGACACATCGCAGTTGCTTCTTTTCAAATATTACAGTTAGGATTGCTTCCTTTTCCACTTCTTTCCTAATCATCATGGATAGACTTTGGCACCTTGATTATTTTTATAATCCAAAAAATATCAATATATAAAAGAAATGCAATTTATCCACACACAACCACTATTTCTTGGGCATTACCTACAAAACTTGTTAAAATGTTAAGGCCAATAAAAATATTTATATTTAAAAACAATTGTTTAACTAAATATTCTCAGAAATGAAATGTATCATATAATAACCTACTTCACTTTGGTCGGATTTCTGGTCTATGAGTATAGCTTAATAGACTTAGTGCTAGTCTACTGGCTACTACTCAGACACCACTTAGTAGTATATTGAAATGAGCAAGTGACTCAGGCACCAAATAAAGGAACATTTGAGATATCTTCATGTCAAAAAGAACATCCAAAACCATTAGTTCCATTGAAAATGTGTTAAAATATCTTGGAAAAATATGTGGATATTTTCTATTACATATAGATATCCTGACCTATTTGGGACAAAACACCATCTAATGAACTTTTTTTTAGATTTCCATTCCTCAGAATAATTATGGGCTTGATCTTCATTTGCAAAAAGCCCAGTATTCTATGTCGGAAATACAACCAACTCTTAATTACGACCAGTTTGGCTCAGTCCCAATAAGAAAATAAGGTAAGAGAAAATATGTATAATTGTATACTCGATAAAGTGGCCATCCCAATATACGACCAAAAGTCCCTCAGTTCCAAAGGTGGTCGCCGAGACTCCACTATATCTGTGGAAAAATTATTAAAATTCCCTTGCTGCGGAAACCAAGGTTAGAATTCATGATGTAGGTGAGGTCTTAGGTCACAAGAATTGAGCACCTGCCCACATGGGAAGTCATACCAAGTGGTAATACTGGAGCTGAGATCCATTAAACATTATCTAGTCAGTCCAATAACCATGCAAGGATCGCTTGGGATGGACTACTAAATATGATCTCCTCAATTCCCTCGTAGACGATATTTAATAACTTAAAATATTTTACTTGTTTAATTAAAATCAATATGACTTATTACAGAGGTAATATAATAGATCCAATCGATCTAAAGGTAATAGAAATGACAAGGTTTGTGAATTGGAATCTGCTAATGTTGGGAATGGAATAATTACTAACAGGTGATGGCTCGACTGGCAAATATACGGAACGGAAAGAGTCAATCGCGGAAAGCCTGTTCTGTTACCAGCAGGTGTGACACTTTACACCGTTCGTCAAGTCCATGTGTAGTCAGTATGAGGGGTGATAAACACAGGTTAACTAGCGAGTTGGTTGAAGGAGTCTGAATATTACACGAGTTGCACATCACCTTGTACTATATTCTATAAGCGACTGAAACAAATTGTAAACAAGCTCAGGTGTTTGTAAAAATGCCAAATTCATCAAGGAAACAAATCAAAATTCTGGATAGATGTTTGATAATTCTACATTTTCCCAACCTTATACCAGTCTTTAGCGCCCAAGAATGTTTACTTCAGGTGACTTGCCTGTGACTTTCTAGGTTGATTGCCAATGGATGTAGTGGCCTTCTCAGTGTAATGGATACTTGACTTGGTAAACACTGGGAAACAGGTGGGCGACCTACACGGCCAGTGCAGTTCGATGGATTTGCATTGATTTCTGCAGCCAACTAAGGAAACGCCAGGCGATTAATTAGGCCACAGCAGCAGTTCCCTACTCTAACCTCTATTTGCTCGTAATTTGAGTCATCGAAGGTGTTTTTGTGCCACCAAAAAAGAATGATTAAACATAATTGAGTACTAGCATGGATTGCGGTCATCTCATTATAATTTTCTATCAGAGCTGATCTTACCTGTTCGCCTGTCATTCTAAAATTTTTCTTTCACTCCTAATTTTATTCACATATATATATATAAGGACACGAATGCGTGTGTACTACAAAAACCTCAAAGCCTTTTAGTGTATACAGGGGAACGGTGCTTTTTGTGTGATTAGAATGAACCTTTATGGACCAGCAGATGAGTATATAACGAGATAAGAAGGCTTGTATTGAGGGTTTTAATCATCAACGTGTCTCGAATATGCCTATTATCCCAAGAGAAAGAAGAAGGGGTTGGGAAATCACACGAGGGAACATCCCAAGAGTGGATGCTGCATAAAAGCTTTATCTCCCTCTTGCTATAGCATGTTGGCTTTCTGACATTATCCTGAAATAGAAAGTCTAAGGACATGCATTCTTCTCACAAACTTTTATTTGTTTACAACTGAGCGATTTAATCAGGATGAAAGAGGAGATGTTCTCAAAGATGGATAATGAAACAAAATACGATTGGTTGAACATCTAGAACATGTGGTTAGTTTAATCCAAAAATTCTAAAACAATCGCGGATTGCAGCCATTGATTTGACGGATTCTTTGAAAGAATCCCGGCTGTCACCTCATCATGTGGTTTCAGAAACAAATATCTTGCTCAGATAATTAAAATATGACTCCTATGAACCTTCAGGGATTTTGATTTGAGGACATCGAATCAACATTTAAAAAATGGTTCTGTTTAAAGGAGGGTTGTCGTGTAGAAAACACGGTCGGAAGCCATGAAATGTATAACGTCAGTCGGTTGGTTCATTTAGCAAAGGGCGCTATATACCATCATGAGGGATACTGAAGTGTTTCTTTATTCAGGTTCTACTAGCATAGGCAGTAATTTCTCGGTTTTCATCGGCGAATAAGAGGAAAGAGGCTTTTAGCTACGATCAGGTGCATTATGCTCTGCTCATTTGATGAGAGATAGACTTTCTGTGGACCTCATGGTACAAATTAGGGTATTCGTTGGCTTCATTTTCTCAATCGTTTAAGTTCCTGCATGTAATAGACTCGATGCTCTTTCCGGATCTTTTGACTGAGTATTACCCGGAGTCTGGCATGTATATCATATGTTTTCATTCAATAACCATTGATAGATATTCTTATGGACCATTTTAGATGATTGCTATGGCGGGAGAGATTCCACTAATCCCAAACTACATTTTACCAGTCCTAGATCTGGCCCGCGTACCGCCGTTTCGGATCGTGTTTCCTTCCTGAAGTCAAATCCTCAATTTCACTAATGCATTCGTACTAAAGTTTAAAATTAAAAGCATGTTCTTGGCACACTACTAAGGGGAATGTCTCTACGCAGGAAATAGATTAACAAATAGCCCGCCAGATTTCTGGCATACGAGCCAACTGCCTATCCCACATCCAACATCCCAGTCTTGTTATGGATGTTCACTCCGCGTTCAAAAAAGGCCCAAAACATTGTAGATTATTAAGCCATCATCTGATCGCCATTTTCTATCTGGTTTACCTCTAACCAAACCTCAGTCTGCTATGGGTAATTTGTGGCCGTGCAAAAAGGAGGGAGCAAGGTCGTTATTTGTTCCACTTGTCAGAACGACAAGTTGGATGACATCGTATTCTGTCCTCATCTGTTCTCCTCTACCAAAGTTCTTGTCCAGACATTCGTGCTTCATCTTAGGTCAAGCCTTTTTGCTCAGTGATAAATTCCCCCCAAACCTCCTTTTTTCCTCGGGGGTCATACTCCATTCGGCGAATAGACTGCGTGTATATGCCAGAACGAAAACTATGTATGAAATGTTTCAGTTTGGATGTTTTGTGTGCATTTTTTGTACCGTTAAATTGGTAATTTTGTTTGGGAGAACATCTCAATATTTCCGAGAAGCCAATAAAAGCTTTAAGATTCCTCGCAATATTAACTACGATTGGATTGTTGCTGCGCTTCTTAGGGGCATCTTATATCGCTGTAGAAGTTATAAAAGACTGATCGAGGAAGTTGGTGATTTTTAGCTAAGAAATATGTATTATATTTGAAATTTCCCTGATAAATTTCCCTATTATAATTATTTGTATGCAAACGGTCTGATTCACATAGGTTTTCCAAAATGTATGTTCTGTTCCCCGATCATTTAACTGAGAACATGTATATGCATGAGTTGTTTTTCTGCAATCTATGCAATGGGGAGATGTCCTTTACTTGCCCACCTGCCACTTATCCGTCTCTTGGGATAAACATTTGCCCTTGGAAGATTAATCATATTATGTAGTGCACTGCTGTACGTAAAGTTATTGTATTTATAAACAATAGTTTACAACCTAATTAAGAGGAGCCTCCTCAACAATGGTGTCCCTTAAAACACAATTGGTTTAAAATACCTATAAGAGATAATCTAGTAGATTTATATATGGCATCATGGTGAATTCATAAACTACCGATCTCAGGCACTTGTTCTTGGGGCAATAGTTACAACAAGACGTGTGGATTATTTCCTACTGAACCTCCCATCAGTTGTTTATTGCATTAATATCAAATCTGGATCATTATAATTTATGAGTTCTACTTGAATTCTGAAGTTACCAAGCAGGTTGTTTTCGAATGGATTCAGCCAGTACAATTGATAAACATGTCACACGTATTCAACCAGGGAATATTTAATGCAGAGAACAATATGCAGAAGTCTTGTAGACCGTCGGGATTACAGCTCTGTCCATACCACAAGTGGAAGATTGAACAGGAATCACAGAATAAAAAGAGGAGTAATTTATTATTAGCGCTCCAGGCGGAGACATGGTCATGTACGAATCAGACTGGAAAATGAAGCCATACATCGCACTGAAATCAGACAACAGCTATGGGTATTGTGCCGTTTGTATTCATCCCTCGGGGTGAGATATATTTTTCTCCATTAAACATATCTCGTATGCTTAAAATGGCCAACACCAAGGAGGAATAACATCATATGTATATAGGGATTGGTTACCATTTGTAAAGTGAAGTGGCTTAGACGGTGGGGAACTATTTTATGAATAAATCAACATTGTCCAACAGCTAATAAAAATTGGCCAGATTTGTCAATCCCTTTTTGGCCACGCCGATAACATATGGTTGTACATGTACTTACATAAGTTAAAGTAAACTCAAACTTTATATTGAAATGAGCAATACCTTTGAAATGTATACCTCCCTAGTGAGGTTTAGCATTGATGCTGGAAATATTTTGTATATCTCTGTATTGAACCTACTGTTTGAATCTAATGGAGAATATTTAGACATAGGCCTACCGCAAACTTGTATTCATTTAAATAGTTTCCCTTGCTTTGTTCGTCTGGACTAATCCTACACTGGGGCATAATAAAGCTCTCATATACCAGGGCAATTGGTTAGGAAGAATGGAAATTATTCAGCAAATTACTATATGTACAACAGATAGAAACCTATACTATCCAGAGGCTGCGATAATGGCTAATCAACCCGCATAGATCTGTTTTTATCTAAATTATTCATCGTAGAATCAAGATACATTCAGAAGGAGAATTTATACATACAGTTTGCTATATATTATATGCGAGGATGCCATTGTTATTTGATTATTTCCGAATCAACCGCTTCCGAAGGATGGTAATTAGGCATTGTAATCAACAGTCTGACCTACACTATTGCCGCTATGGGTAATATAATTACCCGTACACTCATCATCGTCCATTTACTGTACGAAGAAAAGAATTCTAACAATATCCAGTTAAATTCACAACTACAGTAGTACGTGGATTACTATACGAGTCACATTGAAGACAGCTTCTGATGTAGGTACAACAAATTCATGAATAAAAGAATATAGAAAGTCAGGGAATCGCGAGTTGAAGAGACAAAACTGTAACAACGTTATTAAAAATGCTGAGAAGTTGCAGTGAGAGAAACATCGGTCAATATTCAAACTTAAAAAGAGCAATGATAAAGAAGAGAAAGTTATTATAAGAATATAGAGGGAAGAACTGACACAAGTGTCAGGTAGGAAGGACCAATTGCCCGCATGCCTACAGTAGGAAAACTATAGCCTTGCACAGGACCTCTCAGCGAAGTTAGGACTACTACACAGTTGGGTTGTCCATATATCCAATTTACCCTCATCCACCCTCATCCAACATAATATTGCCCATTCACAGGCCTTTGCTTGTTTTCCATAGTTGGTCGCCAGGTGGCCTTACGGTGCTCTATACTTCCCCCCAGTTGGTAGAGCCTGGTAGGTGAGACTCAGGGTGTAGTTGGCGTCCGGTGGCCGCTACTCCCTTCAATATACGCCTATACTCCAGCATTGGAACTCAACTCTGAGAAACGCTCCTTCCATACATACACTTAGACTTATATAGGGTCCTCAATTAAAAGGGCCCGATATATGTAGCCTACGCTCACTGCAAGAATACGGCTCCTGGAAGTCCATCCCTCTCGCAATTGGCACCGGTTGCGCGCCTCGTTCATGCAGCATAATCCATCAACTTCCCACATCAAAGTGACTGAAGTTCTCCTTGTAAAGGGTGTTCATACTGACTACTAACTACCACTCTCGCCAACACTACTGCCTCTCTACAAAGTTCTCTTTCTAAATGTATACGTTTCGGACTTGAGCTAACAAAACAAAAACACGTCCCTTACCAATTGTTTTAAGTGCAAACAATTTCTCCGGGCTTGTGATAGGGCGATTGAGGAGGAAAAGAAAGGAGAGGAGTGAGTAAGGGTAGTAGTAGATGGAGGTGGTTATACAGTGCGTGTGATGCGCTCTGCTATCAAGCCCAAGGTGTTTTGTAGCAGCTGCCGACTAGTTCCTATTAGCAGTGAGTTCTATTTCCACAAGCACCTTTGTACTTGGTAATTACTTGTATATAGATAACGAACACCAATATATTAACCTGTAGGACAGGAAGTGCAATACTTAGAGCAACTAGTATAGGGATGGACGATACGGACGCAGGTGTTAATGATTGGTACATTAATCGCGAATAATCAATGGGCGAAACTCACAACCAAGAACAATTAATATCAGCTCTTAAAGGACTAGATGGGAAACATACAGAGTATCTAAGAAGAGGAGTTCAAGTAGAAGAAGAATGGGCAATGACATGTGTGAGTACGAACCCAACTGCACCTTGGATTAAAGCACTTATGTATGCGGCATCGGAGAGTTTCTTGCGCTGGGGTATATGGCGTGTGTCCACCAACTTGAGTCCCGAATACCACGAGGTTATCTTTTCGGCGGAGTTGATTCATCTTATTGGTAAGATTTGATATTTTCTAATCAATTTTATACTACATAGGTCTTATATTATTGCCACGCTTTTGATGTCTCCTCTTAATGAATTTGACCATAACTACTGTTATTATGTACACCATATATACATTCCACAAAGGACAAAGTTATCAACAAAATATCACTGGATTTCAAAAGCAGGGGTAAGTGCTATGTTAGGACTCTAGTGATTGTAGAGTTGATAAGATTGAATTCACAGGTATGTACTTCGGGCCTACACCGCTAGGCGTGTATAGTAGCGCTGAATTTAGTCAACTTTGAAAGTTCGCATGACATTTCCAATTGTTGCTTAATTGTATACACTATGCAAAATCAAATATGGGTTAAGCTTTAGATACATTCATCGAATCGAAGTAAGTGGTTAAAGTAAAGGTGTGTTAAAAGGTATGGTTCTAGGCAATAATGGCTAGCCCAATATAATTATTTAGAGGACATATAATTAACCTACGGCCAATAGACTGTAATTGAATAATGTATATTAAGGATTGAATACACGATACCCCATAGAGAGGAAATACATTACCGACGGGATAATAAGAACTGAATGTGTCAATTAAAACACAAAAATAAACGATATTAATAAGCAAAGGCAATATATCATTCGAATATAAGCACAATACAATCATGCTGTGATAATGATGTTTTCATAAAGGAACCTGATATGAAACAGGATCACCAGACCTCTATTGCATATAAAACCATATTAACAAACTTATGATGCATGTGGCGCCCCACATGTATCTTGATAAGCATGGTATAGGAGCGGGGTTAACGGTTTTTATAGGCTTTGTGTGAGGCCTTATTTAGCACAGGAGCTGTGGCTAACAGCTACTAAAATCCATTGATGCCCCACATGCCGTGGCACAATGCGGACCATGTATAATGCTAACACATAATATATAGCTTGAATACATGCTTATATCTCTGTAGCGCGTCACCTGCTTTTGGTCAACTGTTGACATAATAATGGATATCCATGTAGCACCAGTTTATGGCTGGATATATACGGGTGGTGATGTGGTTGGACTATCCCTAACATGGATATATGTAATGTATAGAAGGGCGTGGGGGTAGGGATGTCTGGTGATTGATAGACCACGGATGGGGATGCTGGTATCCCAAATGCATTTATTATACGTTTTGCATTAGAGGCATGCATTATCCCATAGCCTAACGTTATGATATGTCGCCGAACATTCTCTAGGGGGTTGGGGGGATTAATTAAATATGCAACCACAACAATTGTTTTGATAGGTGGTACCTAAAACTTTGTGGAGTCACTATTGTAATATCACAAATAAAAGCTGAGTGCAAAATGAATGCATTGAGCACAGCGACCTGTTGCGCATTGAACCAATATTGCTGAACCTGTGTGTGCGTATACACCTGTGATAAAAACTATGCAGGTTTCAATTCATGTGACCATTTCGTTACGTAACAAAGGCTATTTCACAATAGAAAAGCAACAAATTAATTTGAAGAGAAGTGTAGAAAACCATATTTATTAGGACGAATACACATGTATGACCATTAATTTATAACAAGTTTGATGTTACTAAATTTTAACATTAAAGTTCAATCACCTGTGATAACAACTATGCCGGTTTCAATTCATAAGACCATTTCGGTACGTAACAAAAGGCTAATTCGCAATAGTTAATTAAAACGAATGTATACGCATAAATTTAATGTTCGTGGTAATTTAACTCTGGATCGTTTGTTGTCAAGGGTAATGTGGGATGAGAAACTAGCGTCAATAACTCAACTAGACCGAACACTTAGGAAATTAATATTGATAAAATTATGTTCATTTCTTGCATGGCCATTGTACAGTTTTAAGACCCCGCATCCCTATAGCGAATGTCATTTTAAAGAACACGTGTTGGTGAGAACTGCCATTGAAACTATCCAATATCAATGGACCAATATTACAATGAAATCTTGACTTGTCTAGCTTAGTGAACATCAAAGCTATAATTCCTCTTCCAAAGCTAGTGACCCAGGGTTCTAACTAAAGCGCGGCGCTGCGGCGCCGCGCCGCGCTGAGAGAAGCTGCCGCCGCGCTGACAATTTGACAAAAATTTTAAAAAAATTAAAATATTTTTTTTTTTTTTTTTTTTCAAAAACAGACGAAGTATTAATATGTTTGATCAGGTAAATGAGACATAAAATGTTTTCTCAGTTTCAACGTGACAGATAATTAATAATATTATTCCTGCATACAAGGAGTTATGTATGGAGCCTAGGCAGCATTGCCAGCTCTGTCCTAACAGTGGTGCATGCTGAATCTAAAGGAGCCTGAGATTGATATTCTGAATATAATTCATGCTACCCTGTACAATTTTCTCTAAATTTATTGCATTAAATCCTGTTTTGATTAAGCTATTTATTTATTTATTTATTTAGTAATTGATAATTCCTATATGAATAGTTTCAATGGATAAACAACATGAAAACATATATTGGAAACTCTGGTAGGTTCTTGTCTCAAATACACCATGATCAACTATGTTTTCAAAATTTTCCAGGGGGGAAACTGCCCTGACCCCACCCAGATACAGATACTATTAATCATCATGATTAATAGTTAGATGTTTTCCTAAATATTTAGAGCCTGATTCTGTAAAATAGCCTTCAAATACAAGTGTTAAAAATATATACATCTATTCGTCGCAAATGCACTAGAATGCACCATTTAAAAAGTATGAGTCCCAAATTTTCTGGGGGGAGAACCCCCCCCCATACCCCCCGCAAAAGGGCTGGGATCGCCGACTAGCGCCGCTCTGAGAAAAAATCCTGGTTAGAACCCTGGTGACCAATATTGAAATTCAAAGAAAGCTTACAGATCAACACATGATGGTTTATGCAGGGATTCTATATTGGTGTTGGTATTGGTCGATTGAGATTCATAGGAATTTCCATTTATTTCTTACTATTTCTTATTAGGATCGCGAATAAACCTACAACAATGCCCACATAAATCGATCATCCCCATGATTGATTTAGTTGATTTGCCTTTATTCCATCTTTTAATTTCTTTTTAAAATATAAAAGAAATACCACCTATTTGTTCTTGATCCAAGGGGGTATAGCTGTTCAATAAATGCACCACGTTTGAAACGGGTGGAAGAGAACACTATTTTGCCCAACCTTCATTACTCCATACCTAGTTAAACCTGACAGAAGGGGAAACATTAGGTTAAGCACTACTCATGGGAAGCTTAGGAAAGGATATTTCAAGATTGCGTTTAACCAACAAAAATTAAAATGCCAATAGAAATCCAAACCCAGTACATTTGACAATGGGTCTCATATGTTCAATATTAATATAATTTCTGCGCAGAAGGAAATAAAATATATTGTTATCATAATCCTGGCGACTGGTTCTAGGTGTAAGACCCCCCAATGAATGAACTACACTCTGCTCGATTTAATTAGGGTGAGGAATGTAAACCATTCATTCGGATTCTTTGCCCCAGACGTCGCGGTTTGATGTAAATGTATTTCTTTAATCGCTCAAGGCGAAAGGGGCCTTTGAGGCTCTCATGTACGTTGTTATTTACACCCACAGTAGTTCCGACAAGTCAAACATAGTAAGTTCAATTATGCCTCGTTTGTGATTAGCAAATAAAGAGGGATATCGCTCGTGCTTTAGCAGCAAATAGGAATGTTGTTGTAGGGTTACATATTATATGTATAAGGAGTGAAGGGTTAACTCGACAGGAACGAGAACGATCGAAAACACTTTGACAAACTTAGGCAGGTTGACCACAGGAAATTTTGATGAGTCACAAACTCAAATATCTTAATCATTATAAGACGGAAAACACAGATTTTAATTAAGTTGTTTTATTTTCGTAGTGGGGAAAGCATTGATTTATTAATATATATCGATCACTTTCAGGTATAGTCAAAGTCTGTTGAGTTTGTCGTACACGTCTGAAGAATGTTCCTTCATCTATGATAGTTTTTAGGGAGGTGGGCGGGAACAAAATTTTTTCCCTGTTGACGATGGGAATATGGAGGCGTGAGAGGACGTCTGTATGAACGTGACAGTTGTGTGACGTAGTGGGTGTGACGTGAGGTCGAGTGAAAATCGTTCTCCCGCCATAATGACTGGGAATTATTCAAGAGAACAATTCCCAAATCATTATAAGACGGAAAACACAGATTTTAATTAAGTTGTTTTATTTTCGTAGTGGGGAAAGCATTGATTTATTAATATATATCGATCACTTTCAGGTATAGTCAAAGTCTGTTGAGTTTGTCGTACACGTCTGAAGAAGTCCCAAACCTGCGTCATAGTTGGAGGAAAGCTCTATGCACGGAGGTAGTTTGTGATGGCGTGGGCGTCAGATAAGACGAGACTGCGTCAGTACGCCAGGTTCCATGAGATTTGACGTCTTGGAGGGAGGCCCCTTTTGTGTGGAAAGCAAAATAGGCCCCACCTCGACGGAGAGAATGTAATGAATTTGCTGACGGGTCAGCACCCACGATGGTGAGGAGTTGACGCCACTGTCTAGCAAGGAAGGTAGTGGTCATCGTATTTCCATCTGAGAAGGTAAAGAGGGGATCCTCCATCCTCGTCCTTCTTGATGCTAAACGGTGGGCGTCAAATGCCTGAACTGGGCAGAATAGGTTGTTGAGTCTGAGCAGTGAGATGACTGTGGGAGCTGCTGAGACTTGGATGGTTTTGGACCACTTGACGTCGATGAGAAGCCTATCATGAGTGACTCTTAGGTCACCAAATGTGAGGTGTCTTGATGAATCAAACTGGCTGACGGATCTAGGAGCCAGGTTCGACTGACGCAAGAATGCCTCAAACATCAGGATTATAGCTAGAGAGATATGAGTTGGATAGGGACGAGAGGCCGCGGCCGATAAGCACGCCGCAACGATGTCTGGCGTCACTGGCAGCTTAGGAGAAGGAATATGACGTACAGTGAGCTGTATCCCTCTGATGGCGTTGGCAACTCTGTTATCGTTGAATGGTTTGACGTCGAGGTTGGATGCTTTATAGAAGGAGCGGAGGAGGCTGAGAGAGTTGGCAATCGTGGGAGGAGCAGAACCGTTAAGTCGCAGGTATTCAACAAACCAGCATATGTGGCGTGGTGACGGTCTTTTGTAGTTGAGATGAAGGTGAGAACAGAACGCCAGGAATAGTGTGGCGGCAGAGTCCCTATTCTTGACCGTGCCTGGACGAAGAGCAGAACGTTGCCTCTGTTGAGCAGCTCTCGCTAGCCTGGCCGCCATTGAATTACCTAGTAGAAATTAGACAAAGAGAAAAATTCAGGATTAATGTCGACACTTGTAAGATGGTTTTTGACGACAATGTTATGGGCCTGAACTCTATGCTTCTCCGACAAGGCAGCACGAGAGAGAGCGTCTGGGATCTCCATATACACGCCCGGGACGTGTATATATCTGAGTGTTATTTGGGCATGGGCTGCAGCATACCATAATGCACGGGCACACGCCGCCAGGGTAGGATCTCTGGCTCTCCCACCTTTGAATGTATCGATTGTGGCCGTATTGTCGCAGTGGACAACAACTATCTTGCCTGCGTCAGATTTGTTCACAAATCTCCTGACCGCAGCAACACAATTAATGGCCTCGAGGTGATTTATGCTCCTTGATTGTTTATCCTCGTCAGTGAAGATGTAAGCATAACAGTCCTCGCCGTCAGTTGCACCTGAGCCGACCATACATGCGTCAGCCCAGATCTGACGACCCACCTCTGCTCTAGGGATGATGGTCTTACCGCTATATTCCGGAAGGAACTCGGTGAACCAGGAGAGGTCGAGCCTGACGGATTCGTTTATATAAATCCTGCCTCCTTTAGCTGCTCGTAAAGCAGCCAGAAGCCTGTGCATAAATAATCTGGCCGGATGGACGACCTTGCCAAGGTGGGCCACACGCCCGACTACCTGCTGCATCTGCTTCGTTGAGAGGAAAGATTTTAGCTTGGCGTCAGCCAAACACTTGTATATCTCGTCAAGCTTAATCTTTGTAATGGAGATGAGATTTTGTTTTGTGTCGAAATCCACGCCCAACCAGGTAATTCTCTGTGAGGGGGGCTGTAGTTTCTTGTCAGCCACCGTCAGGCCGAGAGAAGTAATAATATCCACAGCTAGATCATAATGCTGACGGACAGTATCCTTGTCTTTGGCAATGAGGAGGAGGTCATCCAGATACATTAGCGGAGAGGCTCCTTTCTGACGGAGGGCTCTGACTTTAAACATGGCTGCTCTTTGCATAATAAGGGAAGATATCCTGGCTCCAAATGGCATAGCTTTGTCGAAATAAAATAAACCTTCATGTTGTACGCCCTGCAGTGGCCAGTCAAGTGGACAAACCATGAAGTGTCTATAGGCCCTCTTGAGGTCGATGACGGCCATTGAGCACTGTGGTGAATTAATTCCCTGTATAATGTCAAGAGCCATTGTTATCGTTGGTAGGTTGTGATGAGTTGTGACACCATTGTATGAGTTCTTGCGAATATATCTATTCACGCCCCCGTCAGGATATGACAAATCGACAATAATTCTACGAGAACCATCTGATTTAGGTCTGGTCATTAATGGGCTCACCTTTGTCCAGGGCACAAACGGTGGCGTATGATATGGGCCAGCTAGGGCCCCCAGGCTTGCTTCTACCTGAATATAAGAGTTAACACTATCCTTATAAGCTGTGCCTGACGGATGATTTGTTTGGGTCTCAGTTCCGCGCATGGGTCCCCCGGTGTATTGCATAGGGAACCCGAACACTACGCCACTGAGCACCATGTCATCGTCAGGATGACCTGTGGCAAGGCTTGTCCACGCCTCAATATTCAAGTTAGAAGGGAGGGGAATCCTGGCACCTCTCCAGTTAGGCACACCACATTCTTTAACCTTATTAAAAATATCTGATAAATTGCTAGAGATACTAGAGATAGGAGCAGGCCATTCTTCATATCGATCAAAATTGGCATTGACGCCCACCTCACTATGACCGATCGAATCGATAACACAATATTCACTATCACCAGCTGAATCACAACAAATATCATACATCTGGTTGGCGTGGCCATCACCAGGGACACTTTCAATAATATCATCATGTGGGTTAGAATTGTTAGTCACATTGCCGACATTGGGACGGCTGTCATGATTTGTAAATACCTGAGGGGGGCGTGTCGACTGAAGCTCCGAGGATTGCGACGGTGGCTGTGCATCGAGAACCGATGCGTCGATGGCCTTCTCTGGCTGTTTACATGGATTGTCATTAGAATGGAGGCTTCCATTCGAGCTGAAATGGCGAGGAACGACATATTTTCCTTCGCAGTAGGTCTGATTATACTTATTCCGATCTGAATCGTTGAATATATGATGAACTTTGTTTGTCAAAGTGGGGAAATCTGTTCGATGTCCACCATCTTGGATTCTAGGCGGATGCGACTTGTGCGCATGCGCAGCCAGTTTGTTTACTTCCTGAGAGCTAGGAATGATAATTGGAGATGCACGAGCAAGGTGGGTAGAAGAAATGTCCGGGAATATAGGTAGAACAGAACATGAAACCGATTCAAATACTTTCGGAGAAACACTAACAGTGGAGAGGCAAGGGTTAAGTGTATCGTCCTGCCCCTTCAAACCGAGTTTTTTGACTTAGAATCAGCTGCATTATCGGTGCCAACGTGTTCGTTGGTTGACCTACTTTTCCCCCATTGGTTCTTCTTAAAACCGGACCTGTCGTTGTTATTGTAGGGGCCGTCTTTTGGCGTGTTGTTCTTACGATTATTACACGCCCTAGCTGTGTGACTCAACTCTCTATTCTTCGTTGCAAAAAAGCAGTATCCGCAGCAATGAACGAGAGTTACGGTACCCTCGGTGTGGGAAAACTGGTTATAACACTCGTCAGAATTAAATTTCACACACGGTATATGTACACCTGATTTCTTTGCAGTGGGCTTGCGTGGCAACCAGCTGAGGCGTGTGCGGTGCTGCTGTATCTCATTGGCGTCAGACCAGCTGAGGGATCCGTCGAGGATATAGTCAACAACGGTTTGTGACCACACCTTGGGACCATCCCAGCCATGTGAGGCGGTATCTTGAGCTAGCTGTGACAAGTGAAGTGCCATGGACTTTGATTTAGATCCGTCAGGTATAGAAGCACACAACATGAGAGCCAAGCCACAGGCATATTCCGGGAAAGAAAGGTCCCTCTTCTCCTCCTTCACCCTGGCCGCCATGTCAGGAGGAAGCATGAGTTCGGGCGTAAGTAGATTTTTCTTCTTACCTTTTTTCTTTCCCATAGTTGCGTGCTGCCTTGATAATGCCTTGGTGACACTATCTGTATGCTTATAGAGCCTCTTTAGATGGGTAGGCGTGGGCATCTCGTCCTCGGAAGACGAGGAAGAGACTGCTGCCTCCTCCCTGAATGGGTGACGAGCCTCGGCCGAAGTCTTGAACTTTCGTTTCTTCCCTCTTTTTCTAGACGACCTGAATCTCACCTCCTGATCAGTAGAAGATTCAGAGGAGGATGAAGATGTCGACGAGGAGGCTGACGAGGAGGCTGACGAGGACCCGGACGGAGATGAGGGCGTGCGATGACGATGTTTACGTCCGCCCAACTTGCGGCGCTTCTTGGCGGGAACCTTCGTGGACTCGTGGCCTGCAGGAGCTTTGACTGACGCCTTGCCGGGGAGGCTCTGGGTGCTACCCATTGCCTGCGGCTGGCCCCGACCAAACTCAGCGATAGTCGCAGTTCTAGCTTCAGCCCTGACGGAGTCGCACATTTTCTTGAGATATCCGTCAAAAAACCCTTTGTTGATATATCCTTCCAAGAAACTGAGGTTGCTGGGAAGCTCAGGCACAGCCGGCGGAGTGAGCGTATCCTTCTTCTTCTTGGCAGGCGCCTTTGGCGGAGGATTGTCAGCCATTATCTCGTGAGAGGGATCTGGACCTTCGGGCGTGTTGTCTTTCGCCTTCCTAGCCGAAGCCTTCCTGGTAGGAGTAGTGACTGGCTTCTTTGAACCCTTTCGACGAGGCATGTTGTACGCCTATTTAAAACCTTGTCCCGGGAGTGAGTTACCTTCTGCCACCCACGGAATCCGGAACAAAATTTTTTCCCTGTTGACGATGGGAATATGGAGGCGTGAGAGGACGTCTGTATGAACGTGACAGTTGTGTGACGTAGTGGGTGTGACGTGAGGTCGAGTGAAAATCGTTCTCCCGCCATAATGACTGGGAATTATTCAAGAGAACAATTCCCAAATAATTATACAAGTTTATTCTGAATATGTAGGTAGATGTAGAAGATAACGATACACAAAAAATAATTTCCTGTAATGTCCTTTGATCATTCTAGTATATTCTCTGTTAAGAAAATCACAAAAAGTTAGATTTCTTCGTAGTAACAAACTTGGGAAGTTGTATAACTCTTGAGGCATCCAATACATGCAAGGGCCCTTTGCTCTAAACCGAGTTTGTGGCAATAGACTGGTTTAATCGGTGTCCCAACGAAACTAAAGCTTGTAATTGATCCCCCCCCCTCAGCTACACTTGCTCTCTGACTGTATATATACATGCAATGACAGGCGTTTGTTGTCAATGGTTATTTGCTTTTTTTGGTCCAGTAAACTTGAAATGCATGAGGTTAGGAATTGCTTAGCCATCGTGGCAAATGAGCTGCATGGACGAAAGCGTCCTGGGAGAAGATAGCTGACATTTTGATGATTAAATCATGTAATGCCCATGTTGTGGACTTCTGAGGGGGCTGGGTTTTTTGTTCTGATTAATCACTACTTTATACTGCGGTCTGCTGGTGTTGTGAATTGTGTTTCATAATAATAACAATACAAAAGGCTAATTGTTATTATACTTAGTTAGAATATTTATACATCTACATCTTTATATTTAATTTTATAACACATGGGATCAAAATAAGATAATTTGAAAGCATCAATTGAAAGCTCTTATGAACAGATACCATGCAGTTGGTCTAATTCTGAGCAATGAATCCTCTGGGCACATAGAGCCACCGTCCCTTTATTGTTAGTCACAGCCTTGGATAGTCTTTATAACCACATCAAGCAGAGACTAAAAGAATTAATCACCCCCATTTCTAGGCTGCTGGTGCACTGTGCACAAAAATGCACCAAACAGTGCATCAGCAGCCCCTCAACATCGGCCAATAATCCTTTAGCCACAATTGTATATTTAAAATCAATGATTAATTCGTACTATACTGTCCTATGCTATAAGGCATATTATCGTTCAACACCGGGGTATATTATTAGAACGTGTTATTATAAGCACTCTCAGTTCAAAAAGAGTGAGTCTGTTTATAAGTTTTCTTGAATTACAAATTGTGCTTACAAACGTGGATAGGTAACTATTAGGACACTGATTCATCCACTCTTGCTTGATATTGATATGTTCCCAGATGCCCTATATTCCGTCAATTGCATGATGTCGAATATCCCATCATAATAATACAACATTACTAAAATTAAATTCTGGATATCAATGTGCTTACACTGCTAGAGAATGAGGAATTTCTCTTGCCAGCTTTGGGACCCTGGAAATACTGTGTTGTGCTTTATTGCTGCAGGTCCGTCTCTAAACATCAATTCTCATATGCCTATTTTATTGGTAAGGCCGACTTTCTAGCTGGTCCTCCTGAGACAAAGTGCACACTAGGTGTTGTGTATTGAGGGAATACCAGATCTCACCCATGAGACTTCCACTGAAATGTGTTTAACGTAAAAACCCCAAAGTAGTGAAAAAGAATCCACTCGAGAGCAATTGAAGGAGATACTTAGGCCACTAGACAGCTCAGAACATCTATATTCCTTATCCACTTGTACTTTAAGCGACACATCGGGCCTTAAAGCTTAAAATCTGGGTAGCGTGCTTCTGTGAGAAGCGCCTTTTAGGTATATCTGTATCTGACAAGTTGTACGACCAGTATCCATCCCCATCCCAAGGTATTGATATGGAACCAACCTTCAGGATCTGTAGTACACATTTATGGAATGGCTCAATTTCCTCCGATAAAATTACTCTGATAAATGATTATTTATCCAAGATTGGAAAATCGCATTAGTTTAGACATAACTACTGAATGGTCATTCTACAATCGTCTTATTCCCCTTATATTGTAAGCTGCTGTGTACTGGATAGAGAGAGGTCTTCCCTAGCCCCTCTCCTTCCCATTTCATCTACGTATACATGCTATCACTGATGTGGCCAGGGGCACAACCCACATCTCCGATCCGTCTCATCTCCGGAGGTGCATTTTAACTGCATACCCATTGGAGCGAGAGGCGCTACACAGAAACCCAACAATTGATTTTATCCATCTGACACAAAACTACGCACCAGAAACCCGTGTTGGTGGACGAGTTGAGTGTAATCATACGGCAAACCATAGAAAAAAAATCAATGTTAATTTTGGGTTGGAATGCAAAATGAAAACGGGCGGATACCAATTTCCCACAAGCGATCTAAAGGTAGATAGATTTTCTCGAGTAGATAGCTACAGCAAATGACACAACATTTGTATTGCATGTTTTCATTTCGGGTGAATTCATGTTTACGACCATGCTCCCGTGATGTTATTTACCACTTCAAAAAACTAAGGTTCCCCATTCCAAAAGCAATAAAATTCCCATGATGCTTGAATGAATATTTGAATTGGGATTTCAAATAAACACAACACTTGCGTGATACAGGGTTTTGTTTAGAATAGGTTACAGTGGAACAGTTGTTATCCTATTTTATTTTGATGCAATCATATACCACTAAGTAGAAACACAATTTTCCATTCATGTTAGTTTACCTTTCATTTGCCACGCCTTAAACGAGTAATATTGCACCACTCAGGAAAAAAACCACATTATTAGAATTGCAGTGTCAAACAAATGAACTCATATTTCATCAAATATGCCATAGTGGCAACACTAACGTTTCTGGGGGACGAGCATGTACGCCTTACCTTCCTCATATTTCTATCCCATAAAATCTGGCTTGTTTTAATATTCCACGGACAGCCATTCAGAGAATAAGTCAAAGTTCATGGCTCCCTCCACAGAACTTAGAACAGATAAATTGGTTAGATCCTGGGCATAGATACAGGCGGGTACACAACCAGTCATTCATGATCAGTTATTGCTGTAGTCCCACGACTGTTGTAATCGCCAATCTTCAGAGGGCTTGCTTGTTGGGGATAATGCATACCATGACCTATTCAAATAAACAATGCATTCGGTCTATATACCCTTGTCCGACTCTCACCAAGGATTAAGCTTGATCTTGCCATTGGAGGATATATACCTGCAGACATGTGAATAAACAATCAAACAATTAAGAGCCTTGTTTTAGGGTAGTTGGTAATGGGTTCCTATGTATGCGTATATCAATTGCCTCTTGAGTACGGACTCAATTTAAAATCTTACAGTTGAAGCAACATTGACCTGCCGTGTATTTTCCCCTAGCAAGGTTATAGTTCATGATGTATGAATGTATGTATGCAGTTCTAGTAGCATTCCTGGTATTTTATATGTTATAGCAACCACGCTCATGAGGGAATGTGAGGATAACCGTATCCCGCATTTTATATCATCCAATATCACGCATACTTTGCATGTCCCTTATCAGTTTATTTTTCTGCAGGAAAAAGTACGCTGGACATTTATAATAGTTGTTGGGACTATCCTAGATGGGATACTTCAAAACATTGAATTCCAGGGCTTTCATGTCATTATACAGACGTGGTCAGTGCCGGTGTTTTATAATACGGATGCCTTAAATGAGTCAAATAACAGGAGTACCCTGCCAATAAAGTCGAATAAGTCAGTTTTCCGAAGATAACAACTCGAACTAAAAACAGATGCTTTTTAAAGAAAACAACACGATTGGTAAATAAATGAATGAACCTTTTTTTTCTAGGATTAAAAGAAAAATCACAAATTTGTCACGTTGTATGATAATATATACATACGCATTTGGAGGGAGCTTGCTGTGAGAATCCTTAGATATTTTAAATGCCATTATGAAATTGAACAATTTCTTATTTGCGAATACCGCACAAGACCTATCCGACGCAGATGTTCAATGATAGCTTGGTGTTTAATCGCTCGCCAACGACATGAATCGCAACGGAATGCTTGGGATCAAAAGGTCATGTGGATCAGGCCATGCATGTATACACATATTTAAATGGGTATATCTATATCACAATGCATGGGATCCAGTTCTCCAATAAGAGAGAAAATTCAATCAGTAAGCCTCTTGGCCAAGGAAAAAATACCCGTCTGAGTGTTATAGAGGAGCGTAATTTGCTCCGTCGACACATTTCAAGGTTAGTTAAGGCCAGGAGAGGGAGGGATTCATCATCTCGATACATCATATTACAATGATGAAGGAAAGGGTATAAGAGGGACCCCGGATTGATCTTACACGATGCAATATGTATGCATTCCCATAAAGTATGATTACCATTGACGTACATGAGGTACCCTAGTTGATAATTGTGATAGAGATAGAAGGGAAGCATAGGCATGTGATGAATATTTATATCAGCTGTACATGCACTATCAAATATGCGGAGTCACGAATACTGCATGGACTTAAGACGGACACCGGGTTGGAGAGTAAAAGTTTATTTATAAAATTTATCAAAATATGATGAATGAGTTGTAGAAGTACATGGTTGGTAAATAAACTTTGAGATATAATAGATTGATAAAAGATCAATGTATTTGTTGGCTTGATCTGAGTTGAATAGATAAGAGATTTGTAAATTGACAATTAAAATATCAGCGAAATGTATAAAGTTGAAATATTAAGAAAGAGGGAATGTGGAGGGTGGGAGCGAAATAAAGAATGGGGGTTAGTGAATGGATAAATGGCTATATATAGTGTTAGTAGGCCTGGTGATCGAAGACCATGCAACCCCATTGGCTAATATTAACCAATGCACGACAGAATCCAAGCAAAATAAATTTAACTTATTTTAAGAGGTTCATAATCAAAGTTAAGTTAAGATGGAAGACACTCGTTATACAACGAAGTAAATTACATAATATTAGGAAATAAATAGGTATTAAAACCAGAATTTATTTTCGCTCTGATTTAGTCCAAAATAGAATATATCCAGAGCAAACATCTGTTTTGTATTACGTCTACCTTTTCTGTATTCCTACTTCAACTAGAATATCTTTCCAATTTTACTCCAAGTTGAATTTCTCTTCCCAATTCTCCCAAATATATTTCTATTAGTAAAGGTTCAATTGGATTGGATTTGACGGCACGGCTAGATGCCTCGATTCGTCCATGGTGGACAGTGCGTTTTTTTATGTGAATTACTTAAATATTGTATTGGCCTTAAATAAATAAATAAATAAATAAATAAGGATTATCTATAGAGTATAAATATAGTTAGGTAATTAAAGTTTCTATTTTTTTTAATTGGTATTTGATTTTAAGAAATTCGATCAAAATTCAGGACACATCTCCTTATGATAAACGCTGCACTTACTGCCCCTGGCGGAAGGCCATATGGAAAAGGCATGATGTATGCTTATTCCCAGTGATCCTGGTAAATAATTCCAATGACTGTGGATGTATTGGTTTATTAAGGTATATAGTTTATTACAATAAACATGTTCTAGTATCACATGGAATGTTTACATAATGACGAGGTCAATCAATCTTTGGTGGAACCCCTTTACCTAACTAACGTAGTCGGAAAAAACACCCAAATCCATGACCAACAGTGGCAGGTAGGCCTAGGTAGCTTCTGATGAGATAATTCCAGGTCGCTATCCACTTTGGAATGAGACCACTTGAAGATACAAAGTGATGATTGGTCAATCATGATTAAAATCAGTTACATTTCTGTCTATTTGAGTGAGGGGACAGTACTCTATCATGACTCAACCTATTCCTCTGTGATCTTAAATGGGTGGGCAGTGCTGTAGCCGTCTGTCCCATACATGACATACACCTATTCAAGAAACATTGAATGAAAACATAATACTGATTTCTGTACTTCTAATACTGCTAAAGTTATCTTATATAATTATATGATTAAGTTTTAATGTCTGATAAATGTATGCCCAGTGAAGCCATAATTATGAGTAGCTCCTCCTCGTCTCAAAGATTGTGGCGAAAACACACCACTAATCCCAGCACGTAGTAAGAGAACTTGAATAAATTTTTTGAAATTGTCATAAGAGGGGTTCACATGCTTTGACGAATTAAATAGTAAAGCTGAACCCGGCATAAGTGAAGACAAAGTTGATTTCTTCAACCAGTAGACAGCACACAAAGTGCGATCCACCAGCTTGACGACAGGCACTTGAAAAGGCGTAGCTGACGTCTTAGAAGATTCCACGTTGATAAGTATTCCCCAGGGCTTAACTTCGACATCCTTTCGGCGAAGCACGTGTGGAGAGGGGACAATGTGGCCGACCCGTAATAAGGATCTAAAGAGAAAAAGTATCATTGACCACATCAATGTTTCAGAAGTTGAAGAATGGTTGACACGCCTAGACATTAACAGCAGATGGCGTGGAAGAAGGGGCTCAGAAGGTGTAGGAGCGGATCCAGGAAGACGGCTGATGCCCTTCAGCAATGACTTGATAGCCGGGTGAGATAAGGGCGGGCAATCCAAGAGGCGTAGTCTAGCCCCAAATGTGACACCACAGAGATACGTGGTGACCGACGAGACCTTCATAATCGATGACAGATAGGCTGCATACATACACATGATGTCCAGGTTAATATGAGAAGAGGGAAGATGGTTGTCTGCGATGAAATCACTAAACACTCTCCACTGGCGTTGTCTCTGCTGGAGCGTCGATGGCGCAACTGAGCGGGCTTGTAGCTCGCGGACTCTCTCCATCCATTGATTCATACCTATAATTATTGCAAGTAGATGAGAAACAGCATAATCCCGCTTCAATTAAAGTAGAAAAATTACACAGTATTTTTTGGTAAGGGAGACGAGATAAGTAATCTGCAACAACATTGTTCTTAGTGTTGATATAATGGGGCACCAACTCAATACCAAAGATGAAGGTAGTCCAAAACAGCTCGTACAACCACTGCATGCAAGTCTTATTACAGCTGATTCCGTTGGTCAGCATTGCCACTACTTGCGTGTTATCAATGTAACAATGGACACGTGTACCTCTGAGGTGATTTTTCCATCTTTTTACACCCAAAAGCACCGGGTATAACTCTTGTACGTTGATGTTATGGTAGCTCACATTTTCAGTAGGCCCTTGGGCAATGTGGGCACACGAAGTATCCGTCCATGGTATAATATTACTGTCCCACGCCCCTGCTATCCAGTCGGCACCAAGGAAAATGCCGAATCCTTTACTGGAGGCGTCGGAAACCATAGGTAGATGGAATTCGGGTTTAGAAATTAGACCTACACCGTTGAATACCTTACAGAAGGCGTGCCACCAAAGAATATCTTCTCGAAAGGCGTCTGAGATACTTGATCTACTGAGACGTTTACACAACATTATCTTATATAAGTCGAAGAGCCTCCGACAAAAAGTACGCCCACCTTTAAACACTGATGAGCAATGCGCCAGATAACCACACAGGCGCTCCAAGTCCTTTTTACTGATATATTTAGCATCTTTAACAGCAGTCAGAAGGAGGCGTAACTTCTCTACTTTTTCCATCGGCAAGCAGAGGGTCATATTCTCTGAGTCAATCTTGAATCCCAGGTATGTACACTTCTTGCTGGGGGTGGTCACTTTGTGCCAGGCAACGTAAAAACCTAGGAACCTTAGGAGGGCAACAAGGGTGTCACGGAAAAGGATACAGGTGGATTGATCGGGGGAGGAGAGGAAAAAATCATCCAAATAATTCACCACACATATACCGTAAATATTAAACATGGATTCAGCAATCAAATTAGAGATACTGTCAAACACACAAGGGCCAATTCGGAGGCCAAAGCATAGTCTATTGTCTGTCAAATATTCATCTCTTCCGTCAATGTTCCATCTGAATCCGCATAATGTTCTGTGCTCAGGATTAATGGCTACTGCCCTATAAGCCGCCTTAATATCAACCACACTCATAAAAGAGTTTCTTGACACCATGTCTGTAGCATCGTCGATATTATTATAAGAGAAACTACGTACCAGTGAGTCACAATGAAAATTGACTGATTTTAAATCTGGGCGAGAGCAATCAGTTATCGGTCTAAGACCACCATCGGGCTTAGATACGGCCCCTAAAGAATGGATACACTTAGGTTTTTCATCAACTATAGATACACAACCCTCTAGTAACTCACTAGCTACAATTTTATCCATTTTTTGTTTTGCATCAGGTTCCATAATGGAACTATAATTCGGGCAGTCGTACGCCTGAACTGGCGTATCGATTACATCAAACCCATCAACGATACCGTTAAAAACATCGATATAACGCTCAAAAACTGAGCAACCCTGGTAAAAAAGAATAGCCGCAAATCTGCATGGCTTAAGTTGAATTGGTATACCACCTAATTTATGACTACAGTCGCAATTACCACGAAAACATTTAGCATAAACATCAACTACACAACCTTTCACTGACACAGGAGTGGAAAAAACCACATTTTCCGAAGAAATATCATCATCGATGCTGTAAAACTTGGAGACAGCTTCACAAATACGATTGTACTTACAGTTACCGTCACATTTAGTAGCATATTTAGAAGAAAGGTGAGAATCAAGGGGAGAATCCAACGACGAGACATCACAACGATCCGAGGTGTCGTCAAGTTCCGCCATTTTGGCACTGGTTCCTATCTTCGCGACCGAAGATTCACAAACCATAGCAACTGGCGCACCCTCAATAACATAGGTGTCGCCACCACCTTGATTCTCGACCGTATCCTATTTACTAGACTTTGTGGACGAACAAGCCTTGGCACCATGTTCAGTAGACCCGCACCCGGAACATCGGTGGGGAAAATCACAGGGAGAAGTTGGTGATTCATGTTCCTCTCCACAAGGAGTACAATACTTGAGTTTTCCCATGTTGAAACAATAACTGCCAACAAATATCACACCACAACGGAAAAATTTTTCCAATACACGTGTGGCTGAATTGAATGGGAGGAGTAGAATGGCATGTTTACCTTGTGGAAGGTGGGAGGGCATTGTGACGTGGCGCTCTGTGATTGGATAATGGGACAGGTGTCGTGGGGGGCGTGGTTCCCAGGGAACGTAACATAGCTACCGTTGCCAATATACTTCGGTGATGGTCACCTGCACATATAAAGATTTTTATTCCGTTATATTCGTTCATACATATGACAGTTCAAGTTGTCGCACATATTTCACATAATACAGGAAATGGGCATTAATAATCCTCTACAAGAGGTCTTCCAGACCGCCCAACAAGAAGACCGCCCAAGAAGATTACTGAAGACTACTAAATTGAGTTAGAAACATTTTAAATATTAATAAATACAGTTCAATTACTTCTCAAAGGAGACACAACACACAATATGACAGGCAGACTTGTTTAGTTTAAAGAAATTTTATTCAGTACAGACCATTTTGCAAATTTACAATATTCTCTGTTTAATATCTCAAACACGTGTTATTGAGATATCTCAATATCTTTATAAATATTACAAGAACCTTATGAAACATATGGTGCCTTTTTACTCTACTGACTATTGATCACTATATTCATCTGTCCTCTCCTTGTATAAAACCATCAACACGTTTCCCATTAATGTAATGATAAGGTCAATACCTACATTATATAAAGGCGGTAGATGCGTCATTTTCTTTGATTCTTTGCAGAATTACTTTATACAATGTAGATTAGAAAGGTAGTTTTGCGTATTATAAAGATCTGAGCCAAAGAAATAATGGGAAGGGCCACAGATGCAGACTGAAAATGTGAGTGGGCGTGGGCATGAGACAGGAGAAGGCCGATAGATAGTTTAGATGGGAAACCTTTCTGTTGGCCAGATACAAGGGAATGGAAGGGAATTAATACTCTTATAGAATCGGGCTTTTTATGTATTCACATTTCGGATCCAGGGGACTTTTAATATTTCCATGGCATGATGTTTTAATATGATGGAACTTGTTTAGGGGGATATGTTTTACCATGCATGATGAAGTAAAAGATACATCAATAAAGTCTCTCTCAGAGAGCTAAGAACGTGATAGAGCAGCCTGAAAAGTGACTTTTAATTATTGGAGGGGTAATTGACAGGCTCCATGAGCGTAATATCATGATAGGACTGTTCAATTAATAGAAGTGTAGTCATGTGTCTTTACGTATATTGGTAGTTACATAACAGGCATACAGATGAGTAGTTTCTAAAAGCTAAATGGAGAGTGGTCCTTTATTACCTATAGGTGGCAATGCACGATTAAAAGGTGGGTTTCTGTAAGTTCAAGATATCGAAGGAACCACAATAGTCTGATTTGCTTTTAAGAAAATTGGAGGGTTTAATGTTTGTCCACTTGTATGCCATCCAACACTCATGACAGTGTTTTATGACATTTACAGTGGCCCTTAGTGAGAGGGTGATGATTGTGTGAGTAATTGCATTTCAGCAGCCTGAATAGCTCAGTTGGTACGGCATTTGCACTGAAGGCAAAAGGCCCCAGGTTCGGTAACTGGCATAGGTAAAACCTGTCTTGGTGGGTTCACTTAACTTGAGGATCTGCTTGTGAATCTTTTGAATTGTATGCATTGTTGGGAGGGGCCAGTGTAGAGGTCCTTACTGATAGGAGTCCTGCAATTGGTTGCAAACAGGAGTGAACTTTATTGCAATGAAGTATTGCAACTTTGTTGCAAGTGCAAAAATAACCAGACATGATCACCAACACAATCGCGTATAGGTTCTCATTAGTGAAGGAGGTGGTAGCGAACTGGATAAAGAACATGTAAACTTATGTTTACATACATGTGCAACACAAATAAAAGAAAAACCATGAGATTTGCAACTTTTCACTACCTTTCGCTGCCATTGACACATGTGGAGAAGAAAGAGAGAGACTTTAGCAGGGGTGAACGTGAGCGAATGAAATCTTCATGCACAAGGTATTTCTCATGTTTTCTCATGTGCCATGTTTGCAAGGGCGTTCACCATGACGTTCGCTTCTGTTTGCAAGCTAGTGGAGGACCCACACTAGAATCTGGTGATTGTGAGACTCTTTGGTTAGCTGGCAGAGAATTCGTATGGAAAGTGAAAGGTCCTGTTTGTGGTTACCAGTCTAGGAAACTTAGCTGGTTTTTGCGGGGCTACATTCACATTTCTAAAACACATAATGTACATTTGCAGTAGCTTTTCTTGCAGAAGACCAGGTTTTAAAGTTGATTAAAGGTCCTAAGATTGTTTGTAATTTAGATAGATGGAGTCAACCCAGAACAGAGGAGGGAAGGGGCTGATTGTTTATAATTGATTGGTATAATCACCTGAATTATATTGGGCCAGTACAGAACACGATGAAAATCTCACTGATTTGGTGGACGTTCTGGATCTTTTAAAAACAAATCCTAACATTGTACCACTGTTTTCCTGTGGGGCCAAGGTTACATAAAAAAGAAATATGATGTTACAAAATGTATTGTTCTATATAATCATATCAGACCTAGTTTAATCTTCACCCACTAATATGATAAGTAGATATCATGATTCATAATTTATGTGGCTAATCCGAGTGATTTGTGACACAAGATTCTCTGATATACCTTTTCAATAAGAGCTGGGTCTTCCCTTTGTAAAATTACCTAGAAAGAATCTGAAGTCAATATTGATATTGGCCATTTTCAATATTTAATAGTTTAGTTGTACAAAATTATGGAGAACTTTCTATAGGTTGTTTTATGCGTTACCATGCTCATAACTCACCATATTTATTTATACTACTTATATTTCAATCATCCGGATGCTTTAACCTATTCTCCCACTTGTTATTATTATTATATGTACGATAGATCCAAGAAAATCCTATTAATCTCCAATTTTGGGGGTTCATTGCACTTCAGACTATCTTTTTCACTTGAACCGATCCGCTACCTCCATTTCCCTCACAAGAATATAAATGGAAGATTTTACGGCTGAAGAATAGATACCTCAGGGATTAGCACCTACTATTCTTCTAGAAAGGATTTTCTGTGTAAAATCTGAACGATGAAAGCAAATCACAGGGAAAATGATACATGAGTGCCTCCATTGGTGGTAAACAGTATAAAAATGTAGACTCCCATTTCATCACAAATGTACGAAGTAATCTGGGTGTCTTTTTACATTCGCCTGCATCTCCTTAAGGCTTCAAAGTAACACCCCTTCCCTATCATCCATCAATACAATCCATTGTTTCATTAATTGTGGGGTTTATCATTTTTCTCTTGTTTTATTTTCTTTCAGCCAGGAGTCCACCAAGTGTGTGTTTGCCATGCCGTTTCTCTAATGATCCTTGGCTGTTAAAATTGTTTCATCTCCCAACTGCACCGCTTCTTCGATAACAGTGTGCTTATCCTCTTAACAGGGTATGTATTTTTCAGTCTTTTACTTCTTAGTTTCCCTTAGATGTGAGACAGGGATTAGATTGTCCTTCATCGCCATTACCTAGTGCTTGAGGGAATACATAGTTATTTGTTACAAGACAACAACATCTGCAACTACCAAGTTCTGCTGGCATAAAGACAAAACATTCTGATCCGTTCAGGTGGATTCTCAACACAAGGATGCTAATTTGTGCTTAATCAATAGACATCTTCATAACCAGATATTAACAGAGAAGCATCGCCTTTCGGGATTTCTGGCAGTCAAATATGTTTTACTTTTATCAGCATCCTACCAGGCTTTCACAATAGGATGATTGTGTGCTAAAAGGCTGAGGTTCCATTTGGCCCTGGCTATTCCATCTCATCGACAATTAACTTTGTCTTGAGATGCGTTAGAAATACTGTGGATGGAGAACATCACACGATTCTCTGGAGTGCTAGGGATAAATGAATTGAGAACAAAGACCCGTTTAAGCCCACCTCAGAACAAGACGAAGGGGCTCATTTTGCGCAAAGGGATTCCTTTTAAAAACCTTTAGTTGCTAAGAATCAAACGATATGCCGATAGTCATAAGGCGTTTGGAGTTTCATCAGCACCTTGGGTTTTAGCCAAAAAAAGTAACTTATGCACAACAGAGAATAGGATTGATCACTCTGGTACAAGTTCCACTCATTTGCCAATCAACTGTGAGCTCCTTTCCTTGAGTTGGTGATAAGTTTTATAAAGACCTACATCCTGATAGGTTCGTTACAAACAGATGACGATAATCCGACGGAAACCAATCACTCGAGAAAGCTATGAACAATCCCCTAATTACAGACATGAAAATACTTTGATTCAACATCTCTCATACTTATAACATGAAGGTAAACATACATTTTGAACCTGGTCAACACCCGTGTACGTGCTAAATATTGCCCTGGCTAGTAATTTGTTGAACAAAAACAACGAAGCTTTATACAGATATGAAGGAATAAAAAGGTATGACTTACAAGGGGAACTGAAAGTATAAAAGATTGAAGCTTGATGGCAAAAACTGCATTCTCATCAGAGGAACACAGGAGGAGTTATTTGGGAAATTACCACTTACCATCCTCATTAGGAACCTTTATCTCTGAAGTGCCCAATACTTTCCCATTATCTCCACCACATTATAAAAGACAATATTACACATAGTTTTGAACGTTCCAAGCTAAAGGCGCTCATCATCAAGTCCTTTTCCCGGCTGAATATGTTCTTGCCACTCCAAAAACTGGTTCATGTTTGTACATCAAAGGTATATAGATTGAAAGAACAGAGCTAGTGTCACTTGGAAATGTATCTCCTATTTCTAAATAAAAGATTATCATATATTACACATGACTTACTTGATGGCACCGCAGTTACTGCGCCCATGGGTGTCTAAACCTTGTTGATTAGACTCAACAGAAGACAATATTGGCCGGGTCTTGTCCAGATTTATTTTTGGGAAAAAACATATGCGTATTTTCTTTTAATTCCATACAGTAGAAATAAAATATTGAGCCCGCATTTCATCTTTGTCAATACATGTATCTATACCCATGGATTGTGTACCATATTTGGTAGGTCTCTGTTCAGGTCCATCATATCATCAAAAGCCTGCAAAATAACAAACTGGCTGAATAATGAATTATTCCCATGATGTTGGGAGATTGGTAATCAACGGCTTCGAGCTCCAGAACTTTTAACTCGATGCTGCACATCCAAGGCATGCTATAGCAAGCCGGTATACAGTTTTGGCAAGTACATTCCAACAGGCAGCGATATAAAAAGAAAATATGTAAAGGGATATTGATAATATGAACATTGCTCCACAAAACACTCAATCATCGAGCTCACTTCTTTCTTCTACATAGATAGGGTCATAATGGATAGGTCCAAGGATAATGATAGTATTGCTCCTATCCAGGTGTATGGTGTACATTGATCTCATTTTGCCTTTGTCCCCCACGAACCTGATTATCCCATATTCAATAATGCAACCCAGGTCTATATATATGAGCTGCGCTAATCATAGTTCATTCGCACACAAGCCAACGATCTTCCCCCTTTGTTACACAGAAGCATTTATCATTGCAGTGCAACGCATGTAGAAAAATGATGATCTAGTGTGAGACAGTGACCCTTTAATATTATCCACACATATAATGGCTCACACCAACAAAGATCGTTCGTCTGCTATTTTAATTGGACAAATGACATCATTATGTCGCCGGGAGACTCATTTGCATTAATAAATCCCAATAAGCATTAGCATAGGGGAATTTCAATGTGTTCTAAAATATATTCTTCCATTGAACCAATTACCTTGTTTAAAATGATGGGTAATTAACATAGAAGAGGATGCCCACGTGTTATATTAAATATATTATTATTGATTTTACGAGAGGAAAAATGTGACAGTGGTATTATACAAAATATGTTATAAATGTTCCCTTAGAAAGAAGGCGACGGTGCCTATCCATTGTCATAGCGGACAATCCAATACAGAACAACCTATCCAAAAGATCTCAAAATACGCATAACAGCTGCTACCCTCTTATCACCAGAGTTTTTCTTAGATAAACCGTTTTTTTTTGTTTCTGATGATTTCGCTTTGTTTCTATAACGGTGTTCTTGTGACTGCAATCTCAAATAAGAGAGCCCCATATCTTTAGAGTATCTGAATTAGACCTTATTATCGGTAGGCTTACTTTCCTAGAACCAATATAGGCATAATGGCTCCAAATGATCATACTGACATAAAAGCTGATTGAACATATATATGTGACCTATATATATCGACTAAATTTTCATGAATTATCTTGACATATGGTAACCTTTCTGTGAGTCCAAAATCAGGCTTCTGTGAATACACTCTCCTATAGTATAGCAGCAATGTTACACGTTCAACACTTGCCAATGCCACCTTTCGCTCACCCACACCCATTGGGGTGTGGCATCATTTTGACACCTTTGAATGCTGAGGCAAAACCTAAACAGAGGTACCGGTAATAGTGTCTTCAGAAATCGTCGCGATTGTTAGGAGGTGAGTCTTATTTAGACAAAAATTGTTAAACTTGATAGTAGACTACGTAATATTATTTTCATTCACCGCCTACACATGAATATTTATTATTGGTCTTTACATAACAAATACTTTACCAAGTTTTTTACCCGAAGTCTAAATATCTAATATCAGAATTTCTCAAACTTAATTAACTCTACTCTACTCCTGTCCGTGGCGCCCTCACCGGACAGGATGATTAAGTAGAAAAGATGTCAAAACATTGACTCCACGCTTGAGCCGTACATTATAATGCTAGCCTACATTGAAGAAGAATCGATGTAGAAAGGGGAGAGAATGTTGACATTTCATTAATTAAAGTAGTACGTCATTACTTGTAAGTTGAAATATAGAATTAAAAAGGAATTTCTTGATATCAGTGTTGACTAAATTTTATGTTTCACACTACAGTTGCCTGCAACAAATGCATTTACTCCCGATTTATATATACATAATTTGTATATGCATTTTGAAGCGCATCAGTTAATGCACTTTGCACAGGTCCGGAACCAGGTCCAGAATTACTTTTTAGAGCGGATTGGTGGTCAGTTCCAGCTTTGCATGCATTGGCGGGTCTACCAATGTACATTGGACTGTTCAGTTTGCAATCGATCTCGACATGGGCATCGGTCTCGGTCAATTACTAGTCGAACATAATACCATTTAGTATTTCTGATATACATATATAACTTCCTAAAAGTAAACGAAAATAAAAGTAAGATCCTTATTTTTAGGAGTACGGTCGAAAACTACATAAAGAAACCTGTACCCGTTTATATGAATGGTAGAGAGGTTGAATATGTAGATGAATTTCAATATCTTGGCCTATGGCTAAACTCATCGTTATCCATGACAAAACAGTTAAATATTAACTATGGGATGGCGAATAATTACCTGTGTCGTATGGTCAAAGCTAAACATCTACTATTAAGGAGAACATCACTTATGGTCTACAAAACATTTATTCTACCAATAATTGAGAGAGGGTGTATTTTTACCGATTTAGCTCCTAAAACGAATTATATTTGTATGCAGAAGCTACAGAATAAAGCCCTGTGTATAATATATGGTAGAAGAATCGCTAGGAATAATTTGTTTAATTTACATATCACCAGTAAGTTACTCCCAATCTCGAAGCGAAAAGAAATAAGATTCTTATGTTTGTTACCCAGATGCAGTGAATTTATCAACATAGATCACGGCCATAATCTGAGAAATGGTAGTAGAAGACATATAAAAGAATACAACTGGAAAAAGACCAGGCTTAGTAGAAGTTTTTTGGCCAAAGGAATTAATGCATGGAATAGGCTACCTGAGGTCATACAAACTGACATGGATCAAAAAAGCCTAAAATCTAGGGTGAAACATCTGTACCTAACTGAGTTTAGGAGGTCGGGAGTGGTGTCTTAACACTAGCCAAAAAAATAGAAAAAGAGTGAGAAAATCGTGTAACGGTGTTTTTTGAAATGGTATAATATTGTAGTTATAGGTTGCTTTTTTTCTTTGTAACGACATGTTGTATAGTGATCTTTATGTCATCAACAATGGCGTCTTGTCAGAACAATTTATGAGTATAATCAGTAAACCCACGATTATTAATGGTTACTTTGTAAGAGCACGGCGTCTGTTTCTTTTTTGTTTTTTTTGTAGAACTTTGTAAATAATATCTGTTTTTAACACTCCCCGTCTCTTGAGACTGTGAAATGTCTTTTACTCATGTATATGCCTTTATCCTCATATAATAATTGATTAATTATCTAAATATTGTAGACTAGAGTAATCATATCGGATGTACCTATGTCACTACTCTTGTAAATGTGCTGACATCTATTCTATTTTTCTTAAAACGAGTGAATGTATAAAATCTAAACTTTTTTTTCTATTATTTAAATCAGGCTGTCCTGATAATATTCATGCTCATTTGTGTGGAAATGTAATTGACCTGAATAAAATATTTTCTAAATCTAAATCTAAATCATATATACTAAGATTCCTATCAATATTTTCCAAGATTTTTAACCGATATACTTCGATTTTGCTTTTGGCGTGGGCTTTCTGCAGAGCTTGTGTGGGCAGCTTCCAAGCTGGCAGACCGACGTCTTTAACGAACCAGATTGCGTCATTTAGGTCATGTGACCAAAGCATAATCACATGCTTCTCTGATTCAGGTTAGCCTAATTGCACACTGAATCACACAGCAGTAATTGAACGCGTATGCAATAATAATGGAAATGTTTCAACAATGCATGCATTCTTCTACTCCAGTTATCCACATGAAGTATTGCTTGTAGATATCAGGGCAGTCTCATAATTATAGTTTCCCTACAACCGATTAGTTATTATAAGTCAAAGTAATATTAGTGCAATGGGGAACATTAATAATTGATCCCTGAGTTATGAAAATAAATGATAATGTACAAAGTAATCATTATTGCAGTCTTGTCGGTGGGCGAAGGCGGGTGAAGTGAAGGCTTGGGTAATTTATTTAGGGGATTTGCACAGCCGCCATTTTGAATCTTGATTCGCATGGAATTATGGGACTAATGGTACAGGGTAAAATCTATGAAAATCATGTTATGTTCAGCAGGGGATATTATCAGTGCTCTAATATCAATATCCATGTGCTATACATGTTTGATAACACAAAACCATCTTTCCCATCATGCATTTGGTTTTTATAGGTGAGTTACAAGTTTAGTGAAGATTAGTGAAACAATCTCTGCAATTTTCGATAAAAATGTTGCTAAGGATAGTTTGTAATATTTTAATAAAATTGAGTTTTTAAAAAAAATTGTATTAGTTAAAGGAAGATAAGATTAAAAATTTTAATTATATTAGTCTTGCAGGTCTTCTCCAAGTTTAATGCTTATTTCTGAGCTATTTATAGGCATATATAATTATATATAGCCTCTATGTTATTTCCTCTTCAATGATACAACCTTACCTACTGATGTGAGATATAATGACATGACATGGAAGATGCAGACATGATTATTTCCTCAGTCTCCCTGTAACGGTTTCGGCCAAAGCATTGGAAATAAGCGTTACCTGCTACTAAGTATGAATAACACATTATTCACAAGAACAGTTATTAATACCTGACAATTCTAAGCCCTGAAGTATAATAATTCAACAATATTCCCATTCCTTTCAATTAAATAACAACTTAAATTGGAGGAAACTGCCCGGAGGAACTGAAACCTGGTGTTATTTTATTCCCTGAGGAAGACATACAATTAAGAATATCTGAATTTAACAAGGATGTTGTTTGTATCTTAATGTTCATTTTTATTATTGTAAATCGCTTGAACATGAGTGAGTGTTAAAAATGTGCTGGAATAAGTTCAAGGTATAGAATGTCATAAGTCAAAATGTTAACTAACAGAGTCAAAGAAAATCCTGTTTTTATCCTCTGTGCGCCTTAAGAGGTCTTGGTCTAAGAGAAAAACGAAGAAAACCAAAAAGAAATACAAAACACGAAGGAAGACATCGAAAATTGCCTTAGAAATGTATTAACCCCGATGGCAGGATTTGTTGAATAAAACCTTTATTAAAAAAAGAATATCTGAATTTTGTTGACGTCATGATGGAAAGTTCACTGACCAATTTCCACTCGAGAACTGTCATAAAGTTTTGAAGGTCATTTAATAGATCATGCATAACGGGGTCCGATTTCACAAAGCCCGATCTTGCGGACAATCAAAGATCACTTAGTTAACAAACAAATCATCTTTTATTCGTGTTATATGATATCGATATTTAGTCTCACCTTGTTTTATAAAGTGTTCATTTCACCGACACAATTGATCGCCCCATAAAGGATGGGAACGATTTGTTGTCCGACAAACATGGGCGAGCTTAGCTGACACTATTCCTTTTATTCTCTTCAGAAACTTCAGGAATTGTCGATCATAATACCATTAGTACTTGACAGTTTGGCATGCCATTTACAATTGGGTTAAGACGAATGTCTCGAAGAAGTTTGAATACGAAAAGAGGCAATTAGTGCGTTTAGGTGCGATATTGCTTTACATGGTATACATAGCTTGGGAAGTGGGGATTTTAAAGTGGCTGTGTCATGTGGGGGCAGTCTGTAAACTGAAACTGGAATATTCGGCCCATCTAAGTGATGTCACTCCCCAATGTCTGTTTTGTCATTTGAGCTTTGCGACTATCTCCCGTTCTTCCTGAAATAAATGGTGACCTGACGCACACAATATCAGATGGTGTGTTGACATAACAAAGAAAACAATGCGCGTACCGCGTGCAGTACAATGTAGAGCGACACATTCTCTTCTAATCGCACAAACCCCATGTGCATGCAAGGGTCACCTTGTGAAGTTCTGGAAAGGGTTCACATGCATTGACAACATTATTGAATATAGGAAGCTAGTTTGGCAAATTGGCTTCATGCAAATATGCAATAAAAGCAATGGTTTAATCAACCCTACGTCATTTGGCAGTTATTGACAGATATCATGCACATGCAGTGGCATTTGGCACCATAAAGGCAAAAAACCCATTATATGCGCGCTGCTGTTAGCATGTTCAATGGTGCGATCGAATTCTCCGATTAATAGCAATGATTTAATGTCCCTAACACTGAATAACTATCTGTGTTGCTATCATGAATCTGCAGTCCAGCCCAATACACATTGTATACATAAATATGACTACTATATGAAGTATGGAATATAGATCTGTTAATTAATATTCATTGGCATTCATATTCCATTATTCTAGTTGCTATTTTAAGGATTTCACAATAAATATATATGAAATAGCATTAATTATCGGTAGACTAAATGTCCTCAGGCCACACCATAACCACTACCATTGGTAGTGTATTGCTCTCATTACAATAATAGACGTAACAAGAAATACTGATATGATGCCAAATTATTACCACAGAGACCGTACAGGTGCACGTATTTGGGACTGTAAATCCGTGCTCCTTCAACCAGTAAATCATAAACAAATTAATCACAAGGCTAATAGCTTTGCACTGCACTTAACCAATCGATTCTGGCAACCTTTCAAACATTGGCTTTATCACGTTTCAACCATTTTTTTTTCAATGTTCGCTGCTGATTGGCATAAATCGTTCAACATGATTTTTCGTGGCTTAACACCTTTTGATGATACCACCTTGAATTCCATGTAAATCATTACATCTGCGATTGGAATGTTCTATTTGCTTGCATCGCTTTCATTCGATCAACCTTGATGCCTAATTCATGTTTTATGTTGCTTCACCATGCAAAATGCAGAATTAGAACAATGCTTTACAAATACTCATGTATTTAACAGTGTCATAATTCTATGTCCGCCCTTCGTATCTCGTACCAAAATAAATCGATAACTAACCTGCTGGATTTTGCCAATTATAGTTCTTGAAACTTTTTAATGAATAGAAATTTCATAATTCATTGAATGACAAATCGAAATGTCAAAATTGACATCACGAATCATAATGGATACTTTTTATAATTTGAACTATTTATTACTTTACTTTTTTATGGCACCTTAATTAATAGTATTCGTAATTTACACTTACAAAACAAAAAAGAGCGTAATGGTAAGAATAGTAAGATGCAACGTTCTTCAGTTAAAAAATTGAGCACATGAAAGAGAGGGAAGCAGAAACAAGAAATCATGTAATTGCATTGCTGTCACGATAGTTGTTTACATAAATCAGTACCAGTCACAAATAATAACACGTGTTATAAAACTTGCCTTTGAGCCTCAATATTTGAGAGAGAGAGAAAGTCCCACAACAATAAAGAAGAACAAATAGAAAAGAAATAAATGAAGTATGGCAAGGTGAAAGAACCAACTTAGCTTCTAAAGCTGATGTACTTAAAAACTTTAATATTGCTAACATCAAGGAAACACACTACGGATCGTGATTTGTTAGATCTAAGATGAATACTGAATCAAAGGAGACTCATCTGCTTCATTAAAATGGATTTGAATAGTGTTCGTATCTAATAATTCTCCAACGTTTTTTCCAGGTGCCTACATTTTTGCCTCAAAGTAAACGCTGACAGACTGTAGGGGATTTATTATTTCGTAAATCCAAATAGATCAAGATTGGGCAACATTGGCATCCTAAGGAACTAGAGAATATGACGCCTAATCTATGATGGCATTAGGCTACAAGGCAATACCCTAGCTGAACACCACATAAGGAGCAAATTGTTTTATAAATAGAGCCAAAATACCCCTGATGAGTTGCTCGTTAAGCCCTTGTTCTCCCTGTGAGCAATATAGCCGCATCTTTCCCCGCTGGTGCTCTCTCCCGAGCAATGCCTAATCCTCAGTCTAAAACACCATGCGGGAGGCCCGGAGAGGTGCACTGTCGAGAGGCCTATATATGGTAATTTTTGCTGTTGGACATGTGGTCTCGAATGAGCCCTTGTTCTCTCCGGACAGTCAAATCACTGTTTCAGTGTGCCTTACCTTCCAGGAATGTTCTGGTTTACTTGCGCATGCGTATTCTCTGAAAGGCCGCCTGATGATGAGGATATTTCCCGCTGGTCTCGCCAGTGTTCCGTCAATTCTTGCGCCGAGTGATTGCTCTGGTTTGCAAAGAAAAGGTTATCTCGTCTGTATAGTGAGGAAAATCCCCCTGCTTAGAGGCTTTGCCTTTAGTGGGCGAAAAAAGAGTGAAAAGGTTCAAGTTCTTTGGAATTGTCTTGACAAGGAAACCAACTTTTCTCTTTGACTATCATCCTCGTAATACCAGCCTAACTTCATAGAACGCAGGTTAAAGATTTCTTGATTCCCAGATACTTAAGGCCATTGTATCCTTGCTCAACAAATGTGCCAAACCTTATCTAAGATCCATCCATGACCAAACGCCACATTAGCGTGAATAGTAGTTGTTTAAACACGCCTATTCTATGAAATCTAGCATCTAGGAAATCTAGTAAATGAGCTTTCCTTTTTTGAATAAGAAAAAGGGGTAATTTAATAGAATCTCTTTGATAAATTAATAGAGCGGTCGAGAATTCGATCAATGTCAATGCGAATAGGTTGTTTCTGCTGTTGGTGCATGCAGTGCCACATAATTGTTTCACTTGATGCCTATAAAACATATTTATAATCAAAACTTCATTAGTACTTTATACCGGCATGAGTATGTCATTCAGAATGTCAAAAAAATATATATAAAGATATTTCGTTAAATATCATCTGATCTGCAGAGGAATTTACATATGTAATGACCCTTGCTCATAAGTAGTATAGGGAAAGATATGTTTATCCCCGGCACTACACATAATGTCCAACGAAATACGTGACATATCAAATTGGAATGTATCAATGAAGAAGACAATCTATTTGTTTCTCCTGACACATAGAAACTTTGTACTTTCTTCTTATAAAAATCAAGATCTATATTGTTGTTCCCACCCATGTATAATGAAGGAAATCTCCGTAATCCATCGGATCAGGTGACGGTGGTGTTTACAACCTCATTTTTACCAGCATCTCCAGCCCTCCTCCCCGGCTATACCGGCAAGCCTTTGATGTGATGAGCAGAATTAGCATTGAAGTTTGAAGGGTTACCTCACCGCATATAAATAGGGATAAGTGGCTTTGGCTATATACGATCTGAGGAATGTATCAAGACAGGGCTTAAGGGACAAGAAGGGGAGGATCGCTTGGGTATGTATAAAACTGCATATAGAAAGTGATACCTATATATACCTAGTTCTAAATTGAATAATGGAAAAGCTCTAAGAGAAATATTAGAGACCCCGAGGCAAGATAAGGCAGACCCCGAAAGAGTACTTTTGCATTAGTAGTTGATGACAAAAGGAGTGCTCGGCATTAGGTGCCGTGTTATAAAAATTATTATTACATTGTTATTTGAAGAATCCGATCAAGAGAGGGTCTCGTCTTTTTCCCTTGCAGCCAAGGTCCTATCAAACTTTAAAGAAACCGGTCCATAATTCATGACAAATAATGCGAATTAAAAGCATTATTGATTTTACCCATCATTTTCGTTATCCCCATATCCGGATCAAATTCTGCAAAATAATGAATTTATTTTGAGTTTCAATTTTATTGTAAACGTGACTAGGTCGTCTTTCAGGGTTTGCGTTGGATACGGTACACACTTTTTTCCACTTGGACTTCAGCTAGACGGACTTCCAGTGGACCTTTGTTCATTTAAGCGCATTCTAGTCCTAGATTCCTTAATAATTACCTGAGAATGTTGACCAAAGTTTACTCTAGTGATCTACCCCACATCGATGACTCGATCTTGTAGTTTCCATTTGCTGTAGGGCTGTGCTACTGGAGAACCCCTTCAAGTATTGATCATACTTAAGACTGACACTTAAGACTACATTTTAGTCCATTCTATTGCATCATAGTTTTGACTTGATCCTCAAAAACAGAGCCCAAAACATGTCCGAAGATATCAAGATAGTTGGACAGTTTTGAATAATCTTCCTGATTAATATTGGCAAATGTCATAGACTATATACTTTTTTAAATTATAGACATATGCCAGTAAATAAGAGCTCAAACAATAAAGCGAGGTCAGAACGGCAACAAATATGCGTTAAAACTAATTCCATTAATTACTGTATCGAAGTATAGGTCGTATGTAAACGTATTGTGTAAAGTTCTATTGCTCTATTTTGAGAATTATTTCCATGATACTGGGTCCAAAAAGTGGATACAGAAGAAAAGAGAAACCTGGCTATGTCCACATATATATGAATATTAGCGAGAAATCGTTTAACAATAAATAGATCTAAGCCAAAGGTCTGTATTGTGTGACTGTCATTCCTCTTGGAGAGTTATTTCCACTGTACTGGCTGGATACTGGTGGATACAAACTTAACTTGTTGATGACCCATTCTAGTATATATGTCAATAATAAGGCTGTCCCAAATCAGGGTCATATTATATCAATATCAGAATACAGGTTACAGTCTATGGAAATCCTCTCCCCTTATTTAGACAGGAATAGCAGCTGTTTTCCAACAATGCCCTAAAGCTGTGATAATGGATAAGTATGTAAACCTGCCTCATGGCTATCTATGTGTATAGGCAATTGTATTGGACCCCCATATCATCTGCCTTTCATTCTACATAACCGATTTACATTATGTACTTATTTGTATACAATAACTATATAGACTGCACAAGCTGTGTGATACATCTCTGATCTTCTTCAAAGGACAATTACCCATATATATATAATATATAGGCTATTAGAAAACCCAGATCAAATAGAACGACTCAATGACCAAATGTTTGTAACCTGTTTACCATGTCTTATGAAAAAGGAATTAACGTCCATATATGATGTACATCATTAATTTGTGTCAAAACCTATTTCTTATAGTATATACATATATTACTGTATTTGATGTCATACATGATATAAACATACTTTCCCCACTGATCAATACTACAAGTTCACGATGCTTTGACTAATAGGGTTTGGAGGTATATAGACTATATGGATGAGAGCAAGGATACATAGATGTCTGCATCTTTTACATAATATTTTGCAATTAAGACAACCAACTAATTTAGATTAAATAATTAACTCCTTCTAGATCAAAGGCCAACAAGTGATGGGTTAATATGGAAGGAAAGAAGAAATCTAAACTAGGGATTTTGAATGTCAAAGCCTCCCCTATTACCAGCGGCACTAAATATAGCCCTCCAATTGCCAGGACTGTATTGACCACCATCGTCCCAGACCATGACCCCCCAACAAGGCACATCATTCATATACAATCATTCCTGCTAGCGGCAAACACGAATGGGAATACTGGTACATGGATAACCTCAGTGGAGGCATGTTACTATATCTATCTATATGTACCAATTCAAAGTTACAAACAGCATACATGATTGATTGTTGGAATGCAGTGTTAGGAAGATTTATCTTTCCATTCAACGATGCATGTGCGTACATGTGCATAGTATATTATGTACGTGTATGTATACATACATGTATGCATCTATATGCATATATACATACGTGTATACATCATTGAACCAACTTAATCAAGTACTTCTTTGCTTGACGCTTTCCAAGAAAGGTTACAAGTACTGCCGTATGTACCCATCTCCTATAATTTGGATGTGCCGCTAAATGAAACGCCTTCAGATGGCAAAACGTCCGCACGTGTCATTTTGTTTTCCCGGTTCGTTTCCTGCTTCCAGCATCCAGATATAGATGGCGCTCTGGGACTAGGCAACCTATGTTTTACAATGCACCCACTTGGAACTCGGAATGATCAGTCTTTGAGGTGTCACATGTCTACCTATTAATTCCCAGTGCAAATATAAATCAAATAGCTTTTGGTGTTTGCTGCCCCGGAATGAGATGATAAATATAGGCAAGAGGAATAGTGCAATTGCAATGGTCATTTAGTCTATACGATTATTATAGTTCAGGAATGTACACTGATATATTTGTTTCAAGTTTTGGATCAATACTTATTTCCTTATCATCTTATATGGAGCATATTAGTTAATGCAGTCGAATTCGCATTTTCCTCAAAAAGACTTTTTTTTGTAGCACCACAATTTATATATTCTCAATATTGCATTCCAATATATTAACATTTTATATATTATAACAGATACTTAATAGAAAGAAGTGTCAGGTCATACTACTCGATGGTTAGTAATTAACAAGTCAGTGCTGGGTTATAAACAATAACCTCTGTTGCATATCATTTTACAGATGAATAATTACCAATAATTAATTTGGATAAGGGTTTTCGCACGTGGATGGCAATTATATCTATTTTGAAGCTGCTAGCGGATGGTTGCTAGGTCCCTCCTCCGCATCCGTGACTATTAGTAAAATGGTATTAAGAATAACTTCTTTGAGCTAACATTGATCAAACATTTCTACTTTGTGTACCATTCTTTCCGTTTTCCCTACCCATCAGAAAGTCACTAGACCAACATTTTGGAAGGTTTCGCCCTGTTGGTTTCTCTGAGGATTTATGACAACTATCATAAAAATACAGAGTGAAGTTCTATTGACTTTTATATTGAATGAACTTCTAAAAACTGTTACATATTTCTAGGATATTCTTCCTTTCATACATCAACTCTTTCTAAAACAGGTCATTTTCTCTTTATGAGGGCGGTGCTTCAACTGTAGATTTTAATTAGAGGAATTTGATGAATGAAGTAAGACGCAGTATATCTTATACTCTTGTTTACGGTGTATATACTGTTGACGCGCATATATCTTGGTTAATGATTATTATATAAGACAAGGGTAATCAGATGAAAGTAAAATGTTGCACTCGAGTGTGCCTAAATATTTTATCATCGAGACCTTTGTTGATTGTATTGTAAGCGTGGCGCAATTTCGAATTTATGAAATGACACATGTTTTCCAATAGTTTGTAAGTAAAATTTGTGACGGGTTTCCATTAATGAAAAACAAAATTGCAAAATTTGCAACTAAACTGTAAATAGGCGACAATTCTCTGTTGAACATCTCCATCCGCCGATGTCGTCCAGTCTTTACAGTTATTTATATAAAATAATTAAGTAATAAGATGGCCCTTAGTTGTCAACATATCAGTATCTAAATAATCAAAATGCCGTAACGTATTTACAGGTAGATTCCCCTTTTCATTCAAAAAATATTTGTGAACAAACGAGTCAAATAGAAATTGCAAGACATTGTCAGATCCTGATGTAATTACCAATGTCTCATGCAAGTGATGCCCATCTTATCCTTCATACTCGCCTTACTCGGGGTATTCTATGGTGTAATATTTCCCCTACTATTTCGTATTACATACTTTTCATCCTTAGCATATATATCCCAAGACTGGTGTGGAACCGTCCTAGGAAAGCAAAATGCTTCCTGCTTTACCCAAGCTTTACATCCTTGAGGAAAATGTCAGAACATTCTTATATGGCCTGGTTGTTGCGAAGAGTATTAAAGCTGATACACTTCAGTTCCGATATGACAATTTCGTTATCAGTAAAACCAGCAGATATATTATTGAATGGGGCGCTATCTCTACCAGCCTCCGGGGGACTTCTTGCCTGACTCCTTTCCAGCGGGTAGCAGCAAATTAACCAACTACAAAGCTCAAATCAATACTTGCAGAGCAAGGGGACTCCACACCCACTCAATCCCATATATTTTTCATATGAGTACCATATATTGATTATAATTACATATAGACTTCTGCAGCACTGATATAGGATTGGAGAATTCTGACAAACTCCTCGTTCTTACACAGTCGCCTTCACTGGTAGCTTGTAAATTTGATTTAGGTGTGCCCCTCATTGGAAGCCCTGTTAATTATCCACTTATCTTTCCACAAGGGTAAACTCATTAAAGATTAGAAATGCATCCATGCCTACCTAATCCCCCCTAAGCAGAGGAACATGTTTTTTTCGGAAGTAGAACGATTCTATTATCAAACTATTACATTCCCAACAAGTGCAATCGGCATGCAAGCCATTTAATGCTTTTTCTGCACGCCTTGCTGTTTTACCTGTTAATTTCTCAAGACACTAATGGGAACAGGATGTAAACTTCCGTGGTCAGTTCCTGTGTCAAAGTAAAGATTCCCGACGGGCAGGGAAACAGGAGAATCGAATCACATGCTCCAAAAAATGTTTGTATGACCGTCTCTCCCGTGGCCTCGATCAGTGCACTTGGTTAAAGGAAACCAACACAAACAGGTCGCTTGCGTTACTTGGAAACGTAGCGTGGAAGTATTCCCTTGGAATAGTAATCAGAGAAATGCTCACTCATCGTCACTTTTGACCTGTGACAAAAGATAAATGAACAGATATTTGCCCACCATAATAATCTATCGGCTCTCTTCGTTTTAACATAGCAAATAAAAATCCCATGAAATGTACAAGTCATTCCTGCATCTACAATTATATATATATATAGACAAGAACTGGGTCAGTTATGAGCCATTTGCCGATAGGAAACCTTACCTGTGGGACATGAAAATTCTAGTGGGGCATTTAAAATGCCCCACAGTCCAGAACCCCCACAAAGTGATCCCATGGACCTACAGATTACCATATAACTGTCCAAATCATTGACCCTGTTGTGAGCTATATATATATATTTAGAATATATATAGTGCCATGAGCTACTGCCACCTACTGGCCTCAGTGGCAATCGAATTATATATAGATGTAATCTGTAAGCTGTAATGTCATTGGCCAATGCGGCTGCTTCCTGTTGGGGGGAATCACACCATCCAATCAGAATTACTGTTTCATTATGAACAAGTAGGGGAGGATATATATATACTCCCCCAACCATTCGCACAATTAAATTGTCCACCATTTTAGCCTCATTTCCAAAATGGGCGCCAAACAGATATATATATACCCCACACACCATTCCCACTATGGAATTGTCCACCATTTGAGCCTCATTTTGAACTCAACTTGGAACTGCACTGTACAAGACAGACTGACAGAAGCAACATCTTCAAGCTAGAGGCAAGACTGAAAGGTGAGTAGCATAATCCATTATTTAAAGCCTAAATTTATAATGATCAATCAACTGGTACCATCCCTGAATCATAGGTCTGGTAAGTTTTACTTGAACCTGACCTGAACCAGCACCATTGGCCTGGATATCTTATGTGTGTAACATGTTCTCCCCTCTGACCCATTGCTAGGCAAGCCACCACCTAGCACTTCATTCCTCTAGAGATTTTCAACTGTTAGCATGTATTTATAACTTGGGTATTGTCATATTGGTGATGTGGCCTCAAAGTGATGTGGTCAGAAAATTGTTTCAATGTTATGACCAACAAGTAACAAACCTGGTCTTTTATATATAGCCCACGAAATTGGCCCCCCTCCCCTTTATATATGACCCACTAAGAATAGCATATATCAGTGATGTGGTCAGAAAGTTGTTTTAATATTATAACCAACAAACCTGGCCTTTTTTATATAGCCCATGCACCTGGCCTTTAATATATGACCCACAAAGTGCAGCATATATTGGTGATGTAGTCAGAAAATTGTTTTAATGTTATGACCAACAAGCAACAAATCTGGCCTTTTATATATAACCCACGAAATTGGCCCCCCACCCCTTTATATATGACCCACTAAGTATAGCATATATATCAGTGATGGGGTCAGAAAGTTGTTTTAATATTATGACCAACAAACCTGGCCTTTTTTATATAGCCCATGCACCTGGCCTTAAATATATGACCCACAAAGTGCAGCATATATTGGTGATGTGGTCAGAAAAGTAGTTTAATGTTATGACCAACAAACAACAAATCTGGCCTTTTATATATAGCCCACGAAATTGGCCCCCCACCCCTTTATATATGACCCACTAAGTATAGCATATATAACAGTGATGGGGTCAGAAAGTTCTTTTAATATTATGACCAACAAACCTGGCCTTTTTTATATAGCCCACAAACCTGGCCTTTTATATATGACCCACAAAGTGCAGCATATATTGGTGATGTGGTCAGAAAATTGTTTTAAATACATGGACATGGGTAGTAGACTTGATAGATCCTTTAACCATCAATAAGGGAAAGGTGATGGCTTCATGAGGTTCGATCCTTTTACCCAGGAAAGGTGAGATCAAGTTTGCCTTTACATGGACATGAAAACTTACAAGCAGATTCATAATTCTGCTAGTTTAGACATTTTTGCCTCCTTCACATTGATGGATGACTGTAAAATGTTGAAAGGCTGGTATTATCAGTTGCTGGGAGCCAATATCTGTCACTGTGGGTAAAGTTGGTGCCCCTATGTGAAATACGGCCCACAAATGAAGTTAAAATTGTGTTCTTGACATGCTGTGATGAGAAAGTTGAGTATTTTGATATATGGCTCACAAAGCTGGCCCTTTATATATAACCCACAAAGTGCAGCATATATTGGTGATGTGGTCAGATAACTTTTTAATGTTATGACCAACAAGCAACAAACCTGGCCTTTTATATATAACCCACGAAATTGGCCCCGCACCCCTTTATATATGACCCACTAAGTATAGCATATACCAGTGATGTGATCAGAAAGTTGTTTTAATATTATGACCGACAAACCTGGCCTTTTTTTATATAGCCCACAAACCTGGCCTTTTATATATGACCCACAAAGTGCAGCATATATTGGTGATGTTGTCAGAAAATTGTTTTAATGTTATGACCAACAAGCAACAAATCTGGCCTTTTATATATAACCTACGAAATTGGCCCCGCACCCCTTGATATATGACCCACTAAGTATAGCATATACCAGTGATGTGGTCAGAAAGTTGTTTTAATATAATGACCGACAAACCTGGCTTTTTTTTATATAGCCCACAAATCTGCCCTTTTATATGTGACCCACAAAGTGCAGCATATATTGGTGATGTGGTCAGAAAATTGTTTTAAATACATGGACATGGGTAGTAGACTTGATAGATCCTTTAACCATCAATAAGGGAAAGGTGATGGCTTCATGAGGTTCGATCCTTTTACCCAGGAAAGGTGAGATCAAGTTTGCCTTTACATGGACATGAAAACTTACAAGCAGATTCATAATTCTGCTAGTTTAGACATTTTTGCCTCCTTCACATTGATGGATGACTGTAAAATGTTGAAAGGCTGGTATTATCAGTTGCTGGGAGCCAATATCTGTCACTGTGGGTAAAGTTGGTGCCCCTATGTGAAATACGGCCCACAAATGAAGTTAAAATTGTGTTCTTGACATGCTGTGATGAGAAAGTTGAGTATTTTGATATATGGCTCACAAACCTGGCCCTTTATATATAACCCACAAAGTGCAGCATATATTGGTGATGTGGTCAGATAACTTTTTAATGTTATGACCAACAAGCAACAAACCTGGCCTTTTATATATAACCCACGAAATTGGCCCCGCACCCCTTTATATATGACCCACTAAGTATAGCATATACCAGTGATGTGATCAGAAAGTTGTTTTAATATTATGACCGACAAACCTGGCCTTTTTTTATATAGCCCACAAACCTGGCCTTTTATATATGACCCACAAAGTGCAGCATATATTGGTGATGTTGTCAGAAAATTGTTTTAATGTTATGACCAACAAGCAACAAATCTGGCCTTTTATATATATAACCTACGAAATTGGCCCCCCACCCCTTGATATATGACCCACTAAGTATAGCATATACCAGTGATGTGGTCAGAAAGTTGTTTTAATATAATGACCGACAAACCTGGCTTTTTTTTATATAGCCCACAAATCTGCCCTTTTATATGTGACCCACAAAGTGCAGCATATATTGGTGATGTGGTCAGAAAATTGTTTTAAATACATGGACATGGGTAGTAGACTTGATAGATCCTTTAACCATCAATAAGGGAAAGGTGATGGCTTCATGAGGTTCGATCCTTTTACCCAGGAAAGGTGAGATCAAGTTTGCCTTTACATGGACATGAAAACTTACAAGCAGATTCATAATTCTGCTAGTTTAGACATTTTTGCCTCCTTCACATTGATGGATGACTGTAAAATGTTGAAAGGCTGGTATTATCAGTTGCTGGGAGCCAATATCTGTCACTGTGGGTAAAGTTGGTGCCCCTATGTGAAATACGGCCCACAAATGAAGTTAAAATTGTGTTCTTGACATGCTGTGATGACAAAGTTGAGTATTTTGATATATGGCTCACAAAGCTGGCCCTTTATATATAACCCACAAAGTGCAGCATATATTGGTGATGTGGTCAGATAACTTTTTAATGTTATGACCAATAAGTAACAAACCTGGCCTTTTATATATAGCCCACCAAACAAGCCCCCAACCCCTTTATATATGACCCACTAAGTATAGCATATATCAGTGAAGTGGTCAGAAAGTTGTTTTAATAATATGACCAACAAACCTTGCCTTTTCTTTATAGCCCAAAAACCTGGTCTTCAATATATGACCTACAAAGTGCAGCATATATTGGTGATGTGGTCAGATAACTTTTTAATGTTATGACCAACAAGTAACAAACCTGGCCTTTTATATATAGCCCACCAAACAAGCCCCCAACCCCTTGATATATGACCCACTAAGTATAGCATATACCAGTGATGTGGTCAGAAAGTTGTTTTAATGTTATGACCAACAAACCTGGCCTTTTCTATATAGCCCACAAACCTGGCCTTTTATATATGACCCACAAAGTGCAGCATATATTGGTGATGTGGTCAGAAAATTGTTTTAATGTTATGACCAACAAGCAACAAATCTGGCCTTTTATATATAACCCACGAAATTGGCCCCCCACCCCTTTATATATGACCCACTAAGTATAGCATATATATCAGTGATGGGGTCAGAAAGTTGTTTTAATATTATGACCGACAAACCTGGCCTTTTTTATATAGCCCATGCACCTGGCCTTAAATATATGACCCACAAAGTGCAGCATATATTGGTGATGTGGTCAGAAAATTAGTTTAATGTTATGACCAACAAACAACAAATCTGGCCTTTTATATATAGCCCACGAAATTGGCCCCCCACCCCTTTATATATGACCCACTAAGTATAGCATATATAACAGTGATGGGGTCAGAAAGTTCTTTTAATATTATGACAAACAAACCTGGCCTTTTTTATATAGCCCACAAACCTGGCCTTTTATATATGACCCACAAAGTGCAGCATATATTGGTGATGTGGTCAGAAAATTGTTTTAAATACATGGACATGGGTAGTAGACTTGATAGATCCTTTAACCATCAATAAGGGAAAGGTGATGGCTTCATGAGGTTCGATCCTTTTACCCAGGAAAGGTGAGATCAAGTTTGCCTTTACATGGACATGAAAACTTACAAGCAGATTCATAATTCTGCTAGTTTAGACATTTTTGCCTCCTTCACATTGATGGATGACTGTAAAATGTTGAAAGGCTGGTATTATCAGTTGCTGGGAGCCAATATCTGTCACTGTGGGTAAAGTTGGTGCCCCTATGTGAAATACGGCCCACAAATGAAGTTAAAATTGTGTTCTTGACATGCTGTGATGAGAAAGTTGAGTATTTTGATATATGGCTCACAAAGCTGGCCCTTTATATATAACCCACGAAATTGGCCCCGCACCCCTTTATATATGACCCACTAAGTATAGCATATACCAGTGATGTGATCAGAAAGTTGTTTTAATATTATGACCGACAAACCTGGCCTTTTTTTATATAGCCCACAAACCTGGCCTTTTATATATGACCCACAAAGTGCAGCATATATTGGTGATGTTGTCAGAAAATTGTTTTAATGTTATGACCAACAAGCAACAAATCTGGCCTTTTATATATAACCTACGAAATTGGCCCCGCACCCCTTGATATATGACCCACTAAGTATAGCATATACCAGTGATGTGGTCAGAAAGTTGTTTTAATATAATGACCGACAAACCTGGCTTTTTTTTATATAGCCCACAAATCTGCCCTTTTATATGTGACCCACAAAGTGCAGCATATATTGGTGATGTGGTCAGAAAATTGTTTTAAATACATGGACATGGGTAGTAGACTTGATAGATCCTTTAACCATCAATAAGGGAAAGGTGATGGCTTCATGAGGTTCGATCCTTTTACCCAGGAAAGGTGAGATCAAGTTTGCCTTTACATGGACATGAAAACTTACAAGCAGATTCATAATTCTGCTAGTTTAGACATTTTTGCCTCCTTCACATTGATGGATGACTGTAAAATGTTGAAAGGCTGGTATTATCAGTTGCTGGGAGCCAATATCTGTCACTGTGGGTAAAGTTGGTGCCCCTATGTGAAATACGGCCCACAAATGAAGTTAAAATTGTGTTCTTGACATGCTGTGATGACAAAGTTGTGTATTTTGATATATGGCTCACAAAGCTGGCCCTTTATATATAACCCACAAAGTGCAGCATATATTGGTGATGTGGTCAGATAACTTTTTAATGTTATGACCAATAAGTAACAAACCTGGCCTTTTATATATAGCCCACCAAACAAGCCCCCAACCCCTTTATATATGACCCACTAAGTATAGCATATACCAGTGATGTGGTCAGAAAGTTGTTTTAATATAATGACCGACAAACCTGGCCTTTTTTTATATAGCCTGAAAACCTGCCCTTTTATATGTGACCCACAAAGTGCAGCATATATTGGTGATGTGGTCAGAAAATTGTTTTAAATACATGGACATGGGTAGTAGACTTGATAGATCCTTTAACCATCAATAAGGGAAAGGTGATGGCTTCATGAGGTTCGATCCTTTTACCCAGGAAAGGTGAGATCAAGTTTGCGTTCACATGGACATGAAAACTTACAAGCAGATTCATAATTCTGCTAGTTTAGACATTTTTGCCTCCTTCAAATTGATGGATGACTGTAAAATGTTGAAAGGCTGGTATTATCAGTTGCTGTGAGCCAATATCTGTCACTGTGGGTAAAGTTGGTGCCTCTATGTGAAATACAGCCCACAAATGAAGTTAAAATTGTGTTCCTGACATGCTGTGATGAGAAAGTTGAGTATTTTGATATATGGCTCACAGACCTGGCCCTTTATATATAACCCACAAAGTGCAGCATATATTGGTGATGTGGTCAGAAATTTGTATTAACAAATGACCAACAAACCTGTTCTTTTACATATAGCCAACAAACTTGGCTCTCCCATTATATATGACCCACTAAGTATAGCATACATTGGTGATGTGGTCAGAAAGTTGTTTTAATATTATTACCAACAAACCTTACCTTTTTTTATATAGCCCACAAAATTGGCCTTTTATATATGACACACAAAGTGAAGCATATATTGGTGATGTGGTCAGAGAACTGTTTTAATGTTATGACCAACAAGCAACAAACCTGGCCTTTTATATATAGCCCACCAAACTGGCCCCCCACCACTTTATATATAACCCACTAAGCATAGCATATATCGGTGATGTGGTAAGAAAGTTGTTTAATATTATGGCCAACAAACCTTGCCTTTTTTTATATAGCCCACAAAGCTGGCCTCCCTTTATATATGACCCACAAAGTGCAGCATATGTTAGTGGTTATATATTGCCTTCACATGGACATGAAAACCTACAAGCATGCAGATTCATAATTCTGATAGTTCAGACATTATTGCCTCCTTCACATTGATGGATGCTTGTAAAACATTGAAAGGCTGGCATTATCAGTTTCTGTAAGACAATATCTGTCACTGTGGGTAAAGATGGTGCCCTGATGTTAAATAAGGCCCACATTTAAAGTCAAAATCATCTTGCTGACAAGCTGTGGTGAGAAAGTTGAGTATTTTGTTATATGGCTGACAAACCTGGCCCTTTATATATGACCCACAAAGTGCAGCATATATATATATTGGTGATGTGGTCAGAATTTTCTTTTTAATATATGACCAACAAACCCAGCCTTTTACATGTAGCCAACAAACCTGGCCATTTCTATATGGCCCTGTGAGACCAAGAACTATGCAATACATTAAGGTAGTGGGGTGTCCATATTATAGTCATCTGGATGAAATTGTTTAAACTATTTCATTCTGGGTATATATTTAAAATATTTTTCTGGATTAACCTAAATATTGTACAAGATAGTTCTTGGTTTTCAATTCAATTCAATTGTGTTTCCCTAGCTTTAGATAAATAATAATAATAAGACAACTCAAGGTTTTGGTTAGAAGGTACGACCATTGAAGCTGTCACTATCAAAGATTTTTTTGTGATCTATCCTTACGACCATTGTGTTACTTGGTCATCTGCATTCTAACTTGCAGTTCATCATGCCAAAAAGGAAACGCCAATGCATCCAGCCAAATCAAGGTAAGTTTTAAGGCAATTTCACATAGATATTTTGTCCCGTGTTCGTACCATGGAACTAAACTCTAAATTGTTCCCTAATATGATGATCTATATCCAGAATTATGAATTTGTCTTCCTGTTAGTATTTTCCTATACTTCTGCTTCAAAAGAATATTGTACATATATTTCAGAAGGTATAGAGGCAGGAATGTTTGTTTGGGCATCATTCCCAAATACTCAATGCAAGTGGCCATGCAAAGTTGTGGAGTTTGGCTCTACAAACTCCAATCTCTGGGTTAATTCCGAATTCAGAAGGTAGGTGCCTTTTCACATGTAAAAAACAGCTGTTCCTACCAAAGATATTGTTTAACTAGTGAACATGGAGAATATGTGCTTGGAGGGCAATCAAATCAGTATTAATAATTATAGTTCTTCATATTTTTTACAAGGCTTTTTGCGAAGACAAATACAATTGAAAGATTTGAATCAAGGAAGGAGATATTAATCGCAGATGGGAATGGTATGAGATGCATCATTATGAAATTAGCATTTGCTTTTTAAATTAAGTTTTAAATTTCAGTTACTTACCATATGCATTGAAGTTGATGTTTTTATGTTGTTTCTATGTTATATTAAGTTTATATTCAAAAGCATGTGTGGTGCTTAAATTGAAAATGACACTCCATTGTAAATGAAACCTAGCCTGTAAACTAGTTGTAGTAGTGTGATTGAGTCACCTGCATTAGTAAAATGATACTGATCCTGAAATATAGCCTAAGTAAAAACTTTTGATTGAGCCTTTCAATTAACATTGGCTAAATTATCAAAAATATTTTGGAAGAGGGAAACAAGGCAAAATGTTTTGGTATATAAAGGTTATAGAATTATTAGGAAAATGCTGGGGATATCATTTCTCATGAGACATATTTTGCACCATTTGTGGATCATTTCAGCACGATTAAGAAGGTATCCACAAACCCTAACTGCATTTGTAGCTGATGTGGCATATGCAGAACAAGGTAAGAGGTGTCCCAGCCCTAACGCTAACACATCAACCACCAATTAAACATTTTACCTTTTTAAAAAGTCGGATTTCAAAATGTCTCCCCATCCTATACTCTAGACCATCTTATCCTCTGCAAAATACAGTATACTGATAGTGTATGAAAAAAGCATTCAATTCCTTTTTCATGACTTTGCAGGCCTGGACCTCAACAAGGTGACAGATGCAAAGGGAAGCCCTAAAAAAGGATATATGGTGGCAGTTGAGCCTGGGTCACATTGTGAAGAAAAGGGTAATGATTTAGATAGCCATGCAGTTGAGCCTGGGTCATTTTGTGAAGAAAAGGGTAATGATTTAGATAGCCATGCAGTTGAGCCTGGGTCACATTGTGAGGATAAGGGTAATGATTTAGATAGCCATGCAGTTGAGCCTGGGTCACTTTGTGAAGAAAAGGGTAATGATTTAGATAGCCATGCAGTTGAGCCTGGGTCACATTGTGAGGATAAGGGTACATATTGTGTCAGCCATGAAGACCAAAAACAAGAGCAGAGCACTGATTTAGTTAGCCATGCAGTTGAACCTGGGTCACATTGTGAGGATAAGGGTAATGATTTAGATAGCCATGCAGTTGAGCCTGGGTCACATTGTGAAGAAAAGGGTAATGATTTAGATAGCCATGCAGTTGAGCCTGGTTCACATCAGGGAGATAAGGGTAATGATTTAGTTAGCCATGCAGTTGAGCCTGGGTCACACTGTGAAGATGTTGCGGAGGATTACATCACACATCGAACTGAGGACATTGGTAAGGTTACATTTCATGAAACAAACAACATTTCTGAAGCAATGTAATTTGGACTTTGGATCTTTTACAACCTATATTATTACTTATTATTTGCTGTTACTCTTGTAAACTTAAAACTTTGTTCCACTGTCAGTATTGAGATATCAATGTACTGATGTATTTGTCTCACCATGTTGTGCACCTTACTGTGGAATATCTCATCGAGTCTTGACTATCCTTTTGTATACTTAAAGGTATGGATTCATTATCAGATGACAGCTCACAAGACAATTACTGTCCATCTGAAGCCTCAGGTAAAGGTATATCTTTAGAAATGAATGCATAATTTTCTTTTTATTTATGCATATGTTTACAACTTTACTCCCTCCATTATCCAAAATCCTATAGAAAGTCAGCTAGCCATCTTTTGGCTTAGGGTTTCTATTCAATCAGATACCTTGAATGAATTCAGTAAACAGTATTCATCAAAATTATTTAGGCATGAGTTGGCATTTGACAGTATCAGATAGACCTTATAGTCTTCTCACGCCTATTTGACTCTCAACATTTTAAAACCCCAGTCCTAGGTGCGAACTGCTGGAGCCGCTACATTTACAACCCTTCCCCTAAGCCGCTCAACTGGGGGTCGGAATGCGTTAGTCAAGCCATGTGCGTCAGCCACGTGCCTCCCCCGTCAATCAAATCTTTCAATGCTCCCATGCACATCTGTGCTAGGTGACTGCTCCGTGAAACCCTGTCCCCTGATTGGGTGGTCAGATGGCATGAAACACTTGTCCCGTGAACCCTAATCCCGCCGCACAATCACGCCCTCACTTGTCAGCGCGTATGTGTGATTCTCACATGTGGGCTCAGTTGGCGAACAAATAAAACTTGTTTCTGAGTATTCAAATTCTGTTTTCACAATAATTCTTGCATAAAGTGAATTATATGCTAAACTTAAATCTTTAAGCTGTTATATTCAATCGATGGTCAATATTCAATCGATGGTCAATAATTAGCTTATTTCCAAGCATTTTAGCCTCCGCGCTTGGCACATATAGCCTATACGGCCAGGCGAATGCTCCGGGACAGAATGTTTTCATGCCGATTAACAAATATTTGAGGCGTTTTCAGAATCGTCACCATATATGGGCCCTAATACATGTCTCATTAAAGGATTTTTATAATTGTTTTGGTCAATCAATAATTAACGCTTTTTCAGCTTTTTTGGCTGTCATTACGTTTTGCAAAATTATTTATTTCTATATTATAACCTTAATATTATTATTCAGGAACTAGTCAGTACCCCATGTTGGTTCACATTGTGAAGTTAAGGGTTTTGATTGTGTCAGCCATGACGACACACTTAAAAACCCAGAGCAAAGCGCATATTCAGATAGCCATGCAAGTGAGCCTGGTTCCCATTGTGAAGACAAGGGTAATCATTTGGTAAACCATGAAGACAAAATACCAGACCAAAGCACTGGTTCAGATATCCATGCAACTGAGCCTGATTCACATTGCGAAGATAAGGGTAATGATTGTGTCAGCCATGAAGACACACTTATTAAATTTCCAGATCTTTTATCTATATTCTTACATGTATACAATTTGCCACTTACTCTAAAACTTTGTTCGACAGTCAGTATTGAGATACCAATGCACTTATGTGTTTGTTCCACCATGTTGTGAAACTGACTGTAGAATATCTCATTGCTAGAGTCTCAATGAGTATCCTTTTGTTTACTTAAAGGTACAGATTCATTATCCGATTGTGACTGCTCACATGACACTTACTCACCATCTCAATCCTCAGGTAAATGTATATCTTTTGAAATGAATGCATAAGTATTTTTTTTTATCTAAGCATACATTTATAACTTTACTCCCTCCATTATCCAAAATCCTTTAGGGTTTCTATTCATTTCATGACCTTGAATGAATTCTGAAAAACGATATTCATTTAAATTTGTATCCTTTTGTATACTTAAAGGTAGGAATTCATTATCAGATGATGACAGCTCAGAAGATATTTACTTACCCTCTCAATCCTCAGGTAAATGTATATCTATTGAAATGAATGCATAAGTATTTTTTTTATTTAAGCATACATTTATAACTTTACTCCCTCCATTATCCAAAATCCTATAACAAGCCAGCTAGCCATCTTTTGGCTTAGGATTTCTATTCATTTTGAGACCTTGAATGAATTCAGAAAACCGTACATCATTTAAATTTCATGGTTTAACTGGTATTCTCTGGAATGGGTTACCCGCCAGTGAAAAATTAAAGCCATGGAAGAAATTGAGAATTTTCTTGAAAGAACAGTAGTATTCGAAGGAAATAATTGGGGTCTACTAGGATGTCTATGTTCATATAATGTAAAATTCTTCACGTGAAAACCTTTACATTAAGAAGTAGATAAGTCTGTTTCCACGCTCTGGGTGAATTCTGTCTATCAACTCTCCTTTTTTATATAACTTGCAGAATATATACTGTTAACATGTATCTTAATCGGCTAAAAATCCAATAAAATGTTTCTTCTTTATAGTGATTGTTAACATATATTACATCTCACAAGACTGCATATTCCAACTACATTGATGTGAATAATATTAAAATTGCCTTATGACAACCAAAAATTGAGTCAAATTAGATCGAAAATTCTCCTTATTTATATTAATATAAATTGGTATTTATATCAGCAATGTTTTGTACAATGAAATGTATCACCTAGTGAAATTTGTCAAGAAATAAAACTGTTTAAGAAAAACCAACTATGATTTAAATAAGTTGGTTATGAGTGACCTAATTCTCTGGCAGATGGATTAATGATGGTTTATCCCTTATGCACACAGAAAATGAGAGTGAAGATGATGGAGAAAATGATACTGCCTATGCGACCATACTGCCATTTCAGACATGGCTTGTATTGCAATGGCTCAAGAATGAAGTACAGAACTGGTAATGTACATCATCGCTATTACTTAAAATGCTTGCAGTTTATATCTTGTCTGTGTAATGTACATTGTATGTGTAATGTACAAAATAACAGTGGATTTGAATGAAACATGAACCAAGAGACAAAAAAGAGATGACCTTACTATTGGGTCCAGGGGAATTAACTTTTACATACACTGTTTGATCTTGTTCTCCTGTGAAATATATTATCAACTGACAATGATCTATGAAAATAGTTTATGTATAACATCATTTTATCAATTCACAGGTAAGAGTACTAGGTGGTCTGCAGGGGACAACAGGGCCATTTATCTTTATTTTATGAACGATGGGACACACCTGTCGGCAATGGCCATCTGACAGGCAATGACTGCATACCCTTCCCTGAAGAGGAAGACTGAGGCCAAATCAGGACCAAAGTTAATAATGTAATGATGGGAAAGGAGAAGAAGAAAATTTATACTTAATTTGTGTTGTTTCAGTGCTACATTTAAATATAGAATGTAATGAGACTCATGTCTAGGACGTTGGCCACTAGTTTTTTTACTGACGTGAGGATTTCTTGAGAATATTATTGTACTTTGATACTAGTTTGCTATAGAGTGTTTTGTTAATTTTGTCAAATTTACATGGAATCGGTGACGGCCAAATTTATAGATGCCCCGACTTGAGGGTGTGAAAGAAGAGCCCTGGAGGTATTGGAGACTTGTAATTAAAGGTTCAGACTTATAGCAATTGATTATAAGTTTCAAAATTGATAATTTTTCTTTCAAAATTTCTAGAAAGTCTAAGGGGTATGTCGTCACAGGATTCAGGTGTTTTTCATGACTTAATCATTTGGATTGAGTCTTGGTGTGTTTTTACAAATAGTATTGTTTTTGTGGGAATATCGATCATAGGTGTCAACACAGGAGGATTAGTTATAACAAGTTGATTTAATTAATTATCTTATTGTTCTGTCTGGTTATTCAGGTGGTTATACAGTCAGGTAGTCGAACAGGGCTGGGTTTCGGAAAGTTTTCAAAATTTTTAATTTTTCAAATATTTTTTAATTTGTGTACTGATCATGTGTAATGACACACACCATGGTATTACGCAGTGTCAAAGTGGTGTATGAAATAAAGATCTGTTTCTTCCATTTATGTTTGTTGAGTATTACATCCTATTTGGTTAATAACTCTGAAACATTTTCTTGTGGTCTTTTTCGATAAAATAAGTCTAAAGTAAATAATTGTCATACCAAATGCACTTGAACCTATGTTTGGCGCATACAAATTGTACCATATATAGTTCCTAAACCAAACTGTGCATAGTCCACAAAATGCATAATGATATATGTGGCTTATAGATTTGTGGGGCAAATAGTTTATAGCCCACATATGGCTTATATGTAGCATAAAAGGATATTATATATAGCACACAACAGCCCCCAAATGATATATATATAGCTCATAAAGCATATATAACCACAAATGGCTTATGTATAGCTCAAAAAAGCATACTATATATAACCCACAACAACCCCCAATGCTTTTATATATAGCTCATGAATCCATTCTATATATAGCCCACAAAAGCCACAAATGGCTTATATATAGCTCATAAACGCATACTATATATAGCCCATAAAAGCCACAAATGACTTATATATAACTCATGAAAGCATCCTATATAAAGCCCAAAAATGCCACAAATGGCTTATATATAGCTCATAAAAACATTCTATATATACCCCAGAACAGCCCAAATGGTTTATATATAGCTCATAAAAGCATACATATATAGCCACAAAAGCCACAAATGGCTTATATATAGCTCACAAAAGCATACTCTATATAACCCACAACAGCCCCCAATGGTTTTATATATAGCCCATAAAAGCATTCTATACATATAGCCCACAAAAGCCATAAATGGCTTATATATAGCTCACAAAAGCATACTATATATAACCCACAACAGCCCCCAATGGTTTTATATATAGCTCATAAAAGCATCCTATATATAGCCCACAAAAGCCACAAATGGCTTATATATAGCTCATAAAAACATTCTATATACGCCAGAACAGCCCAAATGGTTTATATATAGCTCATAAAAGCATACATATTTAGCCACAAATGGCTTATATATAGCTCACAAAAGCATACTATATATAACCCACAACAGCCCCAATGGTTTTATATATAGCCCATAAAAGCATTCTATATATATAGCCCACAAAAGCCACAAATGGCTTATATATAGCTCACAAAAGCATACTCTATATAACCCACAACACCCCCCAATGGTTTTATATATAGCTCATAAACGCATCCTATATATAGCCCACAAAAGCCACAAATGGCTTATATATATAGCTCATGAAAACATTTTATATAAACCCCACAACAGCCCAAATGGTTTATTTATAGCTCATGAAAACATACATGTATACCCACAAATGGCTTATATGTAGCTCACAAAAGCATACTATATATAGCCCACAACAACCCCTAAATGACTTATATGTAGCTCACAAAAGCATACTATATATAGCCCACAACAACCCCCAATGGTTTTATATATAGCTCATGAAAGCATACTATATATAGCCCACAAAAGCCACAAATGGTTTATATATAGCTCATAAAATCATACATATGTACCCACAAAAGCCACAAATGGCTTATATATAGCTCATAAAAGCATTTTATATATATACCCCACAACAGCCCAAATGGTTTATATATAGCTCATAAAAGCATACATGTATACCCACAAAAGCCACAAATGGCTTATATGTAGCTCACAAACGCATACTATATATAGCCCACAACAACCCCTAAATGGCTTATATATGGCTCACAAAAGCATACTATATATAGACCACAACAACCCCCAATGGTTTTATATATAGCTCATGAAAGCACACTATATATAGCCCACAAAAGCCACAAATGTTTTATATATAGCTCATAAAAGCATACATATGTACCCACAAAAGCCACAAATGGCTTATATATAGCTCATAAAAGCATTTTATATATATACCCCACAACAGCCCAAATGGTTTATATATAGCTCATAAAAGCATACATGTATACCCACAAAAGCCACAAATGGCTTATATATAGCTCACAAAAGCATACTATATATAGCCCACAACAACCCCCAATGGTTTTATATATAGCTCATGAAAGCATACTATATATAGCCCACAAAAGCCACAAATGGTTTATATATAGCTCATAAAAGCATACATATGTACCCACAAAAGCCACAAATGGCTTATATATAGCTCATAAAAGCATTTTATATATATACCCCACAACAGCCCAAATGGTTTATATATAGCTCATAAAAGCATACATGTATACCCACAAAAGCCACAAATGGCTTATATATAGCTCACAAAAGCATACTATATATATATAGCCCACAACAACCCCCAATGGTTTTATATATAACTCACAAAAGCATATTATATATAGCCCATAAGTGCCACAAATGGCTTATATATAGCTCATAAAGGCATTCTATATATACCCCCTGGACCCTGCGGTCCGGGCCCTAGCGTCCGACTACCGCTTATATATATATAACTCATAAAAGCATCCTATATACATAGCCCACAAATGCCACAAATGGCTTATATATAGCTCATAAAAGCATTCTATATATACTCCAGAACAGCCCAAATGGTTTATATATAGCTCATAAAAGCTTACATATATATACCCACAAAAGCCACAAATGGCTTATATATAGCTCACAAAAGCATACTATATATAGCCCACACTAGTCCCAGAGGTTTTTTTTATATAACATGTGTTCTGCACAACTTTTTTTTCCCTACAAACCCAGGATCGGGCCCTCCCTCATGTCAACAACCCTGTAACATGGAGGCCCCCCACTGACAACAGTCAGTTATATGTCATTGTTGTACCATAAACCCACTGTGACACAGTAAATAACACTTTATTTATTCACATGGATTATTGCTACATCACTTTCATATACACACAGTTGCTGCTCTGATATAAAAAACATTTTTATCAACACCAATCTGATCTAATTAGACATAGTCTATGGAGAAAAATTCTCCTACTTCATTAATCTCTGGGTTATCTCTCTCCCAAGAGGGCTAACTCAAGTGCCTGAAGAGCTACATTAGCGAAACCATGTTGTGCCAAACATTGCCCCTGGGCAGTGGAAGGAGTGTACTGGATTTATTATCTCTCCCCACTAAATCATTAGTGCAGAGAGTCCTAATTGACAGAATCACACTCATTAGTTGACAGCATTGACTTGCAACAACTAATATCACCTGGATATATATCCAGGTAACAAGTGCACCTCTTTATGACGTCACGTCAACGTCGTTAAGAGTCCCGTGAGGTGTTGGTTACCTCTCGGCTGAATACGTTCCTAACGTTCAGTTGCATGGTAGCACTAGGAGGGACCGGACCTATCGCATCGTCACATTATTTTTACTTATTTCTTCGGTCCGCGCCCCTCTCACTGCACAAACCCAACACCTCCCTACCAACTCGGTTCGGTGGATCCACATACTACTCCTGATTACCAACTTGGTATTTCACGGTGTAAACCATGGGCGACAATCACGACGAGACCATTCTCGCTAACCAAACCAAACTGAAAGTGACCGAGGACCCACTCGAAAACGAGCATAGGCCCGAGTCACCTACACTCGACCTCGAAGCACCTACTCTACAGGAAACTTCCGCCAACAATCATGAACTCACCTCTGAGGTCTTGAGACAAGGGGTCGAAGCCTCTATCGACAGGAGAATTGCCAACCCAGGCGATAATAACTCTCAGGTGAGCCATTCTTCTTCCATCTCTGATGCTTCAACTTTGCTTGGTTCGATCACACCCGTCCCACCCACTCCTCCGCCTCTACCCAAACTCCGGGTACACACTGTCACTTCCAAAAAGGTACTTCATCCACAAAAAAACAATAACATAAACTTCCTACGTCTATCACCTTCAGATAGAACTTATCTTCGTGTAAACAACGACTCGGAAACTCCCTTTCCGGAATCCCCATTAAATATTCAAGATGGCGACCGCGGACCAACCGCGGACGCTAGTCACTATGACGCACTTCCGCCCAAAGGAACTCCGCTCGGAATCAAAACACCGAGCAGGGTTCCCCCTTCGGCATCAGGCTCTCTCGACCTGTTTGGCTCAATAGATTCCACTAGAAACCTTACCTTAATGCAGTCTTATAGCCAAAATGGAACCCGGGAACCTTTGGATTTCACAAACGCGTCTGATCATAGCCTCTTCGACGGGTTTATCCCGTGTGCGGATGGCAATTTTCTGGCGGTGAAATACATTGAGAGGGCCCCGGCTTCCAAGACCTCCTCCACACCGATGGTTAACAAGAGGGTCTCACTTAAAGAACTGGATTTATCCATGATAAATCCAGCAGCTTTTCCTTCAATGAACTCTCCACAAATACATCTCAAACCTAAACGTAAGAGATCTACTCACAAATCCCTAGCCCCTCTCAAATCAGGCCACAGACCTGATATCCAACACCAGTCCTCCTCGGAGGACGAGGAGCAGGGTCGTGTTAATGTATCCGATACTTTTAGTACGTCCATTGAACCCATGGACCTGGATCTAACCCTGGTCCCAGAGACACAGTCACAAATTGAGCCCCCCAGGCCCGACCTCATGACTTTCTCTGCACGTAATTCTTCCACTGCTATAAATACAGTACACACACAAATTCCGGGTGATTTGACAGTTTTGGCCGACCTCCTCACCATTGAGAAAATAGGTCATACTCTCACATCAACTACTCATCACCCCCCCAGTGACACTCCCACTATCACCATCTCCACACACGACGACCCACCGCCTATCGCCACCACCCCAGACCCAGAAACTTCTAGGCCTGACCCTCACAAACTTGTTGTTCCTAGTAGTGATCAGAACCAATCTATACGTGACCCCTGGTTTAAACTAGTGGCACACCAGATTCTAACCCCTACTGCCCCGGGCGCACTCCCAGCCCCAGGTTCCACAAAACAAGTGACTTTCCGTAAAGATGATAACATTAAAAAGAAACCCAACTTGGTCATTGAGAAAGATTTGTTGAACACTCAAACTCAAACCAGATCTGTTCTACATTTACAGAGAGACGAGACTCCTACTCCGTTGGATTTCTCCGTGATCCTCGAGCAGGAATGGCGATCAGCACGTCGTAGAATCATAGAGGGAATCAGAAGTAGGGCACGCGCCCAACACCTCATGGAACTGAACATGAGCACCCCCGATGGGCATCCTCCAGTGTTAACCCTGTGGGCCCAGGGAGTCGAGGCACTTCCTGAGCACGTACTTCTGGACCAGAAACTGGTCAAGGAAATCTCAGCCTTGAGAAGAGACCAGGCTTTCGAGGTCCAGCGACTGGTTGCAGAGTCTCTCTCAAACAGAGCCTCCGCCCAAACGGATCTTGGCTATTCTCAACTAGCCCAGGTGCGTACCATGGCCTTCAATGAGGGATCAGAAGATTTCCCAAAAGCTCTAAACCTTATAGAGAAGATGGCGGCGACCGAGAAAACCCACCAATTGGAAATCCTATCCAAGCGGCGATCCTTTCTCTCGGCCCGCCAACCTACCCTGAAGGACTGGGAAAATTTCCACCTGTACTCGACCGCTATGACCAGACAGAGACCTGCAGGTAACCCCAACAACAACAGGCAGGCCAACTCCAACCGTGAGAACAACCGTGAGAATAACCGTGAGAATAACAACCGCTCACGCTCGTCCTCACAACAGTCTGGTAACCGCGACCCGGCCCCCTCGAATTCCAAGCAGGATTTTCAGGGCGCCAAGTCGACCCAACAGAGAAATCCCAGACCCTCAACATCCTCTTCGAACCAACAGCAGTCGAACCAGGACAGACCGCGCAACCAGCGCAACCGCTCCAACCAGAGGGCGGAGAAACGCCCCCGCAGCCCAAGTGCGGGATACAGGGAGCCACAACCAACTCCACAACCCACTCCACAACAACCCCCGGCCGATCAAATACCAGCACCAATCACTTCAACCTTTCTCACCAACCTTCTGACCAACCTCATGCTGGGGTTACAGAAGGGGGAGGAGAGGGCCAGGGCATCCAGCCCCAGCGGCCCCCCAAAAAACAAGAAGGGCAAAGGAAAGGGAAGAGGGAAAGGAAACGGACAATAAACATTGACTCATGTGACACCTCTGTCCTCCCTCAAGTCGATATATTACCGCCCCTGGACTTTCACTTCCTTACTTGTTTGAGTTCTACACTGAATCTTTCAATATTTCATTGCACTTTGATTACATCACATCACTGCTATGCCACTGCCATAATGAATGTTATTTCCCTCTGGTGTGATAACAATGAAAATAAAAATTTGTTCAACTGTTACTGCATGTTTCTTCCTTCAGCGTGTTCAAAACCATTTGAATCTCACTTCTTGAAACCTATTCAAAACTTGAATAATTACAGTAATGGTAACAATAACAACAATAACGATACTGATAACAATCAAACTCAAGTACCGTCGACCTCTGGCTCTAACACAGACCCTGGCCCCTTAACTATCTTGAATCCCAATGAATTTAAAGATAAGATTAAAGGTATGGCCCCTCTCATGACCCCTGACATAGTAAATCTCTCTGACAAGTCTCTGACAGAGGCACAGAAGTCTGTACTGACTATGGGAAAATCGTTCTGCCCCACACCAGGCGAACCTGACCTTGGCGGAATCAGAGGCGACCAAGACGCATTTGCGCGTAACTGCAGGAGAACACACTTCTTCCACAAGGAAGATGATCCTTCCCCTGCTTGTTCGAACCCCTTGAACACAAATATAATATCAAACCAAGGTACCGGAACCTCCGCTACCCCTATATTCAATTCCACACCAGCTGCCCTAGCTAAGAAAATGAACAGACAAAAACTGTTCAAATTACCCTCCAAATGGTCGCCCCCAATGGGACCACCAGAATTGGAATTCTTCCTTAGAATCCATGAGGTTAATCTTAACAACACCAACCAAAAGGCCCCTTCAAAACACAATCTATCAGTAGAGCAGAAAGAGGCCCTTAAATCCCTGATAGATGACAAATCAATTGTCATTAAACAAGCGGATAAAGGTGGGGCTATGGTAGTTTGGGGTAGGAACCAATACATAGAAGAGGGTCTTCGCCAACTGAACGACCCCATGTTCTACCGTAAGGAACAACTAGATCCAACGGTCTCTTTCAACAGCCTCATCAACAACAGAATCAACAGTATGCTAACTATTAATGAGATTAACAAACAAATCCATGATATGCTAGTTACTCCCACTCCTAGAACACCTGAGTTCTATCTTCTGCCTAAAATCCACAAAGGAAAAAGGCCTTGTCCGGGACGCCCGATAGTATCAGGGAACGGCGGTCCTACTGAGAAAATCTCGGGTTTTATTGATTTAATCATGCGTCCCTATGTCCCATCAATCAAGTCCTACATCAAAGACACCACCGACTTCATCACGAAAGTCAACGGCATAGGAGACAGGTACCCGGACGCCATCATAGCGACCCTGGATGTCACCTCACTCTATACAAACATCCCTAACTACGAGGGCATGCAGGCGACCAGAAGCTTTCTAGAGTCAAAACGCCCCACAAACATGGGGGGTGTGAGTAACTCGACCATCATTGACCTTTTGAAGCTAGTCCTCGAGAGAAACAACTTCAAATTCAATGATGAACACTATGTACAGGTAGGCGGCACAGCCATGGGCACACGTGTCGCCCCCACATACGCCAACATATACATGGACTGGTTTGAAAGTAAGTACATATATTCTTACGCCAAACAGCCGGTCATATACGGTAGATACATCGACGACATCTTCATTCTGTGGGACGGGTCCCGAGCAGATCTAGATGCCTTCGTGACACACCTAAACTCAATACACCCAACCATCAAATTCAGTGCAGACATCTCAGAAACCTCCATCAACTTCCTTGACACCACTGTCATCAAAGGGAGTGACGGCAGACTGTACACAGATCTCTACTGCAAACCGACTGATGCTAACAATTATCTACACTTCAGTTCAGCCCATTGGCGACGCTGCAAGGAAAGCATCATATACAGTCAATTCATCCGCATTAGACGAATCTGCCACTTGGATGTAGATTTCGTACGACACTGCATTACCAAGGCACAACACTTCCTTCGTAGGGGATACCCACTTGATAAGATAGTGGAGGCCTATGGTAAAACTAGCCTTATGCTAAGGGAGTCCCTGTTAACACCCAAAAACAAGGACCCGGCGACCTTGGGGGACACCCCCCCACTTATTGCCATCACAACCTTCCACCCCTCATGCAACATCTTCAACAAAAGCATAAGGGACAATTGGAACATACTCGGTAGATCGACAACCACCAAACACCTCTTTGAAAGGAAACTTGTGGTTGCTTACCGCAGACCAAAGAACTTGGGAGATATCCTCATCCGAGCCAAACTCCCGGCTACGTCTGCCAATTGTAACAACCCCCTGGCCACTGACCCCTTGGCAACGGAAACTCCCGCTGCCAAGAAGACATGCAAGAAGAAAAACTGCCGCTACTGTCTAAAAATAGACACAACTGGGCGCATCAGATCTGCTATCACTAACAGATCCTACATCACACGCCAAAAGGCCGATTGTTGGAGTAACAATCTCATCTACTGCATTAGCTGCAGGGTCTGCCAGAAACAATATGTAGGGAAAACAAAACAACGGTTCAAGGACCGGATATACCAACATTTCAGATCGATCCAACTGCCCGACCTGCCATTGCACAATACGTCTGTGTCTAGACACTTCAACTCCCCCAACCACGCCGGGGAAAATGACATTGACTTATTTGTCCTGGAGTTTGTCAAATGTGACGCTGCCAAGGCAGAATCTGACGACCTACGAAATGCCCTTGAACTAAAGTGGATCCACCGAATGAAGTCCATGTCCCCACAAGGACTCAACATTATGGATGCTGCGACCTGGAGGACAGCCCAGGGACCTTAATCATCTCCCTAAAGCATGCCACAGCCATCTAGCTTCGTACTAAATTTTTACATTCCATCGATGACTGTTTGCATGCTCCAAGGGAGACTGATTTTTAGGGTAATCCCCGGCTCACACATCCCACCAACTAATACAGAACTCTGTATAACTCCACATTTTCAATAAAGATGCACACTCAAGCATCTCGTCCCACCCCGACCCTGGTTTTTTTTCCCTACAAACCCAGGATCGGGCCCTCCCTCATGTCAACAACCCTGTAACATGGAGGCCCCCCACTGACAACAGTCAGTTATATGTCATTGTTGTACCATAAACCCACTGTGACACAGTAAATAACACTTTATTTATTCACATGGATTATTGCTACATCACTTTCATATACACACAGTTGCTGCTCTGATATAAAAAACATTTTTATCAACACCAATCTGATCTAATTAGACATAGTCTATGGAGAAAAATTCTCCTACTTCATTAATCTCTGGGTTATCTCTCTCCCAAGAGGGCTAACTCAAGTGCCTGAAGAGCTACATTAGCGAAACCATGTTGTGCCAAACATTGCCCCTGGGCAGTGGAAGGAGTGTACTGGATTTATTATCTCTCCCCACTAAATCATTAGTGCAGAGAGTCCTAATTGACAGAATCACACTCATTAGTTGACAGCATTGACTTGCAACAACTAATATCACCTGGATATATATCCAGGTAACAAGTGCACCTCTTTATGACGTCACGTCAACGTCGTTAAGAGTCCCGTGAGGTGTTGGTTACCTCTCGGCTGAATACGTTCCTAACGTTCAGTTGCATGGTAGCACTAGGAGGGACCGGACCTATCGCATCGTCACATTATTCTGCACAACTTTATGCATGCATAGTGCAGTAAGAACTACATGAGTGTACAGTCGGTTGATCACAAAGACAGGAAACAACTAATGAATGGTAGCTGGCAGGAAGTGGCGACTGTTACTAGCCTGAAACCCCTCAATGGCCGTAATAGTTACTGAGCTGCCACAAAAATGCATCACTCCTTGGCAAGTGAGGGTGAGGGTTAAGTGCCATAGCAGTACCAACTGGCCGATGTAAACATGGAATCATTTTGTATTTGAGACAGAGATGTACTTCTATTTCTGTTTCTGTCCCTAGCTAGATATAGGCTACTTTTTGCGTGTACACTGTGGGCCATATTTACTGATAGGTATATGATTCAAGGGTATGTGGGGAATGTGCAACAACACAATGGGTAGCAAAAACTTTAGTTCTGTTACACCCACCACCCACCATACCAGAAAGATCTGGGGCTAAGAATTCTTTTTACATTTTTTTGGTGTCATCAATTCAATAAATCTGACCAAACTTGACCAAATATGTAGCTTATTGCACGTCTTGGACCATGTAATGTACCATTAAATTTTATGAATTCTATATATTGGGATAGTTAAGGGGTATATATAAATCAACAGTTTGTGAGCTATGTATTCATGTATATATTATTGTGGGGCAAAAAGGGCAAAATATGAAACCGCTTTGGAAAATATGAAACCGTTTCAACGGGTTTGTGAGGTATATAAATTATGCCTCTTAATCATGTCTCATTTTGTCCAACATAATCATGTCTCACATAGATACCCCATATCTGGGGTGATCCGTGTATATATATATATATATATATATATATATATATATATATATATATATATAACTTTTTCTTAACTTTTTAAAACACATTAACCTCCTAACAATGTGTTTGGCTTACATATAGATATGTATCGTTATTGATCTAGGTGCCATATATATGTTATTCATTGGCATTAGAGAAAGATACTGTCACCCTTATAAACTTATATATGTATTGTCCTATATTTTATCGGTTGTTCAATATTGACCTTAACAATAATATGGGTGTCCTGGTCGGGATGTCGCTCGTCAACCCTTTGATTTGTTTATTTGATTAGATCCAATTCCCCCGACCGCGTTCAGATTTGATATCAGCCCCAACAAATGTAGAACCCGTTTAAGTAATGTCTTTTCAAGGAAATTATTGCTAGGACACAAAACCAGAATTGCTGGGAGAGGTCAGAGTAATTTTGTTATCATTCATGACCCTAACGCCGCCCTGACTATCCCCACCTGGCCGAATCAATATAGTCACTCATCCATTGATGTGGTTAGATGGGCAAGCACCCAATGCAAGGCTATGGAGGCGATATGAGGCTCGTGGGCCTAACTAAGTCTGGGCTGGTATGATCTGATAACCAAACTCCATTCCAGGGACCGTCACATAGATATCTGCCTCTGGCCCATATCACTTGTCTAAAGAAACTATGACACGGATCTTCCCTTAGTGTAACACGGATAGAGATGGGGAATGGGACCCTCTGGTTTATATACTCTGAACAACCTTGCTACTTAAGCAAATGAATTTACCAAAGCATATGGGATTTATCGTGCATGGGTACAGATTTACAAATATTGAAAAGATAGAGTTAATGCTGTGTATGAGGTTTTAGATACTTTTCAAATTATAATGCGAGATTCTTATAAAGAGAGTCTAGATTGTCTTGCGTGACCTTTCAAATGTGAATGATTATGATTGTTTGGATTGTCCGACTACTTGCATATCATCAAACATTTATTCACAATTTACTCCAAACTGGCCCGTGAATGGGATGGCAAAAGCAAGCAACTTAATTAAATTCATCCTGAATTTTAGTTTAAGGTCTTTTAATTTGTTCAGTCTTTTGTAAATACATATTACTTTTAAAAAGCTTGGACTACAACGCAAAAGTTGTGATCAAACTCTTATTTAGTAGATTCAGACTTTCCTCTGCGCATTGGTGAAACGTCAAACAAAATTCAGTTATTATGATGCGTTGTATAAAGTATTAAAATTATGCTACTCAAGATTATGGACCAATGCACCGCAGATGGACCTCACACTTCAGTTATGGCATCTAATTGTCTGGTTTAATTCGGCTGAAGAAATCTTACCATCAATAAAAAGTGCCTGCCCCCATCCCTTTGCCCACATTGAATACACTTAAGTGCTCACAAGGCCACAGACGGCTATGGTAGATGTGTTGATATCGCATTTAAATAAATTCCATTTGAGGTAGATCGTTTTCATGTACTTCATATCCCGCTAAGACTATAGTCATTTTAGGAAGAAATCTATATTTATTTTGTGTGTGTCATTTTATATCTACAGGGAGAAGAGCAATAGATGTTCGGAAGGAAGGGTGTCAATGTCCATAAATACTGTATGGCAGCCAGATAAGAACTAAGGGAGTATTACCCTTCGATCTAAGGAGTCCAATCGAAACGAGTTAAGACCCTGAACTTTTACCAGCACCCAACAAGTGGGCACATCGATCTTCTTTCTTCTCTTGCGATTGATCATCTCCAGGTAAACTACTTTTGGATATCTTTATTATATTGGAGAAATGTTATGCTTATAAAAGTAGTGCAACAAAATACAGGACAGCCTAATAATATATGATATGTTATTGCTGACCCCACTAAATTTCGAAAGAATTGCATGAGAATCATCGGCTTAGTGGACTAGGGCCTTATGGGATATTGGCTACTTGATTTTACTTTAACAAAGTCGATATCAATCAAGGAAATGTACAACGGCATAGGGACAGTAGCATAAGAGCAGGGTGTTGAAAGTTACAATAAGGAGTTCAATGGACTATCGCAGTCAGAACTTTCACTTGTTTATTTGAAATTTAGAATAGTTTTTCACTTAAGTCTCTCTTATGAATTTAAACATCAATATATATGTGCATACGGTATACATGTATATGTGTATACATGTATAAAAATAATTTTGTGTGTTACTGTGTGTGTGTTACTGTACGTATGTATATGTATACATACATGTCTGTGTGTATGTGTACATGTACACAATGTATTTATGAATGTAGTATTTATACTATATCAACGTGTGAAACTGTACTGCTTAGCAATTCAATAAGACGTAGTCTATTCCAGGTGCAACTTGTTATTTACCTCTGGGCTTCTTTAAGCCACGCTTCATTTTCATACAAATGATCCAATACCTTTTTCAATCATTGTCTGTGCCTCCGACCATAGCAGTACATGATTTGGGCAGGTCTCTCATATTGGCACTCTCCTCACAAGCTTATAGACTAACTGCAGATCTAATCCATCACCCCGTTTCGCATCATTCATCGAATGGCTTATTCCAAACCTACCCTTTCTCCCCAAGAAAACTTTATTTTCTAATCTCATCTCACGTAGCAGGTCCTCAAAGGACATTCCTATTTTCTCATTCTCTCACAGCCGTTTTTTACTGGGCATCCACGCATTGACAGTATAATAATACAGTCCGAGGGGCGATAAGAGACGGGCCATTGGGTAAGCTGAGATATCTTGTTCAGAAATACTGTTCGTCCCCTGAGAAAAGCAAAGATACTTTCCTAGGGTGTATGCATATCTATCAACAGAGTGATACACTCAGAGCGTCACAAGAAACCATATACCAGTCCAATCTGAAGTACAAATCCATTCCATTTGGTGCAAATACTAGGATATACATATAGCCTTTAAGATGGGATGTAAGATATATTCTTTGCACAATACTGTGTGCGGCATTTATACATAGAAAGATACGGCCTTCGGGCTTATTCCTATGAGATAGATTGTACCATTCTAGACTATAAGATGGCGACATTTAAAAGAGATAACATTAATAGGCAATGCGAAGGAGTGCAGGGCATTTTATTTTCACCGTATACACATACTTTATGGTGCATTATTAAAGAACGGAACTATTCAGAATCATGATTTAGAACGCAATATATTCAGATAATAGAATATATACAGTAGATTCTGAATGCAGATTTACCCTTATATAATTTGTGTACATGTACATGAAAAAAACCCTTTTAATTTCATGTTATTGCCAGCAGTAGTGAATCTGTGTCAGACAACTTTCTTCAATTTCATTAATAGACACGACGCTTCATCTAAATATCTACTGGACAACAGTGGTCAAAGCCTTGGTGTAGAGCATCTTTAAACTCCTTAGGCCAGTACCAATACATAAGACTGGAGTAGGAACTTCTGGTAATGACCAAGGAAGGGCCTGTGTCTCGCCCATGTTATTCCTTGCTGTTCGATCCTCTATACCCCACAAACGTGATACTACCAGACCTTTGGAAGGGCCAGAACACCCTCCAGTTGGAGTGAATAACCATGTTTCCGTGCGCTGACAATACCAAAACTGTAGTGCACTCCCCTATGTAGCAAGGCCCTCCATATAATGCCATGTGTGCCAATCTACTTAGGAGGGGTGTACGGGAGTCCACTATGACCATTACAGTGCCCACCCCTGGATACCTCCACAGAGGCCATGCAGCCTCCCAAACAACGTTCGTTCACCCGCCCATAGTGCTTCCATAGGGATGGATCTATCTCTTTGAAGTATTCAAGTATTAGAATATTTTTGTTTGTTTTTAACTTTCATTTAGAACCATGAGAAAAGGAAATGCTTTAGCGTCAAGGTAAAATACAGAACCAACGTATTTCTCAGTGATTTTATTTTCGTGAATAAAATGTTGTTATGTATGAAACATCACGTAACATTGCCCCCAAAATGTTGGCCCAATCCAGCTGCCGTCTGCATACATGTACTTAAAACTAATTATATGGTGTCAATTTGCATGGACAGAAGCGTGGATCTATAAGAAACGTGTTGTAATCAAAGCAGTCATCACCACGGTATGTAATGCAAGAAATATTTATGTCAATTCAGAAACATATGAACCTTTTGTCGTGTTTTGTCACTTGGAAAATTGCTGCTTTGGTCCACTCCCAGAGATGGACCTCATGTCCCCTATTCCTCTCCCTCTGCTCTCCTCATTCAACGCCAACGTTCTCATTAGATGTGAGGGACTGGTGGAGACGGTACCCAGCCTGCAGGGACAATTACTGCCTAACTAAGGCGAAGAAGAAACTGGCTCCTGGGTGTTTTTTCGGAGAGCTCCCACTCACCCAGCAGGTCCAACAACCATATTTTTCTCCCACCCTTTTGAACTGGCTCTCCTAACACAGGAACTGCGGGAGATTGTGCCCCTCGAGTTTGCCCCATTAAGTGTTCTGTGTCATATCTAGATGCATACTTTTAATTATTGTCCCTCCCTTTGCAATAATAATGGAATTCCATTGACAGAGCATACTTTTTACCTAACCTATAAACGAAATCACCATGCAGATTAAACTTACCTGTCCTAGAATTTGAACAAAATTGAATGCTTATAAAGTCTCAGTGCTCAAACCAAGGGCCTCAATTGTACTTTTTTTAAAAATTCCTATAAAAATAACATCTTTCTTTTGCCAGGAAGTTTGGCATTGCTAACCTGAGGACAACAGAGGTAAAGAGTGAACTGCTGCAAAGGGCATAATGAAGGCTGGAAATGATATATCCGCCGATCAGCAAGGTGTCACAACAGTTTGAGTCAATCTCAGCAGAGCGGGCTGTGGGGCATTCCCTTTGCCTTCATAACTGTCACTGATCTTTTTCTTCGCTCAAGCATTATTTTCTTCATTAAAGTTCGCCCTTTCCTCGAATGGCTCCCTACCTGATCAAAATCTTTTGTTTTGCAGTTAAGTTCGTTTTATGTTTCACATATAATATAAACCCCGATCTTACCCCCTACTGCTGCATGGGGATATAGTGAAGATGCTTGATGGCATGTCAAGGAAAATTACGCGTAGACTTATGAGAATGCAGTCGAGCCCCATTAAAACATAGCCTATGATGCTTCCCTGTGGAAGGAAGCAAACGATGAATATATATAATCCCCCTAGGCGTCACTGAAATAATATTAGCCTTTTTATTCCCCCATCCCTCTTGTAGAAGGCAATTATTCACAGTCATGTTAATGAGATTTTAGTGAGGCAAAGAAAGTTGAAGGAAAGTTTGAGGGTGCTGTTCCTAACTTCGCTGGGAGATTCTCATGTAAAAGTAATTAGTTTAATTTAATATTTCAAGACTAAATTCAGAGCTATCCTTTGTTGAATTGGCGGTGAAATTTACTGTCTTTACAATTGTGTGGCCCTTTTAGACAGGCACTTAGATGTACGTTTTGAGCATTCAATGCATGGAATGAAGAGACTCACCGTGGGGTATCTAGATGATTTCCATGGGCGGTTCGTAAGTTTTTGCAATACAGATAATAGCCATAACAAATGTTAAGCGAATTGCACCCCCGAATCGCACGACAGTAACTCAACGTGTATGTAATAATGAGATAACTAGAATCTACCTAGCACCTAGAATCTACCTCATCTGAAACAAATCTATTCCCAGGAATCCAGTCTTTAGAGGGGATGAATTATTTTTAGATCACCCACTGGGACGCTGGGTTTTCATGTCAGTACGAGTGTCACATTCCATGAAATATCTGAATCCCAAGCGGTTCCATGTTTGCAATAGTATCTGCAGTGGATATCTTCAGGAAAACTCGCTGAAGACTAAAAGGAAATTGGGTATATAATAGGCCAGTTGCATAGGCTTCTTTATACTCTTACTTATGCAACCGACCCATGCATACCACTCAGAATACATATTTTCACTCTAGATATTAACATTCTTATAAATTCTTTTTATGTGATAATTTCCTAAATATCGTGTATTGATTTCCACTTTTATTCGATCAGAAATGTATACAATAAGAAATTCACGCAGATCATCTTAGAAGGGACTCCTATAGGACATGTATTGTACTCTCTTCTTGTTTATGAATATTAACTTATAATATATAGGAGTATGTGAGTCATCAATAATCCCCTCTATATATTAGTTATGTATCCTTTAAATATAAAACCTTACTCGTTCCATTTTATATCCTATTATATACATTGTATGTAGAGCTCTAATATCGTAAATTTGTTTACATAACGTGACATTAGGTTTTCTGTTCTAATGACCTGACATGATGAGTCCTAAAATGGTCATGTGTGTATGATTTATTAGTATGTTTGCACTGACAACAGGTTCTAACTCATTATTTCTTTGGGGATGTTGAAATATAATACTTTTTTATGTTTTATCTATTTTTTCGGAGAACCAATTTTGAGTTTTTTCCGAATCTGCAAAACTGCACAATTAGCTGGCAGTTCTGCATTGTTTTGTGCAGTTGGAGACAAAATAGGCTATAAACCTATTAAACTTCAACTGAGTTTAGATGAAACTAACATATTACTGATATTTGGGCTTCTTCTGTATCCAAAGACTATCTCACCTCTAAAATGTCTATATGATATAGGTTTTGCAGGTTTTTGTATGTGTTTTTATCAATTTCAGTGATTTTTGTGCAGGTTGCAATGTGTTTTTAACAATTTCAGTGATTTTTGTGGATGTGTTTTTAACTATTTCAGTGATTTTTGTTAAGCGAATACTTAAAGTGGGTGCATATGTATTGGTGTGTATGTATGTGTACATGTATTTATGAATGTAGTATGTATGTACTATGAACATGTGAAACTGCTTACTGCTTAGCATACTATTAATTTTTGAGTTTTAATAGGACGTAGTCCATTCCAGGTACAACTTGTTTACTATGTGATGGGATTCATGTAAGCTCTCATAACTGAATTCATAATGCATGTATTTATCTCCTTCCAGGAAAGGACACGTTAAGATACGTGTTTATAAGTGCACGTATTGCCGAGATGCATTTAAACTATACTACATTCAAACATCGACCATTTTTAGGTCTACTCCTCTGTGTCCTTTGCCTAAACGAACAAACACATTACGATCTTGAGGTGGGCATGTTTCCCAAGGTGGCGATAATGGGATGAACCCATTAAATTCCATTTAGCCATATTTCTTTTTCAATGGCTATACATGTGCGGTCATCAAAAGATAGGCTTTATTAAATTCATTGAAGCTAGAACAAAGGACTACTGGATCGTGACATCTTGACAAAGAATTGAATCACGACATCTTGAGATAAAATACATTTTCTCTTGTCCTTAGATATTTCCGTCCGTTCTTACAGTGTTATTCAAATGTAGATGGACATACGTTTCCCATTTTCCAACTGCACACCGACAGAAACCCATTCCAGAGATTCAACTGTGTGGGTTGATGTATGTGTCCTATATGTGGATATTAAATAAATTATAATTGCGCACTGACAGTATTTTTTCTCTGGTGTCATAACAGCACATATATTAAGACAGCCTCTTCAGTAGTAAAATTTCTTTATGAAAGTGTTATTTGTGACAATGAGTTTTATATCCCTGGTGGGTTCTAATGTCACTTTCCAGCCGAAATTAAAGTAATTACTTAGCTTTATTTGGCTTTATGTGTTGATGCCATATAGAGGCCGCCAGGCAAGTCTAATTTCAATTTTGATGGTGTTTCCTATACAAAAGTAAGTAAGGCTTTCTACAAAATATATTTTCAACGGTAAGTTAGGCCGACTATGGGGAGCTATTCTTGTTTCAAAGCTTTTGAAGGCTTCTTGATTTTCCGCAGTCTCACTGTGCGCTACAAAGGTGGGTCATCTCTCTACGTCATTACTTATGAAGTAAGACAACTGTGTCGGCGCAGCCGGAAAGGATTTTTTTCCACGCCATGATCACGGTCTCTTTTTCATCTCTCCATCTCCCATCAGTTCTTAGTCTTTCTCTTCCTACATAACTCTATGTCCGCCTGTTTCTTATAGTGTCTTCGTCTTCTTGTTCATGACTAACCCCTGTTTCTTTTCTTACTCACCCAGTTAGATTAATCATTTAAATACCTGTACATTTTAGTATGCATTTTCTTTTCTTTCACTGGCGCGTATTAAATTATCCCCATTTGTCCTTACCATGTCATCGGTTTTTGTCTTCTTTTACTAACCGAAGGCTTTTTAATTAAATAGATACCATGCCACTAGAAACCCTTCTATATACGTATTATATTCCTATCCCGCTTACAATGTACTATGCTCACGATATGATCATTTAATCAATGCTCCCGCTTTCAAATCAGGTGCTACAGCAGGAGATGTTCGATTTAATGCTCATATAGTTTTTCTATCATCCTTTCCTCCATGGATAGGCTTGAGCTCATTTCAGACCACGACCCTATCTATCCTGGCATTGCATTGCTTTGGATTATGGAGTGACATGCTTTTATTAATGATGGCAAACTATTCACCAAGGCTAAGGATTGAATTGCAAATGTCAATTTGGAAAAGAGAAAAAGAATCAGGAGGAAGAACCAAATTGATATCAACTTCGACTTGATCCTTTGACGCCTTTGCCGTGCGCCCGATTTCAAACTCGATCAAATAACTTCAGAGAAGTTCCAGAGGCGAGAAGTCATTCTGGTGAAGGAATATGTCATGGTTTGATAAAAGGGGGAAATGTTCTCATCCCTCAATATTAAAGCCCCCGAGGGAAATTGCGAGCACTTGGACGGTTTCTTTTTTTTAATCTGTCATATCTCAGGTTTATACAAGGGTTCGTTGGCAAAAGGATGTAGGAAAGGCGAGGAAGGGACTTTTTTCCAGCATAGTCTGTGGTTGCTGAGTCCAAGGGAATATGAAAAAGCTGTACAATCATTTTCTTTTCGGTCAAGCCAGCCTTTCAGCTCTTCTAACAACGCCTTTATTTGCGGCGACCGTAAATCGCTGCAATAGCATGGCCTACGGAAATAAGACACGCCTTTGGCAGGTATACTTCGGAAAATGTCTCACTCTTTTGGGTGAATAAAAATATCTCTTAAAACCTCCATACTGGAGTAGCTCCTTGCATTGTGAGCAGTACTGAGTTAGTTGCCTCATTCTCTCAGCCTGCTTGTGGGGACTGTTTCAGCCATATCATTTTTTAGGCTCTCATCATGACAAACGTCGATCTATTTCCTGACAAATCTACCCCATCCATGTATGGAACCAACAAACCACGATTCTGCTGGTGTTCTATACCACATAATGGTTTCACCCTTTACGATATCCCCAAGCATCTGATAGGAAAAAAATATTCACAAGGCGTCGATATTGAAGGGTACTATAAGACGTGCCTTCTGAGATGAGGTTTCTAGCTCGAACTTGCCTATTTCAGCCTCGCACTGTCACAGTTTCAATGGCAAAATGACATGCAAGTCCACACGCAAGTTTAAGATAAAAAGATGCTTTTATGTTACATTGACTGGTACTTTTTCAATAACAGGTGTATCCACTGAAGGTATATCTTTAATTGAAATAATTATAGATCCCCACTCTCATACGAAAATCGAAATACGTACATTTAGAATAAATTCTGAATTTTCTCAAATTTGATTAATTAATTTCGATTGGAATTTCATAGACATGAAAGGAAACAGCTGAATTGATCTTACAGACATGCATTCTACTCAACTTCAACGAGGATTCCTTTAGAGTTGCGTAAGGAAATGATGGATTGACTTGCGACAATGGGATTTCTCTTGATTCTTAAACGATGAATGAAATATTTAGAAAAGTAGTTGTGACACATTCACACTATGCGAGGACCTTTCGCCAGTTGGAGATCTCTAGCAATTCAGTTATCAAGAGATTTTATATCATAAACCAAAATAACTCCTCTAGTAACTTCAAGTTTTATTTGACCATTTTGAGTCTCATATCATTGTGTTCAGCCTATAGATGCTTTGAGGGCAGTTGATTCAGCAGATACGCTGGCGGGCTTGTAATGAATAACACCAATGATACCCTGGATTTCAACGTCAATGAATTCCTTGAATACAAGCCTTGTTCCAAGAGTATCTGATGAATGGAAAAATCGCTGTTATCTAGCCTAAAAGGCAAAGCATTTATATTGTTTCAGATGTAAGAAATATAAAATGGACAAGATGTAGGCTAATCCAATGGGAGAATAAGTGTGCTGAGCCCTTTCTTGGGGAATTACCGTTAATCATCGTTCTCATCACTGGAGAACATTCGGTTGGAGCCCAAGTGGAGGCAATTCATTTTTAGGGTGGCGTTATGATAAATCCATATTTTTTGCACGCTAACATTTTCCCCATATTTCTATTGATTCGTTTCTGGGTATTTTTCTGTCCGACTGACACCAAACTGGTCCCGACCAAATGCTATAGGAGCAGAATATGACGAGTCAGCAGTTTTTAGATCAATTTTTATGCCGGGATGAACGCCATCGCCAGTGGCTGTTTGGCAGAAGGAGGTTGGGAAAGAGAAGCGCAATGCTCAATTGTGTCACAGCTTTTACCTCCCTACAAAGGATGGAAAATCATCTGTGTTTGGAGAATTGGGGTAAAAATTGGAATACACTCCCCTTACGCCTGTCTTGCACCACTCCCTCCTCTCCTTCCCATTCCTCATCGGGCTGATTCCTCTGATGTTGGTCACTTGGGCTTGATGAATATGCTTTGCAAAGCAATATCTAGCGCATTCAGATAGGATAGGGAATGTTGCAGAGCGGTTGGTTGTCCTGCCTGGTTCAGTAATCGGGTTAAACGGAAATGATGTGGGGGTGGCTTATCCTTATCCCAACACTATCCTCCAACGTTAAGATATCTATGCTTGATATCTATATATATAAAGCACTGCGTTCATGATAGGCATCACCTTATTGCAGCACACATTGCTTATAGTCTGTTTTATTATTATGATAACGGACTATCATCCATATAATGCATATTTTTCGGCCTTTCATTGTGATTGTTGGTAATTTTATCTTTATTTATTTTTAAAGAAACGTTGGTTCAGAGGGAAGATACCTAGATCTACATTATATATTAGAGAATTTCCTTGACTAGCGTGGACACTAAGGAGTGGGTCATATGGATCAAGCTTAATATTTGGAATGTAAGGGAATATGGCCGAGCCTAACTGAGAGACAACCAAGTAATATTCCTTCTAACACAACTGTACGCACTATACAACATTCTAATAATACAAAAATGAAGTGTCATTCTGAGTGGCTCTGGGCGAAATAGAATAATGAGCGTAATGAGGAAAAAACATTTTCTTCTGATTTGTTCGTCATAACTAGTAACTTTCATTAGGAGATATGTGGTGTAAATACGTCTGAGAATATACTGAATTGAGTCATCATGCAAGGTACTATAGTATAGTTTAATATGGTAATTATCAAATCTGATCTGGCTCCATGGCAATGTATTTTCAAAAGACAACTTATGGGTACAACCAACATCGTTCCAAAGGCGTGTGAAAACCATGCACCCTAAGTATTATGCCATGTGTGCCAAGATTGGTAATTAGTAAATGTTTCTAAACTATGGATGAAAACTAATTATTCTGATCTGTTGATCTAAATCAGACATTCATTACCAAGTCTCATTATTCGCAATTAGATACATTTCCTTGGGCTGAGACGTGCCTATTAGGTGCTGTGCATTGTGGCATGCTCCTCAGCATGACATTTGAGACAGCCCCTGACAACAAAGAACGCCCCCGAGATTAGATGGCATTTTCATCGCTAGCTTGCACTGACACTACCCCCAATATATGCTGACCTTTTGCCAGAATACCTGCTGATGTATAACACCGTGAGGTAATGTATAGCCTTTGATCAAATGCTAGACAGTCTCGACAGTCTTGGTAATGTATGTGATCTTGTTAACTGTAACTAGGTTTCGGATCTTGATATGTTTAATGTTAACTTAACGATGCTAGCACATCCGCCTATGCTTTGCCATGATTATCTGATAATATTCATCATATCCTTCATATTGACCTTCGAAAAAGAGAAAGACCCCGGTCATTTATTTCTCTTCTACGTCATATATAGAATCATAGAATCAGTCGTTGTGCGAGGCCTTATTACTTGACATGAAATCAATTCACAATTCATTACCGACCATAATGTTAGAGCATTGATTCAGTCCATTTCTATATGAATTACTGACTATCATTTTGATGAAACAACTGGACCTAAAGAATTGCTTTTCGGGCATTATATGCTTCCGAACTATATTTTAATTTGGAAAGGAATGGCATGAAATATCCTATATTTATCATCATTGCTGTGCAATAGACGACTGGGCTAAAAGGAAAGAGAGGGAATCATCCCTAAGACCCTTCAAGAAATTGAAAAGTATTGTGCCGCATGAATGATGGTAGTAGCCGCAAGAAATGCTTAAAGTCTGCAATACAAAAAAGCTTGTATATCGACGTGGCTGATCTAGTTGAGGCTTTACAAATATTGCAGTCATCTATCATGGTAAATCTGAATCTGGAGAGGCAGTATGCTTATCCACTGCCCACTGTGTAGGAGATGGAGAATATATGCACATTATCCTGAAGCCCTTCAAGAAGCACTCATTGCAAAAAAGCAGGGGGCGAAGGACAATGACCATATCAGGTCATGTCAATCAGACCCCATGACCTTATCAGTGCCCCAAGCTGAGGGCCTTGTTACCTGGACCTCCGCACCGGAACACAGATACCTGGATACAATTGTGGGATAAGATGCCCTCCGACTACCCACTGGGTTCCACTCTTCTTATAATAACCTGGCCTTTTGTGGGATGTCTAGGGGCTTCGCTGTCCATATGCTCTAAAATGCAAAGGTATTCTTAGTTTGTTATTAGGTCTGACAAAGAGAGGAGTTGGAGGCTGGCAGACTATATTGTACACGTCCTGGCATGATATGTGGAAAACCTTTGTATTTTTGATGGGTTATTCTGGCTCCAGCTTACAGCTTCTCAAAGGATCCGATAAACGCCCCGAGAAGAACGTCCTTGCCGTGAATGAGATATTACCACGTTATATATCCTTCATTCCATCGCTAGTGCACTTCCATTTCGATCTTTACCAGCTGTATTATGACTACAACTGTTCAATTTGGAGACTTCTCGAGACGTTAACGTAGACGTAGATATTGAGCATCTATAAATATAAACTATAGGATTACAAGATTATGGTTTGAGAAGGCTGGCAAAAAATGAAAAGAAACTTGAAGTTCAAGATAGCTAGAGTTACTCGGCAGAAATTAAAGCAGACAACTGGTTTAAAATCTGTCAGAATTAGATTCATTCTCTAAAACTTATATATTCTCATGCCACTTCATCGTCGACCGAAATATTACACACATTGTATATTTGTATATTTGTATAGTTCGCATACAAAGGGAAATAACAAATCATACGAGTTCCCGAGTTTCTATACATGTCATGTTTCTATTGCTCTGTTGTTATGCACGTACCCAAAAATGTGTATTAATTGGTTAATAGAATTACTGTAACACCTGCTAGGAAAAAAACGAGTAGATGAACTGGAAACAAATGAACAGATGGCAGAAATATGGTATAATACAATGTCAATCAATTCTTCAAATAAATTCAGTTGCATAATTGTGCTTGTACCATATTGTGGCCTATAACTGAGTATCATTAACACTAACTGGTCTCCCGGGTTGTTTATGTTATTAACCTGCGAAGAATTTATGGATATTAAGAGGAGATAAAGGTAGAACCTTAAGGATCCCTCTGCTCGAAGCAACCCTACCAGTATGCCTTTATGCAGAGTAGTGTGTAGTGGCTCTCCTTACGACTTACAAGGAGAAGGTGAGACCAAACACTAATGGTCCATAAGTAACTGGTCTTTGCTCAATAATGGACGCGATGCACGCACTAAAACCATTGTAGGTCAATGTACTTAGCCCGGTGATTGTTTATAGATTCCTAAACAAGTACCCATTCTTACTATGACATATACTGAGGTAAATACCTTTACACCCCAGGAAGTACATATGAGCACATTTATGATGCCTCTAAGACAACTCCAGTAGAAAAACGATACCTCTTGTGTACATTCCATCCTACTTTTAAGACCTCTTACTTTACCCTGTTTGTAGTCAGCCGAAGGAAACAGATGGATCCATTATAACTGGCGCCATTGCAGTGGGTAACTTACACGTTTTGAAAAGTTTAAAAAAACTTACATTGAAAATAAGGTTCTTTATGCTTGAATAGCATTTTTATTCACACCCACATATCTAAATCTAGAGGGAAATAATCGATACTTTGAACATTGTGTCATCTTGAATATCTTGTGGTTGTACGTAGCTGAATCATCTCTATATTTCTCCACGTGACGGTAGGAAGAAATATCGACCGGGGCAATTTTAAAGTACTTCATATCATTTGTCTTATATATCATTATTAATGTTAAAGCGCAGAATCCCCCCCCACCACCACCACCAACATATATAACAGCATGGCTTTGGTATCAGTTTTCCAAATATGGATCCTTACCCCTTTACACTTGTCTTTTTGTGTCTGTTTTGAAGCTGGACGTACAACAAGCGTTTATACCGTCACAAAACAAGATTGATTATACTCTTCCAATAATAATTACCATAATTGGCTTTTTCCACTATCGCCAAAGCATCAGGCCTTGATACTATCGATTCGTTGAATGATAGTGATTTTCGGATGGATAATAGTATCCAAACAGTTTCAGGTCAGCATGTGTAACGTATCTCCTTGGGGCAAGATGCATATCAAATGCTTTCCATTGATAAAATGCTTGGTGCATCTTCATTAAATTAATCCTCCACCTACGGAGCTATAGTTTGTGGCTCGGTAAGCCATACATTAAATGCAGTTAAACAATGATTTTGTTACGTACACTAGTGGGGCGATATGAAATCCCTTTTAGGGAGATAGGATGGGCCTTCATATCATTAGTCAATTGATTTTCTCATTCAGTAATTGAGGATTCTGGCACATATAGCCATAAAGTCGATGTTTGTGAGAATCCCATTTCTATTATTAAAGCTATGTCTGGATGCACATTAACGTATCATACCTGATACGCGATTTCATATTTGACATGACATTTGATATGTAAGGAGTTAGATAAAACCGACAAAATATTTTCTTATATAGAATAATGCAACACAACAGAATAAATGTGTTTTTCTCATAATAAATGACCAAAGCGTGTTCTTGACATTATAGACGTCCAAATTATATCCTACTTGAAAGGTTACACGAGGGAACAACTTTGTAACTAATGCCATTATTGTTCTGAAAGATTGTATAAAATGAGATGACAAAAGTCACAAATGATTGGAGCAAAGTCAATATTCCCTCCTTGTAATGCGATATTATACTTCACGTTCATACTAATCATGTCCTGCTTTTAAAAAAAAGGAGAGACTCGAAATTTTAGTCTTGACGCCACAATGACGCTGCAACAATGTACATGTCTATATTGGACTACAGAAGCAATTCATCTAGACTTGAGAAGTTCATCTAAACTTGAGAAGAGAAGCAAAATAACACTATTAGTGAATATGGTTTCGGCTCATACAGGTACTTTTGCAGGGTTATCTTTGATGCTCAATTAACCGGTAGGAACCCAATTGTCTCCTCTCCCCTCCTAGAAAATAACCGATGATTGATACTAAATGACATATATATGAATACACATCATAGATACCTTTATCATTCCACCTCGTTAGCGTGTACTGAGAAAGAGTATTAGATTCAATAGACTGTATTCCGAAAAGGGATTATCCTCTATTTGGCTCAATGAATACAATGGCTCTCCTAAAAACAACCGATTGAAAGATTTATCCCTCTACCAATAACCTGCCCATTTCGTGCCGATATAATAGTACCTTGGGTACCATGAATAATTTACTCACCTCAGAACATGGATAAGCTGTCTAAATAACGAAGCGGAGAAAAAAACGACCTAAAACTATTGCCCAATTGGTTCCGAACATGCAAGTTGCTCTACATATATGATTTAGTGTCCGATCCCTCTAAGTATATGGTTTCATATGGACACATATATCTTTTCGGGGTGTTACATACGTATGCGTCCCTCCTTTCTAGGGTAGGTAGGACCTTGTGCTGAATGATAATAGCCGATTAGATCAAATGCTGATCACTGAAGATCGAGAAACTTCCTTCTCATGAGCTAGTCTATTATCTTCTAGGCGGATTGCTGATGTATAATACTCTACCATACCCAACAACCTAAGACGAACATTTCTCCCGTGAGTGCCTTGGATGAATGCTATGCTTTGCAAAAGCTCATAGATAATTCAGCAGGGTTCTCTGCTTTCTAATCAAGGCATTGCTGAAAAAAATGCTATACTACACCTTTCATCACTCTAATCACTGTCAATTACTTACTGATTAGATCGTTATGCTGCTTCGACCCACTTTCCAACAAAGAAGGAGAAATGCCTAAAAGTAGCTTTCTTGAGTCTGTCGCTCTAGCGAGCAAACAATTATTGGGTCTGACTTTTCGACTGCTTGTAATTTAAGGGAGCGCTAATGACAAGAGCAGGCCTTATGATGACTACTTCGATCGGCTACCGCAAGGTAGAGTCCTATAGGAGAATATCTGTTCGATCCTGGACCGTAAAAGCAGGGAGTGGCTGGGAACAATCCGCCTTTGTAAATCAGGAATCTCAGGACCTAGACATCCTAAGAGTTACATCTAATGTAATTAATGTCATTTTGATTCATCAATTCCTTTGGAATGTTGGTCTCTATCTGAATGGTAATGCGCCCCCTCCTGCCTCTCCTACTTCTCTCATGTCAGATTCTTATGAATTCTCAAGTGCCTACTATAGCAATAACTCTTATCGGCTCGGAATCTATGAATATTGTAGCAAATGGCATATAAAATTACTAGGCAATTGACGAACCATTCAGAACACAGGAGTTTTTAATCTCTGGCTCAGGGTTATGAGATTTCCAATGACCAGATGTCTGGTAGCCGAGTCTTGGGCTTGGAAATTCCTGAAGCCATTAGAGCAGAAGGGCACGGTTTTATGATAATTAATCGTTCTTTGGGTCTGTTTCTAATTCCAGCTTGCCTTAGTTTTACCACTTCCTTTTTTACTGTCCCGCTCATTAGCCTCAGAAAACTCCATGTCCCCTGAGGAGGAAGCTTCTTGGGTGAAAACCAGCCAGTGCGCTGAGAACAATGAATAATCAACATATTGGCTAAAGTTAGGTCAAAAACACATTTGAGAAGTCATTTAATGTTTATGATTTTATTCGGCTGAGACCCGATTTGTGAAACACAATTGCCAAGTGTTATGACAATGACCAATGGAAAAGCTGTCAGTGATCGGAAACAAATTTAGCACCTACCAGGAATTTATATTGCCATGACCGGACAATGGGTCACTGTATGGTTAAAAATATTGTATCCGTAAGGGCTGGTTTGATCAAAGAAATAATGTCAATGAATAGTTAGGATTTGATCTTTTCTTTAAATAGATTTGATTAATTACCCCTCTTTGATGATATATGTACCCCATCAAGGAACTATCATGTAATTCACTGTCATTATTCACATGGAGTCCTGGATTCGAATCCCATAGCGACTTACCAAAAGCATCATTTCACCACCCACCCAGTGCACGCCAACTGGGTTACCAAAGGCCCGCCATGTTATGTGTATTAAACATTATAGCTGCATGTGGTTATATGCATGTAAAAAAAACCATTGCTGATATTCGAAAAGAGCAGGATATCGTATTCCGTTGGCGTGTTTCCTCTCTCGCCCTTATTTCTCCAGAAATATGGTGTGACTCCCTCATTTAATACATATATATATGGGTCAGATTTTCAGAAAATGTACAATTCGCCTTCACCAATTCTCTCAAATAACACAAATTTAAAACGAAAATCAGGTTCAAAACACTGTTTAACCTAACCAAACAGATTTTTTGAATCAAGGTAATACCAAATATACCCATATATACCTAGTGTTGATGATTTCTCAGTCCAATTTAGCAGAATTTACAAAATATGTTGATCTGCCAATTGTACATTTTCTGATATGCATGAATGACCGACATCCGGCCGAAATTGGCACATCCATATTAGAATTGATTTCATTACAGTGGGTCCTAATGTTAATTCAATATCGTTCAAAATGAAGGTTGTGATGAATATGGCTATGACGTTACTGCCATGACATACCATTTCATCTATATTTTCACAGAAGTAATGATTGAAAATGAAAGTAGAACTCCGGACTTCACAGGGAAATATGCTACTGATATCCCTAAAAGCTTGTAATTTATCTAGATCTCCTTTCCTGAGGAGCTGAGGGGTTCGGGTGGTCTTTGGGGCACCACCAGACGAAGGAACATATCCAAGTTACTTATCCACCAGATAATTGTTGCTAATAAAGCAGGTAAGTCAGGTAAATTAATAAAAGAGATTAGGAGCAATTGGGAAACTATCATAGGATAAAGTGAAACTAATACAGTGATAACAACTATTATAAAGAATTAATTTTAATCATACTCTGTTTCCAGATACTAGGAATTGATTAGCTCTGATATAATCTAGTTCACGGTACCAACTTATATGATCGGATAAGCAGGTGTTTGGTCTATGATTTTAACTACTTGGAAAATAATAGAGGCTTAATGAAAGTGCACTTGTTCAAGGAAATTCTCATAATGACCACTTTTATCAAAACTAAGCCGTCTGGTAAGGAATAATATAAAACATGATAAGAAGACCCTTGATTTTGTATCCCTTTTCATATTATTTTATCCGAAAACTAGGATTAATTAGTGGGCAACTCCTGATCTGTTCGAACTATGCTAATCAATGAACAACTGTCATGAACTTTTTTACGCCATTCATCATACTCGATCGTTATCCACATATTCAATTTGTGTTCCAGGGCAATTATTAGTTGTTCATTATTCATAGTTTCTGGTGTCTGCTGGAGAGTGAGATGTGGAGAATATGATAAAGAGGGGTCTTTGCGTAGATCCAGAGCTTGAGGCTCATTTGTTCCCTCAGATTGAAGTACTCTCCACAGAATCACCCGCGAGTCCTTGACGGCAGGCTATAATCATGGACTGCCACTCTCAGCAGGATAGACATTGCCTATAGCCCAACAGCCTGTATATGCATATATGTAATTACGTCAGTGATTCTAATGTAAACCGCATATTAAGTACACCGAAATTTGCAGTGATAAATTAACCAGTCACTGCTTAGGTATGACAGAACATGTTGGTTCTGTTGAAATTAATGAGTGAAATTTAAAGGCAATCGAAAAAAGTGTGCACTAAAGGAGTATATTAGGATGAATATTTAACCAAGCCTTATGTCAGGTTCATGTACAGTTTGTCAGCGTATATAGAAGCTGAATTTAATTGATTTTTATTTCAGAGATACTTGGTTTAGACATTTTCAGTGATTTACATTGAGCCTTGTCTCGGGAATGCAGCAGGGAATGTCAACGGTCCCAGACCTAATTAAACACATCCATCTATAATGTTTTAACTCTGATAAGTCAGGACGGAACCAGCCTTCATAACATCACAGCTGGAGGGTGACAGTGATGGTGATTCCGGTTGCAGGCCGATGCTACGAGTGTTTGACCAGTGGAATTTTTTGACAAGCCTCAAGGGGATTATTGGATAAAGTAATTCGGGCCACTAGCTCTTAGGATGAGTAAGTGATTGGGTGTCAGCTTCATAGATATAATGTACTACCCGCTATACTTGTAAAAAAGCAGCCCATAATGGATTTATCATCTTCCTCCATGAAGACAACTGTTCACGTAGAAGGCTAGGGAGGCCTGTCGCTGGCCTATCATAAATCTATGGGACCAATTTGTAAAGATGGAGAGCGTTTTTATCAGAGTTAAAAATTGCTGATCCAATATTCACGGAGCCGAATGGAAAGCAATATGAAATCGCAATCTCTTCTGAACGTGCAAAGTTGTCATTTGCTTACATTTTATTATCATATAGGAGCATGTGATAGAATGGGCTAACTTACTAAGATGGTTTCATAAACTTTGCTCTTCGAATAATAATCATGGTCGTTGGGCATTACTGTAAAAGGAAATTCAGCAGGAAATTTGTATTACAATTCTGCCCAGAGGGCACATATTTTACGATTGAAGGACAAAATAGGTCACAGACAAGGCTAATAAATATTTCCAGAAATGTCAACTGCAAGATGAGCCCAGGAAACAATGCATATTTATAACAGTACTTTTAGCCGAAGTACACCTAAGGTTTTCCATTTAAGTAGGATCATTGCCTCATACTTTGGATAGAGCGCTGGAGCATTAGTATGAGTATACAATCCTTACAACGCTTACAAAATCTATTTTGGAAAACAATTAAACATTAAGAATATCTTAATACACAAAGGGAGAGAAATTAGTATAGGGGTCATGGCCTTTACATGTAGTATGAAAGTTGCAAATAAATTAACCTTGATCACATTACCTAGATTTTATATATTAATGAAACCCTCACAAGGAATGCGTAAAAAGTTTTCTTATTTCATTTTTATTGATCAAGACTACAAAAATAATCGTAATAATCGTAATATCCATTTTCCTATTTCAATACATAGATCTATTAATTCGGGTAAATGACAATGCTAAGGCATAAAATGATAATGAATTCATTAAGATGATTGGAAAACCAACTATGAAAACAATCATTGGGATCTGATTCATGTTTGACAGCAGTCCTTGCCTTGAGATTGAAAGGCATGCATGACTGCTACGGTCTATAAACAGTACCCGGTTCCATATAACAATCCTTCCATGATAGCAATGATGTAAAATCAATTCTATATTCTATTGAAAAGGAGAAATCCCTCCATTCGCCAGGAATGATACGTGTGAAAGTGCCATCCTTTAATAGCAGTACACAGAACTTGATGCGTGTCTAAGCAGAGAGAAACAGTGGGACGAAGAGTGAGTATGTTCCTAGGAAGCATTTGCAATGTATGGGAAGCTTAGATAATGTGCCATGTGCCTTTGACAACGAGATGAATGTTGTAAACTTAGCCACTAGTGCTACGTCTCCTATGTGGGGGCGTCAAGAGTCTAAAGCGTCCTTCACCAGTTTTTATCCTTTTAAATACGCGTCTCATTGTTGACATGAGAAATTAATTCAAAATGTGATAGGAAATATCGATGGTGTTTGGTTATGCTTTCCACTTGTGTAAGGATCAACAGACCTGTGAAACATCAATATATATATGAAGGGACAGCTAATTAAAGTTGAAGGCGTTGCTGCCATTATTTAGATTCAAAGGAATTGGTGCTTGATATTTCAAGCAACCACCAAATAGTAAATTCATAATGATTAGTGATTCCTATGATTTTATGTAAAATGATTGTAAATGATTCGTGACTACGACCACTTTACAAGATTGGACAAATAAAAATTTTCGGAGCGAATATGCAGATGTTATCCTCAGATGTTATCCTAATTAAGATGTTATCCTAAGATGACTTGTTATCCTGAGATGTTTGTCTATATAATATATATTATATATATAACTATGATGATGTTCATAACTTTAGCTACTACATGTATTTACTATATATCTGTGTGTATCACTGCACTAAATTATGGTATACGGTGATATCATATTCAGTTTCTGGCATGCATTTGACTTATAATTAATAACTGCAATATTTATCCAGTAGTCCAAGGAGTATAACTGCCTCCATTTCACCCAATTAGTCCACATTCCTGTCGCTGTATGTTGATGAAGGAGAAAGTACTGCTGAAGACGTGTCTCCTCCGGCGTCGCTCCGACTATTGCGTCTTCACGCCATTGACAATATGTACTCCTTTGCTTTTACCCTAAATGTTTTCCTCTTCCTGTGCGAGCACACCCGACCCTATTTACTGGCTCCATTTGTGGCACACTGTAGAAACGTTTTCCATGAGACAAAACCATTGTTTTGTCAAACAAAGGGAGAAGCAAATATGTCAGAATGATAACTCGACACTTTTTTCCATACTTCAATCCCTCTTGATTTCCTCCTTTAATGCCAGCTTTTCACTGACACGTGTGTCCATATCTATTAGCATTTAATCGGTTTTTAAAATTTGCAAATAAACAGTTTACAAACAAACAACATCTATGAGTAGTTAGTTAAAAGCACCAATAAATACAGATGTCACACAGGGGAGAACAAACATAATGAATTGAAACAGTTAGTTTTACAGTGTAACCGATCCTTAGGTGACCGGTGGCCTCTAATATTAGGCCTGCATCACAGAACGGAGAGAGTATTACACAAAGTCATCAGGCGTTTGCATGACCACAGAGCATCAAAACAGTTTTTATTTACATCAGGCTGACACCAGGCACTTCTTCCAGAGCAACGTCTCTTGACTTTCTACGCATGGTCCCCTTCACTTGCGACCCTGCCTCTTCGATATCATGTTTACAACTATCAAAGGGATCATTCTGCGGAGATAGAAGAGCTTGTGGCACTGCATATAATCGCATCGTGGCACACTATATGTATACCTAACAGGAAAGGTGTGGGTACGACCGAATCATGTTTTATCCCCAAATCTGGTGAGAATGGGAGCATAATTTTAGTCACTCACGAATAGTGATCATCAACCTTGAGTGGCAAAATAACCGTCCCACAACAATAGAAATTCTCCATTAAGATTCCCTTATAGTCCCATTGATATTAATAAGACAAAATTAATATTCCTTGCTTACAAAATGAGAGGAATGTATATTATATATGGTGTCACGCATGTGCATTTGATGCCCAAAGCAACCATTGGGTCACCGCGAGGGCATACCATTTCTGTTGTGAGGTCGGCGGTATCATCACTATATTATGAAGACATATCACCTTGTAGGAAATGCTGGAAAGGTCGATGGATAACATCTAGCCTCAGCACACTGGGGCCTTTTCCTTTAAGATATGCTATACCTAGACCTGGCATCGTCTCGCATACAGACCATGATCGCCTTTTCTTGTTCAAGAATTTAAGAGATGATCAAATACACATACGTAATCTATGGAACCATTTGGTGGGGAGAGTGAGTGTACAGCGAACAAAACATAATGATCAGTATTCAGCAGGTACAACGTGATCTGTATCCCTTCAAGGTACCAATTACTGGAGACGTAACACTGATCGTCATTCAATTTTATTATGCAAATTGTAAGACTAATAACTTAAGACGGCGATGAAATTTGGCATTAAGGTTGAAATTCGCGAATCATTCCCTTGGAGTGAAATTATTGCATATATATTCTTTTATATTAGCTATTCCTCCCAATTGCAATTGCATGGCTGTATATATGACAAGAAAACGCATGGAAATATGCAAGCAGGAATGCAAAAGTCTGATGACATGACATAGTGTGCTTCTGTGAACATCCCACCCATAATATATTCCTCAGCTGTCGAATTAATTGCTTTCCGGAAGTGGGAGGGAGCACTGTGGGTGCGAATCAATCAGTATCGGAAATACTAGGCACACCAAATCAGACTTTGCTCATTGTGAATTATTGTTTTTCCCTTTATTCAGCTTTGTATAGGACCCTTGTGTATAGTAAACTAAGGAATTTTCCCAATTGCTGCTGGCGGGTAATAGTAAACAATTTGCACTGGTGTTTCGGGTATGCAATATGGCAATTCCTTCATTGCCAATTGCCAATTCGTTTGATTGTGATATGTGAACAATATGAATGCAACTAGTGCACTGCTTGCGAGGAACCCAGATTGGGCAGTCCCTTTCCTCAATAAATAATCGAATGAGACATGTTATGCAAGAGTTCCCTGTAACGGTACATGGTCCCACATATTAAGCTAGGACATTGCCCTGATACATGGCACCTTTTCTATATACTACTGCCTACTATATATAGTACTGTACACAAAGTAGAAGGCACAGAGGGAGTCATTTCCTTGTGTGTATCAGGAGCTCTGACAAGAGGTATATGCGGCCTAAGAACGAGGATATGTCACCGGCAGAAGAATTATTCCTTCATAGTTGCCACAGTTTGGTATGCGTTCCAGAAACACCTTCATGCCAGCCTTTTGGGGGGATGGGGGGAATTGTGTTGATCGAGGAGTGTCTTTGAATACACCAACTGGTAAAGACAAACGTGATGAGCACGCATATTATATATTCCTATACAACCGATTCTTTATTGATATGCATCTTACCTTAATGCACACAGATGGAAGGAATTTAAACTAAGTCATGAATATCTAGTTGGTGCCCTATTAGTATTCAACCTTATTATGCACTTTGCAGAACAGAACTCCAACCTCCTACGCCCCTCTACGTCGAGGACCCTTCCATCTCACGGGTGTTTATGAAGTTTGTATCGAGTAACTGGCTTATAATGTGTCCCACTAAATTATGACCAATGTCCTCAATTGAAGTAATGAGACGCTAGGTTGATTTGGCTCATTGTAGAAGGCGATGAAATATCAGAATTGCCTCATGAATTCTTCAAATCCTGTATTAAACTTTCCTGTTTTCAAGTCTTGACTTCGAGCCGACACAATCCCAGCAGCACCCACAACGCCTTAGTCCAAACCAATGGGTTCACTATTCCCGAATACATGAAATAAATGGGAGAAACCTACTTGATAATTCTTTTGGAATCTTTTTTGTTACTTTCATTACGTTAATTTCTGCTCAATCATCTTCGGGCATAAGCGGACTCGTCGCCTTAAAAACATTTCTATATAGAAATCTATAGTTCTTGAGATCTCACTTCACTTAGATTATATGCACTCGTTCACAAGGCTACATGGCCCACTTCAACTTGGAAGGAAGATTGAATCGTCGAGTGTCGCCGATAATAGAGAAAAGTGCTAGACTATATCTATCCCCTCCTGAATCCCCTTGGAGAACATCAAAATAAGAATATCGGAAACAGCATGCTTTTCTACTCCAAAATGTGGAGTTTCATCCTCAATAAAAAGAAAATCCCCGCTATTTCCCCTCAGAAAACGTCCATATAAAAATAGGATACACCACTGTTTTCTACCTCTCTACATAAAATTGGTAACTCCATTAAATCAAGAATAATGGAGAAATGGTTAGAAGAACGGAGACAGACAAACGGGAACAACTTAAACAAACGCATTCCCACGTCCTGATTAGCGTTTTTATGATTTCAGGCCGTTGTTCTCCATTGGCGTTAATTAAGAGTTAAGCACCGAGAATTCATAATTATTATCTAAATGTATGGATTAATCTTTATAAAAAAAGAAATTCATAATACAGAGTGGAGATACAGGTGTTATTTAATTGATGAACAGCTGAAAAGATGTCTATTCCATCACCACCAAGTATACTAGCATTTAGGCGATACGCGATAATTTGAGCACTATTAGTTTGTACTAAATGAAAGAGGAATTTGAAGATCTTTTGTTAATGCCTTGCGACAGGCCGCCTCCTCGCTCAATATATCACGAACAGACATCTATGTGGCTGGGTGATTGTATTCCAGAAGGTTGTCACTCCCTCCCTTATCTTCATTATCTAGGTTATCAGATATTTAAATGGGGTTATGGTCAGATTTCCTATTGTTTAAGGCACCAATCCCGGGAAGATGGCGCCATAATCCTATATAGTTTCTGCCTCCCCAACATGTTAATATCACCTGCAGCCATACAGATGATGCAGCTGCAAGAGGAGGCTAATTCATCAGGAAGGACACTATATTGTTGTGCAGTCATTTGGGTATTTTCATCTAACACAAATTCCTGCAGTCTGAAATGAATTTTCTCAGAATTCATGATCGAGATACTTTGGCATTTCATTTCTAAACAGACAAAAGGAGACTACTTTCACTCACATTTAAAGCATCGTTCGATACGAATGACAAGGAAAGAGGACGAATGTATTTCAGCTATCCTTTATTGCTGTCTGAATTAACATTCGGATTTAACCAATTTATTCACGGCTGATGTGCAAAGCCACTGGATGTATACATGTACAGCATCCAGCTGTAGACACTATCCGGTATTGGGCCATATTCAAAATCATTTACCATACCATACCAGTTGGAAATATGCTATAGTATGAGAAAATAATATGGTGTGTAACTTGGAAGGTCAAATCTTGAACTTCAATAACTCAGCACCTCCCACTACAATAAATGATATTATATTGAAAGAAAATACTAATAAATGTTTTATGTGAAAATGGAGAAATAGGTAAGAAAGTGCAGTGGCAACATATTAATGACTTTACGGAAATAATATTAGACGTAGAAAATATTATTGCGCAATTTCAACGAGCATTGACCCTGAGATTGAACTGAATGCTATTCTGAGGAGATGCTTGGAGAGCCAGCTAAATAACATGATGCCATTATCATAGCTGGGGTGTTAACCACTTTGGCTTCGCCAGTTTCTCCCCAGGAAGAACAGTCCCTGGCTCTGATCTATGCTATCATTTTTCCTGAATTTGGCACTGACTCTCCCCTTTCGCTTGGGATGGAATACTTCAAAAACTTTGTCCCTATTAACTCGCTGGCCTGCCTTGAGGGAATTACAAATAGCTAGCCACAGCGTGGTGAAACATACAGACAGTGGGATAGACAGGTAATTCCAGCAACGGTAAGTGACTGGCCCACGGTTTGCAAGGATACTCCAAAAGCTACTGCATGGAAATAATACATGAATGAATCTACAAGACTTTTATATAGTTCATATCAAATTAATTCGATACTTGGTAAATTTATGGTGAATCAAGCAGTTCTAGAATGAATACATGGATTGTTTTTATTCGTACGTCAGATTTATATGAAATTGCTGGAGACGCAAACATGTACATGAGATGACCCTCTGCAAGTTTGCTAGGTGGCTTCTTCGCTATCGTATGAATTAAGGTAAACTTGTAGAACATAACAAATTCTTGTCGAATACTGCCGTCAGACAGGTCATATGCAAGGTATATGTGTGTGTCTTTACATGAACAACAACGTACACTATATATAGCGATTCTCATGCAATATTCATTGATGAAGACGTGGTGGGTTGGATGTAAAGATATTCTCCGAATGGAATAATAGGCAAAGGATAGCTTGAGCTATTTTAAGCTTCAACAATGGCATAATTGGTATATCCCAAGGACCGTGGTCCTATTCATTTTATTATACCCCGCGGTTAACAATTTGCATTTCTCTTTTTGTGGCTCTCCAGGGGATATGCCCTTTCCTGCAGACATTATTCATCGAATTCATGTTTTATATACGTCAATAGGTGTTGGGAGGGATTACAAGAATATAGTAGGTGCTATATTATGGTGACAGGAGAGAACAATAGAAATTGAGGTCAGATTGAGTTATTTTTCTCCAGACAGCAGGTTGGAACATGTTTATTGAGACATATGTGACCATGGGAAAGTTGGGGCCCGCATAAATGGATAATGCATTAATCCCTGCAGCAATTTTTATCCATAAATCAAGCAGTGTCGGATATTTATTACCGAATATATTAATAAATTCTTTGATTCACGCAGCTGCAGAGGCATTGATTTCAACTTTATTTTCCACTTTAACAGCCATGGATTTTAGTCGTGTTATTATTACTGCAATGGGCACTATACTTCGCCTTTTGATGGGAAGATTCATTATCTGAATTGATAAAATAAACAATTCTTTGTCCTATGGGAAGTATATTATTCGAGCACCAAATGTCACGAAGTGTATTCCCCGAGCCGAGACAGAATTTCAGGAAAAACTATCAAAACTTTCTGTATTATATGAATTGCTTTTAGATCTATCCTACCCAGAGCGAGTTTAAGTTAGTTTTTCACCGACTAAATCTAAAACGTCTCGCTCGAAACACTTACCATGAACCTCCCGATTGGGAAAATCGCCCCATTAGGAGATTGGAAATCCAGTGAAGCCAGGAGAAATACGTCCAAAGGGAGTGAGTCGTCATCTAACAGCAATTCGCTGGCAGTATTTGGAGAATCCCTCCGCAGTCGGCCCGCCTGCAATCAAACCTCGACTCTGACGTCTTGAGGACGACTTGAACCTGTGCGCTTCCGTCGGAAGTGACGTAAGCACAAACATTACAGGGTGTCATATTGCGCCCTGGACCGCTGATTAATTCCCTTGGCTGATGAGCTGATAGTTCCCTCGGCGAAAGTGTGGTGGCCACCGTTTCAATATTGGCCTAGTATATGTTATGTGTGCTTGAGAGACTGCTCACTCCTCGACCAGTCCCGATACAAATCAATTATTTGAGGAAGGTGAGCATTTAGCGATATACAGGAACGGATGTATACATACACAGCCCAATAGACGCGCTTGTGTATATTAGGACACCACCAGATGCAGATTTATGTCTATTTACATATCACCTCATCAATTATATCAGCATCTATTCTGACAGTATAGAAGGATATATCTGACAGCCCAAGAGCATATCAAAATCCTAGGCCCTAGATGAACTCTCGTGATATACAGGAGAGATGGAGTTATTGGCATTCCCGATTGCTGATGGTTTTTATACCAGACAATTGACTCTCCCCTCCCCCGGTCCTTTACTATAAGCCCATTAAAAGAAAAGTGCAATTTAGACATGAAAGTGGAGATATCTGGTTGCAATTATTGTGATGAACATTGGCAGTTGATTTTTGCATAATTTGCATAACTTATCATTCAGATGTATCGGGAAGAGAGATTTCATGGTTATTCAGCTGTGTATAATCAGCATACATATCTGCTCTCGTTCAATGACAGACTGACATTCAACATTATATTTTCATTGTGGATATCAATATTATACATACATGGATACATTGTAAATAATATAAAAGTCTATATCCTAGCCCCTGTTTCTTCAGATATGCTTATTTTACAACCCTACTCAACTCAACTATATAGGTGTATATAGTTGAGTTATCGGAGTTTTTAAACTACGATTTTTCCTGAAAATTATGAGTATTTTCAGTGAAGAACAGGTTTGTTCCCGGAACATGGCCTTGGCTCAATACGCTTGAGTCTGGAAGTAGGGATAGTCTGGGTTAATAGCTTATATATCAACCCACACGCCCCACTCTATTATCTGATCTTTGACCGTCTTTCTACTGGAACTGGATCTCATTCTCTATGATGTATTTCCCCGTACTTAAGCTTGCATCCTAAGGTATGATGTACACTGGCGCCTTTTGCCCCCGTTCTCTTTGAAAGAAATTGCTTTTTTTTTCATTTCAAATGAACGCATGTATTTTTTGCACTGTTCATCATATTTCTATTCTTAGAAGGAGGTTGTAGGTGGAATGTCATATTATATATATAGAGACGGAAAGGCGGGGGTGGAAGAGGAAAGGAGGGGGCGGGTGAGACCAGCCACAATGGCCGTGGCAGATGCACTAAGGTCAGTTGTGCTTGCGACACTGAAACAATTTCAAAAAGAGAGTATCCATGCAAACAAGAAGTTGAATTAACACCTTGCGTTACTAGTTTTAGCTGGATGGAGTAACGGTTGTGCCATTATACAACGCTTGAGACATCCCTAATTGTTAATTAAGAAGCGCGTCTTACTGCCTAGTAAGACCAAAAAGAAGAGGCTGATATCGCCGTGGGAAATTACCCATCAAGGTTCCCATCACTGGGATTTAACTGTGGGCACTTTTAGGCAGCTTGTGTTGCTGTTTTGTTTTTGGCCTGAACGGCGGGCTATAGAACTCGGGTGTGGAACACTTTTTTTAAAGTAATGTTATGATAAATCAATGGTATAGAAGGTAGGGGATTCGCTAAGGCTGTTACATTCTTATTAATCCAAGTTTTTTCCTTGGTGTTTTACGAGATATAACTATTAAGCGTGATTAATGTTACAATAATAAACCCTATGATTGTCATATTTATGATTCTTTTGTACAATCCAATACCATTCATTTTCTACTACCCAGCAGCATGAGCGAAAGAAAAAGTAATGGATGGGCATATTTTTTCCACGATTGCTTTCCTTGCAACAAACGATGCATCTCCCTTTCGCCCTTCTGGCTTAAGATAGTAATAACCCTGGAGGTGTTATATGAATATGAAAATATACTTCCTTGGTTTATGACTTGGTTTTGGACTTTACAAGATGTGGTATTCGCCGTCAACTACGATCTACTCGACAATTTTCCTGTAGATGTCTTCATAACATCTGTACATGGGAAACAACTTGCCCACTTTTGCATCAGCACAATTCACATTCCTTGTTAAATCTTCGTTTTTCATTCAAAGAGGTATGCCAGTCCAACAGCCCGTAGACAGTTAGGCATCTGTGTCGGTGGCCTGGTTGACAGGGCCAGCAGTGCCAAATCCCAAATTCTTCACCGTGCAGTATATTAGCATGTCCCATCGAGGCCTGCTCTGCTCTCGAGGGTTCGGCGTTAAGACTGACCTGCCCCACCCCATAATTGTCAACTATGTACTCTGGAGACGTCTGTAGCCGCTCCTATCCAACCCAAAGGTATGGGGCCAAATACAAAAAGATATACTTATAATAAAATGGCCCTAGGGTTGTTCTTATTGTGTCCGCCCACATAATACAAAGGATGACTGTTCTGATATCATTTATATGATAGACCTTAGAGTAATATGGTGTACAATTAGGACAGCATTTCAGAAAGTCTTATATCTCTGTATTTTGCATGAGGTTGCCACCATATATACTTTAAACAATAAATGTGCAATTTTGTGTATGGCGAGGTACAATTCCTTTAAGTGTCAAACCATTACTGACGTTGAATGTCTAAAGCATTCATTCATTCATAAAATAAGAGGCGAAATGATACAAACCTATAGAGGGATGGGTTGGTAGAAACCAACCTGGAAGAAACCATTCAGGAAAGCAGAGGGAAAGTGTGAGAGATATATTGTGAGTAGACTGGATAGATTTGATAGAAGTCGGTCAAATCTATGTATTAGATCTTAGCCTAGCGTCGCCGGAGATGTACATACGAAGCACTTGTCCGCCTAGATATCACACTATCTTATATTGGTCTTGATTATTAGTATTCTGATCCGGTGCGAGCTCATATAAAGTTCTTGGTTCTAGTTTGGTTAGTCGATGAATGTAGTATATATTATATATACACCCTTCAGTCACTCACAATTAAAGCTATTCTTCTCGTTGGACCCATCGCTCAAAACTATATTTGAATCCAGGCCCGGTTTGCTGGCGCTTTTGTGCGCCCTGAAGCTTGGTCCCTCGTGAATAAGCTATTAAATAATTCAGGACCTCGTGTAATTCAAGACTCTGAAGTGTCTAGAGATGGCAGTGAATACAAAACCAGTGCGTTCACAACTTAGGGTCAACCCCAAGTGAAAGAAAAACACCGAGAGAAATCCAGGGATGTTATATAGGACCACTATATATATGCAAGTAAGGGAGACAGAGAGGGAGACAAGAGAGGGAGACAGAGAGGGAGAGAGAGGGCGTGTAAGAGAGAAAGGGGGAGAGGGAGGGGAGAGGAATGAGGGCTAACATTGAGTCCATACGGACGATGCAGAAGGCATTTGGGTGTCTGTGTGACGGGGTGAGTGTCTCTCCATACAGTAGTGATGGCCATCGGTCGGGGCCCCTCGATTCGGGGCTTATCCTCGTGTCCAGAGGTTGAGAGTTGCTCAGAGCATATGATGATTAATTGATAAGGATCCATCACGAGTTGGATCCTCCTACCCCACACACAGCTCGCCTGTGACACTCGGGTCGGATCGTGTGGTCTCCTACGCATACACAATGTCCTCTACACAACTGATTTGATGACAAAATGACGTAATTGAAAAATATCACCTACAGCTGGATAATCTCTGTCTGGATCAGATGATGAATGGGATTTAGTCTGGATTAAAAATAAGCTTCCCCATGGAGTAACTCCCCTGTATCAGATTCTTTGAATTTTGTATGTAGGATTCCTTTTTGACATTACCTTTTCAGGGGTTCTCATTTTCATTACATATAGGAAACAACAAAAGGCAGAAATGCATCCAACAGGGAAATGGCTGGATAATTCCCTCCCCTAGTCTATTATCAATCCTAATTTCAGATCCCATTCTTTTCATTTTCATCATCTTTCTCACCTTTCTCGTACTGACATCATTATTTCCTCAGGTTAGAAAGTATAACTTTAGAAATGCATGAATTCTCAGTTTAAATAGTTGTCTTCCAGGATACCTCAGTACAGGCTGCACCAATACCGGGTGAGTAAAGAAGTATATTGCATTCTTAAAGGAAATAAAAGGCAATTAATTATTGGCACATGCCTAATCACACCAAATATATTTATCAGCTCTAAAAAGGATGGTGCAAGGTTACCCCCACCTCCTGAATATGATTTGATTTGAAAAAACTTGTATTACGGGAAGTGAAATGCTGTTGTCGGACATCCCTAATTTCGAGAAAGATGTCTATTCATATAACCTACAAAACTGAATTAATTATTTATGTCACATAATAAATCATTTTATACAACTCTCCGAATTTCTAATACAACCCTTCATAAGAGGCGCCCCAGACGTTATAAGTCCCCATTTCTTCCTCTATTTTTCTACTCTGCCTTTTGTCACTATTATATATAGTCAGATATTCAAATATCTTAGTGGACTGCAGATCTCCGTATAGGTATAAAACACCTTTTGATATATTAAAAAGATAAATTCTATAGCAAGGAAGACATGAACTGTACAATCGATCCCACTGACGCATGTGTACAAACAATTTCTCAATAACACGCGGGCTAGTTTTACAATCAAGAATTGGCCACGGGAAAGAAGACACACACTTCACACATTTTTCATGAGAGATGAGTCTCCCTTGTACGTTACCGCGTCTACGCCGCCGTTGTGCTACTATATCCATTAGCTCTGTCCCTTTCTCTTCCTCTCTCTGTCTGCCCTCCGAAACCATCGTGAAACCGTGTTCTCAGCAGTATAAAGAGTTTGTAATTATTATATGAGAGGGACAGGGAGAAAGAGACAATTAAGGAGACAGCCACAAAGACACGGAGTGATGATAGAGGACATGAGAATGGGGATATAATAGTCAACAAAAGAAAAGGGTTATAGCGGGAATAAGTTAGAGGGAATTGAGAGAAAGAAAGGGAATAGAAGGAGAGAAGGATATGAGACAGGAAAATGTTAAAAAATAAGTGCCCCGTTCCGTCCCTTGTTATATTTGTCCTGCTCTAATACGGTAAAGACTGTTTTATTGGTCGCCGACCAATACCAATCATCAACTTTATATTTCTGCCGAACATCATTTCATTGAATAGCGAGAATTGGAATGTATGAAGTGTCTATAGTAAGCCCTTCTATAACAATCAAGACAGGGACGTTTGCCATTATAGGAACTTCCAACTTGGGAGATTATGTCCGAGGTATATAATATGTTTCAGATGGATGTGTTCTGGGATGTATGTCCGGTTGGGTTTTGTCTTAAAACCATAATCTGATAATATATTTCTAGGCTGAAATGGAGGCGCTTATAAATATGGTACCATCAAGCAGTAGCCATTAGTGAACGTTATAATGAGCGACATCATTTGAGGAAAATGATCGTGTAATCAAAAGTATCAAATCCTATTCCAGATTAATATGCAACATCAATTCATACCCTTCCCTAGTGGGTACGGTTATTAGTATCTGCTGCCTCGACCTTTGTGATAATAATCCATAAAACAAGGAAGTTTCAGCGCCTAGTGGGAAGTAAACCACAGTTTCCTTTCACCAGAGGAAGAGGAGCAAGTATATAATTAGGGAAGTACATTACTCAATGTCAGCATCGGGTAGATATAAAACATGCAGTCTCGAATAGGCGTTGTCAAATAAAACAATCGTCAAAGTAATGGAATAATAATAAAGACTCCATTAAAGCCAATGGTGGGTTAATATGCCTCTAGATCTTCATCAGACTGTCCACAAAGTTGCAATTACCTTGCGACCGGGGTCCCTGGTTTCTCAATCAGTGGAACCATACATTCAGGTGGGGAAGCTAAGTGTCCTTCACTACAGAAGGCTTGTCTGGTGCTCTTACAACATCATTAATGTTTCTAATCTTTTTGACAAGCTCATAAAGAAACTATAGTTGTCACATTTCTTTAAACTGTCATTTGCACTGCTTGTGGGAAACATTAGAGGGTTTGATAAGCCCCTTAATTACCTTTCTTTGTTTTCCTTTTGTTTTATTCATTTAGGGCCAATATAATATCTATTGTTACATCAAAAACTGAAAAAATACGCCTTATCCAGCATGGATGTCTTCAGACGTTGCCTACATTTAAAAGAATATAATAGCTATAACCGACCAAGAAAATTAAAACAATTAGGAGTTCACAACTTAAAACAACTTCTATTATTACTAAATTATTCATTAGGGCAGGGTTTAAAATTAAAAATGCCAGAGGAAAGAATAGTCATCCATGGCTATTCCCTACCTCATTCCTCTCCATATTCCTTAATAAAATAGAAATGTATTCCTTATAATCCATGTACCAAAATTCCCTTAAAACTTCAGATAAGGCTGGTGAATGTCCTAGGATGGTAAATGTCCTGGATGGTAGATGTCCTAGCGGGTTAATGTCCAGGAGGGTAATTGTCCAGCTGGTAAAAGTCTGCGGGGAGATGTCCGGCGGGTAGCTGTCCTGACACCATTCCCTTCGGTTTCTATATCTAGAATATGACTTACACTGAAGTAGTCTATCTCATAGAGATAGTTTATGTTATCCGTTTTATATGTTGAGGTGTTAGATGCTACCTTAAATTAGGAAAGCGCTTATTTCACATGAACCACTTTTTATTAAGGTTCTTTGGCCTAGTATATATACTTGTTTTTTGAACATATCTCGATAGATATGCGCATAGCACATAAAGGGTCTTCGACACGAAAACTTATCCTATAATCGGCATAATATTAAATTGTATCCTTAAGGGACCAACATCTCCTAAGAAACAACCCACATTAAATCCAAACCCCTATAGAAATAGATGTAAATCACCTAGCTTAAAGGCATATGCTGGAAGACCAGATGATTTGTAATCTGAAGCACACTACCTATATTTTGTCTTGTTCTGTGGCTAAATAAGATAAGATAAGATAAGAAGTTTTTCAAGGTCAAGGGTATAATATAAATATATAAATGTACCTACTTGCCAAAATAAAAGTATTATCATTATTACTCAGGTAGCTAGACATAGCATGAAACTCACTTGGAACTTCAATGATATCTAAAGACAGTTCATCCTTTTCTATATTTGGTAATGGTCAAGCTCTTGCCAAGTATGCCGCCCGAGAGAGTCTGTAATTCACCCCTTTCTTCACGGATGCCCTGGTGTGCTTTCTGGTATCACATGCCAACGCATCCTTGTACTCTCTCTTGGGACCAAGGGCAGGGGTCTATTAGTTGTCTTTTGTAAGGAAGAACTTGGAGAGAGCATGTGTTTTGCATGTGACAACTGATGAAGACAAATACCCTTGCGTAAAGTTTGAGGGCACAGTCAGGTTAAATGCCACAGGAAAACCGAATTTTTGTTGAGGAACTGAAATGTCCGAGGTTCATGGGGGGTATATTTTCAGTAGTTATACTGCGCTTTGAGAGGGGCGGTCCTTGAACTTTCAGGTTCAAAGCAGCATAATAGACTCTATTAAAAAGCCTCTTTTTATATATTATATTGCAAACTTGTCCCGATACGCACAATTTGTCTTGGGCGATATTCCATACCGAGAGAAATAATGACATGAAAACTGTTTAGATCACCACCTGCCTTCTTGCTTTTTCCCCATAGATTATCTTGAGTACGATTATATGATGCTTTAACACTTCTTTAGTGCATACACCTCGGGGATGATTCTTGGAAGTTCATATTCCCTGACCAAATCAGTATTCTGGATGGCATTAATTTTCCAATACATGGCTATGTATTTGTTCATCAATCTATATCGGGTGTCCACGCAATTTGAAACTAATTATATATAAATCACACGTTACACTAATAGGCGCTTTTGTTGTCCGGAAGTGTCGAAGAGTGTATATGGGTCTGATTTTCAGAAAATGTACAATTGGCAGCTGTACACATTAAGTAAGTTGTGTGAAATTAGGCTGCAATTTGGTCAATACTAGGTAAATTCGAGTATATTCGGCATCGCATTGATTCTAGCAATCTGTTTGGTTAGGTTGAACTGTATTTTGAAGTTTATTTTCAATTGAAATTTGGGTTATTTGAGAAGATTGGCGAAGTTGAATTGTACATTTTCTGAAATTCTGACCCATATATTGCATGACCACTCTATACTGGAGTCAAGATCGAATTTGGTCCATTCGCAGATATAGATATGAAGACTAAATGTGAAGTTGTACCTGAATGCTGCCAGGCGGCGGGGGAGTTCCCGTAGGTTATAGCTTGTGTTCTTTATACCCCTTACTGCAGTCTATGCAGTCATCACGCTAACAAGCACGTGTCTTGACTGATTGACAATCCCCAGTGTTATATTGATTATAGTGATTTTTCTCATTATTTCCGTAATTCAAACGCAATTATTTATACATACCACAAATGGCTTCATTACATGCCGCTAATACTATGAAAGGGATTTTTTAAAGTGATATATGGTTGAACTTCGGTGTAGCAACGAGTTGGGTGTTGTCCCTATGCCTTTTGCTAATAATGTACGCCACGCACTGAATACTTACATTGCGAATATATCATATGGAATACGTCGCAGTCATTCTCCAATGCGTATATGATGAAATATAATTGGGAGGTTCCGCAAGCAAACCTATCTCAATTACGTTGCCGTATCCATATCTTTTTGGTCGCAAAACGTCCCATCTTTATCTATACAAAATAAATTATGAGATGAAATATTTTGTTTGATATGTTACGTTACGTTTTTCCCGCCATGTTTTGCTGAACCTCTTTTTTCCCTTTTAATTGATGTTTGTATATCAGAGATACGGATACGTTTACGTTTACGTATAGGTTAGACTTGCTGAACCTCCCTATTATTGTAACAGGGATTGCGACAAAGGCTAGAGTGTACTGTCACATCTTCTCATTATGTAGTTGATTCTTTTTGGATGATTTGTCCTGGTTCTGTTAATTTATCATGTCGATTATAAATGCTAACTCGGCACATTTTGTATAAAATTAATAATTATGACTGATTTTAATTAATGTGTCAGAGAAACTGCGATTCACGAAGATTACATGGTGACTCTTCATGCACGATTCGTCTAAACAAGACCTAGAAGTTAGAGAAGCGCGCCTTATCTGGTATAGAAGAACGATTCGTCTCATAGAAAGATACGAGAGCATTCATGTCCGTAATAGACTCCCCGTCTAGAGTAGCAGGTAGCCGGACACTAGGGCTCTTACCTTGACTTCGCTAGAACACCTGTCCAATAACGAGACCCAACTTGACCCATTCATCTTTGGCGAGCGAGACCGTTAGACCAAGGGGGGAATGCTAAGCATAACTTTATAAGTGTAAATATAAGCAAATGAATAAGATACATAATATCTGCTTGACCACTGACCTGGCTGCTGCTTACTGCGTTCCACAAACTTGTGTGTTTTTCAATATTTCGGGGGACATGTTAGAATTTGGACAATTGGCACTTAAGGGACAGCTGTATCGATTTCCTCGGTTATTTTAATCTGGCTTTTATCCATTTTTGTTCACAAAATGTGAAGCCTATCAACATGTAAAGGTAAAACCTATTGATGGAACAACTAACCCCTTTAGATGTCACTTGTTTTGCATTTAAACAAACGGCTTTTGCAAAAACTTGACATCATGCGCCCTGAATGTGGTGTTCACCATCAGCAACCCGGGGAAAAGTCGTGTAGGCATGAAAAGCGATTGAAAAGGCGTAACTTCAGGGCGAATATGAAGATATAGCTGGTCAGATTACTTAATATCTCATGGCGGACAGGCATGCGGTTCAATTGCTAAGGATACCTTGGATGCAATAATTCTCCAATTTAAGCTCTTGAAGGGTCACTATCAGAAACTCATTCATTCCCTATCCTGGTTGTTGAGTTTACCATTCTCCTGCCGACTATGATTCCAATACCCACCACATATAATATATACATATTACATATATGTATAATATGTTTAAATAAAGTTCAGGGACCATTCTATCTGTTTGCCTCAATTGTGCCCCGGAGACAATGATTTTAACAATGCTCGCTCCAGCGAAAACAATAGTTTTACTGCCGACAACAAGGACATACGGGTCCTTTATTCCTCAGTCTCTCACATTCTTGGAGCCTTCCGCGACAATTGCTCCCAAGTTGACATAAACTGCAGATAGATCACACTGAGGGCCGTATTAAGAATATCAATAGGATGGCGAAACTAGAAGGGGATTCAATGGTGAAAAACCTCTCGTCGAGATAATGGGTTTTATTAGCATCATATTGTCTGTACAATGTAATTCCAGCTAAGTGATGCCTCACAGAATGTTGATGGCGAAATTTATGCTCTGCTGAATTGGAGGTCGAGGCAATCATAACTCTGTATGTTTAAGGAGAAGACCTATGTTTTGAATAAACTTCCATAACAAAGTTTGCTAATAGCTGGTATCGCGAATATAACTTCTATTCAAATACATAAAAGATTCATGTCTGCAAATATGACAATAGATAATAATTGCCATCTAGTGTCAGTATTACTCGAAGTATAATAACTTGGACAGTATATATAGCTTGAAATGTTTTTTATAACTTCCATCGACTCTATCAAGTATGATCTTCATTGGATGATACTCAATCTTCCCTTTGCTATTAGCGAATGAAATATTATTAGTTTACAAACCTTTTTTATTACACGCGGAAGTTTCAATAACTGTCCCGTTATACTATCAGAACACGTACGATACATTTTCATAACATGCACGACAATAATCGGATTTAATTATCATTAATATTCAAAACTACATCCGTGCTAACAGAAATCAGACAGTAATCTCACCAGATGACATTCACTGAGATCCACCAATTAAGGATTACGATCCAAAGACCTTTGCCAGAACTAATGTGTGTCCAGTTTGTTTTATGTTCTAATAATGTTGGGTTGAAAAACACACATTATTGCATTGGTTGTAGTGCCTTGCTGATCGAAGGTAATCAAAATATTCAGATTGTGTAGTGTTACACCACGTTCCATCTTCAAACCAATTAGACGTTTGAGAATGGATCTACGATTCCGAAAGCAATAATAATGATGAACACAGTATCAATTACATAGATAGAATTCCATATAATTGAAATGTGATATGTCAATTAAAATAGATTAGCTGTGGAATATATAGAGGAGTAGCAATATTAGGTTGTCCACGTACATACTGATGAATATGTTCTTATTCACCCAAACTGTCCAAGGTGGCGTTTGTCCAAGTGGCGTCTGTCCAGGTGGCGGTTGTCCGACCGGCATTTTTTCGGGTGGCGGTTGTCCTTTGTTTGTCAAAGCTTTCCATAAGTTGCCATACAACTACTCTATATTCCAGAGTTGCAATTGAAGCAAAAAAAGCAAGGAAGAAAGACCAGTTATCTAGGACAAAGTATCGATAGAGATGGATTCAGCTCACAAAATAATAGTACAAAAGGTGTAAATATTTTGACCCGCGTTATGCCTTGCTAAAAAGAAAAACTATGTTAGAGAGAGATAACAGATATTTGAATACGATCCTCAGCTTAAATTTCAGCAGTTGTTACCGACCTAGACAGGGTGTTAATAAACAAAAAGGTTTTCCTATTGAAGCCTCTGTTCTCAATAAAGGATGTACAATTACATACTATACAGACTGGCTCTGTGGGATTTTCCTTTATGGCCCAAAATCCAAGATAGTTAACAAGGCCTGTTACGGACGGCTACAACAACTCTCGTTCACCTAATTGCACCCCCTGCTCCGCTTCCGAGCCAACAGTCCTGTTTGTTATGTGTGGGGTACTATATATAAGTCTCAAGGACTCGGTTAGATGGAGAAGGAATGGGAAATTTGGGAGTGGGAAGAATTTGGCTAAGATGCAGACTCCCCTGCGTCAAGCGCTCAGGGTTATATATTATATAAAATACACCAATTACAGAGGTGTCTAAAATGCAGACTTTCCCGTGTCGACTCCATACAATTGTTAATCATTTTCTTTGTTATTCATTTGAGGCCAATATAACAATTTAGATACATTTATATGAAAATACGCGCTATCAGACAGGGATGTTTTCAGGCGTTGGCTTGCCAATATAATATAACTATATATTTTAAATATACCAAATGCAGATTGTTTGCATGCATGCATGCATTTATTGATTTGATTTTGAAAAAGTTGTATTTTTTGGAGTGTGTGGTTAGGAGATTTCGGTGATTAGTCCGCATGGAAATCGAATATAAAATTGATCAAATAACCAAAGATGCTGCAGAAACAGAAAACTAGCGAGGGAGAACTAAGCGAGGAGCAGCAACATAGTAAGGGAACGAATGTATATAGGAACGCAAAGAAATGAATATTGCAGTATACATAATTACATGCAGTGAATCTAACTATAATAATAAGTCAGAGCAGAGGTAAATACGACGAAGAATAGAGAGTGAGTATAGGAGCACAAGGGTATATATAGGCTTGCCTTTTCTAATGTCCCCTCGGCATGAAATGAGGGAGAGGACGAAGAGAGAGCCTTGGGAGGTATATATGATCGCCTGCTCTAAAGTCCCTTCGGCCTGGCCTACTACTAGTTATGGGTCCGCGCAACTTTCCCTATACCAGTGAGGTAGTGACTGCTGAACATTACAACCGCCTCGCCTCTCCCCCTCTCCCTCGCCCCCACCCTCTCCCTCTCTCTCTCGAGATCTCTACTGCGCTGCGGTGGACTCAGAACGCTGTCTCTAATCACTTCTTATCTGTTGCTAAGCCAGCGACTCAGAGGCGTCAGGGTTGATAGTCCGATAATTAATCTGGCGGGGCCCACTGCCGCAATGTAATGGCAAGATTTCTGAGGACTCTCCCAGTGAAGAAAGATAAAGTGCCTGCACGGCCGCTTTGCTGAATTCTTTCCCATAGATTTGGCTCTCATTGCGTGCCTAAGCATTTATCTCTTCAGCTGACATTCTTTTAATTGAGTGCTGAACACTAGATTTTACTTCGCCGATACATTGCGAGCTTAGTTGTCACACCTTCTTGTATTAATGATGCTAGATATTTTGTATACCAACATTAGTCTGCATATCAGATATGACAGTGTCAGGATGCTATGGCTTGATAAGGCAAAGATAAGTCATTGAGCCCTATGGTCATGTTTGGCACCACGCAATGCTACCTGATCTCTTCGTGTTATATTCTGAGGCACAGAAGGCGTGAATTTTACGGATGTCTGTTGTTTTGCTGGTATTCCGTTTGAAATTCGAACAGTTTTGCCAAACAAAGTTGCCATTCACTGCGCATCTATGTTAGCCTTTGTCCAAGTCAGAAGTGCCTCAAAGCGCTTTTAGTACTGACTAACATGGGTTTCATAGGCTCTCGTACCATTCAATATACTCCGTTTTATTTGGTCCTTCAAATAAACATCCCCTTTTCGACGCCGTAACTAAGCTCTCTTTGGTGCCATTTCGGATTCCGAGACTGCCAATATAAATACAAAGAAATGAGCGCCGGAACTGTAGGGGGAACCCATTGACATTCTGCATTTAATGAGTGACCCAGCCCCGTGGCATTTTCGAGATGGCTCCACCTAAAAATAATATCCTTTGCAGCGTTAATATAAGGTATCACTTCATAAAGTCGGTGGCAGACTCTCAGTTTGATCTACATCTCCTGGTGTAACAAGCGATGCTTTAGGGTGCAAGGAATGTCTATTGGGTGAGTGATCCAGTAGTACTTCTTAAGACATGTTAGGGAACGTCATTGCCAACTACGCCATGATCCTTCATCACTGTGTGAAGTGCAAGGGAAGAATACACATCTGAGAGAATCACCTTACATATATATTTTGATATTTCTTATAGTTCCAATGATGTGATTACTTTTATAACTTATTCGAACGCAATTCGAATATCAATATTTCGCAAAAGCAAAAATATAATGTTTCTGTAGATACATGTGTCGCCCATTGAGTGTATTGACGACATCAAATGACCTTAGATATCAACATCGTCCTAATGACATAAGTGTAAGCTTTATCCTGGGTAGTGTTTTTGTTATTCATATGTCCACTGTCTAAATGTAGGTCACGTATTTCGTTAATGGGTCGCAATATGAACGCAGTTATGGATTAAGATCGATGCACCTTGTAATTTATTTACTTTCAACTTTCAATGGACATATGCAGTATAACATTTTACCTCATTACCATATCTATTTATATATGACCAAATAGGTTAGAACATTATATTTTGCTGGGGTCATTGATTTTTGAATAGTGGGAAAGTCATAAGGTCGACGAGGCCCAATACCTATACCTTCTTGCTCATATGAAACGAGGCATTCCTATTTCAAGCAGATTACTATCATATTAGGTTGTGTCGGAAGGAAAGAGATTTGAGTTTTTTCCATGCCCAACGTTACAGATATTATCATTCGAGAAATTTGTTGCACATTCCTTGAAATTCCTGCCACCTATGAGAAACCCCGCAGGAGTAGCTGTTAATGCTTTATTTACTTTCATGAATCAGAAAATGGAAGGATGAGGTATAAAATAAAGAGTATGCACACCAAACATTCAGGCCACACATTCTGCATACAAAGTGTTACTTTACCCTTAATAAACGCCAACGCCGTATTGCTGTTGTGAATGGCAACTTTTCCTATCTTAACTCTTCAGCCATGATAAGGTTTTATTGGGACATCCTCTCCTCTCCTCCCATCCAGCAGTCCCTTCAGATGTGGGACAATAAGTCGTTGGAACATTTGTTGTTGGGAAAGATGCATACAAATGCTATTGGGGTTTGACTACTGGCACCCGGAAGTGCAAGAATAGTCCCACTGTGGCTGGCCTGACACAACACAAGGATGGTCCCACAGCACACATCTAAGCCTACAGGGGAGCCAAGCGGAATTGCTAAACATGTCACCCCTTTCCCACAATTAAATACTACTCCTATTTACTTCTCTCCGTGCATATGTATAATTTATGCCCTCAATTTCTCTCATTTTACTATATCCTAACTATTAGCACACCTTTCCACCCGGTAACAACAATCACCCATGAATACATCCATTAAATTGCTCCCATGCTGATCATTTACTAATATCGCAATAGTATGCAATGCACCGACACCCTAGCCAGTTGTGTCACCTACATTGCCTTCTATCTCCGCAAGAAACTGGGTCTTCCTATCAAATTTATAACTTTGCTCCCGCGCATAACAATGCAAGGCACCAACAACGCCTGGGATATAGTCTGCTGCTTTTCTTTCCACACCATTCAAACCCGAGCCTTGATACTTCCTGTCCATATCCTCGACCCCACGCAGAATTATTCCACCCTCACACCCGTCCGACTTCCATAGATGTTGGTTCGTCTTCACTGCATGATCTTGCCTTACCTCTGCTCCTCTCCCTTTACACTCTCTCCGCAGCCATCCTTCCCCTGGATTCCTTCGCAGAGATGCCTTCACTCAAGTAGTCCCCATGTCCTGGGGCAGATCAAAGTGTAGGGCAGCAAGAACTGGGTCACGGGCAGGATCACTATAGATTTCTATGCTTCGAGCTACGCGTGTAGCATACCAAATAAGCCTTGTTAGAAAACTAATCGACTAAACATATCGCAGAATTTTTTCTTTCATCATTCTCATTTCTTTTTGCTAACTGCTCCCTGAGGCGAATGTAATTCACTTCTAGAGATTTATTTCTAATGTCATTAAAAGGGGGCGGCTCCTAGCTAATAAAATACCCTCCGGTCATTTTTCCCATCGTCATTATTTTAATCACCCCCCAACCTACAGCATCCCAGACCCCAATAGGTAAGGATCTCCTGTCAATTCCATTATAGGATGGATAAATAAATGTTGCAAAATGAACATCTCGATCATTTCTCAATGACAGATTCACATATGAGCGGACGACTCATAAATGAACGATGCGTTGGTTCATTAAAACCTATTTCATAAATCTAATTACTAATATGGGGATATTGAAGCTAATCAGGGGCGAGTTCAATCGGTTCACCCACAGATAGTTGTCCACAAAGATTACCTTCCTTCAATCTACTATTTAAACCGTTGCGGGGGAGAGAGGAATGCGGTGGCGGTTCAACTGCTTGTTCATACTCCCACACATAGATCTGCAAAGTGATTTGTAGCATTCGCTTAAAAGTTTTGCCTCCGCCTATATTGAAAGTCTCCATCACTACAGGAGAATAGGTCATTTGAAGCTATGGAGAAACGTAGAAGATATAGCGAAACGTATATTGATTCATTCCCAAACAATTGCAAGGATCCCTCTAAATGCAGTGGCATGCTTATTGCGGTCAATATGCGGTTTGATAGCTATTGTCATATATTAATTATTATAAAGAAGCTATGTTGCACAACCCACCAAGACTCTCCTCCGATCGGCTCCATTTCGTATTATATTTGGATTGAGAATGCACTGCAGATTGAAACCGCATCGACCGCAGAGGGAAACGCGTCAGTGGACCAGAGCCTTTATGGAGATAGAGCATTACTCCCGGCAGCTCATAGGTTTAGTGCATCGGACATGCACTGTACATATCATGGGTTCGATTATCATCCAGGGTTGGTCATACCATGGGCTCTGTATTTCTACAAATACTTTCAAGCCATCCCAGCCTAGAAGACTTTAAATACATGATCAATAGTTTCATATGTTGCTTTCTATATCTATTAATATTTCGCTATAGTCTGTTCATTCACAATGAACTAGTTTGTACTGGCAATATCTGTGGCGGCATGTTCAGAGTAGGGACGATGAGTACGTCGCTTTTGTGATCCAAATGGATATATAAGGAATAGCGTGTGGGAAAGTGGTATCATAGCTTTGAACACCGTAGATGTTTATCAGAAATCAAGTGGGAAAACCAGATGGGATACACACATGTCTATGTATACATACATATTATAATATATGCTATATATCTATATTATACACAGAGGAATGGAGAGGGGAAAGACTGAGCTGGAGTAAAGATGTCATATGTGAAAGCCTGCTGAATGAGGTATTCAGAGAGTAGCAAAGTAAAATTACTATAGACCCGCCCGTATATATATCTATGTATCCCACCAAGTATACAGCTTCCGAGTAAAGAAGGTTATTGGGAGAAGGACTTCCATCGAATCTTTCTATAGCACTTTCCCATAGAAGGGAACAGGGAAAGCTGCTGTCATTTTATACTATTTCTACAGTCAACCTCTCCTCTCCTCTTTTCTCCTTCTCTGCCCACACTCCCGCAGTTAGATGTATCCTAGAAAGATGAGGGAGGATTGTATGGAAGTTCTTACCCGGGGATGAGTTTGCCAATCGATGGTATTGGATGGAGGTTTGTGAAGGGTGTTTTTGTCCCATGAATTGTTGCTATCGAGCTTGGGCCAATATACCATTGAGATGGACAATCTTGGCAAGGAAGACACCCACTCCTCATGGTAAATGCTGAATATGCCACACTGGGCCGAGTAAAGGTCAAATGGGTTGCAGTTTGGGATAGATTTGCCAAAATAGAGGTGGACAAGTATTCGAATAACCACGGTAGAGGCATGAAGCTTTGGGGCCATGCTATGAGACGGGGGTGAATTGAACAAAGAGCAAAACCATTGCTATTTCTCACGAGCAATTTCCATTAGGCTTGCGGATAGATCCAAATTGAAATGATGATGCTACGAATTGCTCCCAACCTTATATCTCACAAGTGAATCGATCGGGTTTGATTGAGTTTGTGGCCAGTCATCTCTTCCTACTCATCCCCACGTCCACCCACCAGGGCGACACACCACATCTATAGTCCTTGATCTGGCTTAACCTTGGACTTTCTCGGACTATTGTTGTTTAAAGGAGTCTCTAGTCGGTGGTTACATATATTCCCCAGTGCATCAGAGAGCACAATATTACAGCTGAAGTCATTACAAAAGAATATCAGCGAGGATCACAGAGATGGGGATCACACAGTTATCTCCACCTAGTCTTGGCCGAGAGTTAGCATTCTATAAGGATGGCAGTAAATCTCAACATTTGCGATGGCCATAAACCCACTACAGCAATTTGAACAAACGCAGGCTTAGCCGCCGTGAGATATCCTCCATCGACCTCAATGTGGCTGTGATCAAAAATCTCCATAGATACCATCTTATAGAAGGACTTCTCTGTTGGCGTTATACTATAGATACATGTCAGATATTATTCAGTCTCAAAGCATATTATTACAATATAGATTCTGAGTTAACATATTACATTTTCATATTCGATAAAGCAATTAAGGGCGTTGATAATTTTAATAATGTAATATATTGAATTGAAATGAATTGAAGGATACTTTATTTTGTCGAGGCTTTTACATAGGTAGACATATATACTGTCGTTTGCTCTCTCAAATCAATGTAAGTCTTAAATAGAATAATGAACATAGGCTATATCGCTGACTCTATGTATCCTAATCGTTTGTCGATGATGCATAGGTCTAATTTTGTATCAAAAACCTTATTTAAATATTAGATGTATATCGTCAAAGCTCACATCCTGATTTACAGGTATAGAAGTCTGCTTAGAATGGATAATTATACCATGATGTTTCAGGTATAGCCGATGTCTATCCACAAAAAGTTTTACAATTTGAATCAATATAGGCTATACACATATTTTATTATTATTTCATTTATAAGAGATTATAAAAGATACATTGTAAAGTCGACATATGCCTTGCATGGAAATGAAAGAATAAACTTCATGGTTCTATATTATCTGTAAATTCTAATTTTCCAAACGTGCATAGTAATCCACATAGGCCAAGGTTTTGGTATGAAAGCATGAAAAATATTCTTCATAATCTTTCCTCTTTAATCATTAATTCTTCTAACATGTATTTCATCCTAATTATGATGATGGGACCCAAGGCAGTTCGAAAGATGCAATCCTATTTCATCTTAGATAAAAATGTAATCTAAATTTTTAAACAAGCGCACCCAATCCAATCATACCACACTTCTGATGAATAAATTAATGTTTGATTCCCCAATTAAGCTCCGACTGATGTGTATTCATTAACTTATTTAGCAATGACAATTAGTTCTGTACTCATGGCGATTTCACCCAAACTTGGTATGAATAGTGTATTTTGTTTTGAGGTTGATAGTCAGGAACTCTCAAACTGAGCATCGAACCTTCAAAACCATCACTTCAAGTAAGTTATCAGACGCTCTAATGACAAAGAGGTAAAATATGACGTTACATGCCGATAAAGCTTTAGTATAGGCATATTGAACAATGCTTACCCCTAAAGTATCCTACAGAGATTGCATTAAACGACTGTAGATAAGAATAGACCTCGAAAAGGACGTTAAAATGATATGTCATTATATATATTCTGAAAGCCCTCTCTTCGGTTTTCGCAAACGGGAATTACTTAATGTACAGCTTCCCAAACTGGTGTGTTGATTTGTTGAATTTATACGTGTTGATGTTGACGCGAGCATTTGGATAGTGGCCTCATGTACATTCCCCTCATTATGGTAGATAGAGAGAGGTAAACCCGCCTATTAAAATGTTGCTAATTGATAGACTTATAGGGAGCATTCTCAAAACCAGGGACCTACTGTGTTATTTCTCATAGCAACTAGCTGGTATAGATGTAAGCAATCATGGCAAGAACTCTGTTTACTGCTCCATAATCTTATGCCCAGTGCCTTGGCAATCCGCCCAGAGTATAAGAGACCAATACTTGAAGAGTAAATGTTTATGGCATTCCTGGCGGGGGCGGCCAGGTATTAGTGAATGGCGTAATGGTTAAGCATCAGTCATGCCAATTGCGTTCCAACTAGGCAAGGCAACCCCGAGTTGGATAAAGCATTAAGACTGTTTCCAGGATGTATATCTCATTATAAGCGGTTATGTAGGTACTCCAGGTGCGAATCCGCTTCGACACTTAAGTATTGATGGATAAGCACTATGTCGGAACGAACAACTAGGACTACAGTTACGACGTCGTCAATGTTATATTTAACCTTATATATTATGAAGACAGTGTCATCTTGAGTACTGTACATATATAGTAGTAATGAAGATATATTTTTCGGTTCATTAGATATGAACAGATGTTTCATAATAATATATTATATATTATATATATATATTAATATCACGAAACCTTTATTCAATTTTGAATGTTTTCTCTTTTCATCGAATATCATATCAAATAAACCATCTTCCCCTTTAGTATTAATATTTGCTGTTCATGGTGCCGTTTGGCTACGACTGTGGAAATGGAAATACGGACCCTGTAGCCTACCAATATCACCCTCATCTGGGCAAGTAATCAGCCAGCAGACTAATCATAATTGTATAAATATTGACACAAATGGCCCTATTCGCTAATTTGTCCGTTGGGATTATTATGCAAAAGAGATTAACGATGACTAGTGTCCTGTGCTCATACAAAAGCATATCTTGATATATACATACACAAAATGGTATCAGCGGGTGAAAGTATAGCTCTCCACAATCCTAAATAATAATGATTGACTAGATGCGTATCGTGTGGCGCTGGCAAAGCAATTAATGACACTGATTAGCATTTTATATTCATTCTCACGGGTACTTCATTCATGATATACGCTAATGTTTTATTATGATCATTCCATCTCTTTATGAGACACAAAGTACTGGGTAGGACCTTGACAAGGGCAGAGGATGAAAGGGGACAATTATAAACTCAGAGTCTTAATTTCTTGCTGATGGAACTCTCTTTCTCTCTTTCTCTCTCTTTTTTTATATAATTTCAAAGTCATGGGAACATTGAACCCTCCTTTTTCGATTTTTCTAAAACGATAATACAACATATAAAGGTCAAGTTCCTATAAGAAATTCCAACAGATTTTTAGTACTGAAGAAACCTATAAGTAAGACTTCCCATGTGCATGTACCATGGGAAATAATTAAGGAGATTTAAATCGTCGATTAATACTTTATTAGATATTTGAAGGACTTCAATAAATTAAGCCTACGGAGGAAAACCTAAATTCTATGAGAATAATGTTTTGCTCAATACTGTAATTCTAATTGGTGGATATATTATATATGAGAATTGTGTGATTCGAAGATCAGGAGAAACCGCAGATATTAGATAACAATTAATACCAAGACAAACTCATATTTCTTGCAAGATCTATTTTATTTGAGAATACATAAATTCAGAGAACTCTTTAAAGATGACAGTCTATTTTTTTATTATTACATTTGAAAGGCCAGGTACATTTTAACAAACGAAGAATCAATGATTCATGATAGAAAAAACGTGCTATCCACCATAGATGTTCACAGACATCGCCAAAAGTCTTATTTTGTGTACTCGTCACTCACATCTGTTTATTGGAAAATAAACAGCGAGAGAAAGGGTTTTCTCGCCCCCTCTCTCGCCCCCAACAAAATAATAGAATTGCCATAACAGGATATGTTCAAGGGCATTGCAATTGGATTATCGGGACTGCATCCGGATACTTTGGTGGCAGGTTAAAAACGTACTGCATTAATCTTTCTAAGTTGTATCCCTGTCGTACTTATATTATTCAAACAAAATAAGAGATTATGATCATTGTAATTGATACAGATTATTAAATGGATATTGAATGAAATCACATCAAATCGTTTGGGCAGGTGATTTTCTTCATTTTGGAGACAGCACTATTGTTTTAGACTATAAGAAGAAGAAGGACTGTTTTCCTATTGAAACTGAGTGGCTTTCATTATGCCATTCATGGGTGGTGGACACCTTGAGAAGGTCGCGAGTTTCTCAGTGTGTGAGAGAGCAACATACGTAATCTCCTCTCACTCGCTAGAGGAGGAAGTCTAGAGGGCTAGTGAGAGGAGGCAGGTGGTGGAAGAAACTGCCAGTCACTGATCTACTTGTAGGTGTAAAAGGCGGGGAGATGAGGGGTGGGGGTTGATGGAAAGGCAAGGTGGAAGGATGGAAGGTAAGCACTGGTAAGGGAGATTGGGTGGGGTGGGGGTGGGGGTTCTAATAGGGAGAAGGGAGAGGAAGATGGTAGGACAAGGTGTGGGGAGAGGCGTAGTTTAAGGATCCAACATTTTCAGGCTGCTGACTGGTTCATAAAGAATTCTCTTGCAGAATAGAATAACTCTCGTCTTCTTGTATGGAGGGTTAGTGTTTGGTGGTTAGATCGCTTCTACTACCACCCCATAAAAACCATTTGGATTAATGCCCAAGTTTCATATCGCCTCCAGCGAGAGATTCCCCCTTCTGCTAAGATATCCCAAGATAAAGAATCCCAGTAATGAGCAATACGGCCCGGCCTGTTTGCTTGGCTGGTTCCCAGATGGGCATTTCTTCCGCTTGCTATTGTTCTATAAAGGAAATGCTATACCGTTTCCCTGAAAACGTGGCATCCAAACGAATAACAATATGCATAGATCCTACTTAAAGTGGTTCCTTCTGGCAAAGATTGCTCATTCCCTTTTGTGTGATCAATTGCATGGGTAGAATCAAACTGATATCCCAGTCTCTCTTCCCGCCAAAACCCTGTGACTTTTTAGGATAACTCATCAGTTTTGCTGCCTTCGCTTACTGTCAAAAAGGGTTGTTACTGGATACTTTGGAAGGGGATCTTTGTCGCATGTAAAAGAGCTATTTAATGATGCTCAGTTTGGGGCAAATAGCGATAATAGATTTTTATCGAGCTTTAATTCCAATCCCTTCTAGTATTGCGAGTTTTTCCCCCTGGTATGCAGTCCCACAGTGTTAGTATACAACATTCACAAGTATCTCATAGGTAGGGAAAAACATCTTTTAATCTTCGATGTCAAGGTTGTAGCTATTCCTGGGTGCATAAAAAGCTAAGTACGGTGTGATAGGTAACAGAAAATGTCTAGGCGAAAATGAGAACTATCCATGGATCTTAAGGTAAGATAGAAACTGAGGGTGTCCACATGTGCATACACGTATAGCATTCTATTGTGGGACGAGAAGAGGAGATAAAGGCATTTTACACGACACTGTGACTTATAAGTTATGCATGTGCATAATCGTAAAAACATCAGACATAGACCTCCACTGATAACTGAAGACGTAAAGCAAAGCTATGTCCATGACCTGTTTGTATCATTAGCGGCTACTTAAATTATGTGAGATTAGCGTGCATGGCAGAGGTCTTGAATGTATGTTGACGTATTTCGTTTTTAACACTTTGCGAAATTATAAATATGTACATGTATATGATATATTATATGCACATTCGTTTATATTAAAGGCCATATGAAGTGTATAGTGTAGTGTCCATAGTAAGGTGTATGATTTTGATATTAATGATGTTAAAAATCCGTGCCAAGATTGTCTGTAAATTAATTGTGAATAACCAAGACCATTCAGTGGTTGACGCAAGAATGAAAAATATCATTGATCCTGATAGATATTTTAGACATTGCTCCTTTATTCTTACCCCTCCGATATTTATTTCCCTTCGTTTTGTTGCAACCAGTTTCCCCTAGGCTAAGGTGCGATGAATATTGGATTTGGAATGGCAGATAAAAGCAAACACCACACTCAGTGAGGAAACACATGTCGTCTAAAACCCCTGTATAAGCTACTATTGATAAGTATATCCTGAATTCCTTTTAAACTTTCATTTCAGGAAGGAACAAGTCTGGATACAAAGAACAGAGACACAAGAGAAGGAAGGGAGATTATTGAACGACACAGCGGGCATCAACGTACGTGTTAAAACGCCCTCGGGTTTTCAAAGCGAATACATCATAGTAAAAATATAAGTATCATGATGATCTCAAAGACTCATATAACAAGGAATATCACATAATATTTACCTACTTTATTTGTATTCTAAACCTCAACTTGAGACGTGGATTTTATAAAATAACTCATAAAGAATGACAATGTAATTTTATTAAAATATTTTGAATTTATTTTATTGATGCAATCCAAAAGAATATAGTATTACCTGAATAAAGAATCACTTATGTATCATTTAAACTTTCATTTCAGGAAGTAACAAGTCTGGTTTAAAAATATATAGACACACGACGAGTTAAGGAAGATATTGAACGACACAGCGGGCATCAACGTACGTGTTAAAACACTCTTCCCTCGGGTTTTCAAAGCGAATGTCCTAGTAAAAATAGGTATCGCTATGATGGATATAACCAAAGCTTTACCTTCTTTGTTTGTATTTAAAACCTCCACTTGCTATTGGGATTAAAGAATGGACGATGGTTATTGAGTAGCCATGTAATGTTATGAAAACGTTTTCAATTCATCTTATTGAATGAGTCTGAATGAGTCTAGTGTCACCTGAGACAACAACCACTTATATATCTCTTCATATCATGGAATCCCACCTTTTGACCGAATGTGGTTCATAATAAACCTATATCTGCATCGCTTTCCATCAAACACTTTTGATTCCTTTTTGAGTGGTTGGTCTATGATATTCTCCAAACAGCGCTATGAGAATACATCCCCCAATATTGGGACGCAATGATAATGAAGTTTACTATATTTTATCATTCAGATGATATCTTATGTCTTGTATGCCAATACTATGCTGTTGTTGATATCTTTTATGTAGGCCAAAGATATTAATTTCACACGTAGGAATTACAATCCAATTTATCGGAAAAAATATAATATACAAACTATACAATATACTCTATATATAAAACTATACAAACTGGGATATTAGTAGAGATATTTGCCTTAACTTTAAGGGCCCGGCAGATCCATATCTTTTCCTCGACATACAAAGCCACTGCAATAAGAAAATGGATTATCGTGGGATGGGAGATATAAGGGTCATCGGAGATGATGATAAATAATGATGCATTGATCGTGGGTTATTGTCCTTGAGGTTTACAGTTGGGTCTATGCCCTGCTATTCAATCTGGTTTCGTCCTCGTTCTAGTAATTAGGTGGCTATTTAGTATACAGCTACATTTCAACAAGACATAATGTATGTGAACATTGTTAGAAAATTCACACAATGCCTGTCAATCATTTTATCCCGACTTCATTCTTATAAAGACATAAACATTATATTATATCGAAAAGTGAAGCATTATTTGTTTTAAAAAGTAACCATTGGAGACTCATATAATTGTGTTTGAAAGAAGAAAACAAATTCTGTATAAATTTGCGTGTCAACAATACCACCTTTGATAATTCTTTTTTCGTTTAAATGGACCAGTATTAATTTTCTCGGTATCGACTGCAAAATTCGGAAAAGGTGTTGAACATGGTATGCATGTCAGTAGGATAGAAGTGATAAAAAAGTGCCGATAAATTACGTACTCTCTTGCTATTGAAGGTGTTTTTATGCAAGCGCAGGAAATTGCCCGTGTGATGCATATGGCAGGCCTGTGTATTTTAGAAGAGAATGGAGATAAGGGCTTTCCTTAGCTAAACACAAACTTCCTTTTATGACCTAGGGCTTCTTCTCTCGAGGAGGGAACAGAGGGAAGGAGTCTGTAATGATGTATGAGTTACTGGGATGGGTGGTAACAGCTGAAAGCTAGGCACGCCTGACATAGTCTGCAAGGCGGCTGACCCGGTCCTCGACGTAACAACCAGGTAGCAAGTATGGACAAGTACAAAGGTGTCAATTCACACTGTCAGCAAGCTGATGAATATTTGTATACAATGCATCCTATTTCCGAGCAGCTTGTATTAATGAAGAAGTGTGATATTCGGTGTGTAGATTAGTCCAGTTCATTGCTTAGGGTCGTGGACCTGACAGTATAATATAGGGGTATTGCTTTACCTTGTAGCTAAGTGTGATATACATCAGTCGCAGGCCCCGGATCTAGCATGCTGTAATGACTCAGTAATTAGGGCCAGGCAGACTAGGTTATAGTTTTATCCGCCAATATGACTGTACCATGGGCATATATTGTAGAGGGAAAATACCGCTACTGGGGCTATTGAATCAATACGTATTATGAACCGCGAATTTAATTTGAATATCCACCTGATATCTATTTAAGGTAAATTTACTATTAAATGAGTTAACCTAATGATGCATGCATGCCTGGTTCTTGGTTAATGTATATAATGCAGATGGAATTTGAATTTCTGTCGAAATATATTATACAGGAAGCTGCTATGTAGGTTTTCCGGACTGCCTTTCAACTCACAATTGTATCCATCAATTTTACTTCTATTGCTACATTATAATTTGGATGATAGCCTATTACCTTTTTCATATTTTACATTATATTTGAGATAGTGTGGACATACATCAGATATGTATCATGAGGCCTTCACTTAAAGTCTTTACCTCCAGTCACTGCGGATTATATATGCAACCGTCGCTTGGTAGAAACATTGGATTGGCATCTGTCCATGTATACTTATTTCATCTACCCCCGGGGGCCATGTCACGAATTCAAGGTTGACCATACGCAAAATTAATGGAATATATGAAGGATAAGTAAAGGGCAGGGGTGCTTCATTCGGTTTACCTTCAAGGAAATGATTCTGCTGGATTGAACCAGTTTGAACGATAGGCCAACCTGTGTTCAGCCTGACAGTCACAAAAAAACGCTTCATACAAACAAAGTTGACGTATCTGTATTCACCCAAGGAAGACAATTGTTAGAACGCCAGCAGCTGGTACTGAATATATACCATATAGTTGCATTCCCTCAGTAGCGACTTGTCTCTACAGAGGGCTAGAATTATATCTGCCTTCCAAAGGTTTTTCTTGGCTTTTATTCCGAAAGCACTCAGAGGTAAAATAAACCTGCCGTCTGTAAAATTGCTGTGCTCAGCGCAAGAGGTTTTTTCAAAATGTGTATTCGCTAGACCGGACCGAGATGTCGTGCACTGAATTCGTCTTCATTTGGATTTTTATAAGGATTTATTTATCTTTTTCTGACGAATGTATGCCTGGGATGTACATGTTCGTGACTTTGCAACATATATTTGCTGGTGATGTCACGACAGGAGTATGAGGGTCTATCAATTATTTTGAGTCATATAGAAAATATTTCCGATGGATATTTGAGGAGGGTGCGAGAGAGCATGATGTCTTAATGAGTTGACATAGATCCTAGACCTTTTAGCAAAATGGTCAAACAAACAACATATTGGAGACATATGCTGACATCTAGGGGCTTCGTAAACATTGATCTACCCCGTTTTGTGTGATGGTGACGCTTCATCTGAATTCATATGATGTTTACCTGTGAAAATGGAACAGCTAGGTGCTGGAAAAGCCAGCCCCATGATGTGCTAAATAATAAAACAACATTAAAACACAACTTTCGGTTCCATATTTCAATCTCAATTGGTGTTTTATGCCGTGAACCCGTGAAGCTATCCGGTGCGCAATCCCCCATGACCTCCAGCCAATCTTCGTGCATGTAGCTGCCGATAGACTTATTAGCGCACCGCCGACGTTGCCTTCATCGGAAGAACATATATGTGCAGAACAAACCTCCAAATTCTATTTATGCACGGTAATAGTGGTGCCAATATTGCCTATTGAAGATATTGATATTCGACCAGCATTTTCCATTGATTGCCGGGTGGGTTATATTATGTTTCGATAACCAGAATATTGTTCCCGCTGGGGCTTTTGTAAATATCCCCCGGGTGCATGCCCCAGTAAATAAATGACTTCTTTCAAACCATGCTACTGCACCGTGCCACCCTGTGCGCCTTCCACCAGGGTTCTTCCCTCTATCAGATACCAAAAGCTTCTATGTTTTCCTTTGAAGCAAACATTTCCCACACACATCACATACACACACCTTCCATCCTCCACCTTCCTTCTCTGACACTCCTATCAGGTAAGGCTGTTGCGGTGTCCCGCGTGATGTCGGATAATAGCTGACAAACAAATGGATCGGAAGATCTGGCTCCTGACTTGGCGAGCATCAATACCATTGTCATTCGAGATCTGCCGGCTTTCTAGTGCAGGACCGTATTGCTTTTAGTGCCAATCCTGGGACCATATAAATCATAGAATCAAGGGCAAGCGGCCAATTACTGCATATTGTGTATATCATTATACACTAGCTTCTGCTTTATATTTCCATAAAAACCACAGTAATCCATGGACACATATGGCTGATCACTCCCTGCAAACATATTTCACTTTGGACTCGAAAATTCTCTGTTGGGTGGAATTATTTATCTCTGGAGGACTAGCGTAAATTGCCTTGCTGTTGGATTGACATAAATGTCAGGGTTATAATCAGATGCTTTAATTGGTGTCACACATTGTGGCCATTTATTGATAAATGCCCTAATTGAGAATCATTATTTGTTCAATTGAGGCAAGCTCTATTGCCCGAGAATCGCCCTCACACCCTTTGATATAACCTATTGAGAGCAACAGTGTTCCATTTCTGCTCGCTCACCTGCACCATATACCAATTATTCATTGTTGTTAATGACATCCACTTTGACACCAGCATCATAGACCCACGTAATAGCCTTTGTACATAGTCGAGAAGGGGTAGGAGGACTGAGGCAGTGTGGAAAAGCTGATCAATGATAATGACCATAAAGTTGTCTATGGAATACTTTGCCCAAGGTTCATAATATGTAAGGGATCCAGATAAGACCGTCCAGTACTTCGTTAGGCTTAGTCCGAGTGATTACCTACTTAGTAATAGTTGCTGCAGAAAGGCATCAATTCTTCTTATCAGTTTTCTATTTTTGTATCATGACATTGTGAGATACCCGTGCGTGCTACTAATAATGTATAAATTATATAAATACATGGAATGTACACAGGCGATTCAGGTATAGCACGAATGGTGTTACGTGAAAGGATGTGCATGTTTATAGACCCAGGTAACTGGAAGTTTGGCTGACGGGCAATTATGGAGCATGTAGATATAAAGTGAGAGTTACGTGTGTGGGAGCGATCGAGTGAACGAATAATGCAATGAGTGAATAAAAATGAGTTGTCCATGGTTGGACTGATAATATCGTAATATATGAGGGGGAGCACAGACAATGTAAAAAGGCACGAAAGAACTTTTGTCTCATCGTTCTACTTATAGATTCCTGTTTTTACAGGTGGCACCTTCGTGGGTTAGACAGGCTCCACAGCTGTTTGTATTCACCGTCACACCATGTTCTTACACCAGATTGGTACCTTTTCAACAACCAATACTGCAGGGGACAAGTTGCACAGCAATTAGGACTGTATGGCGATTATCTCCCGTAGAATTTGTTATGTTTGGGAGGTTTGGTGAAGGCCATATGGTAAAGGCCATATGTATCTCTTCATTGGGACAACTGATACTATCACGAACCTATAATATGAAAGTTAGTGCAGAAATATGAATAAAAAAATGATGAAATTATGTGCACAGCGCCATATATGTCAATATTACGAAAGATCAACGCAATGGAAATTCATCATGGGTGAGGGGAATGAGATATAATATACATATAATGTATAATATTATTCATATATTATTATAAGGTGAGGAAAAATATCACTACAAAGTCTGAGATGCAACTTGGACGGAAGAATGGTTGTATATGGTGACTTTTATTTCTCCAACGTTTCGGGCTTGTGGTGCCCTTCCTCAGGGAAAAATTACATATATTATATATTATAATAGTATTTTTATTTTATTTTCAATACCAATTTAGGACGAGGTCTAATAAATGTGACACGTTCTAATAAATAAAGACGTTTAGCTTATCTCAAGGGTAAACAGTGGAAGAGATGTTTTGATTACTTACTGTAGAGATGTTATCATGAAAGTAATTTTGCGTCGTTGATATCACTTATCTGCCGAGAAACTTAAGTTTATCCAGAAGGAAAAGTAACAAGTGATATACATAATATACCAACATTGGTAAAAGATACTAATGATTCTGCGCACGTTTTACAGTAATTATCCATATGAGAAAAAATGATTTGAATTAACATTCAAAGGTGCGATTACCTAAGTGACTAATACTATCTATACATTCTTTACAGATGTCCTCGTATGATTGAATGACATAGAGAGGGCAGAGGGCCCACCCCTAGAATACTAGATAAAGAGAGAAAAGCAGGCAGCAGAAGCAGCAGCAGCAACAGCAGCAGCAGGCCTGGGAGTGAGAGGGAGAGGGAGAGAGAGAGAGGGAGAGAGAGAGGAGTAGGAGGTAGAGGAGGAGGAGTAGGAGTGGACCACTTCTACTAGAACTCCACAGAACCTAACCGGCAAGGCATACTGAACTGGGAGTAGCTGCCAGTCGCACCTCCAGCACCGAGGCGTGCGCTCCGAGGATACGGCAGCGCACCAGACATTGTTGTAAAACTAGATTAATCTGACTGGAGGTCACCATCATCATCACCACTCCCAATAGTATATGAATAACTTGAGCTACTCCCTCAATACGAACCATTCATTGCATTAGTCAAAATGGTTCCTCAAACTCCATCGGTGTTGCCATAAGGACTATGTCTACGCTATGCATTGCATTCATCGTGGACAGCGCCATAGCAGTAGATGTTCCTCAAATGGAGTTTGTAACGGCTGGATACTGTGCTCATCATCTCAAGTTCTAATGTGCTTTATTTGAACCAGGGATACACAGGAGTGTATAGGGAGTGTTTTGATATACCAGCTTTTGTTTCCAGTCCTCAACTCTTGCAGACTGGATGTATTTATATATACATACGTTTGGTGTTCCTATGTGTTCCAGCATCAACTGCCCTCGATCTTCTCTTCCTCCCAGGTACACGCTTGGATCATTACATAGTAAGTGAATCAGCAAATCCTGGTTATCTGCCATCCTACTGCATCACCTAGAAAACCACGGATTACTGGCTCTTCCAAAGTAAGTGTTAACGCTTCAGGATGGACACGTGTACTCTGGAATTACATGGCCTTATATGACAATACGAGGATTAACTCTGCTCCCATCTGCCAGCCCTTGGGAACTTAGGAATCTGGCTGTTTTGTTTGCGCGCTCTCTTTTGCCAGTGTGGCTTTCGTTGAGGCGTTGGCGGCGACATCAGAGGAGCCACATGTCCCATAGTCGTCGTCCCTGAGTGATGTCTCCCTCTTCTCTTATAACAACAGGCCTTCCACACTCTGTAGAGCTGGCCCTTGGGACGGCCTTCTCATATCATCAAGGATTTTAATCAGGATCCAGAGCACAATAATCTTAATGAGTGATGCTATTACTCAATTTAAGGAATCTCCAGTGCTCCTGGTCCTGCCCGAGCAGGATAATCCTCGATCACCAACCTCTCACTCTCCAGAGAAGTCTCAGGCCCGAGCTGGCTAGACCTCCTCAGACTTTAAATAGAAGCATATATGCCCAATAATCAACCTGTTTAGAATAAATATACACAATATCCAGTACATATTGTCAACAATATATATGTAACAAGCTATTAAAAAGAATTTACTACTTTGATTCTGAGATTGGATAGGAGGACATAGAGGCTTCATGTCACAGAGAAACCAAGATGAGTCTGTGATGAAAGTATTCGCCCTCAAGCCTTGCATTGCTTGTAGACGCATAAGGAACTACGTTGTATGTTGTAGTGGGAGACGGAGGAGGTGCTACTAGTTCTATTTCCAATTCATATGCGAAGAAGGTAAAGGAGGGGAAAGGATAGAGGATCAAAATAATCTTAGCATATGGAATCCAGCTGGATGGGTCGTGCGGCCAGGCCAATGCATGGTCGCCGACATGCCATAGGAGACAGAATGTGACATTCTGGGTGACAACTCCCTTTTGTTGGCTATGATTTGGCCTTAGATTTAGTGGTTTGTGTGTCCAGACGCCGACTAAGCATAAGTTGACGGGCCTTATCTTCAACATTTCCTCTTCCTACTGATGATGTCGATGTGGAGCAGGATATTTGGAAGGACATTCTCCTGTCCTTATGGAGAAAGAGAGTAGTAGGTCTGACGGAAATGAGGCTCAGAACACTCTCGTTCTCTTACTATTGCCATCTTCTAGACTCTTGCCGTCGAGAAGACCCTACTTTTATATCTACCACCACTTTTTTCATTCATTCTACAACTACACTCATAACAACTATCAACTATCTCAACTTCTCCCTGCAGTAGAATGATATTGGTGCCATAGATACTTCCACCCCACATGTAGAAACGCAGCATATGGAGATAGTTGCATGCACCCTCTATTGTATATCTGCAGTCTAGATCTTATGACTCGCCACAACTCCCTCGGTGAAGGTTTGGGATGCTACTTTCTTTGTGTCATAGACACAGACAAGTCGACCCCAGGCTATGGTACGCTTTTGCCAGTTTTTGCTCACAAAAGAAGCTTATGGCAGAAAGAAACTGTTCACTGTCCAGGATCGGACTGTCACAGTCACAAGCAATCATTACGATAAACAACATAGCGGCACTAGCATCAGCAACACTATCAGTAGTTGGATCCCTGTGTATTCCTTTGATCCAATTATATATTATTACACTTCGTTAAGGAAGGCAGGGCAAGGTGTACCTTTGAGAGTGTTACTCTATGTGCTGGTCTGTCTGTATGGGACGGGGATGCTTGCAGGTCATGGATACTATTTTGGTGATGAAGGTATTTACTGTCTCCTGGGTAAGACAAACTCCCTCTCCTGTGTACTAGTCTCGCCAGGCAAAGCGGTTGCCACTTCTTCCAATTTGCTGACAACGGGACAGTTGCTCAGGCACCAACACTATCACAACGTAGGCCTCGCACTCCTACTTCTCCCTCTAGCAACAGTCCTAACTGAAGGCTTACTGCTTCTGTTACTCAGAATTCACTTATTCCTGCTTCTATTCCAAGAACAAGATTCTCCGGAAGCCTTTCATCATCCTTTCACTTCCTCCTTCTCCTGCCATTCTCCTTTTGCGCCTTCTTCCACTTTTCCCTCCTACAACAAATCTTACAACTTCAACGGTCCTCCTGACCCAGTGCGGTGGTGGGTGTCACATTGATATCACCAGCTGAAACAAGACACACTGCCGCCTCCACCGCCTGCACCAACTCTACCTCCCTTACTGCACCACTACCACCTCCTATAGGACATGGTCATCACCTGAACGGGTGCAGCATCTGCCTCTAATACACTTACTTGCTCTCTTACTATTACTATACAGTAACTATTGCTTTCTACTTTTAGAGAGGGAATATCTTCAGCACTGAATACCCTCTACTACTGTGTCAAACAGACTAAGCCATCCATCTACAAGGATTGGTTTAACTATAAAAGGGCTCTATCAGTATGAGTTCTCGCACGCCTATGTCCTTTAAAAAAGCACGACGGCTCCCTGTGCCTGTGCCTGACCCTGAAGAGACAATACCAACCCTTGGGGCAGAATCCCTGGACGTTGGGTCAGTAGACTCCCCTGGTACCCCTTACAATCAACACAGCGAACGCGAGGACCAAACTAGACTGTTGGCTTACAAAACAGTGGCACTTAACCATATTAACAGTAACCATGTCAATCACAGGATCGTGCGTGGGGGGCGACGTGGCAGTAGTGGAAATCATCGGCAAAGAGGAGCTCAGAGGCATCACCTTCCTGGGACCGGGTCATCCGCCTCCTCTGGGAGCTTGGGACCCATGGCAAGTGGGTCAGGGTATAACCCATTATCCCTCTCTGCTTACCCAGGTGAATCTACAAGTCCACAGACAACTGCTCGCTCTCATCATGGCTCTGACAGTCCAGACCAATACAGTCGAGTCGCTCTCATTCCACCTACTGTCAGTAACTCCTCACACAACGAACTAGATACTGCGCAGCAACAGCATGTCCAACAGCAGAAACAACAGCAACAACAAAAGTTACATGAGCAATTAAAAGAACAACAGAGGCAACAGCAACAACAGCAGCAGTTGCAACAACAGCAACTACAGCAACAACAGCCTGAACATGACTGTAAGCTTCATGGTTGTGAGAGAGTCCGCATCAATGTAAGTGGACAATACTATGAAACGAGGATAGGACTGTTAAATAGGCATCCTGATACACTGCTTGGGAATCCCAAGAAACGGCAGCGGTTCTACGATAGAACGAGGGATGAGTTTTTCATAGATCGCCATCGGCCTAGCTTTGAGGCCGTCTTTGCTTACTTCCAATACGGAGGTAAATTAAGGAGGCCTCACAATGTTCCCGATGACATCTTTTTAGCCGAATTATACTTTTACGAACTAGAAAAGGAGGTTGTGGATGAGTACAAAAAGGGAGAAGGCTATGTACATGAGGATGTCGTCATGCCTAAACATCGGGTGCTAAAACAAATCTGGATGTTATTTGAATATCCGGAGACGTCTAACGCCGCTTTTGCAGTGGCAGTGATCTCCGTGATTATGACATTGGTATCAATAGTGCTCTTCTGTGTCGAAACATTGCCCGTTTTCGCTGTCACTCACTGTGTTGACGGCGAAGCTCCCAACTTCTTGGATCCCTTCTTCGTCATTGAAACCACGTGCACCGCCTGGTTTACCATAGAAGTGATTGTGAGGTTCATCGCCTGCCCTAGTAAGCTAGGGTTCTGGAAAGATTTCAAAAATATAGTTGATTTGACCGCTATAATACCCTATTACGTAACGTTTTTCAACGTCGTCTCTACCATGAGCTGCAGTAGCGCCAAGTCAAGCGCCTCGTTGGCGTTTCTAAGAGTCATTCGACTGATTCGAGTCTTCAAATTGACGAAGCATTCCGTAGGACTACAAGTGCTCATTCTGACCTTCAAAGCTTCCATTGAAGGCTTGGGGCTGTTCTTAATAGCTCTCATTGTTTGCCTGCTTATATTTTCTTCTGCCATTTATTATGCTGAATTTGGGATCCCCGGCTCTCAAATACAGAGTATTCCTGATGCCTTTTGGTGGGCCATCATCACTATGACAACAGTGGGATATGGGGATAAGGTCCCCGTTGGAGTTTGGGGTAGACTAATTGGGTCCATTTGTGCACTCGTTGGAGTGCTAACACTAGCTATTCCCGTACCTATTATCACTGGCAACTTCAACCGATTTTACTCACACAAAACAGGTCGGGGAAAACATTCCTTATAGGTTTTTTTAATCACTACTCATTCAAAATGTACCCCTTTTTTACATTATGCCACCAACCCTGCCCTCTAACCCATTATCTAGAGACACATCACTGTGGTCTAAGAAACAGAAAATATTTGCTCGTGATTATTTTGCAATGATTGTGGTACTGAAAAGTAATAGAACTTGTTTAAGTCCCCCTGGGTTAGATGTCCCTTGCCCTGCTATTAGCTATTCGTCCATTCCCCGTGTATCCCAAAAATGTATATGTGAATTGGAACCCTCTTTCTTTAGACCCAAACCCACCCTCAAAAAGTGTCCAAAACGCCAGTTTCTCATAAGCTTACTAATGCTTATCATTATTACGTTTGTGATTTTATCATTTATTGTCATCCATGAAAATACATAGCATATTCGGGTGACTCTCATTTGAAGGGAGTTTCCGTGAAATTCAGCAATGGATTTATTTAGAGCAGAAAATATAGTAGTTCATAAGGCAAAAAAAGAGAAATATTCACAGCAACGGATATTACTACGTCTTCAAAGGATTATGTAGAGTTGATACTTCTAAATGATGATGTCGGGGCTACCTGAATTAAAGCTTGCCCCCACTTCTCTATATTCCTTGAGGGCGGAGTCTAAATCTACGCTTTCTCAGAGGATGTTTAGGATCCCTAGGATGGCTACAACTACGGCGTTTACTGCAGTTGATACATATGTCATGGTTAAGTAATGATGTTTGGAGCACTAACTACTTTCTCAGGTAAGGATCTTCATTACGACGTCGTCATCATGAATGTGACGTCATATGTAAGGTATCCCATGATAACGTTGGGGCGTTAGAACGGTGCCCATTGGTGATCATTGTAGTTAGATAACATGGAACTATATATTATCATATATATGATACTATATACATGATTATGTGTATATATACATGTATATATACATGCATGCTAAAATGCATACATGCACCAAGGAGACATTAAATGACGATAAATATTATAATACAGAACGATTGCTCAGTACAGGAATTTGTTACAGTCGCCTGTACTTATTGGGTTTAGATTTTGCTAGAGTTACAATGCTTGTTAATGTTTCTCGTTCTACGATCGGGTTATAACGATATTCCTCCCGTTTTATTGGTATAAAAACATGTACACAAAACTCATTAATATTACTATAAAGTATATATGGTACATATGTATATATTATCATCGATTCCTGTTGGCTTACGTAAAGAAAGCATTTCACCTATCATACAAATTATATCTTATGTGGATATATACATATGGTATTTATATCTTTCACTGTGAATGATTTTAGAATATATATAAAAATAAAACATATGCATTAAACTTCTTCCTCAATGTGTCGTTACGTAACGACAGATATCTTAAATAATACTTGAAATTTCCCTATGATATATGGTTGATCATTTACTATATCTTGTAGATTCTAGTACCACTCACATTTAAGAACGATTCTCTCACTGAATTCCAAATGTTATCCTAGTCATGAAAGACAAATTCTCAGCAGAATAAATACTCTCAAAAGAAGCATGCATGCATAGTTGGTAGAGAAAAATATAAAAAATATTCTGGTACATAATTCTTATATGCATATCTTGATTCCAAAGGAGTGAAACTCAAAGATATCAAGGATTATACGAAATTTTATTATTTAGTTCTGCAAAAAGTGTTTAATGCCTTGTACACAGACTATTTGGAGGTTCATCATGATACAACGCTCATAGTCTATAAGGGGCAACATTTTTGAAAGGGCGATGATTATGCACGAAATCATATGTTTTGAGAAGAAGGCGTCCTCTGATCTTACAGGCGTTACAGCTAAGAAGGAGAACGCATGTGCTTCCATTATCACATTTTACTATGTATTGTCTTGGCCGATCAATAGTGCATATACTCTGTCTTTAGATGTAGTTCACTTTATAATTTTATTCAATCCATTCCACTTAGGGCTCCTATAGGCAACAGGGAGAGTAATAAGTACGTAGTCTTCATGATATATCTTAGCATCATATCTATCTGCTTCCTCCACACCAAGGTTTGAATTGAGTAACAACGAATTATCAATGAGCGATCGTCGTCCACAAAGCGTTAACAATCTGAGGTATCGCAACGGAGGTGACTCTAATTATCTGTAACCAAGTAAGGGCAAGATTTCTAAAAATTAATAAATGTAATATAAATTTCCTTTTGAATAATCATAATATTCAAAATATAACATTAAACCGAGGTGTATGAATTTTTACAAATTATAAACATTAAAATAAGCCTGTGGATACCACCTATTAGTATTAAGCACATGATCAAAGCCAACAGCAGCAGTTTCATTAATCCACAATTATCCATTCATTGAAGTGTAAATCATACCATTAAGTTTTTGCTCATACCTTTTGGTCATATTCAAGCACCCTATCAATAACACATTGCTAGACCTAGGACCCACGACCTAAATATACCATTATTGTCTTTCCAGTCATGATGCAAGGTCATTAAAATCAATTCGGCCCATTTGTGATCAATACTGGTATTGCTGACTAAGGGGTCCTCTGCATACTTGAACTCACACTGGTCGGCCGGTGGCAATTCGGTCCCCACACCATCCATAGGGATAAATGATAAATCCTGATGTGTGGGAAATAGTACACCAAAGACTTGGAAAAAAACCCTGGTGGATTGCTGCCGGCTTCCAGTGGGTTTTGTAGTGGATCTTTGGTGATTGAGGTGCAGTGGCTTGAACCTTTCCTCTGTCTGTTCTGTATTGATTTTGAAACTATTTTAAGCCATTTCCATTCATTGGTTTGCTTTTATGAAAAGATGCATTTGGGCTAATTCACTTAGGCGCTCACTGCGTTACCCTCCCAACATCATTTGTCCTAAATGCACTGAATGCATTCTTTTTCGGTCAACCCTCCACTCCACTTGTTTCAAAATTTTTACAAAAGTTTTAGTTTTATTATGAAAATGAATCAAATATTGGTTTAGTGCAAACCAATTTGAATCGCTTTTAGCGCGATGACCACAGCACATGTTCTGTCCTTTGCAAGAATCACATGGACTGATTAGTCCATTTCATCAGCTTAAATGGGTCCCACACTCGACATTTACTGAAAATATCCAAATATCCTTGAAATCTCGAAAGGGGTAAAATCCAGAACACAGGAACGATTAGACGTCTTTTAATCTTAAAAACTATTTTCGTTTGATACTGTCCCTCATCTCTTAAACCTAGGTAGACTTTACATAAAACAAAATCCAGCTAATATTTTCCCCAGACAGACAGATGGGACACCTGATACCACTTTGCTCCAATTCATTAACATTACCAGGGAAACAATGCGTTTCTGCAAACTTAAAGTTGAATAACAAGTTCTCCTTTCGACGTATTATGTTCTAGAAATTAGCCCTCAATTAGGAACATGCCACTGCTGACCAGTGTTAAATGTCTCATTTTTGAGACTCATTCTTGATTTTAAAATATCCACTTTATAAACTAAATATAACATACATTTATACTCTTTCAATAAAATATCAACAAGTGACATTTACACTATTAGGAATTATTACTTTTTAAACCACAGGAAACTAACAGCAAAAGTGCATATTTCTCAATTCCCTTTTTACTCAGGGCTGCTGATGGAAATCGGCATTATGTCAAGCTGAGATATACCCCTGATCACAATGAATCAATACACATTGACAACTAAACAACATATTCTTAATTTGTATCATCTCAATGAGGAAATATTTGAGGCAAATACCAACATTTTGTCCATAGTATGAACGAACCGGTGTGGAGGAGTTAAATCTAAAAAGTAATCTGAATGGCTCATAACAATTATATTAATGCCTATAGGACCGGAAAATAAGCCATTCCGCTCCAGAGGAAGCATCTCAATGAATGATCCTCGTCGGCTAGATAACACAAACGTTATGTTTGTCTGGTTTCATCTAATGATTTTCGTAGCCTGCTCGTAGGTTTCTATCATGCGTGACTCTGCCATATGCGAGCTTCCTATATTCTCTTATTTTGATCGATAGACTACGGGACGTGGGCGAAGCTCGTGTTAAAAAATGAGTCTGACTTGAATTAGGGGTGATAGAAATGCAAGCTGGTTCCAAGGGTGGTCTATTGAACATTTATACGTTTAAAAATGGAAGCTGTCAAAGAACTTTATCATGATGTATGTAGATCATGGTCTGCGTCTATTCTTTACAACAAACAACCGCAGTGTTCATGACTAATGTCAAAATTGTACGGCAACGTGATACATGAAATACATAATGCTCAATGTTTGAATATTTTTATTTGTAATTAATTATACATCATTTTCTCTGATCATTGTTGTAAGGAAAATAAATAACAAGCATTTGTTTACATGGTATGAAGATTTGTTTGTACAAGTTCACAATACTGGAATATCTATATCGGCCAAGACAATGGGTGTATATATATTAAATATATACATTATATTTTGATTGCAGAGTAGGAGATATGTCAGTAGACTATGTGACAACGGTGGGTTCTTAACAAAAGGAAGTCTCCATAGAAGGTATAAAAACGCTGGCATTAAACGCTCACCGCATGGATGTAATTTTTCAGTTTTAAATATATATCTATATATATTTGCCTTTTATCACTCATCCAAACTAGTTCTGAATTCCAGTCCCTAGAAAGTACACTGTGATATTGATGTGTCGGCATGTATGTTGATGTCTACGATTTCAGAATTTCCTTGGTTTTATTAAACGAGATGGAACTCCTTTGTGTCTATATAAACGTGCAATATTACAATATCATAATGCACTTGCTCATCTGTTTTAAAACATTGATATTACTCAGTGCATAATGAGTAAATGAACTGAAGAATGAATTCATGTATTTGTGCGCATCCCAATGCAATTGAGAGATTATGTTTTCTTTTATCATCCCGTGAATGACGTTGATGAATCATGGGGATATTTTGTGAATCTTCATTTTGTAGACTTATTGGCTCCTGTCGCAATTTAAGTCGTCTAATATGAGAAATTGAAAATGCTCGCTAGTTATGTTGTTACAAGACTGCACATGACGCACTGTATCAACTGACCATAAGGAAAAAATGACAGTCTTTCATCAAAACATTCCCATTTTCCCGAGAGTTTATATTCTCTTGCCAGTTAGCACTTGTTGTACCCCCATTAACATGTATGTTAGTGTTATAATAGTCCCTGCCTTTAGGTTCCGGTCGTGGATCAATCCTGTGACGTCATTGTTTTCTGTGCTCATGGAGATCTGTTGCTTGTTAGAGATTTGCGCATTCTTGTTTAATATAATTTTGTGCATATTGGACATTTTGTGTGTAAAGAGATTTAATTGGGATACGCACAAAGAAATTGGTCATGAATTGTCCGGTAAAGAAGTTATCAATATTGTGTGTTTCTTTATTTTGACTCTTTGTCCATTGTGAACTGTTATACCAAATGATGATGCAAACCAACCAAAAGCTTACAACATGATGAAAAAAGCTTTTGAAATTGTCTATTAAAGAATGTTCTAATTCTGAAAAAACTGTTTGTGCAAGATTTTATTGATTTTATTACACCAAGGATGTCAGAAATGTACACATACAACAAATTCTCGATTTCATTGAAAAACATGGTTTTATTTATTCTATTAAAATTTCGTTCTCTGGCATGGAGGACGACATAACTATATAGGTTTAGATTTTAGAAAACTAGTATCAATCATTTTGCTCACAATTTCTCACTTGAAGGGACGTCCCAGGTGTGAACAGTTCCTATCGATTGACTTTTATAATCATTTTCCGCATAAGCCAGCCCAGTCATGTTCCATGTCCCATAAAGTTCTAGTTTGCAGGCTATAAAATCTAGCTCTGCGGTCTGTTGTGCTGTCAACCCGACATTTCTCATCCTATGAAATAAAGCTGCTACGGTCTATTCTACCCCAGATTTATGATTCGGTTCTAAAGTGGCTACGGTAGCAATTCTGACTTAACATCATATGGAAATGTAATTGCATTTTTTCGTGACTAGCTAAAGCACGAGCATTTGTGTGGAATATCATAGTTATTTATTCTTTAGATTATTTGATATATATATGTGTACAACATATTTGAATGGAGTTGAATCCTTGAATCAATTCAAATTCGTGACAAGAAGCTAAATTTACATTAGAATGCATGCTGCCCCTAGCTCATGCTGGAGGGTAGGGCAATAGGAGAGAGTCAGCTATATATCCCAAGCCTCTTCCATATGGTGCGATGTAACCAAGTATAAATATATGCCCACAGAGAGCAGCAATGTTGCCCTTCAACTGTCACGTCTGTGAGGGTCTTTCAGTCCGGCATACTAAAATAATTCCAAGCATTTAATTATTCATTTCAAATTTCACTGTTTATTTTATGTTCCAAATATACTAATGTATTACTTGAATGCTCCAGGATGTGGTTTACTGAAAAAATGATCTAGCACATGGTTGAAATTCAAGCAAACCTTCCCCAAATCAGGGAACTTAGTGGCAAGTGTCTCTTTGAAATAACAAGATTGAATAGCAATTTCTGACAGTTCGAGCATGAAGCATGAATGAAAATTCAAAGATTTGTGTGGCCTGCACTCTCTATGTACCTGTGCCTATTATGAGAATCTGTCGCGACCACTTTTTAACACAATCAGACCAAGCATTTATTTCATTCGGAGTCTACCTCTTCACCATGGCGTACTCTAGGGCTGTGCTTAGCTATTTGATCGATGGGTATTTCAAATGAGTATTATTGTATTAGGGTATTACTTTCAAAACGTAAGGACTGATTGAAATTGATGAGAAAATTAAGTAATCCTTCAAGGCTGAGTAATCTCTTACTGTTAACGTCACAATGGTTACTTCAGGGAAAAGGATGGAATGTAATGGCATCTACCTATCCAGGCCTTATATCAAAGAAAGTGGGAGGTTGAGCGTGTGAATTTTGGGACATCAATCTCACGGGCTTTCCATAAATAAGGCCCCTGCACCCATTGCCCTACTTCGTAATTGGTGACAGGGTAAAAGGTAGTGGCGCCACCGAGCCCTGATTATTTACATGGAAGAAATGGAATTCTCTGATAGAAAGTCGGTTACGATGAACCATAGGATGTCTATTCATGTAGCCAATTCTTGGATGTATACATGTAAGCGAACTGGGAGGATGAACGTTAAAACTCTTTACATCTAGTCTCTTGCTCGTTCCATGCATATTAGATATAACATCGCTTCTTATCACGTAAAAAAGCTCCTCCTGTATGTAAGAGAAAAACAAGGGTAGAGATAGTTTACTATAAATCCTGAGCAGGAGATCCACTCATCGGGCGCTATATGTTACTTATATTAGAGGGGTAATTTCTTAAAGAAGTGTAATCTATAGAATATTTGCCTGGAAAGAATAATAATACATACTGTGTTGGCTCATGCACCGATGGAGAGCCCATTAAGATGTTATGTCCTTTTACACAAGTTAGAGGGTACTTTCAGAGGGAATCAAGAACTAAAAGGACCATTAAGGAAATTTATTAGTAATATTAACCAGAATATTAATGAGTATCTATTTTGCTATAAGGGTACCACTCCCCTTATCATTTTAACCATGAGTGATAGATAGCATAGCTGTATGGATCTAACCAAGTGCCCGCCTGTGGTGGCGGGCTGAGTTACTCTGGTCCCTCGCTCCAGATTCTCATTTGTTGTCGCGTGCAGGTCATCAAAGGCTGATGAACCGCTCCTTTGATCCCGAGTTGTGGTGATGTCTGGTCAAGCGACTGATCATGTGAAGAGAAGGCAATACCTTGGTCGTAGTGGAGGTGGACTTGTGTATATGGACCAGTGGGAAAAGAGAGAGTCAGGGAAAGAGGGAGAAAGAGGGGGGGGGGGGGGAAGGGAGGGAGAGAGAGGGGAGGGAGAGGGAGAGAAGGAGGAAGAGCAGGAAAGAGGAGGGCGTGGGTGGAGAAGGAGGCCCTACTCAGTTATAACATGGGGATGGGGTAGATGACTTGGAGAAGAAGCAGTGGGATGGGAAAGATGAATAGATGGAGTTGGTCTGACGAGGGTCAAGGGTAGGGTGAGCTGGTCGATGATTACTAAAAGCCCTAGCGAATCGTTTGTATGACTCATTGGCTGATACTAATGATTACTGAGGGGAATAAATGACCTTGCTATGCTCTGTCATATTAACGAAGTCAATTATAATAGATATTATATTAATGACATGGTGAAATATAACCCACCTTAAGGGTAGGTACCACCACAGGGATTTCTGTTAGATGGAAATACAGTTTCAGATTATTCATGAAGATGCTGTGATGTTCTGTGTTTCAAAGTCGCTACATTCAAAATAAATCATGATCCCATCTCATTATTCAAGAGAGAGTAAATGGTGTCTGGGTAAGAAATGAGTGAGTATATTGATATCCAGGATGTATCAGCAAATTTTGTCTTATTATACAGATAGCGGATGGCAATATTCTTTCCGGCACCATGGTAAGATTACAACTGACGTCTAGATATGACCAGGCTTCATTTTGGGATGCATCACGGGGCGGATTACCGGAAGTAACAGGGATATATTTCCCAGAAGGCCATAGTGAGCTATCACATGACCACTCAAGGACCTTTGGGTTTCTCCCTATTCAATCTGGTCATCATCAGTTTCTCTCTCTCAACGCCGGCTGTATGGACCACCTCCACCGTGATTCACATAATAATTAGATGAATGCGATCCCTTATCTTCTAGGAAGCTTGGCGCTCTGTGATCAAAAAGGCTACCACATTAAATATCACTAGCCTCTCAGAGGAGGTGTGTGCACCAGGTAAAATTGGGTGGCAGGGGGCATTGTATGTGAGTGTGTTGGTGGGAGGGGGTCAGACCTATGGAAGTCAGAGGCCATTACAAAATCTATCCCTCAGCCACGCGCAATCATTATGCATCCTAATAATTAGACCTCTTTGCAGAACCATGGATCCATTATTGACATCACTATGGTTGTCCATGCATAGGGTGCATTTAGGGTAATACGCTGATGACCATATTTCGCAGGCATGCTGAGCGATAGGACAGTAACGCTTTGAAACAGATAATAACTTCCTGGTACAGGATATGCAGAGGCACTTTCCTATGGAAATGGCTTCCCTTGCACCACGAACCTTTTCCCTGCTCTATTTGATAACAGGTATAATCTTTTATTTGCATGCCCACTCGGGCGAGGAGATATATTTCTTTGGCAATACACAAATAAATTTACTCTCGGAAGCCATGAAGGTAGATCACCCCTAGTGATACCACACTTGCATGTGAGCCATACATTTGGAGGAAAAACAAAAACAAAGGTCCCGTGAAGAGTGGGATGATTGATAATGGTAGCCTGGGTAACTAACAAGCCACGGCAGACTTGGTCTGATTTAATGGTCAGGCAAATAGTCTGTTCATACCTAGCATACTCAATAGTGAGGTTAATTCACCTCAATTGACTTAACCATAAGTGCAACTAGTTTCTATGGATGGACGGGCGCGGGTTTATTCAATGTATGATCAATGCTATCAGGTATAATCACAAGCTGAATAGCATCGACTATGAATATTGAACGACTCCAGCCTGGAAACAAGCTCTCACGTTAGAAACCAATAGTCATGGGCTGCGTGCTTATTGTATTCTTATAATTATATATAACATGTTTTTATCTGGTTGATAGTTGCATGATAGACTTCCAAAAATGTTATACAAAGGTGCAGTAGCATGAAACTGGGATGAATCCTCACGGATAAATCATTATCGACTCGACGCCAGGAGAGAAGGAAAAGCTGGGCTAGATGAAGTCTTCCCTACCAAAGCAATTTTCCACTTCTATGGAAACATAGATACTACGTGGTTCCTTTAATCATATGAGTCAAACAGCCAGGGCCAAGTGAATCAAAAAAGGATAAGAAAACAGGCTATAGATATTGGCAGGGCGGCCGGAGCTATGGTATGTGTGAGTGGATATCGGGCACTAACTGTAATAGGATTATTGCATGCGAGCAATTACGCTTCGCCACCCGCCTACTACCCACTGCGGCTACAGAGGTTTATACTGTTAAGTGCACGAGCCGAGTGATAAATTATGAAAAAGCCCTTTTACTATCCAATCGCTGTATGGATTCTACTTCTTTTACCCAGGTAAGCAAGCTGCCAATATTGGATGATCCTACGATGCGTCGAGGAAGGGAAGGTGGAGAGTGGGGGTGGAGAACTAGAGTGGATGGGGAATAGTTTCTTCAGGGTGCAGTATTATGCTAGGATTAAAGCAATCACCACAGGGGGAGTTTATGTAAGCGTTCCCATTGAAAAAGATTTGTCTTATTCCTTTGAGATTCATAGTCGAGTTACTGATGGCTATTGGGAAGGAATCGCCCGATCCTGAGACTGTTATCACTGTGCGATGGGTTGATCAGAAATGTCGGTTACCAATTGATAAGACCACTTTTTCTCATGAATGCGTCAGAAGAAATGGGTATAGGTTTCAGCGTTCCGTGCTCAATCATTTAAATATTTCCACAAAGGAGGCTGAGATGTATGACGTTATTGCATGCTAAATAGCTCATTGTTAAGAGCACTTACACTCTGCAATAAGTACACTCCTCATACCGATACTAAAATCCAGATTGCATTGGAAGGATGGGAAAACGTTTGAAAATAAGTATTCATGCATTGAATTCCAAAAGTCCAACTCAAAGAAAAATATGCTATTTAACAAGTGTTAAAATGGAGGTCACTGCTAAAAGGCAGTGATTATAGGGCTAGACGTTATCCACCGGGGACTGTATGACCACTTCCACTCCACTCTTACCCCTTGTCTACGATAGACTGCCTTATTTTCACTTTCCCTGCAAGCAGTCTATAGTCATAGTGACTGTGAGACGTGTGTGAAGTAGTGCTTCTGACTACCCATCAACCAGAGTGATCTTAGGTTCTGGACCAAGAACAAACACTCGCATTTCAAGCTTACACCGGCCACTCCACCATCACCACCATCCCAGATACGCGGATCAATGGATTGGAGCCATTCGACTCCTCCATGCGAGGGATTCCCACAGCAGTGCATTGGGTGTTTGTGTTGGTATAGCTCAGAGGGGGTGAGTCCCTCTACTTGCTTTTTTATGATTGATTCTGATCAGAAAATGGGGATATTCAGGAGGCTATGCGTAAAAGCCTCAAACCAAACCCTTCTAAACGTCTCTTCAATTACGCAGAGATCTCGCTTCGTACACCCTTTAATACAGTGTGGGAGGAATCTTAATGTGTATCGATGGATCTGCTCGATGGAGGAAGACCGAGTTGGCTTTATTGATGTCTATTACATGGGCAATTACACCAGTTTGTCTTCGGTGTGGAAAAATTATGTGTAATTGTACCAAGCAGAGTGTGAATCTTTTATACCAGCAATTTAACAAACTTTTTATGCGCTGGTAAAAAGAGAATACCCTTGAGCCAATTTCCGAATGGCTCTTAGGATAATACCCCGTTTATATGAACCTAATCATGCAATCCCATAGCCTAATTAAATACTTATACCACGCGATACACGTACCTCCTTGGTTGGTATAGAGTAACTCTAACATCCAGGTCAGGTCATTAAGAGCAAAAAGATATCGAGGATCATAATAGCTGAAAGACATCATCCCATAACATTTTATTATGAACACTTTTAGATCAGATGTGACAATTTTATGTTTGAAATCATGCAACGCCACATGTATAAAAAAAAATTGGTTGGTACGAGGTGGTTCATTATTATTGTTGTTCATTATCTGTCTAGAGGAATGCTAAAACACACCTCATTGGCATTCCCTATCCCCCGGTATCCTACTAGTTAGTCCGTGCTAATTTGGTTCGAAGGATATGTTATGGGTACCACAGGCGAACTAACAGCTTATATTAAACTTGCATGTGATTCTATAGGTGTATACATATGAAGGTACTTTATTTAAAACTAGTGCTTCCAATGCAGCCTAGGTTTAATGCCACGTTCCAGATAAGCGCATTAGTCTTTAAGCACCTGTCACATCGATAATGCATTATACAGATAGCTGCTTACATATAATATATTGAGAACATACATTCATTTGCGCTACGGTAGCACTAATTAAGAACTGCCAATGGTATTCCTGGGCGGTTACTTTGGGCCCAATGAGGAGGATGTCAATGAGTCTGCTTATGACCACAGAGCAATGCTGCATCCTCCTCATAATTGATAACCAATCATTCTCCCCTAACAACACCTTGTTTGTGTTAGCTATCTAATCAATGTTAAATGGATAAATGACGTCGACTGAATGTTTTTTCCTAGATAACATGTAACATTTATTTTTTGTGTGCATAAAGGTGCGCATCAAGTTGTACCAATTGCTGCCTTTAGTTCACAGTGTACACAATACTCGTCATGATTTCACCAATTACTTAAATATTTCATGTCATTTCCAAGCCATTTGATAATCCAGGTTTATTGTCATCGTGTTGCGATTAGGACCCTATTGTTGGTTTGTTCTATAGCAACATCCCCACTAACGTTCTCGCTGCGCCAAAGGGTAATATTAGAAATTATTTAACAGCTGGTATTCATCCAGATTTATTGTCCTGCTCACACTGATGATTTGCCATTGTAAAGCCTGGGATACCAGGGGGACTGGGGCCGAGCCACAACAGCCTTGGAGGTCATAGGAGATTGATGTAGACTCCAGGTAGGGCGTCACAGGGCACGCCTCCTGGCTCTGAGGTATGACTGAAGCGCTATCTCCTCCTGTGCTTTCATCTGTCATATTCACCCTGACTGGAGGACCGAGCATTTAACAGAAAAAGGCTTAGGATTGACCTTCTCCATGCATGTCTCTGTGTTTTAATACGATTTCAATATTCAAACAGGCCCCGAAGTTATAGAGTGATCCAGAAGGACCACCAGCCGGTCAACCCCGGTCTCGACCTCTTTAATAATGAAAGGCCTAGATTAATTCCTCCAGGGAGATGAGAGAACCAAGGTCACATTCCATGATCTTAATCCAATTTCAAATCATCCAGAAGTCCATACAGAATAATGATGACGAGACAATTTCAAACTAGTCCCTTGACCACGATAAACCTGATTCATTACCTGTTTGTTGTAGTCCTGTCCCTGAGCTGCGGCGATCTTTTTATACAGTTGGTAAAGATCTCTGCATAGAGAACTAAAGAGAGCAGATCTCAAACCTAGTTAATCTAAAATGCCGGAATTTAGGCACTAAGAACCATCAAGAAGGTAAGTGCTAGAGTTTAACGAACTAAACGAACGGCGAAAATTGACTTCGATTGCTGAAATATTTACTTAGGCCATCGCCATTTTTTACATTCGTTTATGTTGCGTTTTGTTTTCAAGGTGGAAAGCCGGCAGAATGTAATAGAAAAAAGCGGAGTAAAAAGTCGACAGCCAGGGTCAGGTTCAACTAAAAAGCATTCGCACCAGGCGACCTACGGTGCATGCCCGTAATTGTAGGGCACATTCGTTCTTGGCACTCGGCAACTCAGAAAGTTGAAGGGGTCGAACTGAGGCAGAGGTCGATTAAACGAGAGACGGGCTTTAAACAATACTACAGGAGCATATACACACGGTTTGATGGTAAACATGGATGCACTCTCAATTCCCATTCACTATTCAATCCCACCTCCTCTAAGAGCTGAAGCCACCGTATTCCATTTGACTTCAGATAAATGGAAAACGGGACTGTATTAAAACAGGGAACACAACATTTAGCTTCATGGTCTCTCTTTCAAATTCATGAGTCAATGTTTAATAGGTCTGAAAGACATGGCATTGTTCCAGGTGCTTTTGTCCTCGCCACTGTGGGAAAATAGGAGAGAAGTGGATGGGACTTAAGCCAAGGCGGAAAGAATGTTTATGTGGTGAAGAGAGAAACGGTTTAGTCCTCTTGAGGGAGATGCCATACGTGATATTCAGAAAGCGTAGGTTTGATTTATCTATGGACTGACATTTCTGGGATTAAACAGGATCTACAGGCAATAAATAATGCCTCTAGATTCGCTTGTACAAATCACATGTTACACCCAAATATTCTTCCAAAATGGATGAAGAAACCACGCGACAAGAGGTATAGCATCCCATAAAATACATCATTTCTTATCAACGGTTGCATGTTTTGCAACGCACATCTAGACCCTACCCCGTACCATGTTACCCTAAAATTATTAAGGTTCTAAACATGTGATGCGTCTAGTAGCTGTCTTCATGCCACTTTGCATGTCAGCAATGTTTACGGAAGGGCGGGGGGGGGGGTGTATAGGTGTCATAGGTGTATGCACGATCAGGGAGATCCTCTGAGGCTAAAGGTTTAATAGGGCGGATAGACAACTATAGATAGTCCGACAACCGCTCTAGGTTGAGCTGCTGGAGAGTGGATGACCTTCTCTACAAGAGCAACTCGTCCTGCAGTGTCTGCGTGTTTGCTCAAGGTCCTGCTAGTCCATGGCAGGAATGACAGGGCCAAGCCTATATCTTATACTACAGTAGGAAGGGAGGGGGCAGGTGGAGATAAGGACATATCTCGTCAGCGTCGACAGGAATCAAGCTATTAATTCTGTGTATATGAGACCGGGCTTAAAATGGGAGTCCATTCACCTTGTCATGACCTCCATTTTCGCCCTATCATCCCTCTATAGTACCCCTAGGCCGTTCTCCTTTTCTTAGCGGAGAAGCTCTCCCACCCAGTCTCCATGGTCAAAATGTAAAACAAGCCATTTGCATTTCTCATACCATATGATGCGACCACTATAAATGCTATAAACTCTTTACGACTAGAGACAGGTGCGTATTTTATAGGTTGTCAAGATCTTCATTTCTACTTATCAGAATATCTTATAATGTGAGTTATATGGCTCAGGCTGAGAGATCAGATCCAGAATAGGTAAGCAGGGGCACAGGTTCATAGTTCAATGCAGGTCGAGAATCTCCAACCCTTACCTAACAGTGGGAATCAAACAGATAAAGATGAGCTTAACATCCGAATATTCTGACAATGTGTCTTTCTCTTATTACAAAACCTGCGGGGCAATGTTTGGTGACTCCAGATGTAGCTTTCTCGCCATAGATAGATGATATTCCCAGCAAAACATGAGGGTGGAGAAGTAACATATGGTAGGTTCAGCTCGTGTATGCATGACCATTATCATGCTATCCTACCAAGCTGGGGATCCTATTGTTTCACAAATATCATAGCTGGGGTTGCGGGCATGATGCCAGATGTGGATTTCCAGCATTGGAATGCACCCAGGTGTGATTAAGAAATGCATGAAGGTGCATATTGTTATAATAACAATGCCTTCCAACCTAAAATGTCCTCCATCTTCAGTTAATGCTGTCTCTTAAAAGGAAAGCATCGTGCTCATCCTATACCCCTTAACACATATGGGTCAGATTTTCAGAAAATGTACAATTAACAGCTCTACACATTTAGTCAATTCTGCTAAATTAGGCTGCAATTTGGCCAATACTAGGTAAATTCGAGTATATTCGGCATTGCATTGATTCTAGCAATCTGTTTGGTAAGGTTGAACTATATTTTGAACTTTATTTTCATCTGACATTTGGGTTATTTGAGAGGATTTGTGAAGGCGAATTGTACATTTTCTGAAAATCTTACCCATATATATGTGTCATCGGTTGGATTTAACCATGGTAATTACACCAGGTGACTAGGATGGAGATGGCGGTAGTTGTGTACTTCCGTTTGTATATTTCCAATGACTCATAACTGTCAGTCCCTGAGTGTTAACCAGCTTCCTAGTAATTAAATATGTTACTCAACATATAACCTTTAGCGTTAAGTAATACTTCGTCATGCCTCTCTTCCACATTCCAAATCCTGGCATTACACGGGGAATAATTACTAGGAATTCTCGAATGCCTATCACCTGCTTGTAAGTGAGATCTGACTCGTGAGTAGAGTACTTTCTTAGAAATGCTGGAGGATATTATATTTCAAGTAGAATCACGAATATTTCTGTCGCCTCCAATCAGTATAGTCTTATCGAGGTCGAAGAATATAGGTATTTGTTGCCTAGTCGAAGAATTTCCCTCAAGCTTCAACATTGAATTCAGATGATATTGCCATCCTATCTGCAATTGTTCCCATACATGTATTTATTTCGCCATTTCCACATTGATAAAGGTGTTATTGATTGAATACTTTTAGTGGAATTTCCGATAAGACATGCATTGTAGTAAACAGAGATAGAGATATCACACCCTCGTAATTAACTCGGGAGCAAATTGGTAGAAAACCAACATCATAACATGGGCGACAATTTCCTATGCTACTCACAGGCATTATGAGGGAACATGCATAGATGATCCAGGAGTTGGCAGTAAATTTTAGTACTGTGCATGCATGTATCCCCCTAAGTGGGAGCCCAATTGATTTGGGTATATTTCCATGAAGACAAGGCGGTCAAAGGGTGGCGACATTTTATGCACGCCCTTCATCAATGGACAAATGTCAGTCACTAAACCAATCACCGCCATCTTGTGGCTGATGGTGCTACCACTGTTCAGCCATACATAATTAATTGAAAATGGGGCTTAGGCTCCTCGCAGAATCCCGGTAAAAGGGGTGATTTTAGTCCTAACTTGCTTACTCCAATGTTTCTTGCCACTCTTTATAGTAAAAAAACAATACTTACTATAGTTACTCCTGATTATCGCATTGGGACCAGCACGACCCAGTAAATACTGCACATTTATCTTTCCTCGTCTGAAAAACTATATATATAGGTTAATATACTGTCTATTGTCATTTTTGATCATACACGTTCCCAAATACTAATGCAAATATTTTGTGGTAAATGTTCCAAGGATCCGAGTTAAATCGAGTGGGTGTTGATTGGTGTATTGACCAGAGTATGTTGGTCCGTTGTTTACCCAAGGGACCTAAAGGTCTAAAGTGAATCCTGTTAAACGTCCACCGTCAACGCTCAAGGACATTTACTTACCTGACGCCCATCGTCTTCTAAAAGGTCATTCCTGATTTATCTAACCACAAATGGGATGGAATGAATCTACGGACCTACGAGCTACACAACTAACTAAAGATACAGACAGGTACTTTAAGACATGCTTTGTAAATAAATATTTACCTCGGGGAAGAAGCAATCGAGTTCATGGCACCTTAGAATTCGTGAGGAAAGAGGGAACATAAAAAAATTAACAGCGATTCACTGGCGGTCCCATTTCCATATAACGTGCACTGATGGGACTTTGACTACGCCTTAGAGCATAATTACTGTCTACCTGTTCACATTTATGTGCCCTTAACGAAGCAGAAAATGACTATAAAGGGTTTACTTGAGAGATGTTTCAAAGGTATTTCCCTGTTTATATCTAAATCAGTCATCCCGTCGATATCCATACCTGGATAAATATAGCTTTTATATTCACATCTCAGAAAGGATCTAGGCGATGGCAGACTAATTACGTCAATTAATTGTATTTCCGTGACAGTTATTATTAGTTACAGCATGTCATTCTATGGATGAGTGTAAGGAGCGGTGTGCAGGGTTAATGCTCCATGATTACAACAGGGCCTTTTCTCCAACGTCTACTATTGTATGATATGTGTTGGGGAAGTAGCATCACGTCACCTTTTAACCGAGCTTTCATCTCGCCTCTTTCTTCTTTGATTCTTTTTCTCCAGCCTCCTCCAGTCAATGGGAATAACCCCTAAGGTACAGGTTGTGGTAGGAGGTGGTGCTAGAAGTGTGTGTGGTAGAGGTAGTGGTAGCACTATAGGTACACCGGAGGCACTCCCATCTGAGAGCATCATCTATCAACCCAGGGGCATCCACGGGGACGTATTACCTCCTCTCCTCTCCAGGTACATCTTAGCCATTATACCAACCTGACACTGCTGATCGCAGGAGACTATTCCTGTCAATGCTCTCTCAGTGTCCGCTGGGAAAAGGTGGCCTCCCAATTAACTCCCAGATCCATCATCTGTCTCCGCACTGTTACGCATGAATTGTTGCTAATTCAAGCCCACTATATACAGCACGTAGCAAACCGTATGTGACTGTGCTCTGGCTAATGAGATATTGACATGCCACGTTATAAAGGTACAAAACTAATTACATCATTGTGTTATAGTATGGCAAGGTACACATTCTCATTTATAACTATACGATTGCTGCTTGAACAAATATATATGTTCACATGTGTGTGATTGTATATTTTATGGAATTATATAAATATTGATCTCAGTGTGCAAATTAGATGTTTGTTTCCTGAGTGTTCCCCATTGTACGGACATACAACTGGGTGATTTAACTTGCTTTAGTCATGCCCGTACAGTACGGTATGTCGTGATTAGATTGTCTTTATCGAATAGATCCGGGCTAAAGTATCAATGGCATTATACCCAGACGAAATCGACCGCTAATTCAATACACGCCGCAAAATGGAGCCAAATGCGAGAATCAAGAGAAATGAGAGAGCTATTGCCTCAAGCTCAGGTCCAATAAAACAATGGCACCAAATGTAAGCATTAGGTCCTCTCAGTGATATACTGGAATGATCATGATAATATTTAGCTACTAAGCTCTGTGCTGTAAAAATGACCGATGACATCAAAGGTAGCTGGGTGAAATATGATAATACCCCCATTGGGATATCCGAAGTATGCTATTTCTGGTCTTTTTACGTTCCACTTTACAGTCGCTCTATTGGTGGAGACTGTATTGACAAGATGGACATATTTTCTAGCTAGACCTCCACCTAATCTATGACCATGGCGAATTGCTGGGACAAGGCCTTAGTTCAGACCGATGCCAGGACCCGGTTCTTTCTTATCGAGCGATAATAGGTTCTGTATTGACCCCTAGTAGTGAGGTCCGGCCAGGAGGGGATTGCTTATAGCTCCAGGGCTTTAAATGTAGCGCTTACTACTAGTGTGGAAGGCAGGGTGCCGGAGAGAGGGAGAAGGGGCCTGGCAGGAGAGAAAAACTGCAGGAGAGGAAAACATGATCGTGACGAAATTGGGAGTTCAAATGCTGGGTTTGGGGGTAATCGAAGGTGCTAAGAGGTGGAGAGGATAGTACATGCATAGCTTGCGCTAGATTGCTCTCCTAGGCTCTGTATATTGTGGGACCAGGGACATTTACTCTGTCAAGCACTGTAGCAGAACTACTTCGTGCTTGGGTCGATTAGGTTTTGGTCTTAGCTAGGGTTTAGTGTGTGGTGCTTCGTGCATTGAGTGTTTGGGTTTACCCCAGTTCATGGATTTAACCGACAACCCTGATCGTCCATTGATTCCGCCAGATTGGATTCAATTGCGTTCATCATTCGACGACCACCTTTCCAGCTTTACCTCACTCATCCTCAATCTCCAAATGTGCTGATTGCTGGATTTGATGATTCTTGCACTGCATGAGGATTTAGATCATTTGCCAGTTGCTTAGCTGCGTAGACCCATTGCTAGCCACTGCATGGTGACCCGGCATAAAAGGCGATAAACAGGTACCGTGATTGGTAAACTCCATGGTCTATGAAATTGAAGACAACATACAATAACACTCACATTCCTTACGCGCACCCAATATGTAATAGCAGGAACCAACAAGCCATAACCTCGAAGAAGCTTGTATCTCCATTGTTTTGAAAATGCATTATAAGGGATGTAACCTGAATTTATTCTAGTCAGCATGCAGGAACTTTAATATTATATTGCACACCATTAGATACCATTTTTTTGCAGTTGATGATTTTAAGATGATAAAGAGGTATGGTGCGTGAGGTTGTGAAAGACACAGGAGATGAACCCTGTCATATTATTCAGATCCATAGTTTAGCCAGCCAGACGCTATGACACATAGGCAAACAGAGGAGAGAGGTCTACAACAAGCCTACAAGTAGCTACCCCGGAGCTAGTCTCTCTATGTGGGCCCCAATCAACACAATGTGGAACTGCGGCTGAATTCTATTTGCAAAGGTTGTGTCAGCGCATAGTCGGAGCAAACCACATAGCGGCTGCAGAGTGTGAGAAAAAGAGAGAATAGGAGGAAGGGCGTGGCGAGAGGGAACGTGGTGAAACAGTCAGAAGAAAATGGCACTGCATCAAACGAGGCGAATTTGCTATGTTCATTGTGACCGTTGTACATATGCAACAAATATATATAAACCCCAGTGCGCCCTCCTAATCCTATAATGCTTACAAATTTAACTAGCATTTACGGCGCATGAATAACAAGACTACACCTTGGGGCTTCGTACATTTAAATTCAGAAAGAGAACCCAAGGGATTAAAATGTTAATGCCCCCTTGGGAAGCATATAATAATTATCTGCCTTAAGATGTGTGGGCGTAGATGGATAAAAGGATTTTAAGCCTGACCTGCATACTATATGAGAAATGTTGGACTACTCAGATCGACAACTTCGATTGGCTGAACGCTTCACATACAAGCTACTGTCAGGAAAGAAAGCAAGGATTCCCAGGCATGCAAAGTATGTAGCAGAGCGTCGTAAACATAAAAACATCTCTCTCAAACGGAGTTTAAAGGAAGCAGGCGCCTAAGCGCATGCATTGTTACGACCTAAGTACATAGGGACTTCGGAGCTTAACTGGGACATCGGGAGGTTCAATGAGAGATAACTATTCCGGCGTGGTGAATCCATTGGTAGGCAGGAATAGCAGCCATGTGAAATGGGTTAAGTGCACGTCTTACATTGAGATTGACAATCAAAAGTCACAAATTAGGACAACCAAAGCAGCAAGATGCAAGGAGAGTAAGAGGAAACGCCAAGTAAAATAAATAAATAAATAAACGCACGATTATAAAGCAAAGGTAATCTACATCGATGCATGGATGAAAGAGGAAGGGTTGCGGGAGGAATGATGGCAAGGGAAGCATTTCCCATGGTAAATATGCCGTCGGCGATGATATATTTCCTTTTAAGTGAAGGTAAATAGGTTTCCTCTTACTGCAATTCAGCGAAAATAGAAGCCATTTGCAGGATATACACACATAGGGAACATTTATAAACACACTGTGTTTGTCTAGTATACCACCATCGTCCCCCAAGGCAATGTGGCGACGGTAAATCCGAAGTCGACAGATAGAAGGAAGGGTGTATGTATGATATATAATTTTATCCAAAATCCATCGAGGGATGAGGGAGAGGAAGGTTCTAGACATCATTTAGTGATCGTGGAATGTGGGAATATTATACAAATAGGTTCTTGAACACAAAGCTCCGGTTGAGCCCGGTCCAATAACAAATCTCACTTCTGATCTCGTTATAAGAAATTAAATTAAATGGCATGATTGAGCTGACGGTAAAACTAATCGACTTCATCACGGTCTAATGTCTTTGGTTTAACTCAAGCAATTTTTCCCGTGACATGGAGAGCTTGCCTGTATTAACTTGTAAATAGACTGCCTGGCCCCACGCATGCGATCCTTTGGTAATCTCTTGTTGCTTTTTTTCCAGCATCTTAGTGGACTACCGCTAAGGACAAGACTTAATTGATACACGCCAATGGTGCACCCTTTGATTGAATAAGCATCTTTGGATCGTGGCCAGGGTCCAGCTTCAATAGCAAGCCGCCTGCGATTCCCAATTTTCTTAGACTACTTGCGTGACCGTAGGCATTGCCGTTACTCCCCACGGCACAGGCCCGCGTTAAACGACACTTTCCATCCTGAACTTAATCCCTTAAGTCTACTCTCTGTAGGTAAAATGACCACATTTACGTTCTAACAACCACATTTCAATCTGGCATACAGAGACCAGTCCATCAAAGACTGGCTTTCTTTTTAAGATGACTATTTGATGGCAGTTGTATTGGGGAAGGTAAGGAATGATTTAGCACTTCGACACACATCGGTAATCCCTTTTCCTCTCTACCTCCCTCCCTCCTCCCAACGCCCAACTCTCCCTTTGAAATAGGATTCCAGACGGTGATCCGATACATGTTCCGGGATTTCAGCGGGGTTTAGTTATTAATGAGGCATGTTTGTAAGGAGGTAAACAGATTAATCCCTTCTCAAATGTCGTTCAAACGGACGACCTATCTTTTTTATATGAATGCCCTATTTTAATGTACTGACAGGTGTTCGGTTTTGATAGCTCGCTGGCTGGCTACGGTTAGGGTCATATCTTGTCTGGCAATCGATGTCTATCATAAAATGTCTGAGTCATTAAGGTCAAAGCATGACTGGTAATTAAGTTACAAGAATACTTCCAAAGTGATGTACAAAATCTGCTCACAAGAAAGTTTCAGACACAGCACATAAATGCGTGCGTACGCATCTCATGTAGAATGGTGTTCAAACAGGTAATATTCTGTCCAATACCTGTTCAAATGAACCATGAGCATTGCTGAAATTTCAATGGAAAATTAATATAATAATATCACCAGCTGTGCATCAGCAATATTGAAAATGCTGCCATACATAATATAGGCAAGCTGTGCGCGGATATTTGTTAGTGTGGCTATATTTTAAATTATCATATTGGAAAAGATATGACAATAGCAAATTTAAAATATCGTCTTTCGACGTGGACTTAATAGTTAAATATAAGAACATAAGAAAAATGCAAAGATATGCCAATAGAGGAGCATATTTTCATTGAAAAGAGGGTGAAGAAATATATAATTTGATATTCCTAACTGCTGAAGAATCGAGGACTCGAAAATGATGGAGGATGGATGGGAAATGAGAGATAGTGGGAGGCTGTGGGAAGTGACAAGCACCAATAGTAGTAAGATTCTACCTCCTATTTACTACCTTATCCAGGGAGCCTGTCACAGGCAGTTGGGGAGCCCCTGCAGTGGGACTGACCGTAATCTCAGCTCGTCAATTGCACAAAGTCACTGCTATTCACTGCCAGTATGTACTGAGTGGCAGAACTTAGGGAATCTAGCAGACCTAATCTCTAACCGCTGCAAACTCCACACCCTCCTCTTCCCTTGCTTCCATCCTTTCTGTACACTGTACACCTAAACCCAAAGCCTCTTCCTTCCCACACCTAAACCCTGCACCTTATTCCTCCCCTTTCCCTTCTACCAATCTTGCCCGCCCATCTCTTGGCACCCAAACGCTACTGCAGTCACAATTCAAATCCACCTCAAACACCCGACCGCCATCATAGCAAATTTCCTAACCTCCCACCACTCCTGGCGAACCTGCAGTCTGGGCCACTACTGTATTCAGAAAGCCCCGGCGAATCCCTAATATCAATAGAAACCTAATCAAATTCCTCGCGAGGTCTTCTTTCATTCAGTTGCATTTACACACCTTTGTGTCAATTAAGCTGGTCAATATTGAATCAGGAGGCAGCTACGGGCGTCTCCTGGAGTTGCTAATCGGTGGGAAAATACTTGGTAAACGCCCCTCTAATGATGATAAAGCACTCAACTAATTTTTCCTCTGCCCACAAGAATACCAATCGTTTTGTTAAACCTTGGCGCCGTTAGGATTGTTCCCCTCGAAAATGAAACTGTTTGGTTTATAGGAAAACATGCGATTTAGATTCGTCCTTGCGTGTTCCAGATATGGAGAAAATGAATGGTTATTTGCTCCGGTGTGTAGCCAATATTGTCCCGAGTAGTTCCCGAGCTGGCAGACCCAACATCGAGGAGCTGCTAACCAGACTTTCCCCCTTTAGACAAAGAAAATAATAGAAAATTGATTTTGTCCCAACCAGTCGATCCGTTGCTGTTTCACCTTTCCGGCGTCATTGGCATACTACCAGGGCCAAGGGCACGCCCTGGTAATATGATAATTGAATGGGGAGAAGGTCTATATTTATTCCCTCTGTTTTAAAAAATATGGTGTGGGAAAATTTCATATGGATAATGTCAGCAGCAATTTCCCACCGTGGAATTCACTACTGCTTTGGCAGGCAGTTTCAACTTTAGGGAAATGATTGGGCAGAGGGAGAGAGAGAACGCGAGAGAAAGAGACAGGGGAAGAGAAAGAAAATTGGGCAGAGAATGGATTCACCTGTATTGTATTATCACTAGGTTCTGCTACGTTGGGAAAGGGGAACTATACGGACAGTATTTTGGGTGTTTCATATATATTCCTATATAGCAAATGCTTGAATAGCCTCGTTATTGGAAACGCAGGGTTAATATTCCAGAAAACCCATTAAGTAAAAGATAATTATGCTTGCCAGACATATTTCAACTTTCTCATAAAAGGTTGTTACATTCAGACACTGAATTCTTATCATGGCACCAAGTATTTAATTAGTGTCAGGCATTGATATTCAGGCATGCATCCTTACAATGGAAAGTGTCTTCATTTCCAGAGGAATGATTAATAAGAAAGCTATCTAGGAACGAGAGAGGAAGAGAGAGAGAGAGAGACGAAGAGAGAGAGAGAGAGTGAGAGAGTGAGCGAAAGGAAGTAAGAAAGAAGGAAGTGTTTGGAATGCATCTAGCTGTGTCACGTCTTGGTGGATGTTTGTGATAAGTCAGGTGTTTTGACCATCAATTGATCTGAAGCTCTTCCTGCAGGGGCTAGACAGGAGGAGAAGACTCTGGATACCAGTATCACTAACTTGTAACTTACACTTACCAATTTATCATAAATATCCCCCCCCCCCCCCCCCAAAAAAAAAAAAAAAAAAATAAAATCCTATCACCGGCAGTTCTACATCGCATATTTTTAAATACTGGGGCAAAACATCAGAAGGTAGAGAAAAAGGTAGCACTCAAACCAAATCTGTGAGAGAATACAGAGTTTTGAGTTAGAATCCCAATGTGTCATTTTTTTTCAAAAGAAATATCTCATTGTTAATTTCCGTGATGGAAGTCTGATGAACTTTGACACTTTGCTTTTAAAGTATGACATCCCTAGACGGACTTGATTTTGTGTGAAACTGGCTTCTAGAGTCTGTATCGTGTATGGGGGATAGTTTTCCTTCAGCACCAGTATGTGTCGCTTCATACGCACATGTTTCTGAAGTGAAGCTGAAAGGGTTGTGATCGTCATGCATGATTGGCCTCTTTGACTGTGATGGACTTTCCAAATTGTAAAGAGCACAATCCTTCCTTCATTGTAGTTGTTTCGTGAAATGCCTATGAAAACGCATTAACATTTTGTGGTTTTGTCATTTTCAAAAGCTGTATTAGGCCTAGACTCTGGATAATATTTTGTTAGGTGAATTATATATGTTTCATATGGGATTTCAGTAGATTATTGTCCGGGAAACTCAAATTCGTAGGACTTGGAATATGCAATCTTGTTTGATAATCTGCTCTGCTTTGACTCTTATTCTCCCTGTGTTCCTGACATCTCCATGATTTGATCACCAGAACACCATGACCACATATCCTGATCCAGACTCTCGTATCAAGACCACCACCTCCCCGTCATGCCACTACAAGGCCACCACACCACCTCTGGTACCGCCAACCCTGCCAATCTGTCTTATGCATACTTATAGGGGCCGTTCATGGGAGTACGCCCCGCACGTAATATTGGTTTCCTCCAGTGGTCCATATATTAGTTCCTCCGGTGGCAGGATGATTGATAGGACGCCTCCTTGCCACACCCCTCCTCTATAGCCACCCCTCCAGGTGAAAACCTTCCCTCCCGCATAGTCCAAGGAGGTTGGACCCAGAGGATCAACTTATTGTCTCTTTTTATTTGTCCTCAGGCTGCAACAGCTGTGGCAACTATAGGAGACTTTGGTATATATATGTATATGTATCCCTCCCACGTTGGGATTTCAATTGGGGCTGTATGCTCAAAGCAAAAGCAAATATATTGTATTATACCATGAACCCTCGCCTCTGGGGGACACTCAAACGCCTGGCATAAAGGTATGTTTTATTCGAGAGACAGACCAAAAAAAGTTGGCGATGAATCAGACCCGACCAAGAACAAAGCGAAGGAAATAAAAAGTGGATTTTCCGTATCCACTCACTTCTGACGAGTCATGCCATATGTTTATGAGTGTTTACATTGTATAGATTACCTGCATGCTTACACTCATAAGACCAATGGTAAAAAAGACTCTTTCAGATTATTTCTGGTACTGCATATGGGTATGTTTGTCAGTCCTGTACCAGCTCAAAGGTGGTCTCTGACCAAGGGGTTGTATAAAGCACTCCTTCGGATGTTATTCTGTACTGCCGCTCTATATTTTATGACTAGCGTTCTGGGGACTATACGCCAGGCCGTATCTAATTAGTATAAATACAAGAGGCAATAGTAATAGTATGTATATTTTAAAGTTATATGTAAATATGTGCGGTATAGTTGATATAAGAAAAAGAAGAATTATATGAAAGTCCATACAGCAAGATTTCAGGGTCAATGGTTCTAATTCCTTGCTGTTAACACACAGGTCTCATTACACCATAAAGATATTTAGTTTTAAAACCGAATACTTTATATTGTGTCATAGGATCATATTGTAAATCATGCCCTTTTTGTAAAGAGGGAAATCCTCTTTCAATTCCCGTTAGGCGCGCTAATTCATACATTTGTATTTATATTATATGCCGTTCAATGCATGTAAATAATCGTCAATCGAGCCTACAAATTATCATAGGAATGAAGTCGTACAGGCGAGCCAATATAGAAGCCTATATAAAACATGTGCATTGTAGGTCTGTACGTAACATAAACGCAAGTCATATCACTGCCACTAATGAATTTCAACTAATGTATGGAAACTATATTGAATGTCATGAAATGGCTGAAGGGAGACATACATATTCTTTGTCTTAGCCATGCGCATCCCTCTATGAAGTAGTTACATGTAATGCATATCCAAAAGAATTGCCATACAAATTTAAGATTTAAATACACGTGTTGAGAAGAGAAAAGAGATGGATAAGAGATGTTTTTTTTACATTTTCGTCCCTGGTGGATTGTATAAATACTTTAAAAAATGGAGATTTAAACAACAGAAGGGACCTCCGAAGGTTATCAATGGAACTGGTTTTTGTCCCCGGACCGTTCAGAATTGCCATTATGTATTCGTTGTTCAAATATGCATTGAATGACAGAGTCAAAAACAATTTAACAGATGTCCATATTCCATGATGCCTGGACAAAAGAGCAGAACTCGCATTCCAATGTATAGAGTTAAATTGATGCTTCCATCGCGTTTCGATTAAGATTGATATTGCCTAGGCAAAACCGATGTTACATTGACGCTCCATATTCTAATGGCATGTATTTCACTTAGACAACTAAACGGGTGGGAATGCATTTGTGCCAGCATAGAATGCGTCCATTGAATCTGTGACATATCATGAATGATTCAGAATGACCCACATGGATACAATCTATAGGACTGTGTTTTCCATGAGGGCAGTGTATGAGAGTTTTTAGAGGCATGTGCCATCGATTATCCGAGACTCCATTGGGCGATTGTGGGAGGCTTGCCACATTTGATTGTATATATCTGTATCCACTATTCCTTTACAATGGAAGGTCCAGGGGAAGCCACCGATAGCTGACACAGGTATAGACTATCCTATGATATATGGCCGGTCACTGAAATGGGCATAAAGGGGAAAAGATCATGTATTTCTAAAGCCTACATATGATAACAAGAGCGTGCAAAGTATATCCTTCTATATGCACCAATCCTTGTGCTTCTAGACAAGCCAAATCCAGGGCCGCCAGAAAATGTATGTCCAGGTGCCACAATGGGGGAATGTCATTGCATTACTATATGCAACCAGTAGATTGGTCGATTTATGTATGGCTTTTATAAGCCACAGTAGAAAACCATGCACATGAATTATTTGTTAGGGCGCATTCATTACGGGAGAGACCCGACTGGAATATCTCGGTTTTCCAATTGCTTCCCCAAATTGTTATTATCATCAGTGATAGTCTTAATATCCGGAACACTATCACATCTAATATGTTTAATACAGGTATGCAAAAGGACATAATAGCAGGTTTTCTTTTCGGGTAACAATGATAGGAACTCCCTGAGAGCTCTTCCCATTCTTCCTCAAATATTAATCAACCCATTGATCATGATCAAGGTATTTAGGTTTCCAATTCTATAAATCATGGAAGACAAACGACCCCTCCCTTCCTTGATAGATTATTTCTCAGCCATCCCAAATTCCTCCAAGTCTTGGAATGGTAAAAATAGATTTTTCATATTCTAAAATTAGCTTTTACTGCAGACAATGATCAGTCAATATTGTCAAATTCAGTTTCAATTTCTGGGGAGCCTTAAATACGACTTCTGTGGAAGCGCTTGGGGGAGGTGTTTCCTGGGTACTTTGAGCATTGTCGGAGGTTGCATTGGTAGATGTTGCTAAGGTCCTCAGGAAAGGTTTTAATATATTGAAAATCGCATATCCTGGAGTGGTCCCTTTGATGGGTGTTAGGATTCCTTCTTCTGAAGTAGAATATAGATAAAGATGGAATATTGATCATTCACGCTCATAGCCTTGGGATATGCAAATCTATTTCTAGTCAATATATGATATTTGTACTTTTGATAATGAATTCATTGGAGCTAATGGTCGCAGATGTGCAAACTTTAGAATATATTCATTGCAATTGTTGTGTTTACGCTGCATAGGCGATTGATGCCTACTACTATTCGAGATAAGTCATCTGTGACTAATCAATACGTGCCAGAACTGTTTCCAAAGATGGCATACAGCTAGATATACAAACATACGCAGGACGAAGGTATCATGAATAGACCAGACAACATATCCTACGCGTATGTACACATTGCCTTTATCACCAGATTTATCACATGGGAAATCACTGCCCTTATAACTCGGGACCTTGACAAAGAAATTCAATATTGACATAACATGTCGCCCATCTAAAACGGGTTATGAAACATAATCAAACATGCTTTCCTTGACAGTGACAACACAAGGAGTCCACACCGCCTCAGCCTCTCCCAAATACCCCGATTGTCTGCGCAGTCAATGTTTGCGCGCCAGGACATGGCCAGGCCATGCGCCTGCTATTGCTGATCGCTTGTCCCCTGACACGCGCTCTGCCATCAAATTTGACAGGTATGGAACGGTGACATGGATTTTTTTCCGGTCCTCTACAAACACGACCTGATGTGTAGGTCCATGTAACAGGAATCAGAAACATTGGCCATAGATTTTGTCTTCTCCCCTCCCCCAACCTAAGGCAGTCTAACGCCTTGGACACCACCACCACCACTATCATCACCTCCACTATCAACGAATAAAAGCCACCAAACACTGCGGGGCTTTTTCTTCCCCTTTTTGACGCTGGCCATACACCGAGGCCCAGGTCCTTAACACAGATGTCCTGTCAGCCATAGAACAGGATTGTCAGGTCGCATGGTGGAAAATGATGTTATCTCTTGTCCACAGATAATATTGCCTGGCATTGATTCATATGATCTGTGAATAATTGATATCGAAAACCCCCTGGCCAAAATACCGCAATTGATAGATAAAAAAACATCGCTAAGTTACTGCTCAATTGCTTATCGAATCAGATAAAAATATTGGATGGTGGGAAAGAGCGATTGGGGAACATTTGACTTCATAATTGCATTGGGACCCTATATATATCATCTGAATGTCCTAACTACTGTACAGAAATAGTCAGCTCGATTTCAAGGTACTACTGGATACTAACCTAAGGGTTAAGGACAACATTATTGATAATCGTATAAGTTAGAGGTACGTGATGGATGCGTCTGGTGTTCATGCAGACTGGGTAACTTTATCTGTTGTGGGAGTTTGCGTCACACTGCATGAATCTAGGCCCTGCTTCTGAGATGACTGTGTCTGTATAGATCATGAATAGAATCAAAGGCATCTGTTTCTAAAAGGAGCAACGGGTTTTTCTTACGCCCTTCAGTTTTCTTCCAAACAATTTAGGGACGAAAAAGGGAGGAGCATATCCATCTCTATTAAACATACATCAAATATCTCTTTTTTTAAATGACTTTAGGTAAAGAGAGTGGGAAACGAGTAGTGGATAAGAAGAATGGCCGATTCCAACTGGACACTCTTGCCTTGCTGCAAAAGTCTTTCTCGACCCATGTTGTTGTGATGGAATGAGTGAGTTTTTCCTGAGGCCGTTTTCTCGATAGATGTACTGGCATTTCCATCCAGTGTCAACTTTGTGTGTAAAACGTAGGTGGCTGTCGGGCGCCTAGATAGACGATATGGGTAGAAAGGCAGTAGCTGTATAGCTGAGTGGGAGATGGACTTGGGCAGTGTAAGAGGTGGAGAGAAATGGAAAAGAGTAAATTGTTTTTGTTCCACCAGAAAGGTAAAACGGATTTCGGCCTTCATGACCAATTGGACTCTTTTATAATGGGTAAATAGAGGACACGATTGTGGAATTTATATCGTTATGGCAATTCCGATCAATTCATATAGAACGATGACCCCTTTAGGAATAAACTACTTATAGAACGTATTCCGTCTATGTTGTGGCCTTTGCAGAACAGTTCAACTAGGAATGCAAATGGTAGTGGTAATTATGAGCACATTGTGTTAGTTAATTGCTCCATTGTATAACTTAAAGCTGCCATCTTAGAGTGTCCCTGGTTTAGATGAATAAGGTTTGCGTTAGGACTAACTCGCTTTGGCAATATTCCCATGTTATCTATCCTTTTCATTCGGTGCAATACCCTTTTATTGTGAATTATGGGGGCGAATAGAAAGCAATTGATACGAAAAATGGGTCTGAATATGGGCAAGATGTTCAGGCGAGCAAATAAATGTATGTGAACATTTGACTTCTGTGGGAGACCCTATGACTACATTGCACCAAGTCTCACTTTCCCCCGGTCACCTTCCAACTGCCTTCACACCATTGTGTTTGGGACCCAATGGCCAGGATCGATAAAACATCAAAGAATTTGATTGCACTGTCCCCAGGGGCATGATGCATAATGGTTATTGTCTGTGAGTGGTGCTGGACTCCCATCTAGATCTGCCCTATCCTTAGGCAGCATCCCTTTGTGCCTAGCATTTCACCCTAATAAAACATATCCTTTGTAGACTTCTTCCTCCATCCCTCACCACCACTACACCCACCAGTCCGAATGATGCGTAGCCCTTTACAATATCCAAGTTAATTCTATTCAGGAATTGGGGTAAGCGAACTTTAAAATGTGGCACTGAATGAATTAATTAAAAGCTTATATTTCCATCACACACACCATCAGGGATGTTATCATGAATGAAACAGACTTTGTTTCCAAAGTAGGTGCTACCGAAATGCCTTGTCTATGTGAACAAACTGGATTAATTCGCAAATGGATAGGCTTGTTAAGCAGAGTTTCAAAGCTACAGTTGGCTCTGCCATGGGTAAATCAGATTTGTTGCGATATCAGAGGAATCGGGATTTTAATGAAAGGCGGGCTTTAAAAATTCTGGCACAGCTAGGCCGGTGTGACTGTTGATTGAATTTTCAGGGAATAGTGCATGTCTGTTTAGCTACCGGTATGTCGATCCCATTGCAAGGCATTTTCACCAAAGCATTGGCTACTGATTTCCAGCTGGAAGCAGTCGTACTAACTGTGTCTACATGCAGTGCACCCGACCCCACTGATCTCTACGTCCACCTTCACAGATCTCTGCCCTCATTGAAGTTCTGTATACAGTACCATGAAGTGTTGGTGTCCAAAGAGTAAGTAAAGACCTTCCTAAAAACAGTGCCACCAGTGAGAAGTGGTGTTAGTCGATTGTAGAGGCGCAAAGTTCTGTGGCCAGTATGCAGTATAGATGGACATCCGTTTACATACACTTAGACGGCTGCATGCAGGGGGCCTTCGCAAGTATCAGGATACAGTGGTCTTCATGAAGCATAACTACCTCAGGGGCAGGGCTTCACACTAGGCCATTTGTTAAATTTCATTAGAACAGTCTTTCGCCTCGCACATACCAGAAGCCACCCCTTCCTTACGGGCTGGGGTGGCAATAGCGAACACTTTCTCTGTATTCTCCTCTGTCCAGCGACCGTGATGATGTCCAGCGGCTTTATCACACTCACAACATTTTCTCGAGACCTGGTCCAGGGTGGTTTTAAGTGTAAACATGACTGTGATCGGTCTTGCGACGAATTCATACCATTCAAGTAGAAAGGAACAGCTTGATAGCAAGGAGAGGATGAGGATAAAGACTGAAGTGTGGGTTTTGGGCCAGAGCTTCTTATAGCGGTTGTAGAGAAGATGAAGGACATAGGCCTTTCATTTTATAACCAACCTATATCCACTAGCCCTCCCCCGTTTCCATATACCATTAGACCCCTTCCTAATATCCAGCCATTGCTTTCTAAAAAAAACCTTTACCCTCACGTCCCGTATCACATTAATACACAGTTCTTTGGTTGGATATCTTTGCCGGAGGCCTCCGGCCTAAAATGGCTTGGAATTACTTGGCTCTTTCTTGTGCTTCCTATTGCCCGCGGCCTAGAATTGCGAGGTCATTTCTGGCGGTTAAGACAATCCAGCCCCTTCCTTGATAAACAGTCTCTTTTGAGCATGCATTGGTATCAATCAAAGTCTATTGTGTCTATTTTTAGCCGGATGCTTTCAATACATTCGGGATTGCTGACTGTTGAGAAACAGCACTCGGTGAAGATTGGGCAAAACTGCAAGTGAAAGTGAACTGAAGAATGATATGGACAATAGACTGGGTTTGCGCCCGAAGAGGCTTTCTGCCGATGTAACTTGTTATATTGCCTTTAGGGCTACTTTGGATAAACAGCTTAAAGCTTGAGGGAGATTTCTATCACATTGATTTACATGTTTCGTCCTGCTCTTGCAATGAAATTGCCAGTCCCTCTATTATTCATCCCATCGTTTATTACGGGAATAATAAATAAAGGTCTGAATCTAGTTTTGCCGAACTCCCTTTTTTTGCTTCCCATAGATCAGTATCAGTAAAGATGCCAGTATTCTCTCTTCGTAGGAACAACCCCCTCAGCACGCTACAGCGAAAGAACTGAGCCTAATAGCCTCTGAGTAGAGGCTATATGCGGAGGTTTATGAATATTTAACGAGGATGTAGATTTATTTTGAATTTAAATCGCTACTTTAGTTCTCAGGTGCAAATGCCTATATCCTTCCTCATAAGAGCTTGGCCCCAGGCGTAAACCAGGCCGTCTAGGATACCGGAAGTGGCGATAGCGGAGAAAGATATCCTCCACAGGTTGCCCTCTACGCCAACCCCACCAGCCGGACCGAGCTAGATCCAGGATGCAGTTAATTTAACCTTGCAATAATTGGGTGGTGGGAGCGATGCGTTCATTTGCCAACCGTGGATTCTATCATAGTCCAAAACTCCCATATGCTCTGTCCTAAATCCGTGTCGTGCACGAAGACCATAGGCTGCCAAGTGGTAAATTCTTGTTTTCATCGCTGGCGTTCCAGTCAATGGTATCAGTTTCAATGGTGAGTCAATATGTACATTTTGAGTTGATAAAATCTGAGAAAAACTACCTTTGCATCAGCGAACCACACCCTGGCGAGGGAGTTGTCATATCCTCCTTTGGAATAGGTGTGACAACAGGGAAGTTGCTTTATGTCCAGGTCTTGTCAATGCCTGGGCGCTCTTTAACCCACAGCAGGTGCGCAGATAGAGGAGAATAGTAAACATCAATTATTTCCTCCGGCCACAAACCAGAGACTCGTTTAGACTCCCCCCAAAAGAACTGTACTCTGATCTTTTTGCATCAGCTAAATTTAGAAAGATACCTCCTGTTTGCCACAGGACACCATGTGGCGCTTGCAGAAGTGCTGTAGTTCGTGCAGATATTACTCAATATAAATTTCATCTATACTCCCAAAAGGCTCTAAGGCTATGGTCTTGATAAAATTTCCCTCAGACCTGTTTATCTTCTACCATATGAGGAGGCATCGATCAAAAACCTGGTCGGACTAAATTATCAGATCCAGACCGCCCAATCTGCCTGGTGCATGTGAGCAGCACATATTCACCTGATGCAACTAATCTGAGGGGATGATTTTTTAATCCACGAACAAGATAGTTCCCCCTTTTTACATCAATGCTATGCTGTAGGCCAGCGTATCTGGCAATGTTTACGTCCTAATACAGTAATCAGCCCTCTTACCCACGAGGCGAAAAGATTGGTCTCTAAATATAGGATTAGATGGTGGAGCACAGATGGGAAGAGAGATGGGTATCTCAGTATAAGAGGGGGATTTCCATTGAGTGGCATGAGCTACTCACACGGCCCGGAGAAGAGCAGCTGATCTGCTCTAGTAATCACCACGCTGACCCTAATGGTATTTGCGCGAGTTGTAGAGGCCTGTTGGAGAGGCAGCCAACTCCATATACAGATTGAACGAGAACCAGTAAAAAATATCATTGAGGAAATAATCATCATTGCAAAGATTGATTAAGGGGGAATTGACAAGCAGAGAAAGAGTGATATAGAAGGATTGTGTTTATAGTAAAAGAGTGATACGTATTAAAAGAGGGACAGCTGTGGAGTCTAAAAGCAATTTTACGCAAAGGGCTATCTAGGGAGGAGTCTGTCTAGCTGATCCTCTGGCACTCTCTCTTGGTCTGTTTCCCTTTTCGCGAACCCTCGTGGATGCTGGCAATGAAAATAATGTCTCACCTTAGATTAACACCAGAACCACTGGCTAGGCGAACCTGCCTGACCTATGTCGTTTGGGAGAAGAAATATAGCTACCAATGTAGTAATGTTGCTTGACGAAAGGTAAAAGGAGAAATTATGTTCTCATGTATACCAATGTTCCCATGTAATAACATTTAAGTTAATGTGATAAATATAAATATTAATTGGGATTACCATTGAATATCGATTGAGCAGCAGAGGGCTACTATTTTCACTCTGGGTGGCCAGTCTATTCATTCTGCAAAATAGAGTATAATTCAACAACCTGCTAGGAACGTAATCTAGAGCCTTCAAGAATTGCCAATCCCTTTGAATGAGCCAGGATAATTTACTGACTCGTCGTTCTATGTTGATCCTAGTCCTATTAGCGGTGGAGACTAACGTCCGTGGAACTCCAGTAATTAAAATTTTGGTCGGATAATTTCGACGTTTGCTCCGGAGGCCAATCATCTCCCAGGCAGAGAAACAGACACGTTACAGTCCGTGGTTGGGACGGGGAAGTCGAGGTAATATTTTAAACATTTTTAGAGACTTTGTGACATTGCAGGATACACGAGTAAAGCGAGTTATCCTTCGATGTCCTTTTACAATAACGCTTACATGGTTACTTAATTGGAGTCGTAAGCAGGTAATTACATAGGGTGATAGAGATGGTTATTCTTGGGAAGTGTTGTAGGAGAGAGTCAAGGAGGCCCAACCCCCGATACCGTCTGAATCAATGATGAAAGGACCCTAATCCTCCTTGTAGGGCCATCTCAGCTGCCGCTCCGTTTGTACTCCCGGGAGTTCCTTCCAGACTCAAATATGTGATAAATGATGCAGTACTCGATCTATTCGCTTAAGCGGACTCAAGTCTACATATTTTATCAGCCTTCCATCGGCCCGTAATACAAAGGGTCTGAGATAGACTCCATCCAAGCAAACATACTGTCCATTCTCAATTGCCTCAGAAAGAAGCGTCTTTAATCACAACGCTTTGGTTGTCAGTTTAGCATATTCAACTCACTCCGCCGACACCTCCTCATTCCTTTCTCTATGCCTATTCTCACTCAAGGCAACTACCATCTTGGTCTGGGTTAGAGGATAATAGAGCACATGCCAATGTGCTCACCTTCAACGTCGCCTCTTTGGCCCTTAACCCTTGGAGCTATTCCCATCATCGCCACCTCCTCCTCCCCCACCATCTTCTTTTTACCTTTTGCTACCATTCACAAGAGGACAGTCAGTTCTAAATGCTTCAGCCGCCCCTTAGCCTAGAGGGTATTTTTCTGATGGGTTTCACGAATGCGTCGTCTGGGTTATGAGGCAACTTGCCTTCTGTAGAGAAGTTGCAAGCATTTGCTCACTTTGCCTTGGTCCTACCTCGTGATTACTTTTCCACTTGACGATCGACTAATACAGCCTTCCAATCGAACCTCTTGTCGCCTGTGAACAGGGTTTCTTAGGTGGGGGAGTGTATTTCGCAGAGAAATCTCTATTGCGGCCCCAGCATTGATGGCATGCCAAAGGTCACCACTCGAATGAGAGTGAAAGATTTCCTCAAGGAATTAATCCGGTGTTATTAAACGGATACACCGATTGATGAGTATACGATTTGTTTTTCAAAGGGATGGTATAGTGTCTGGGCCCATGGGGGACATTTTATTGTTAGAAACATATCGTTCCTGAGGGTAGGTGTTTTGGGTTTGTCCTAGGTTGAAATGTTTATTTAATAAAGATTTATTTAAATCATTGGTCTTATTTAAAACATTGATCCTGCAGGTTCAAAGGGACAGAATCTCTCAAATGTCTAGATAGGCCTTAGGTGGTACGGGGATAATCTTCCATCCGCCTATCGAGCTGAAGAAGGCCATATCTTTATTAAGGTAGAGATTCAAACGAGGAAAGGCTTAATGATAAAAACGGAATACAATGAATATGGGGAATGAATGGAGAACCTTCATGCTATCGATAAATCGGATAATGCTGTTCGGGGAAAAGCGTATATAATAATCCACATCGTCTGGTTTTCCTGACTGTTCGACATCTCAATAAGACAGGGAACTCATAAAGGGATTTAAGTCAGGAAGCCTTCCCACACGGTCTCATTATCAATATACTTCGTTAGTTTTTAGATCATCGCCACTTTATAAATGCCGTGTAAGCTTCTGAATCAATTATGGTATTCATTCCGATATTGTACAGTGAATTAATCATGACGCATCGCTTTGTTTATATAAACAATGTGCATTGTAAAAAAGCAATTAGCAACTTTCCCACACCCAATCGCTGTGATCATTAGGCTTCTTGTACATATACTACACACATATAAAGGATATCATCGTTAAATCATGCGCGATAGGCATTTCCTATCCTCTCTGAACAATTTTGCATTTGAGAACAATGGCTTATACTGAAAAAGATTGAACTAAACATGTAGATATGTATTGATCAGTCCATAGTGAAAGTTTAGGAATTTCAAAAAGGAAAGCTCTAAGAAGCTCTATGTTATTTATGATTCCGAATTTATCTTCTACGCAGTAAAGGTATATATATATAATATTATATTTAAATCAGTAATAGGTATAATCTTCAGAGGGCTACAATGACCACATGTACTATAGACTAGACAAATGGTACCACTGTGGCACAGATTTCATCAAAGGCTGTGAAAAACAATCCCCAATTTAATCTATGGATCCTACCCCTCCCCACCATACCCCATCACCCTTGCCTTGTTAGTAAACCCCTCCCATTGATCATTACATATGTGGCTAAAAAGTAAATGATTGACAGAAGAAGAGATTTGATCAATTCTATCAAGAATATATCACTTAACCTCACCCAATATCCAATCGGTCTGATCATATTGATTAAGCAAGCCACATTTATACGTATGTAAACTATTTCAATAAGGCGTATTCATCCTTACACATAGAACTGCAATTTTAAATCTAATGTAAAGCTATTTTTCACCACTTTTACCCTAGGACATGGCCGACCTGTGGGGTAATATAAACGCCTGTCGTCCCCTTTTCTGTGGTAATCTAGGGAAAGAAAGCTTTTTGTATGAATATATCATGCGGATGCTTTACAGTGACTCGGTACTGCCACCATGGCTGGGCTCCCTCTGCTTCCTTTAACATACCTTTTATTGAGATGCATGTGGGACTCGTGAATAATAATAATATCTCGCCACCATAAAACAAAGGAAAGTATCACGCGATGGCATAAGCAAGCAAGATAGATATTACTTTATCCATTACCGTGGATGTGAACAAATGTCCATTATACAACATACCTAACACTATGAATGCAACAGCGCCAGATAGATGGAGGAGGGCGGTTTTTTTTATTCCCCATCGCATCGATGATAGAATGAGGAAGGGCATACTTGCCTCTAAACTGCCTCTGTACCAGTTCAGTATCCTATTCACTGTCAGATAGTTACAGTTTTTTTTAACTTCGTGGTCAATCATGTGGAGTGTCAGGAAAATAATTTTGAAAGGCAATTCAAACATTTTCTAGACAGTTTTGATCCTCCATTCCTTCCCGTGTTTTATAGGATTACCTGTGAAGGCACACCTGGTACCCATGCCTGCACCTGGGTGGTTGTCCTTTCAAAAGCGGAAGGCTTTTGTAGAGAAAGCCTGGTAAAGCCTGAAGATATTTCCTTTCTCTACTCCCTTAACCTTTGTGATTAATCGGAACTTTCCTGTCATAACATTTCTGTTAACCTCATTCCAATCGGAAAGTTCCACTAGTTCTAAAGATTTCCATCAAAATGAAGCAGTTCCGTCGAGTGTTGAGAGTTTAAGAAACCTGCTTGCATGGAGCAATATGATCATAAAGAGGAAGAGACTGTGTAACAATGCACTGAATGTTTAGAGACTTTTGATCCTCACAGCTGCTTCTGTTGATACTTCCGACAAGAGTAGGATGATTTATGACATGTTCCAAGGCAAATGTCATCCAATTGAATCCCGGTCTCAGTGGATTTCTCCTAACTCCGATCTTGGTTTTCATTTTTTCCCATTCATGTCTCGCCATCTATTTCGAAGTATTTTTGAGACGGCCCATTTAATCAGTCAATAGATAAATAGATAAATAAATAAATAAATAAATAAATAAATAAATAAGAGTCAGTGGACCTTGTCCACAAATACACATTCATAAGGGAACGCGCATATCTGTGTTCACCTTATTGGCCCTATATAACTAGTACATCCCATTGCGATAGCGTCGATTACTAGTGACATTGATTTACCAGGGACCCTCTAGAAGAGCTGTGGGTGCCATAGAAGCGGTCTGTTCTCTTTTCCGGCGTCAATTGTTATCGTTATATCAAAATTTAATTTGTACTGATTCTGGAAATAAATAAACATCTATACAATACAATGCATAATTATAAAGAAGATTTGTCAACTATCTGTTGTTCATAAAAGAGTTTGGTTATATATATTTCTTTCAATCCAGTTACTACCCAGTACCAAATATGGAAAATAAGCTTAGTTTTGAGCCGTTGTGAAGACGGCTAATAACTATACTATGTTATAATGTTTAATAATCGAATACAAACTCCAACATCCTATGTGTGCAAATTGGACAGGGGAATAGAGGGGTAGAGTTGGGGCTCGCATGAAAAGGATGTAAGTACGGCTTGTCGCCAATCTTTTCACTGCGTCCCTTAATACCATTTTCAACTTACCTGTCATATTTATCTAGAGACACCACTAGCTTCCTAGAACATTGGGATCAAATGACTGTCCGATTCAAACACACAACAGACAGCAGATTTATAACAATCAGTTCGGTTGTTAGATTCCACATATTTCATACAGTTTTAGGATGAACGAGTTCTCTCTCTCTCTGTCTCTTCCTTCTTATGCAGAAATCATAAGTAATATGCTAAAAAAAATTATATTCCCCCCTCTTTCGATTTGTGAACGACAGCATGGGCATAGTTAGGTCTGGCTTCCTAACAGCAGCAAAAATGATTGCTATTTCAAATACACTATCCCTGCAATATTAACTCTTGGGTCACACAATTTTTAATTTGAGAAATTGTCGTTTAATGATGGTATATTGTCAGCAGCATTGCATTGATGAATGTATAAAACCAGGTTTCAATGAAATCGAGAAGCTAATTTTTTTTAAGGTCATCTTAATAGATACAAACCATTTCCATTCCAGTTACATAAAAAATGAACATTGACTAATCTTGCCTCTCAAACTTTAATATTTATCATTAACATATTGGCCGCGCAATAAAATCGGCCTGGAGCACTGATCATTCTGAATTGATATAAGGAAAAGATAAACACGGCTACATGTATACAACTAACTCCAAATCTCATTATTTCTTTTGTTCTGCTGAAGTTGAAATTGTCCACTTAACGTAGCCTGTTTACCATGTAAACGCTAATAATCCTCGTAAACGACTGACGTTTATGAACCATCAATTCCATATTTTATTGACTTCAGTCTAGCAACTATCATTTTGATCATTTGCCAGAGGGATGGACCACAAACGATCTACCCCATTTTGGTGGTTTCAACTGTAACCCATCAAGTTGAATGGTACATTAACTGAAATGTACTTGAAATATTAATTTGTCTTGGGTATCATGTATTTTGGCGCTGCCAATATGCAGTTCGTGAGATTTCCAGAATATACCTTGATGGTATCTCGACGAGATCTTTCGAGAGATCTCGCGCGGCCATTGTTAATGTAGTTGTCATGGTTGCTCCGGAAGACCTTGACCTTGATCTCGCTCCATTGTTCTGATAGGAAAGCAGGTGGTACTATTACTGCAACTTGTTAACATTATACCTTTGTGACTCTCATTAGCATGATATCGATTAGTTCGCCACCTCGCGGACAAAACCATTATCTACTGATCATGTACATGTATGTTACGGTACCCAAGCTTATTTTTATACTCTTATATGTTAGGTCGGTGATATGATGTAAATAAAAAATGTTCAACCAATAATGTTTTATATACGAATAATAAACAAAAGGAATAAAGAACACACTGCTTATCTGTATTTTACCACTAATGTCGACTGGATATACATGTGTAGACATAGACTTAGGAAATTTAATTTCTTCCCAGAAGCAGCAAGCGTATATATAGGAATTAATGTTTGCATTGCGGCGACATTCGTTCTTATAGAGCGAATACATTTGACTCTGATTTCATTTTACCATGCATGTGTACCAGTTTCCTGTGCTATGCTGACGCACCTGTCTCTATCCTAAGCATAGACATACATCTAAACTACGATATGTATTATTATCTTTAATGTTTGGATCAATATATTGATGCACACATTACAGATATTTGTTATGTCCTCATCACATTAATAAGCATGTGATGTTGTTAATAAGGTTGGTACTTTATTCTATAGATATCATAAAAAGATGGAATCCACTAATAATATATTTCGCGAATGGAAAGGACCATGAAAAATCATGGTAGTACCATTTATATCAACAAGCAAAACCATGAAGACAAGACTGCATTAATGAGCTATAGATATTGTTGCTTTCTTGTTCGAATCGGACAGGCTGTCTGTCCATCCGGAAACGTGTGTTTACGTGTTTGTAAAACTATTTATGAAGTTCTCCTCAATCATTAGTGTACAGGAAAAACTACGGGTCATGTTTGTATACGATTGTATTCCTAACACCTATACTCGCAGATTTGGAAGCCACCCAGGATTTCCCTCCACTTTCGCCCAGCAGGACCACCAAATAAATTTAACACATTTTTCACCTTTCTCTTTGGTATCAAATCTGTCTGTTGATGAAGGTTGCTATAAAACATTTCCCTGGGGTACTTCAGGAGACTCAGCAGGATATTAAGACAGACTATCGTGATAAATTCAATACATCAGTTCTTGTCGCCGAGGCCTAGGAAAAGGCGACCCTGATTTGCCACTATTCCAGACGAGAGCTATTTGTTCTTTTGGGCACCGCCAATCGTTCTTTCCTTCAAGCATCATTTTTTTACTCGTCTCCCTTTCATATTCTATTTGATTTCAAACATTTTTACATCATTGCAACATTATCTTATAGATCGCGATTACATTTTAAGTCCAAATACATTTTAAGTCCAAAGGCAAGTTCCATAGGTCTTGATGGTTTGGTTGATCTACATGAATTTTAAGTAAATACAGTTATTACCTTATCATTATTACTATACATTTCTTAGTGGCATGTTCTAAACAAACAACTTTTTTTTTTACTCTTCAAATTTGAATTAACTTTGTATTTAAACTATCAAAACCTTAAATTCCGAAGGTCTTGAAGGTTTTCACGCGCATAATCATTCCCAATGCCAACAACAAATCATATCTCTTGAACCCAGACTTCACTCCAGGGCGTCTCTCTCAGGTTATGTCTGTTTTGTAAATATTACACAGAAAAGGGACAAGGAAAAGACAGCTTGCTGCCCCGAGGTGCCATCTGTTGTGGTTGAGACTTGGAACAGCTTTCTAAGAGGTGCCTGCTTATCTAGTTATGCACCTATCTAAACTGTAAACAACCACGTCCATGTGTTCTCAAGACACACCTACTATCTATGCCTGCTTGTCTGGCAGAAGTACACTTGTTGCTTGTTCTCAGTTTCTTTATCAACGATGAAAAATGGTATTTTTTCTGCAGAGAGAGTGGCTACTTTATGGAGTACATGTGTAGTTTTCCTGATAATATGGAGCAAGTGAACATTGCATGAACTGCATTTCAGCTACTAGAGATATGCTGGAAATACTTAGTAAAGTGATTCAGAGTATGTTACTATCAAGCTCTTTACTGTCCTCTCGTGTAAGAAATACCCGACAAGCATATATATATTGTAGCAATATTATATATATGCCTTTTTTCTGAAGTCTGGATGTCCTTCTGGCTGACTGTATTCACGAGTATGGTACGTGTAATTTAGCTAGGTAATCTATTCTTTGTCATATAAACCGTAACTCATACGATTATTCGATGGTGTATTGTATGTTATATGTCTCATTTAGAATTGATACTGATTTCAAAAACAAACAAAAACCGTGTGGGAATTATCGTTTTAATGGCTTTTGTTGACGGGTATTAACAAAACGTCGACAAGAAACATTATTAAGACAATGTTTTAATTGTAAGTGAGTCGCTCATTACATCCATCCATACTTTGAACTATCTTTACATTCTATTTTTGTAGACAAAATCCGATCCGAGTGTCGCTCTGAACTAATCCCAGAGTAACAGAAATTATGAGGTTACTCTTTGTACGTAGACTGAATTACCCTTGTTAATATTTATTCATTAAATGACTGAAATATTCGGAGAGAGATAGAGATAATAGAGAGAGATGGTATTGGAGTTAACATGCTACGACCCCGTTTTTGTAGACTTTAAGACCTTTGGCTATTATTTCCCTAGGCCCCGTGTATTTTATGTCTTTTATTATTTGTAGTATTTACTTTTATCTTCCAGTGACTATGGATGTTTTGCGTGCATTCATGTTTGTGACTTCATTTTACTCCTACTATTCTCGACCCAAAGACTAAGGGAATCAAAATGCTTTCTTGTTCTCTTTCATAAATCCCTAGAATAGGGCATACATCAGGAGGAGCGATGTTCGTTTCCGTGCGTTTTGTTCTGTTTTTTCTTTCCCCTTTGGTTATTTCTTTCTTTTGCTTCAAGATGAAAGAACTGGAATTGGGATCAAAGACAACATGCTTGCACAAAGTTCATCACTCAAATTAATGATGATGGAAAAGCATTATAGATTGATGTCATTCACCAATGGCGTTCTGGTTGACTACAGATTTATTGTCACGATGAAAATAACCAAACATGTTTCTCGAATAGGATTCATACGACAGCTATCATCTGAGATTATATGCTAGGAGCAGCAAAGAAGAACTTACTATTTTTAAAATTATTCTATACTATGGCTTACCTAAATGTCTGGTGTGAAATAAAATGTTGAGTGATTCGTCTACATTTCTTAATAACTACACTAACCGGAGTAGAGAGTGAAACAGGAAACCAAGCGTAAGGCTATATCTATAGAGCATTCCATCTCTACATAAAAGAATCCTTTATCTCGATCTGGTTTGCCTATGAGATGAAATTGCCGGACGAGTAGAAACATTGCAGGTACATATCTGCGAGTATTGTTGTAGTACCCTAATACAGCAACTCTAAGTGCTTAGGCAAGGTTGTCTATCCAAGAGTTCCGCTAATGGATGAGAACAAGCTTATAACATACATGTATCTATAACTTCTGAGGCAGTATTTTGCATGCATCTTCAGTAATATTATCATAGCGCTGCATCATTGGTCGGTGTTTAAACAGGCCTAAACATTTCCCAGAACAATAAAGAAACCTATCGATTTTACCCCAAGCACATATCGCCACTTTATGGTAGCGGAATAAAATCTTAATTGTCTCATCTCACAATCGTTGTTAGGAATGGAATGGCATTCGAAAAACTTTAATCTTATTTGCTTCGGCCAGCATTTCTAAAGGCTTTGATCGATATCATAAGAACATCGATGAGAACCACGGTGGCTCGCTTGTACTTTGAATGCATTAGGTGTGGTGCACTGTCCTCTGGGTTTTACTTGTTTTTCAGATGTGGATGGATTGAAAGGTAAGTTCGACCATGTTCCAGGATTGCTCATCAGCACAAGCGGTGTAGGTGCACTTCGTATTAAGGTTTTCATATCTCTCTTTCCGAGAGTAATTCTGCTTGCGGGTTTCATCGGACCTAAGATAGGCACATTCTTTATTAATAGCGAAGCTCTTGGTGCAGCTTTTCAGCTTCACAGTGGCGATATTACCTCATACCTTCCCTTCCTCTGACGTCTACGGACGTATGCTATACGGATAGAAGATTAGTGTTATTGTTGTGTTGACTTCCCATGAGAAGGATGGTGATTTGATGCTGAGAAAGTAGCTTTCTCTTGCTAAAACTTTAGTCATGTTCTATGGTATAAACTGTTGGATTCCTATACCACCTCATTTCTGCGTTCCTACACACTCCACTATCGACACCATGAAGACTAAATACAAGGGGCTGTGTTATTCAAGGTGTAAGAACAATAACTGCAAATTAAAAAAAGTTAAATCATGACCTTTTCAGAGAGTATTTTGTGAGAACAGCTTAGATATGCTGTTATGAAATCATTCTATAAGAGGTGACATAGAGTAAATGAAACATGGACAATAGGCAATGATAGATAGACAGCGAAAGTGATATAGATATATATGTTGAGCATTTGGAGATTTTTCTACATGGATAGGAAGGAATTGTATCTCAGTGGGGTATACGTGTAAAGAAAGTAATCCATTCAGGAAACTGTCTGTACTGAAAGGAACATGTGAACAGTGGAGCTGGTGGGGAATCATAATGCACATGTATACAAGTACAATCGCGACACAGACAGATGACATATTGTATTTCTTTTCTTCAATAACTCCTCCTTCGCTCCGTTCTCCCACTATCGTAATCATCCAATCTCACCGTAAGGTATTAGAAAACCTATATTCATCCGTAGCCTCTCCGATTCCCTGCATGCCTTCTTTTGTTATATTTTGAGAAGGAACTCTGTCTAGATTCACCATCTTCAGGCGCTCTTGGCTCTCCGCTTGACAAGAGGATGCGTGGATAGTGTACAAATATTGGACGACAACAAAAGGAGTAGGGACAAGCCCCTGGGAAGGTCAGGGGAGATCATATTTATCTTGATATTCCGAATATACATTGTCCACTATGAATAATCCTCTTCGTATTTATGTATTGTATTGCTCGCCCATGGTCCTGGGTCGTACTTCCAATCAACTACCGTCCCATCTACATAAGTAGTTGGAAGTAACGCCAATGGTATATCTCATATATTTCGAGCTGGAAGAGACGTTTCCCAGGATCCATGCATACATCATAGGAACAGGACTACATACTGATGGTTATCATTTTGTTCTCGACAGGAGAGAATGACCATGACGACCGTCAATACAATCCCAAAGGTGAATAGAAACCAGATAGAACAAATAGGGAAAATGATGTACATATATACATCCACAATTCAGGAAAACAATTACACGTAACTATATCTGGTTCTTGAAAATGAACGATAGCTCAATGTTTTTTCCGATTGTTTTGAAACAATCGTGGGTGGATGGCAGTTGGCCCGACCTCAAATGTTTTAGTCAGGACCATTGGCATCGGCCCTGTTGGATAGAACAATGACTCATGATGACTTATGATGACTTCAAGCCAATAATGGGAGTGGGGGAGTGTTCCTCTTTAAGAGTATGTCTCTAAAAATCAATTCCGAAAATGTATCCCCTGTCCCCATAACCACAGAAACCAGAAAGGTGCATTGGGTGCACGTAACTTGTATTCATGATTTATTGTGTACAGGCTTATAAGAGGAGATTAATTACTTAACCTTTATGTACACCATCAAACTTTATATAAACAATCAGTAGATTTAAGAGGAGAAGGACGTTTCATCAATTTGACTTCAGTTTTGGCACTATGCGATTGTTTAATGCGATGTTGGCGGCCCAATTACATGTTTTATCCACCTAATCATATTGGCCTCCATGGAATTTGCCAACACTTCATGTTGGCCCAACAAACTTTATCCGTGGCCATCTTATTAAAACAAATGAGAGGGGGTAACAAATACGTACAAAACATTCATTGGTGTAGTTGACGGAGTTACTCCGAGTATAAAAACATAATGTATGGTAATTCCTAGAATTAATCTGAATCCAGTTATTTAACAGGTCTGCTGAATTTGATTTATATCATCTGCTTTACTTAATTTGAAATTAATTACTTGAGAAATGTCTGGAGATTTTCCTTCAAGCATCCACGAAAGCTTCAGTGGACCAAGATCAGGAAAGAAAATGCCTCCGAGGTTTTGTATTTATGACTAGAATACATTTAGTTCTGAGTGGTTTCCTGGCGGCAGTTTTTGCATAAATTTTTTCGCTACCTCTATTCTCTATTATCTGGAATGGGAATTGTCACGATTGCTACATCCGGTAGAATGATGAAATTGTTTTCAAGGTTGCCCTTGTGTGTTCGAAAATTCTGCTTACAATGTATGTATACGGTGTTTATTTATGAACTGGTTCAAACAATGGATTGGTTGAATTTTAATTGGGCTTTTTTTAGTTTCTAAAGATGTTTATTCAGAAATTAAAGTGATTGTTCTCGCTGTTCGGCACTAGAATCCTGAGTAACGGAATTTTTATCCAATATCCTAGTATGTTGTGCGTCTGAACCTACCTATAAAATCCCTGGAGAAGTGGAAACTATATAATTATTTCATACTTTAAAAGATATTTTACCATAAAGAGAGGGCATTTATTTCTGACTGCTGTCCCCAAAACGGGTGACCGACCGTTGCAGTTATTGAGTTTGTCATGCGCAATAGGTCATAGGAGAGATTCCTCCAGTCACTGGTAAGCTAACCCAGTTTGGCCAGTGTGTAAACAAACAGACGCAGTTTGTAAGTCGTTTTTCAAAGTTTAGATGAAAGGCTAAATAATAATTTTAGTATAAAGGTGAATCAGCAAGGGAAAGAGTTAAGTTAGAACACATAGGTATTATTACCATATTGTGACCCAGTTCTACGCAGTTTAAACGCAATAAAGGACTGCAGTATTGAGCGAGGCAACAGCTTTCCCATTTTTAAAGCAAATGGGAAAGCTAATAGTATAATAAGATCATCATAGGACTAAGAAGGTTTGTTTTAGCTGTTGGATGCGATGATGCGATGATCTCTGATTCTGCCTCCTTTCGTAAGACATTTATACCCGGCATTTATACAAGCCATTTTCCCCCTGTCATCCCCCGCCTTCCCCTCTTCATACGTTTCTCTCCCCCCCCCCGCACACCCGTACATAGGAAGCTGCTGGTCCCACTTGCTGTCATCTTTTCCGTCTGTAAGATAAAAAAGAAAAAGAAACCCTGGGTCACTGGCGGAGCCTAAAGACAATCTGAATCGATGATTGTATTTCTATCAGATTAGCTGCAAAGAGTCAATTTACTTTACATGGGCAATTGTAGAGATCTGGAAAACAGCAAAACGAAACTGGTTTAGTTTTATTATGTTCCTTTAGGTTCAAGTTCATTCCAAATAGCCCTGCAGAGTGCATTCTGGTATATTATATTCCTTCAGTTTCAAGTTCATTCCAAAGCCAGAGTGCATTCTAAAGTACCACGTACCCTGCGTCAAACATCGTTTTCATCCCTGACTCCCCATTTCAAGTGTCCATACTTTCTTTTTACTGGAGACACAATTCTTCGTGATGAGTCAGCCTTTTAAGTTTGAGATGGACGATCGAAAAGGTGGAACTTCGAAGGAATCTATTGATGATGCGTCCCGAGTTCAGAGTCCTCTATTCAAATCTTCTATCAGGAGATAATTAAAACAGAGCCGGGTTCGTTGGGATATAGAGTCAGTATAGAAAATAGGAAACAGGTGGCGCTGATGAAGTAGTGATGGGCGATAATTAGGGCAGCCGGCAGTTGGCCTTCTATTGGCATGAAGCCTTGCGTCAAACAAACCACGTCTGGCACGAGACAAGACGTGATTGTCATGGCAAGTCCCGGGAGAGTTAAACTAATATGGTTAGACATACAAGGTCTAAGGGCCAAGACGAGAACATAAGGAGAAGAGAAGCTACGTGCAGGGAGTGTGAGAGGAGGGAAGGGATCGGCAGTTCAACCGAATTGAATCAAAGCTAGGAGATCAGCCTTCCTGGATGTTTATATAGTAAATACTCGGACATGTGTTATTAAACGTTTCATTTTGTAATAAGAATGGAACAGGTCTTTACATGGGTCAACTCTTAGAGTAACAAGTTATAAGGTCAAATCTATTATAAACTATTATTATCTATAGGCCTAGGTGTTATGGGTTCAAAGGGCACAACGTACATTTATTTCCTGTGCAGTAAAACCTAATCATCCACATCAAATTCTATTCTGTCCTCCAGATAGATCTAGAAATCGCATTAAGGGTATGATATGCATAATCACCGAAGTTCGATATTGTACTCAAAATAATATCAGGCTAATTTAAGACCACCTATCACCAGTTTTAATAGTCAGATTCTGAATCTATCTGCTGTAATAGTTAAATTAGTTTTCACCCCAAGTTTCAAACATACCAAATCCAACTAACACTCAAATCTATGAAACAAACTGATACAGCTTTATCTGTAGTAGCATGTATACCTACTTTCGTTATACAAGTAATAAAGCTTATGAATAGTGATAAAAGGTATATCCAACTAGCGGTCTGTAAAGGTTTTTGTTTAGGCCAAAAAAAAAATAGGTGTGTTTCCGGTTTACCCCCCCTACCTAGAAAAACCTTACCCTACCTAAAAGTTTTTTCACCATACCTGATTTTTTCCCCATCATATCTTACTTTTTTTGGATTTTTTGACAAAAAAAGCTTATAAAAGCAGGAAAACGGGTTTTCCTAACCCAAAACTGTCAAAAAGCACATTTTCCATGTTCAAAACAACTATTGTTATGAAAAAGACATTTTTTTCAGTTCCTGGGAGGTGGTTTCCAAACAAAAAAAATTAACAAAAAAAAAAAAGTTACCACCCCCCCCTACCTAGTTTTCAGCCAGATAAATCGGAAACACACCTATTTTTTTTTTTGGCCTTATCACCATGCATGATATGTGTATGAATGACGCCTTGAAATCAGAGCAACAAAAGGTATTTTGCGGGCAATGCCCTCATCAGGTATTTTCCTCCCATGCCACCGCCTACATGTGTGTTCCAAGATTAGAAAAACGTCTTGCTGTGTGTCTCCATCATAATTAGGTTCATCTTCCCTGTATACCTGCTTCATGCCAAATGAGTATCGACGAGTTCTTGATTCGTGGCCAATTGGGGCACCAAAGAAATAGTTTGTGAAAATGTTGTGTTTTCGAAGTAGAAGAGAGAGAGATTTGGTCCGTCATAAGATATCCGGAGGTAGGCTAATTTAATGAAGATCAGAGTCAACCGTGTAGCAGGCAGCTTGCAACAGACTCGCTTAAAGATAAAAACGCTCGGGCGAAATGATAGAATGTTGATCAAAAGAGGTTTAGACTGACATGGGTAATGAATCGGTGGTCCGTCAAACGCATGGGATGCTTGGCAAAATAAGTTTAAATAATAATCTGAGTGTATTAAGTAGGAAAAATTCAGGGCCATAAATGACGCATGGCGCTCCCACTCGTGGATTTTAATTAACACCTCACCTCCGCAACTTAAAGAAAATACAGAAACAATGGAAACACTCTAGCTTGTAATTCCTTCTGCCCTTAATTTGGATTTCAAATGAAGCTCTTCGGTGATCCTCCCTCGCACGGGCGCCAATATTGACAATTAAAAACCGAATTAGCCACACTTGGTCATCAATCTACCAGGCTGGTTCCATGTCCGAGAATTGGGAAATCTTTGAGAACAAAACAAACAACCTACCACCAAAACACTGACACAGAGGAACAAGAAACTTAGATTTTCCCTTACTGACTAATGTATGGGCTTTCATTAGAAAGCTCTCTTGATGCTTAAATGTAAGGTTTCTGTAGGAGGTGAAGCTGCGATAGGTCTCTGACAGCCGGAGGCGAGATGTTCAAGCTTGTTTCGGCCACCAGGGTCTGCCTCAAGGGAAATACTCTTAGGACGACATGGGAGACACCGGACGTGATGTGCAGGTCAACATCCTACCTCTACTCCTGCTTTGAAGTTTCCTCATCAAACCTTTTAATTCCTTATCAGTGGTCTAAGAACATGCTCGTTGTATGAACTATTGTGTAACTTTTGGTGCCATGTGTTACGCCAGGGGCAGTAGTATTCTTAGTTGTATCAACTGCATGAAATTGGACGGCTCAGTGGTGTGCATTGTGCAAAAAAGGATGACTATTTCACTATTCTTGTTTTGATTTGAGTTTTTCTCTAAAAGCATTACAATAATGTAACTGCCGTTCTCAGCTTGCTCTGATGAAATTATACACATTATACATGGTTTGAATTGATAGAAATTAATGAAACGTTAAAAATGGGTTTGCGTCATATATTTCTTTATTATTCACATAATTGTTTTATTCACATAATTTTAGCTAATGCCCTAGCATCTAAATAATTGCACAAGACATCTCATTTGTAAATAAGAAAGCTATAGCAGAAATTAGAAGCTACTTCATGTAACGAATGAATCTTTGTATAGAATTCCTACTGCACGAAATCATGCTTGACATGCACGTTCACTGTGACACAAGATACTATTATTGCCAAATCTAAATCGTAACACTTTTTGAACTACTCCTCCGATAATTTAAATGAAATAATGTTACGTAGATCTAAAGGTTTAAGCTATAACATAATCACTGCTGGTTTCGCCTTGAGTGGTGTTGGATATGTCTACTAAACAATAGATCAATAAAGTCACTTGTTAGCTGGAAGCTTAAGTCTTTGTTTCACTTGTTGCCCTCGTGCATATTGCTCTCACCATCCTCTACTTATTTACATGTTATAACTCACCATCAACATAATGTCACGCATGGAGAACCGGCAGACAAGAATTTCTAGAGATTTACTACTGCCAATCTAGTGAAGAAGCACACTACACAAAGTCATTTCTTACATCATGTTACGCAATAATGGAAGTACGAATTCTACATTGACATAAATGTAGTTTTTGATTTATCATCGAATCAAGCGTTCAGATGCAAATGCTACTGATTTTCATTTCCTTAGAAAAATAAATTACACTTTCTGTACTGTTAACTTAATGATTATATAATATATCGCAATAACCAGACATGTAAGGTTTATTTTCTAGAATGTACATTTCTTTTAAGTCACACCCAAACAAGCAGTCACCAGTAAACGATACACTTATTTTGGGTTGTTTGCTATATATGTAATATGTTTTTATACTTAGGGTTAAGGCACACGTTTCATTAGAATGCCTGTCAGGCTTTCGAAAATTAATCCCTCATTAGAGGAGCTATCGTTTTCTCGAAGGCCCGTCTCTCGCATGCTTTGGTCGTCATTATCAAGGTGATTCTGTTACGCTGGAACATTGGCATCTGCTTCATAAACAACAATGGCTGCCTTAGTCATCTGATTCACTTTGATGTCACAAACCCAGGAGACACTGATATTGTTAGGATTATGATATCAAAGAAAGTATCTTTATAACTTCTTGTAATTTGGCAACATGCCTAGTTTTAGACAGCCGCTGGAACATATCAGAATAAGACAACTATGCATTGATTGAAAACAAATTAATATAATTATATATATTCGTGTTCATCATTCTATTCAACAACACCACGATTGAATATATTTATGATTTTCCAAGATTGTTTTACTGAATCTCCAATATGCTGGTGCTCCAGAATGCATATTAAGAAATATTTCGTTAAAGTTATAATAATCCATTTCATTGAACGCAATCGCATTCCAGGCATGCATAGTAGTTTTGTGTTGTCGAGTATGTCAAGTGGTATTCATGCGCAAGCCATACACAAGGATGTCTCCAAAAAGGTACGTTGTTTCTTTATTTGGAGTTTCAAATCAATGCACACGAATATTTAGAAATTAAACAATGCCCCTACGCTTTTCATAAGGGCCCTATTTTATTAAGGCAGTGCACAAACCCTTCTCTATTATTTCAGAGCGATCCTCCTTAGCATTAGCTATTACGAATTCATCAAAATGAGAAGCAAATGGAACTAGAACACAAGGGAATACATTAAACGAAGATTTATTCAACGGGTTTTGATGAAATTGTCTAGTCTCTTTTCACACGTTACAGAATTTCACAGTACCTGAGTGTTATCTAAATATTATCTTATTTCCGATGTGGATTTCCTACCAGTGTCTCTTTTCTAAGTTGTATCCAAGCTTTATTGAATTTCCGAACACTGAATAACATTTTTAATGAGGGAATTGCATGACAAAGCCTACACCATTGACATGGATTGCGTTACATAACAATAAAAGAATTATAAGGCCTTGTGCACCCAACATCAGTAGTAGAGTGCAGATACTTCATGAACCTGGACCAAATCACAAGCAAACCAACACAATGTCAGTAAGCACTGGCACACAAAATGACAATATTTACGTTTATTACACGCTGCCTTTTCAGCCAAATCTGCAGAGGGTTCAATAATAAAGCTCAGTGGGATGCAATCCATCATCCCGACCAGTGACTCTACTCTGTGATAGCCCTATACCGCCTTCGTTTCACCTACCACTCCCCTCGGTCCATTTCCCGCTCAGGCGCGGCGGAACCACACGCCCAACAATACCCCATTGTGGACTCTATGAAATGCGGTTGAAGATTAAATCAAACAAGGATGTAGGTTCCCTGGAGCATGGAAAGCAAGGCCGAAAGATCCCAGAGGAACCGCAGTCAACCACCACTCGGGGGTAACGATATATAGGGATGAGGGAAAGTTCTCAGTAAATTCTGATCTGTCTTCCATAACACCTATTCTTATATTGAACCATTTGCCCAGAATGTAATGAATGTATACTAGATCAGAGGCAAGTAAATTGAAATTAGTGAAACACTTACTAATTCCATTCAATCTACATTCTTCAATTGAAGTATCATTACGAGTAGCTCACGCTGCCATGAAGACCTATATACAGTGGGGTCGGGGAACCGAAGCTTGGGAAAGCATGTAAAAACATGAAAATAAAAAGGCAACAATTTTCTTACCCGCCATGAGATATTTGGATGGTTGGTGGTGAATGCCAGTGCACATAGGTGAAGCAATTTCATGAGATTGGACGAATAAGGAACGTCTACAGAGACAAGCGACTAAAGCCGTTCAGTGATTGAACAGAGGTGAATGGAACAGAGACCTTACAAAACATGGTAGCCCTGAATACAAATACCTCTAAATGTAGCAGGACACTGATTAATGGTGTCCCCCTTTCCTCAGATCTGGAATTGTGAGCTTAACATGACGACTGCATGCACTCCAAATTAATATTGGTCCGATTAATGTGTTTTGTTTATAGAGTGTTTTTGTCCCCTAAAAATCCATGGAATCAATTGCGTCAAAACGATGTGCTGAAATAGGCTTATGGCAATACATTTTTCGACACTGCTATTAATATTCATTATTAATTAATTAAGATTCGACTTTTGCATATATGTGTCCTCTTGAGGATATAATAATATATCTATTTAATCATGCAGGCATAGCAATACACTCAATTCTAATAATAGAAACTAAGTTCATTGGAGTTCTTTCACTGCGCCACTGACCCTATATTATATTGCTTATGAGCACCTCACCAATTGTCAGCTATATGTCATAACATGACGGAAGCGATGCCTTGAAAGTGATAGTGTTACGTTAACTCTACTAATATAGTGACCACGCAGAATGTGGGTCAATAACTTAGTACATGCCTATTGAAATCGCTAAAGTTATTGAGCAAATTATTGATAGACGCTCTTATATAATGGAGTCATTCACAGAGAGACCTTGGGTGCTAATAAAGTGAGTAATACGAGATTTATTTGTGACAATACAAAGCTTCCCTTCACTTGTACGTTAGGTCCCCCTTCATCCCTGAATTACTCTGGCGCCTTGTTACTGAAAGGTATAATAGTCTTTGTCTGCTTCCATGTGTGACTGACGCGGGCAACAAAAGAGGGATGACCGGGGTTGTAGTCATTCAAGGCCTTCTTTGAGCCCATCCAGTCACCTGGATGCTATGTATGAAGAGCGTCGGTACCTTTAGCAGCCAGCGTTCGAATAGGGCCTGGATAATTTAATGACTGCTTAATTGGAGAGAGCGGATCGAGATTTAGAAGTTACCGCATGGGGCTCCTTGGGTTAGTCTCTGTTGGTTGAGGTATTGAAAACACAGCTGGGGTCTAACACAATCACTGATTTCAGCATCTGACATAAGCTTATATCCTCACGGAAAGGGGATCGTTCCAAAAAGTCCCCTCTGAGCCAATGTGTCAGAGCATCTAGGCCAATACCCATGTTTGTATATTGGTTATAAAAATGTGTTCGTCTAGACTGTCTTAATGTTTGCAGCCTTTTTTCTTTTCTATTTTTTTAAGAACCTGATATGGTAAGGTTCATATTCTTGAACGGATCTTTTGACATTCTCTGTCAAAGAAAACCATGGCCTACAGGTAACTAGGTGTCAACTTTATAGTATTAAGAGCAAATGGCTAAGCATCCCACAGACAGGATGGAGGCAAGATCAAAGGGGATGGTTGTCTGATTATTTACTTTGGAGGAGCTTATAAAGCCAATACTGCCATAGGACTATACAGGGAGAAAATAACGAATATACATTGTAGCCTCATCCATTAAAACAGGGCAGGAAAACCTGCAAAATGACCACAAGAAAGTCCAAAAGTACAGAACTAAGCGTTAAGAGCTATTTATAGATTATCCTAGAGGATGCGATCGAGTAAGAAATTATTATTATTATTATTATACAACTTTTATTCAGTAAACTTATACATATACATGGTATAAATCAAAGAATAGGGCTAGTACTCCCTCTCCGCTGGAGATCTACCAGGTAGCCCTTAACAAAAGATGTCAATACATAAAATGGGGATATTTTAAATAACAAAGTGCGTAGAAGAATTAATCATAATCATAGTCCATGTCCTTTTGATATTAATAAGAGAGTTTCACAGTTCTTTTTGTTACTACGCATTGTAGTTGTGATTCAATGATGAGTCTTTTTAAAGCTGTCTTGTATGGTGAACTTGGTTCTTCAGTGATGTTTATGGTCCAAGTCTCATGGTTTGATTAAGATAGTTAATTACATAGGGCTGTTCCACTTGGTCGCAAGACTTAAGCAATTGCTAGCGGGCTAGCTAGTGAATCGCTAGTAATAATCTAGAGAAGGAGTCCAGAAACCCAGTTGCAAGGGATCGCTTGCGAACAAGTTGAGGAAAGCCCTATATGATCTACATATTGAGGGCGCGATGTTACGTTGCTGTACATACAACTCATTCTATTTATTTCGCTTACGTAGAAGCAAGGCATAGGGCTGATGGTCTAGTTAGATGGTACCGATTAATATTGGCAGAGAACTGAGTTCTGAATATAATAAACAAATATATGATATATACAAACAGTATAAGTGATGCACCCAACTAGGGCTAGGAATGACAACTAGATTCAAAATACCAAGTGTATATCATACTATTTTAATTAGATCACATAAAACATCTGAATGATATGCCTGTAATATTAGAATAACCGAGGGAAGTTAACACTTTGAGGAAACTATAACAAAAATTAAATGAAAATAAATAATGGTTCCATCGAATAGTATTTAATGATGGCAACACCATAGTTTACATCATTACATCACGGGCATGTTTGTGTTTTTATGCATATATACCCAAGCGTAACGTTGTATGTCTTTGAATATTAACTTTGTAAAGTACGTAAGTAAAGGTAATTTATATGCACAATCAGGAAGTTAACTGCAATATGTATTAACATACTTATGTAAGAAGACATAGTTGTTAATGGTTGTACTTCGCTATGTTTTAGATTAACTAGAACAATCTTTGGGCACTGGATAAGCCGATCGATATCTTAGCTTATTTCTGTGCTATACATGCATGATATTGACAATCCTGTCTTTTTGTGCCTTTGCTATAGCGTCTATGCTCTCCGAAGGCCATCATAAATGAGCCTTCCTTACATTCTTCTCGAACACAATTCCTATAATCCCACTTCAGAGCAATTTCTATTCTCTAAGTCGATGTCCTCTCTCTTTTCTTTTTCCCCGGCTAGACTTCACATGCTGCTGGAATTCAGCTAATATAGTCAAAGAAGTCATCTTTTATACCCTACAGACCTTTGCATGGATTGATGTATGGTTTGGCAGGCCCAAACCAAATGGCACGAGCATGGTTAATCAAATTCACCCATAGATCCCCATCAAGACGGAGTCTGCGTGTTTGCCTTCGCACTCTGCCCATTAGAAATTCAGCCACTGCCTCCTGTCATTGGCAGGAATGGCATGTGGGACATTTTAATGATGTCCTGAAAGCCAAGGTGATTAAAGGGCATCTGACATTAAAGCAACCATTTGTTCTTGATCGGCCAGAAGCATTTCTAGTTCAAACTATTGTGGCCGACTGTGGCAATAATATTTAAGTGTTGAAGGTGTCCCAGCCTTTTACCAATTAACCAATTACATTATTAACACATCTGACGTTGTCCTCTGATTCATTGTAACATTGCGGATATCCATGGCAGCTATCGGGGCATTAGGTGCTTACACTTAGTTAGAAGAGGGGTAAATCAGTTCAAATCAGGTCCACCTAAATGACAGAGGGATAGTTTATGTATACGTGTCCAGGTTAGGTGTTCATAATCCATGGACAAACTTGCGGAGAGGGAATACAACGTTCCTTACAAAATGTGTGTTCATGAAGAGTTCAGCCAGTTAACTCGGGCTGTCTTAAGGGCGACTTGAGGCGAGGGAGTTGCAACGCCTAAATTTCCATGTATTATGGGTGTTTTAGGCTGTCTTTTTTTGTGTCTGTGGCAGTTGTTTTGCTCAATCCCTGAGCAAGCATCATTGTTATTTCTTCTGAGGCAGACCCAACGTGTGTCGGTCACGTTAGGCGCCATAAATGTAAACATAATAAATACTAATACATAATAAAATGTAAACAAAAATATCCATGGGCGTGTGTATGTTATGCATATCTAAATTATCTCTGTATAAATGAAGCAATACAACGAAACCAGGAAATGGGAAAACTAAACAATTCTTTTTCTTCATTTTCATTGGCTGTGATGGAAGTAGTTCCGTCAACATTGAACGTGTCTACTAATTGATTCATCAATATTGAACCCCTCTCCGCCCCCTATGATAGCGAACATTATCGGCCATTCACATTTCCAACTTCAACCACAAATCTTCTGTTCCTTAACAATCAAAAAGGAAATGTTGCACATCGTCCTCATTATCAGAAAATGTGCACTTCGCTGACTCAGTTGTTTTCTTTTAAAATGGATATAAATTTGTTGGAAGGATTCTTGATATCTTTCTAAATGCCTGAATCTGCAGTTGTACAGATTTTGTAATTTTTCATGGAAAGACTCAACCAATATTTCCAATATTGTAATATAATGTCATAAATACTTGTGTAGTGCGTCTTTTTCATTCGCTATCGTGGGCTGAACGAAATGTCAAGACTTAGTGTTGAAAACATTAATTATCTATTATCTATAATATCCGTCCACTGTTTTCATTAATGTAAAACCAAATATTTTGATGAAACCGTATTTCGCTTATACCGATAAGCAAATCAGATAAAAAAAAACGCGATTCAATGCACTGTACTATCAGTGGTGATGTTTACGTGGCTGATATTCGTTCTCATACATATTGTATAGGTGAAAGTGGGCTTCAAGAGGGTCCTTTTATGTTATAACATGATAGAATGAGTTGTTCACAGAAAGGCTTTATGATGTGTCTTCCTGGGTTGAACAATAGTATCTTTCCAGCACGAATCATATCTACTCAACATTCATAGAAGCCTCTATTCCTCTGCAAATCAACAAATTTACCATCTGCTACTTAGGAAGTTCCTGATCCTTTTCCTTTTAACCCTTAACCTCGGCTGGATTGCCCGGAGTTGTAGACAGCCGATGGTTCCCTGCTTACAAAAGACAGCGGCATGTGCGATTGCTAGGCGATTGTAGGCAATACAATACTCCATTAAGATATGATTGTCAGTGGATTCTGACATGAGCACTTCAGGGAACCCTCGGTCCATATTTCTGCAGCATTCTTTGCCAACACCGGAAACCGGCTCCACCGGAAATCCCGTATGAAGTGTACAATAGGGAATTCCGTGTCCAGCAGCAATGGGTCACATCCTCTGTCTGGATTTTCGACGTGCTGAAAAGATGATAATATAGTCGGGTATGCAATAGTCCAACTATTGTCAAGCGTTTGAGCTATAATATATCACAGTGTTGTATGGACCAGTATCATGTTTGTTGATTCAAATTTTAGACCAATGCATCAGACAAGAATTGCAATCTGTAATGACGCCCACAATTCTCTTCCTGATCCATACCACAGTGAAGTAAGATTCTTGTGTATTGAGGTTGACGGGAACGGCTTATAGCAAGATAGGTTACTGATAATTATATACTTCTTGGTCGGTTATCCGCATTGGCCCAACGTGGTAAACTGACATGTCCTAGTATATAATGGTCGCATTGTCGACATCCACTTCAATGTCAGGGCTCCTCATGTCTAAAACACAATTACCCGGAAGGGTCGTTACACCGCTTGATAGACATAAGTATGTTAAAGACATTTCACAAGGCTCTTACAAGGTCGTAATGTATCGACGATCCAGGCATCGTGTTAGTACCTAAGTATCATGCAATACAGCCTTTGAATTGAGTGCTACGCAAACATGACAACTTTTTTCCACCTTTTGTATATAACATGTCACCTGTTAATAGCCATACCAGTTGTTAGATTAAAAAAATGAGTATACATTTCGACTTTTTAAATCTGGCAGTTAATTACATAAGATATCGTCGTGCTAAAGATCCCTCGCTCACAAGCATCACACACAATTAAGTAAAGAGTTGAGTAATGACAATTTGTCCTGAGACTATCCAATTTGCCAATAACTCATACTTCGTAACTGATAAATCATATTATGGCATATTCCTATTCATTTGCCAGAGCAGTTGCCAAAGCCCTGCCCTGACTACATGGAGTTCAGCAATCATTGCTCGATTGCATGAGGCGGGGATCAATTGCTTCTAATCACTGAAATGAAACACGAATGTAGATTAAGGAGACGATAGCAAGAGTCATCCCATCTCCTGATAAAGGGGTTTCACATAAGGGCTGTGACCTTTATCACACTAAGGGCTCTTTGATCATAGTTTCCTTTTTCGTCGTCCACTTTGCTAGAAGCAATTTGCAGTGCCATCCCAAGCTGGTTTAGTGTATCAAGTTCAAAATAGGCATGAAAGCGTATGTCCTACTGTACATATTCACACTGTTTGTAATATTAATGATGGAAATAAAACAATCCTTGTGGTCATTTAGTTGTTTCCAGATATAGATTCATTTCACATCCTTCATGTTGGATTAGTAGGAACCCTTTGTCCTTCAAAAGTCTCCCTAAGACCTCGTAACAATGGGATCCCCCCTCCAGCTCCCAATAACCTGCCTCCCCACTTCAAGTCAGTTACAAGCATTCATCAACGGACCTACAATATTCTTATACATGTGTGTTTCTGCTTCCAATTCAATATGGGACAAGCATAAGCATGTGTACAATTGCTTGTCATTCCTGTTGGAGGAATCGCTATTCTGACGACATGCTTAATGCCTTGAATTGAGCTGGATACATCTATTTACTTCGTTGAGACTAGACATTCAATTACTAGTATCCCCATTACTAGGGATAACCAGAAGGCCACCTCAAGGTCTTCCAACAGGGAGGAAATTGAAGTGTAAAACCGTCAAAGTAATAGGAGGTAAAGCATTACAGATTCATCGGGTCAGCATCAGACTTGGCATCGTATATCGCTGTGTTGCTGATATGGGGCCACTAGCTTCATACGCCATGTCTGGGTCCAAGGAATTAGGTTATTTGTCCCCTAGTCAACCACTTATATCATGCCCTTCTTCAGATATGCCTGGAAGTAAAAGGGCATACTGTAGTAGTACCCCGACTGTTTCTTAGTTGTCTTCAGTGGGGTGGATTGATGGAATTGGTCAGTTCAAGGCATTGGGTGTGAAACCTTTACAAATTGGTTGTTTTGAAGGTTTTAACTTCGGATATGTCAGCTTTCCATTACGGCTGGCTGATTTTAGGTCAGTTCCATATTAATCTCTAGATATTTCTTTTATGCATGTACCATAGAAGCTATGAGAGAGGGAAATATGTGTCCTTCTTAGCACATAATACAATATATATGTGTGGACGCTTTTCTGTCTCCATATAGAATAAGTGCCCAGGCAAAATTCCCTGACAGACCCCCCCCCCCCCACACTCCCTGGAGAGAACCCATCTGTGTAAGGTACATCTAAGACAAAACCCGCCATGGTAACATTTTAAATGGTGTATTAATTAATGAGTTGTAGGACTTTGCCCTAGATACGCTTTACCCTAGATGCATGGGTTCTTCCCGGTGGGGTTGGAGTCACTCGGCGGAGTTCTGCCCTGGAACCCATAACATAGGCCTATGTTTAGCTCTTAATACTATTCTATATAGTGCATATAATATAATATATATAATACTATAGACTTTAACGGTAATTTTTTTTAAGAATCGAGAAAAAGAATTACCTGGCGGGTTGTTCTGGGGCTTTACTTCATCCACCGACCCACTGGATTATGACGTTTTTGTGATAATCAATTCCATTCTAAGAATACAAAATTCAATGAAGCCAAAGCGGATCCATCTAAAATGTGAGTGATGTCTTCTAAATACGACATTTGTTATTTACCAATACAGATTCTGGAACTTAGGCTAGTCAAACTGGAAGGTTACTCAAGGGTTAAGCCATGTCGAGATATGAAGAGCTCAGGAAGGATATGCTCAGGAAATGGAAAAGGCGAAAACATAAGAAATTGGTTCATTTTATTGCGCTCAGAACATGCTGAAGCATCCATTGAAAAGAGATAATATTCGGTTGAGCGGAAGGATGGTAAGGTTATGCTGCAACTGGGGGGCTTCGGTTCGTTGGGGGAGATGACTGTTTGTAAAGGGTGTGATAAAGTAGTGGGTTTTGTGATATTATAAGACTGTCATTTGGTCTCTCGCTACTCAAATCGGCCGTGCTATCAGAGTTTTACACGCCTGTGCGGCTTATCAACCGATCACGACGGCCTGATCAGCTGCATTGATCTTACCATAAACCGTTTTCTCATAATGCACTGTATATAATCGGATCAACAAGGCTTTCCACGTCCAACCCAGCCTCACCAACCCGCTCCCCCCTCATACCCCAACCCCCACCACCCCGCCTCCTAAAGCCAAGTTCTAGATGAGTCTAACTTTACAAAACAGCCCAGAGCAGATGTCTGTCTGGAGGGGGTCGGTAGATTAAAGGGGGTATATTTTGCTCGAAGATATAGTTCGACGCTATAGAGATGAGCTCGACATGAATTCCGGCATAAAGTGACCAAGATATGAGACATATTATCCTTTGGAATGATTACTCATATGGATTATATAAGGCGCTGAAGAAGAATTCTTACTCATTTTGCCAATCGGTAAAATTAAGTCTGCATGAAAATGTTATGCATGAAAAAGTATTTAAATCAAATCCAACTTCGATCACAATTAGATAAAAACAAAAGCTTCTTCTCTAAGAAGTTTTCCATGACAATAATACTGTCCACAAATTCCAACATAAACCACTGGCGGTCATTTGTCAAATACAAGTGACAACATAATGAAACAATCTCGGACCATTTCGATGTTTTATTGGTGTGAGCAGAATCAGTGAAACAGAAGATGGTGAGCCCTTGCGATCTGAGCCAAAGCTGTCTGATTACTTGGTGTATGATACAATAATTCATTGGTCGCATTAAGATAAAATTATCTATCAGCAATGATGAAGGTATTGGGAGATTCACCATGCTGGACTGGATATTTTATGGATTTCAACTTTGCCTCAGAAGCAATTTATTATGGACTTGTCCGTTAGAAGAACAGGCAGATATTTGGTTGATCTGATGTGCAATCGCATCATATGGGGAGCGGGGGGTTTAGGGAATAAATTCCATTATCTTGCACCCTCTGAAGTATTCGCTATCTATTGCATGGTAGCTTGCCATAGCAAAAGACATGTTTCATATGCATCAGAGCTCTCTGTACGAAAAAATAGAGAAACAACTAATTATCCGTGGAGGTGAGTTCAGGTGATTGAAAGTCACACTGTTTCCAGCCTTAAGGCCGGGCCCACACATTCAAGAACTCAGAGCCGAATTATGTGGGCTTTCTTAGGAAGAAAACTCCAATTCATATGAAAAATCATGGGTTCTTACGACAATTCATAGGCAAGATTTTTGACTTTTCGTGAGTCCCCAATTTGTACGAATTGCAAGTTCTTGAATGTGTGGGCCCGGCTTTACCAGTGTAGTATTAGCACAAAGGCAATTTCTTTTGCGAATATCAACAAGTAAAAAGTAAATTGCATGCAATCCAGTTGTTACTTTTAAGCCCTTACACACATAACAATTTAACTTGTGAGTTGGACTTAGCGCCAATTTGCAGCCAATTAGGATTTTGTTAGTTTTAATTCGCTAACGTGTGAAGAGCGTAGCGACAAATCGCCTGTCATTAGTGGCAAGTCGCCACTTGTCGCTAGTGGTATTAGCGGCTTTCCAACATGTTGGGAAGCCGCTTGTAAATGTCGCGACGTCGCTATATGTAGTGAATTTGGGCAGATGGGTGTCCTGATTTCCAAACAATATAATTTAGTGTTGAGTGTGATGTTGAGGCTAATTACTTTGTTTTGAGGGTGGGTGGGCGATCAAAAGGAGTGATTCAAAAATAACAATAATACTCCAGAGTTTCCCACAAGTCTGACAGCATATCAAAGCTTCTTGAAACCGATTTTTATCATGATATAGCTACAGTTGCTCTGGGAACACCCTGAAAAATTATATAGAAATTAAAGTCGTACAGGTCGAGGGAAAACGGCCGTCGGAGAGTGAGAATAGGTGAAGTCATCTCAGAAAACGATTTCGGCCTTCGATATATGTGGGTATTTATGAGCCCTGCTGAAGCAAAAACAACCAAAGAAAACCCTCCAAAATGTTGGTCAAATGACTTTTAGATGGGCTATAAAAGAACGGAACAAAAAATCGAATCTTTTGTTTTTGACCGATGTTAACTGAAAGTGCAGCTTTGATAATGAAAATTTGTTCCCAACAGCAGCAGAATATTAATAGACTCAACCCTGTAAAATAAAGCCTTCATACACTTGAGCCGACAAGGCCTAGTATCATTACTCTGATGTTTTACTGAATCTAGGACGTACTCATTCTTTCGATCAGACATATATATATGTAGTGTGTACAAAATAGTAACAACGGGTACCAACTACAGAAAGGTAAATAATATAAGTACATAGTATACAGTGCCATCTGGTGGATAAATGGTTGCAGAATACATCGCCAACCTGCGCAGATCTTGCGCGGCAAGTTATAATTGTGTACGTATGTATGTACATGTATGAGTAGTATAAGGAAAGCTTCGATATTCACTGGGTCTACACTACAAATTCATATTTTCCCGCCATAGTCGCCGAATTCGCCCCTACAAATTCCTACGAATTCATTGTTCTTACGAATTCTGAATTATAATGACCTCAGTTTTATTAGGGGTGGTGTATAATCGCAACTAAATTTCAGGGCTTGGAATTTCGTAATTTGCTTGTAGTTACTAATTCTACGATAACAATAAAATGTCAGGTTTGTAACCCCAATATACTCTGCAGAGTTTAATTTTGATCAAAACATTGGGATCATTCAGTTGAGTTGTGCTATATCACATAAAATAACATTATCTCTGAGTTCTTAGAACTCATATGAAATAACAAATCATATGATATGTAACTTGTGATCTGTGACCCGAGTATCCTCCAGTCTAACTGGTTAGAAGAACCAAACATGCCAGCAGTGCTGCCCGGCCACTGAATGAATAGCATTGCAGAAACACAGAACATTCTTTTAACTTTCATTCTTGAAATTAATTCACATAAATTTATTAATCAAACCAGGCGGCCTCGACAGGGAGACATTGGAATGAATTCTGTTGGGGAAAATTCATTAAAGGGATTTTATTTTTAAAGAGTTACCCAGCTAGGAAGTGAGCTCATGTAGATCTCACTATGAGCTCAAAAACGTCTCACACATGTGATATCAGAACGTTGAGGTCTGGGTGAGCTTTTTGTGATCTTGCATATGTGATCTCACATGAATGGTTTCAGTGTGATCTCAGTGTGAGTTCACAAGTTCTAGCTCACATTTAGCTAACAGCTGTGATATCTCAGTGAGCTCAGAAACTTCTCATAGATGTGAGATCAGAACTATGAGGTCTAGGTGAGTTGTTTGTGATCTTGCATATGTGATCTCACATGAATGGTTTCAGTGTGATCTCAGTGTGAGCTCACAAGTTCTAGCTCACATTTAGCTAACAGCTGTGATATCTCAGTGAGCTCAAAAACGTCTCATAGATGTGAGATCAGAACTATGAGGTCTGGGTGAGATGTTTGTGATCTTACATATGTGATCTCACATGAATGGTTTTTGCCTTTTGTTCTCACCAGGCGGCAGTACCGTAGAACTTGGCTTTCACTAGGTGGTGTCACAGGTTACTGCATTACATTTACACTTTATAATAGAACAAAAGTCTCACTAATCATATTTATATGAGGCATTTATACTTCATAGATATTACACATCATAAACTTGGGAATATTAAAAGCAATGAACTTAATAGTTTATTTGGATAATTTACCTGCTTTAATGCTGAGAAGAAAACACCCTCACAATACTACTAGGCAGTAGGCCTATACTAGGGTTCCTAGGCAGATACACATAAAGCCAAATAGGATACCTATATGTCAGCTACCAGACTGGACTGTATGAAGGGTAAGTTAAAGTGATGAGAAACTCAAGCAAAGGGACCATGCAGTCTCTCCTTGGGTGAAATGCTACTGTGGAGAAACATTCTACCCTAGCACTGAGCTGCTGTTTAGAAGCTGATCGAGGTCACATTAAGAGATCATTTTGATGCCACTGTGATAGCTCACAGTGTGCTCTTACTTATAACCTCACAGTGAATTCATAGTATGTGTACACTGTGAGCTCACACTGTGAGATCATTCTGAGCTAAATAAGAGGTTACAGATTGACCTTCCTATGAGCTCATAGTGTGAGCTCACAGTGTGCTCTTACTTATAACCTCACAGTGAATTCATAGTATGAGTACACTGTGAGATCACACTGTGAGATCAGTCTGAGCTAAATAACAGGTTACAGATTGACCTAACTATGAACTCATAGTGTGAGCTTTCTGAGGGGAATTTTGTGAGCTCTCTGTGAGCTCTCTGTGATGTCAAATTCCTAGCTGGGTAACTATCTGAAATGAAAAAACTCTGGTATTCGATAATTCTCAATTTGATCTCAAAGGGATATTTTGCTTTGGCGTCGCTCTTCTCCAATTCTAGTCTAGTTTCCAACACTAAACACTCTAATGAATTGCATAAAACTATGAATATTTATAACGAATGCCTCATCATTAACATGGCTAGTTTTCATTTTTGCGCGCTCGTACCTATTGCTAATGTGAGTAGCTTTGAGGTTGTCGTACACGGCTTGGATAATTTGTTCACTTGACTTCAACCCTAAATATATTAAGACACACACAAGCAAGTTAAATATCTATTTTAGAACTGGGCCGATATGAGTCAGGGGACAGGTTTCCTCTTTTTGGAGCAGGAGGGCTTTCCTTCTTGTGCTCACGTCGGATCGATTTCTACTGTCAATGCGGCAATTATGTCCTTGAATTCCCCTTTCAAAGTGGAATCGCAATAGCGTGATGTCGAAATATGAATTCACCATCTGTGCTCTAATAAGATTTGTCTCTGGTAACGTTACGTATGGTAGTAGACCAGTTCTTGCTCCGTTATAATCGAGCTATTATTGCCAAGGCCACAAAATAATCTCAGTCGATATACTCTCATTTCTTTTTACTTGTCTATATATGTATGTAGCCTACTCCCTCTTCCTCCAAGCGACCAATAGCTCCAGCGGGTCATAGGAACCTCTGCCTCTCAGCTCACCAGCCGAGATTTCCCTACTCTAGTGGTTCGATTTAAATCATATTTACAAGTAATCAATAACTACAGGAGCCAGCATTAGTAGCGCCAGTTAGTGCAGGACTCTCATCGACCTTGAACGCGGGGTCAAGGTGAAACATTGCTGGAAAGGCTGGTGGCTCGCAAGATTGAATGCGGAGAACAGAGCCTATGGAGGAAAAAGTCAATGAATCAAGCCATTGACTTCGCGGGTCAATAAAATTAGTAAGGGCAGGCGGTGTTTTTCCTACAGATCATGGTTTAATAATTCATATTAATCCGCAAGGGTATAATTTAATGCTGACTGGATTGTGACAAATCATAGCCGGTTCTTCGCTACATGGTCTGCATCGGACGGTTTGTCAATCCCTAGTTATTTTCTACGCACTCAGTCCAGAACGATTTTTCTCAGGACGTCTCGTCAACTCTCTTTTCGTCTATTTCTGTCATTTACAGCGCTGTGCAGGGTATTAAACAAGCCGAGATGAAGTTTTTGTACGTGGAGGCAGCTGGATCTGGAATTAGGGTCAGTATTTTACTCAATACTCACGTGCCTTTGTTTTATTATTATTTATAAGGGAATACTTTTCATCTGACATTTGGTTAATATAATATCTATTTTATATAGAAAGTGGTCCTGGACCTACAAACATTTAGTATTTATAATATTTTAATCTGTTTACTGACTGGCATCATAGTGTTATTCGAATAGAGACCAACTTAAAAGAATTCTGACCCAATCAACCCATCATGAGAATGTGACACATATAATGTTCATCATTATATCGTTAAATTGGATCCATCTTTGCGAAACATCGGCCACATTCCTTCAGTTCATTTCATTCAATCATAAGGATATGATGAGTATGTTGGGGCCGCATATAATGAAATTATATTCATACAACGTCGACCTCCTTCTTTTAGTTTTAATGAAGTGGGTTTTGATGTCACGCAATCAATGCCTTAGTCTTGGTTTCTGTGTATCACATACAAACTTCCAATGATTGCACGCACATGAGTAACCTTTTGACTGACAAGCAACACATTGGATGCTTCATCAAAGTTCTACTTCCACGATTACTGCATTAAACAATCATACATGTTTATGCGACTAGGTTGGTAAACACACTATTGAATTAAGCACTAAACACTCCCCCTTTGTAGTTTAGGATAAACACCTCATACCCAGCCATATTCATAAGTGAGGCAGTATCTATTTGTGAGTGGCACTTGGTTGTGATAAGCAATGCTTCGAATGCTATTTTTCCCAGTATAGGTCTATATTTCAACCTCTCATCTGAATGATTAGTTTTTGTGGAGTTAGGTCATGAATGAATTAAAGAGTAAATGCATCTAATTAACATAGGTGGATAGAGGCATTAAAAGCAAAACAATAATCTGACACGTGTCCAATTATTGATTCCAAAAGATCTTGATCAAAATGTAACATTATAAATGAGTCTAGGGCGCCCTCACTTGGACTATCTGATTCTAAGGTATGCCATGTATGATTACATTTTTGGGTCTATATGCATGACTGATATTGTTTTACGTCTTTTTAGAATTTTTGGTCCCGATGATACCTTTGTAATGTCCGTTATAAATTCTACTATTAATTTCTTTATGAAGCTTAAACAGTAGGAGTAAAAGTCCTAGGGGGAAGTCCTGAGAAGGAAAGCCCTAAAGGGAACGTCCTAGGGGAACGTCTAGCGGCGAAATATCCGGAGAACACGTCCAGGGGTAAAATGCTGTCACCATTGTAAACGCTTCCTCTATGGATAAATATTTGTAGCAATTCGGGACACATGATGAGGAATACAATTTATTTTTGTATTCTACATCTCCCCAAGCAATAGAGGAATAGAAGAGACCTTTTGGTTCTGTATCCTAAGTCAACTGATTTGATTTGATTTTGAAAATATTTTATCCATATCAAAGGCATTTCCATACAGTACAAATTTTCTCAGAATAGCCTGATTTTATCCTATACACTATGTCTTCTAGTAACTAAGTAGGTAGTCAAATGAGTCGGCATAGACTCAACTAAATAATAATCAAATGTAATCTAGTGATTAATCATATAATGCTAAAAATTACATCACATCAATTCTGTTGACATACATTAAAGATATGCATACAGTTTAGACATGTCTAAAAATTTCCCATCCACCAGCGCCATGCTCTCACACGTTGACCATTATTAATTGAAGTTGAGAATTTGATCAATTATCTACAAATGTCAAGTTCAGTTGAATAAATTGCCCACTGAAGCACATGAATTTGAGGACAGAGGTGCTTTCACTGCATTTTCTATGAAACTGATATCAGGTTCTCTTGTCTCTGTCTTTATAACCCTGACTATGTTTTAATACTTCTGGGACGCGGTAATTGTCCCATACAATCCAGAAATGATTGCTTGTAATTGGATCGTACCTGATTGAGATGTTTAATTGTTCCTTGCTTCGATTTCTAAAATTGGTTTGATATGCTTCGATATGAAATTACTTGTATGTAGTTATAGACTCTTATGTGTTAGGATTACTGAAAACAACTAGATTTATTTTGATTACATTCTCCGAGTTGAAACCTTGTTTAAAATATTTCCAATTAATTAATCATTCAAATGATCTGATTCGTTTAATGGCAACGTACAAAAAGCACCATCGTATGGTGATACGTATTTTCCTAACTATTGTTAAATGTATTGTGGCCAATACAAATATTTAAAAAAAAAGATGACTTTCTAAAGCCAGACTAACATCAAGAGATGGACATTAGGGCTCTACATTGTACTCAAGTATTGTTATATATTATATATCTTGTGTCAACGGTTTATATCCATTCTCTCATGCTTAAAAATAGTTTGGTCCGCACGCAGAAAGACGACGGTATGTTAAATGTGAAGAACTGGAAATAAAACTACTTATATATAATATATATGTATGTTCTCGAATGAGCTGCCCTCATGTTCTATAAATATCTTGAGCTCATTGTTCTACATTGGATACCAAACAACATGGAATTAATATTGACCAGTATATTAGTAAATAATCTATCATGCAGTTATTAATGTCATAATATAGCCCCGATTAAACCCTTTGTCTATATAATTGGTGGTAACTGTTCTCTCAAATGGAAAGTATTAAATCTCAAATCCTGGTTTAACCATTACTGCCAAATGAAAATCGACTAAATAGATAGCAGATTAATGATCTATTGTCTCCATACATCCAATTGCATGCATATGGTGGTGTTGCTTTTTAGTACACTTAGGAAATACTTACCTCAGTGTCGGCGAAATGTCCTCATGTCACACTTGGTTACAATAATGATTTGTCTCTCTTTCTTTTTTCATTTCATTATTAATGTATTTCTTCATCTAAGCCAAATGAAACACCCGGGCGCGAACTGGAGGACTTGTCACTAAAGTGGTTGCCGACCCTTTTGCTGTAAAAATCGTCTAAATAAACAATATTTCAAATCAAATCAATGTGTAAACATAATTGTGTATGTATACAAATCTAATCGTAAATCATAAAAATGCTTACAATTGTGTGCTCGATAAGGTTTCATGATATAATGGTAACAATTGCATAGACCCTTATATGAACCCAGACTATGTGCAGATACATTGCTTGCCCTATTGTTTTAGTGAAACTCAGGTCGAGCAGCGATGCGGCCAGCAAACAAATGTCAAGGGCATCTTGCTAAGGTACGCATACACAGGAAGGTACGTTTCTATGTTCCTAGATAATAGACACATTTTAGGAGTAGCATAATTATTATTTCATTTATGTTTTACGTACATAGCTCTTCATCATGAAGAGTCCAGAATCAAGAAGAGCTGGTTTCCCAATTTCACCACCGCACCGAGTGTAACTTTTTCAGAAAAGTTTGAGAAGTTATGTATGTATACATGCATTCGGATATGAATGCGAGGTCATGCATGGTTTACACTCTCAAGCTCATTGGCAAGAGGGAATCAAAGATGCTAAAGACGTCGGAGAGTGTTATGAATCGAAAGCAGACAGTTTGGGAAAGAAAATGTAAAAGGGAAACCAGCCGCTGGCTATTTGATTAGGTCTGTCAGTAATAGCGGATCAGGCCGAGCTCCTGTGTTGGTCCAATACTGATTATGCTTCATTACCCCAGTCAGTGCTCAATTCCCTGTTTGTCATCACACAGACACCAACTTCTCCAGTTTACCAAACCAGCGAAGGTTCAATGGATCCTCTGAGCACCACCTTCTTATTCAGCCTCACTGCTTCGCTCATATGATTATCGATCCGATTGATATAAACATATTTTAAGCGCTGTTCAGCCTATGTTATCTCTGGGAGTAGATAACGAGATGGCGGTCATACCAGTGCCAGTTTGCTGGAGGAATTGCCTCCCAGACCCCGATGGCTGATGGCACAACGAGCAAGGCAATAAGATCGTGCCTTTACCATCAGGGTATGTCTAATGGTTCATTTATGTTGTAACTAGGGCCAGAGGTAATTGTGACAGACTCCAACCGTCGATAAACATGTCGGCTGTCTTATCAGTACGCTGGTATTGTTTTGAGACCATCCTTTTCTCCCCCAGCTATCTTCCAACCAACCCGTCCCCCACCCTCTATCCCACGCTCTCCCTAGAGATCTAAATCATAAATCTTTCCCTATATTCGCCCAAGCTGCGATTCTATTTATCTTCCTCATATTTGTTTCAAGCGACTCCATGTATATCAATCTGTGTTTCCATATTGTATGTGAATGAGCATCATATTCCCCTTGTGTCTATTCCGTGTAAGATGTTACTTGTGAGTTGGCTGCCAGGTGGCTATGGCTTCTTCCGGTAACAGTAACCACCGATACGCTTCAATGTCATATATCTTAAATATTCGGAGATATTCCTTAAGTCTTTCCGGCCAAAATACTAATCATGTTTGATCGGTTTGTAAGACTCAATATTTGAGATGTATCTTCATACGCTAAATGCGAAACCGACTTGTTAAGATACACACATTGTTTTATTTTTACCTAAGCATAATTAGTTGATATCCTGGAATCAAACAAAACTCGAGATTGTTTCCTTTAGTTATAAAGCAATTTCCTTCTTACAAATCAAATAAATCCATTCCATGTAATTCCAATCAGTAATGAATATTCTTCCGTATCCTCTCTCGTATCCTTTCATCTCTTCTGAGATCAAAATCACTCTTTTTATTACTGAAACTCGTTGTAACCTTTTTCTCAATGGAAGCTTAGTCTGTGTAGCCCACTCACTGTTTTAAGTTTGCCTGTCCTATCTTATCTGATGGGTGTCTCTTCACGGCCTTGGCTTCCTATCACTTCATATCTATAACTCCTTGGACCTTTTTGCTTGTCTTTTGTTAGAAACAGGCTACCGCGGCAAATCTGTTTGAATGTGTTTCCTATTCAATTATGGGGGGAGACCTGTGCAATAGGAACAACCGCCATGACCTTGGCTATATATGCTATAGCCGCTTAATGAACCAGGAAGAACCGACAAGTTTACTTCAAGGAAATATACTATGTTATTATCCACACTTGCAATGATTTTAACTTCGTACCATGACCATTTAAGCATTGAATATAATATTGCTGTTGGTGTGGAATTATTCTACTGTAGCTCTATCCAGCATGCCAGATTTCGGTATGAATTTTCTTCTGGCTGATATTTCTCTCTATATAAAATCTAAATCCGTTGTGCAATATCTTAGCTTTTCGGTACACCATTGTAGCTAAGTTATTTCTTTTACCTTGCCATACACTTTGATTCATTTCTCTTTTATTCAGTCTTCCTTAATACCTTTTGGATGTTGTTACTTCTAACTGGTACTGGTTTAAGTAATCAATTATCATAACATGAATGTAACTTCCTAGGTAACTTAACTGAACAACTTTATATCCCGCTTGTACTTACCCTTACAAACCTTTTCTTTGTGTTTAAGTCTATATGGATACATGTAGGAATGCATATTTAAATTTAGTAAAAACTAAGTATAAATTCTGCCCCTCACCCTATCCTTCCTTACTTTATGATAATTCTTGTTAGCCTCTCTACATATATATAATTTGCAATTGGAGTATATACATGTGTAAGGGATTAAAACACATAGATTACCCGGATTACAATGTGCATGCTTGGATAGAATATACGTATATCTATGTCCTGAATGTCTTTATTATGTTCTAAACTTTTACATGATAGACTAACTGACCCGATCCCAAGTGTATTCATCAATTATCCTCAAATGCGACAATAGTCTACTATGTCTTTAAGCTGCATTAATTATCCGAAAAATACCGAAATCTTCGATTTTGAGGTTTGTTCATCATTCCCAACCCTTCCAAAGGTCACCTCATTAAAGAAGTCTAATAATCGGTTTTACGTCAATCTTTTAAATCGTTGATTCTACAGTTCTAAGGATTAAGAAAGAAGCATGAATGCAGCTTTAAAATAAAACATTCCGGATTTTATCACACCAATAATCAGAAGAGGGGCTTAGGCATGGCATGGTTTTAAGAAATAAAGTTTGAGAGAATTCACCCATTCAGCACCGCCTAGCGTCAACCCCCAATCCAACGGCAGCAGTGGAGAATAAGCCACTCGTTAACAGTAATCGGTGCTTCTATGTCGATGACATGCATTTAGCCCCCTGTCAAGTCCACGTGTAATATTATCGGGCTATCAATAGGAGGAAAACTGTGAAGAAATAAGCATGAGAGGAGGTGTTGGCAAGGGGACCTAGTGTCCGTTCACCTGGCATGTGCGATGATTGGGGTCATAGTCTGGGATACGTAGGCAAAGCTTGGCACCTAAGACGCACACGTAATTGCCAAATAATATATATTTATAAGTATATGGATTGACGATGATGAAGACATTCATATTTGGATTGCATGCACCTGGTTCATCAAGACTAATTTAAGCTCTGCATATCAATTACGCTCTTCAAAGTGAATTCCTGATATTGCATGTAAGGCTAATGTAGTTCGTCTCAGTTTAAAGCTTAACTAATCAAACCAAATATATTATTCATCATTGGATATATATACAATTATGCTGGAGGAGCATATTCTTTTTAAAATATACCTGTATACTCTCTCAAGAAAAATCTTTTTCAAAAGACAATTACAATGACGTTTATACATAGAAAACCTTATCTAGTTTCAAAGTAAATACAACGGGCGAGAATCTGATTCCAATACCTGTCACAGTCAGATGCCTTTATTATATGAAAAGATCTCAGGGCAATATGTCAAGGGAGGAGAGAAAATTGCGGTGATTGTATGGTGAAGCAGGGTGAAGCCATGCTGCCGTGGCCCTTATACGCAATTGCCAATGAACATTGTTTTGATAAAAGAAATAGCAGCCATCTTAGAATTGCTTTCGGAGTCAAGTTCCAGATTGAACTCCGTGGCTAGAATGTTGCCATAATGAACACAGCTCAGCATTTCATAGGCACATTACCTATGAATGAAGGACATAAGTTGAAGTTCAGATGCCTTTAGTAGTCCGCACAAAGCTTTGTGGGTTCCCTTTCACAGTCTTTATAGGTGTGGTTACGAGACATAGGTGACTGGGGTTTCTTTTCTCTCCTCTTTGTGTTCATTACAACGAATGAAACAAATCCTTTGTCCTCGACCCTTGGGTAGATATAGGTGATTTCTCTTAAAGGACCACCGTTTATGGAAATTCTTGGAAGAAATGCCTAGGGAAAACGAGGGTCATGAAATTCCAAGCCAACATAAATCATCGGGGAACCCATAAAATGAGTGCAGTGATGGATCGTTAGAATCTACCGAGCAATATCTTTCAAGATGAAAATGGCGATGGTTCAAGTTCAAGATGTCAGCATGGAACACAAAAATTGGTCTCTGCTTAGGATGATACTGTGGGATGAATCATCATAGGCTTTGGTTTGAGCAGCAATAGTTTCTATTCTCAATATTGTAGATTCCTGATGCAGGCTATATTTAATTTAAGAACTATTCCTGTGATTAAATTCTTTTTAATTTCTTCAAAGCTTCACACCGACATTCTTAATAAGAACAAATTTGGCATTCTTCACTATTGGATAACATTAAATTTGTTTAGTTAAGAATACAGGGTTGAATTCCCTCCTGGTTTGTTTAAACGTAATTCATACTCCCAGTGAAAATATCTTTAAATTAGGACGGTGAATACGAACTTTTTATTGACCAATCAATATGGTTTGGCACTGAAGACCTGGAAGATAAAATATCAAATGTAGAATATTCTCACCCGCCGGAAAAGATCAATACTTATGGTTCATGCCAGAAAAATGAAAATGGTTCTCAATCAATACACTATTTTACCAACTTATGGAGGGGGATAAGGCATCTGTCTGGATTTTGGCAGTGACATAGAAAAATATTATCATATCCATTGATAATTTATTCTGGCTTCTTGCCACTAAGGCAACCGATGTTATGTACGAAGCAAAATGAATTTTGCGCGCGGGTTTCCGACTCTAAACAGGAATGATTTCCAGCTAGATTGCGTTAGTTTCGGTGATTAGTAGTTTTATAGGAGTAGGACATGACTAGACAATGTAATTACATGTTCCCATCCCAACCCTGGGAGCTTTATAATGAATCAAACACAAGCTTAAACTAATTTTTGGATGGGGATGGAAGGGAAGTGGGCAGTAATTACGGTGAATGAACTGTACCGGTATCTTAATTATATAACATAACGCAAAATATTGGTATAGGGGAAGTTGTCAGAGGTTCATGACCTATAAATATTCACAGCAAGGCATTACGTGTAGTCTCCGGTGATCATGGTGAGCCAATCTTGGGAAAAGCCTGTTTGCTTCTTATCAGGGTGAGAGCAGAAGTTGTTGTGTCAAAAAGATCTATGATCATCAAATCAACTAATGGCCCCACACGGGCCAGGTATAGGAACACCTTCTGTATGAAGCTCTTTTATATATTCATGAAAAACATACATATTTCATATTGAAATGTATTTGAATCAAAGGAATATCAATGCCTTATTTTACTTGCCCTTGTGGACGGATTCTCTGTAATGATACTGTGAACTTCACTAACAGCATGGACGAACGTGCTCAGATCTTCAGTTATCTCAGTCCTTCCTCCCACACTATTTCATCAGGCCCGAAAAAGAAGCTTGGAACCAACGTTTTCACTTTACTCGACCTCCATATAGCAATTACAACATCTCCTACTTTGTTTCCCGTGTAACTAATTAATTCCAAAGCTCCGTGATTTTACCCTTTTGACTAGATCTCCAGAAAGCAAGTAAGTTTCAAGGAAGCTTTGTTTGGTGCTTGACATAAAAACAGATCCCAGTGGAAATTTAAAAAGTGCACACCAATACATTTCCTTAATTAATTACAATCTAGATTGTTGGATGCTCTACCTTATATTGATGCTACGCTTAGGGTTTCCTCGGCCATGTACCTAGTGTTTGGGGATCAGAGGGGTGGGGCCAGTTGGCCTATTGCCCTATACTCATATAGATAATAGGAAAATGCTTTCAATGATTAGACACATTCCAAGAATGTTTGACCACAGGAGAGGATCCTGTATAGCGGTGAGGTAGGAAATGGACACTAGGGATGTAAAGCCCCAAATACTGCATTCCAAAATCGAATTACTGCTTTATAACTGTTTCTATTTAGTGAATGGTGAGTTGAAATATATTTAGCTGCCTATAAAACAACGTAGTATTACGTTGGGTTGAACCTTGTGAAAGCAAATTATATATCCATATTGAGTGCATTCCATATCGCAATATTCTGGTCCCTATACATTGATCCAAAACCGCACTTTTTTATATACCTCCCAAGGATGGACCACTCTACAAAGTACTTCTACCTACCGACAAACGTAGAAACGTTAATAATGCTAAAATGCTCTGCATAATTCAGCGTCCGTATTAGTATAATTATATTCCCATATTGACTCTTGACATTTGGTCATGTTTTACCTAGGAACATAGTACGCACATGAACACTGTTCACTGCGCCGGCCTTGAGGTTGACCTTCCTGCCAAAGGTCGAGCCTAGTAATGCATGTGTCAAATCTACCTCTCATGCATTCAATTATGAATTATCCTCACTACTCGAACCTCTCCTCCACCTACATTATCCACATGTTACTGGGCGATCTGCTGGGAGCAATGCAGTAACCCTAGCTCAAGGAATACAACCTTAACCCTTATCATACTCCCACCGGCACGTATGGAAATCTTGATTGCAACAAAAGGGAATTTGAATATGACAGCCCACAAGGCGAATAAGCTGAACAGATTTTAATATTACCTAATATGACTTAGAGTTCTGAATTTGTCTTTAGCCTTTTGTCCTATAACATTTTTTTGTGGAACATTCGAGATTTATACCGGGAAAATCTTTATTCCCTAGCCATGTTAAGGAATGACTTAATACAAACAACAAGTAGACTGTATTACTGTTTTACGAAATAGGAAAACGTTATTCGTTAGTAAGTATTAATACCGTAGGGGATAATTAACCATGCGTAAAAATCATTATCACAATTCTGAGTTCACAGCGATACTTCAATTAATACAAAATGTTAGTTCTCCTTGTGTGATCTACTGGAGAACATCAGGGATGGAGAGAATTGCAGTGCAGCCAACCATACTTTGCCCCAGGAATTCAAGGTAGAGCAAGGCTCATGCCAAAAACCTTGCCAAAAGCCATACTTCAAAGTCCGCATGTTCAATCGAAGTAAACCAGTCCAAGAGATGACCTATATGGTGTGCTTGGGTATGGGTTGTTTTTGTGCCAAAGAAATACAAGGGGAAAGAGTGATCGCTGAAAGGCAACCTCTAGATAATTATGTATACCCACTATCTAGAGGGACCTTAATTTGGTAGTTTTGTATTTCACATAGTAAATGCATGTTATTTGCAATATATTAATGAGCCAATTCTGGAATTTAATCAGTGTCATTCCAAATGTATAAAATGCTATAGATGAGTAATGAATTCCAATGAAAATACCATAAGATATTTATTGTACATCTTACTTCGTTATTTCCAGCCTTCTGTTCAGATTGAACCATGGAATATTATAACATAACCAACAAATCAATTCCCCTTAACCAAGCACTAACATATAATATCAGGCAGCTAAAGTACTTGGAAATACAAAGGACGAAACTACGTGGGAAACTTAAAGTTTGGCAAGCAAATTGTGCTCCCTTCAAACGACACTCCTCGTTTACGATCACAATCTGTGGATTTGGGATGGATTCCTCACGACAGTCAAGGCCAGATATCTCCGACTTTCCCCAAGCACCACCCAGGGATTGGTAATGGTCTCAGACAACTGTAAGAAATGGGGGAGCGCCATTATTGTTCAAGTACAATAACAGCCCACTAGACGTTGACAAGGCCAAAGAGGGCCCACTCACTTTTAGTGCTCCCTTCCTTTGAGCCTTGTCCATTTTGATGTCACGCAGTATCCATGTCATGTTTTCCCTTTTCTTAGTAGAATTGCTTTCATGTTAATAGCACAGTGATAAATGGCTACTATAGTTTCGTGATACTGTTTGTGTTGGAAAGGCAAAATGAATCACCCTGAGGAAATACACATCAAAAGGTCATTTATCGTATCAAATGGACACAAATTGGTTATTAATGTCAAGGTGCGGAGCCCAAGATATCTTCTAATTACAGCGGACCATATGAAGAGCCTGATCTATTCTAGAAAAGGATTTATTGGGAGAATAGGTTGAGATACCATTGTAACTTAACACATGACATAATAAATTATAGTTACTGAAATCTTTGTTTCAGAAATCAATTTGTATCATGACTATAGGTCTTCAGATCCCGACAAAAGATCAGATAATGTTTTACAAACGGACTATGCATAATCCAATAGTTCTGTCCCAATATAAAATATCCTTACCGGGACTACCATATAAAACTGATCTTAGAAATCATTTTGATCAAAACATAGCATTAGAATTGTCATATATAAGCATCGGAAGGACCACAAGAAAATTAATATCAAGAGACAGTATATGGAAGAAACACCTAAAGTACGGACGCTTACGCCAACGCATCAATATTGTGGGTTTTATTCCCTCGCAATTTTCAGTAGAATATATCATTGCAAGTCTCTGAACTCTCAAATCCTTTGTGGCATCGTTCTTCCTAGACTAAAACTGAAAACCTGAAAAAGAAAATTGAAGTTTTCATAGTGAGCCAATCAAAAGGATTACCGGGAGTAAATTGATCAGGATGATTTGTTTGAATTTAGATTTACCTTGATTTGATTAATTTCGACCGACTACCACATAATTTAAAGAATTACATTTTGTGGGTCTTAAATTCCGGAAGGTAGAGTCCTTGAATTAAGTGCTAATGGAATTAACTATTGGGTTTATTGGAGGTGGTCCCGGTAAGATATATTCGATTAAAGCTGCATTCTCAGCTATTGTGACAAATAAAGTCTCACCAAATTTACTCATAATGACTTATAGGACTGGATTCATCAATATTCTGCTGGTGAGTGATAATCGCAGGAAGGGATTTCGACGGGTCTTCCAAATACAGAATTAAGGACGTTTTAGAAGCCCTGTAGCAAAAGAAACTGGACAAATTCCTCCAAAATGTAGGTCAAATGACTATTAGAAGAGTTAGAAAAGAAAGGAACAAAAAGTAGAAAATGTTCAGTTCTTGTCCGATGTTAACTGAGAATGCATGTAAACTTTATAATGATTGGAGAGCATTTTTATGAGACTGTACAGTTCGATCCTACATGAGATGAATTCTCACTATACTGAATAACCTTTTTACTGGCAGATGTTTGCCCCATTTTCAAATAAGCAATTTATTCCTTATAAATCTGTCAACAAGAACATTCGAAAAAGACTTACTATAACCACTGCTCTCAATCGTTGGTTATGGAACATTAAGAATTGATAAAGAGGGAGCTAGTGCCTTAGTAGTCAGTTTTTATTTTGCTCAACAAACATATCTGAATGCCTCGTGGTGGTCAATTATTCACCATTTTCCCCCTCTGCCGAGAGTCCCTATTCGCGTTTCCATAAAGTCTAGATTTATATTTCCCTTATCAGTGTAAAAACAAAGCCTTGGGAGGAGGATATAACAAATTAGAAAATAGGTTGGCAACAGAATTTTAACGCTTCAGGACTATGTCCCGTGATAAGCTGACCCTGAGAGCTTTAGATTTGCCGACACATTCACCACATATATACAGACTCTTATCCATCATGCGCACTATCTCCATATAACAAGCGCTTGTAGTTTGGGTAGGGAGGGAGGCACAACCCTATAGTATTGGCATCATTTTAGATAAAATGCAGGGACCCCAAATCGATTATGCCATCGGGGCAGTGTATCATTCAATCTACTTCACATGAATGCCCAATACTCAATGTTGTGCTTAAACGGAAAATGTTTCTCACCAATAACTCAAGGCATTGCATGGAACGAATTGTATCAGTTTCGTATAGGAACGATCCAATACTCCATGAATAAAACATAAAGATAATATCGGGTAAAGTAAATGCATGCTCCATCACCAATCCCCTTGATGAAATCGCGAGAGAAAATGTTTTTCGTTATTGGTGTGTTGTGGTGCACAAAAAAGGTGTGTGAGGAGCCGACATGTGTGGTTTGGGACCCGTTCTATCGTGATTTAAAATCTTCGCGTTTTATGTGGTGTCTGGATTATGTTCCGTCCAGTAGATTAGCGGTCTGCTCGATCTTGGGGTCTTGCAACTGGGTTCTGAAGGCGCGAGAAAGGCTCATATGTTTGCATCCAAGTAATTTGCAGTGAATAGATGCGAGGCAATGGCTGGTTGATGTGGATATGGTAAGGTCATGCAATGGGACACTGCGTCCTGTGCAAAGGGAATACAAAACATGATAACACAGGGAAAGCTCATGAGAAATGGTGAATCACTATGACCAGGTCCCTTGAGGTAACTGCGGTCTTTTGTGGTACTAGATATGGAATCATTATGTATAGGCCAACATGAAGAATGCTTCTTCACATTGTTCACGACGTCACTAGAACGCAGACGACAATGCGCCTTTGGTTCGCAGTGATTCTTGCTGACGCCGGTAGGGCCGCACGTTGTTAACCTCTCGACTGACCCGACCATGCAGGGCTGCGTCTGCCTAGCTAGGATCGCGCAGTAGTGCGTGTCATCCGTTGCTATGGATCGTTGGTCTTTCAGTTTGTAATCGCGCATCGATTCACCCAGTGGTTCCTCTTTCTGCGTTCAGAGATATTGATCTAGACAATGGTCTGAAATATGCAACGGGAAATGGGCACAAAATAGGCTTAACTGTCCAAGAATATACCCCAGTTAGATCTCTGAAGTTATGTTACTCCAGGCAGTTCAACTAAAGGGCCTTGGTCTCATGGAGCATCGACAGTAGCGATAAAAAGATGCAGTCAGAAGACATTTTGTGTCCACAGGCATTGTACATCGGCTAGAATCCATTGTTGTCATTCATAACCAAGCTACGTATGGCGATATCAAAGTCTGTCTTGGCTATAACTCGTCGTTACGTTACTTTGCCCCGCCATCTTATGTACAAACTATAGCAGCGCCTACAGGACAGGAGAGAAGTACCACCCGATAACACCAGGAGAGTAATTAGGTCTGCTTCCATAGTTCTCCAAATTACATATCGACCCCAAGCCTCAATCTCAATAGTTATTCGACGTACCATTGTAGGGCCGCCACCATTCATTGAATCATGATTATCATATTGTCTTAAAGACTCACCTACATTACAAGAAACTGCAAGCGACTCCTCCCAAAATGCATTTTTCTCCCAACATCCATGGTGGTAATGAGCATTGCTTTGAAGGGCGTATCCCACTCTTTACTTGTATTAATAATATCAGGAACCTTCTACAGTAATGTGGATCGAAACAAGTATTTGTTTTATTCCTGTTAATACGAACAAATAACTATACAAATACATTTCCTGATAATCAATAGTACAAAGGATATTTGATTCTGTTAGAGGGCGGACTGGTTTAGCTTAAGTTGTGGTTCCTTAGATACATACCGCACTATGTGCTCATTTAACTGATTTAACTTAAAGGCCCTTGTCCACTAAACCGATTTTCATGCGATTCTCACAGAATTGAGGGGAAAAGAGTCCTCTGCAGCGCAAAATCGCTTGAGAATCGGCTTAGTGGACTAAGCCCTTAAGATAAGGCTATACAGTACAAAATACTTCATAATCCTAGAAATAGGTTAAAAGATTAATTTTTCATTGACTAACCGCGCATGACGGAACCAATTCGAATTATAAGGGGTGTGTTTTAAGTATTTGTACCCATAAAATATTACAATAAAGAAAAAAGTATGTACCAATAAATGATAGATAACAATACAACATATTCAATTTCATATTGATTAATTAGGGGGTCATGTATCGATGGTGACACCTATTTATGAGAAGAATTAAATTATTCATTATTTCACTAATTCATCACCTTATTTTTATTGGTTGCCTTTGATTTGACCCGACCCAGGAGACACTGCCTACTCGTTCCTAACAGACTGTTTCAAATGATTTAATCTTGATTATTTTGCCTCAGGCATTTCCATTGTTACCATTTGCAAGGATAATCTATCAGGAAACGCCAATGAAAATCCTAACGGCATTGAATTACTATTAATGAAATAGTTCGTTGACCTTAGATTCATCACCCCTGGCTATTGTGTATCTTTCGATTCACCACTTCACCCCTTCACAGCAGTCTTTTGATCGAGTTCGAATTAATTGTCAATGGCGAAATTAACTACCCGAAACCGAAATCCGAAATCAATATCAATTTAAATATGAAAATTGATTTCATTTCAATCGATATAGTCCTTGTTCTCCTCTCATATTGTCTGTCCCTTCAGTGACAGACCATAATCATTTACAGTTGCTTATATTAAATTTTTCTTTGGGCTCTCTTCTTTCCTCCTTCGTGTGAGCTGGACCATATCCAAAGTATTTTATGGACTAATTCAGGATCGAAATTCGAGGAATTTTTCTGCTGGGGAAAATACGGACGCTCTAGATGTCATTGCCGCTTTTATGTTTTGTAGTAAAATCCTTGGGTTGCATTTCCCATATCGGGGGTGCTCTAGGTGTTTTAGCCTGGGCTTGAATTACAAAGTTGGTCATGGGAAATGAAAGCTCTTTAAGGGATATTTAAGGCCACCACTGGTCAATAAAGGTCCTTCTTACAACAACACTCCTATGTGGTTAAACACATTTATATACACATTATAGCTGAAGACATGTGGTATATTATATCCTATCATATTTACGATATCTCTGCTTTAGCTCACCTTCAGTAGTCCCCTATTCTTCAGATCCGCATGTGAAAAGGGCACAAGACAAGCGGAGGTCCTCATTCCAGCGTCCTTGGTAATAACTGACCCTGGAAATCAAGCATTATAAAAGCATGCAGTGTAGGCAAAACGCACAAGACCAATGTTTAGCGCGGGAGATGGAGAAAGGAAATACTTGCAGGAATGTCACAATTAATAAGGCAGGAGGCCTGACTAATTGGCAATTACAGATCCCGAGTGGACTACTGCCATGTGAGTTTTGTCCGCCCAAGGACTGGTCACCACTTGGGGTCTTCTAAATCTTGTTAATTCGCCCTAGAAACGGGATCTCAGAGGGAACCCGATAACCTCAGTAGCCTGCTATCCCCTGATTGTCGGCAAGAAATGCTGTACCATGGCCATTAGATGACAAGTGGTAAGTGTACTTCTTCGTAACGAGCCGCTCCAGAAAGACAGCAATTCCCACAGTGATTCCTTGCCTTTTAGAGGATACTGGACTTCTTTAGAATGCGAGTTGGTAATTGCTGTGCGAAGTATCTATGAATTTTTATTAGAAATTTAATCAGATGAATAGCTCTAAATCTAGCGGTAGCGTTATCTGTAGTGAAACTAAATTGTTGTTGCACACGACACAAACGGGCATGCAACCTATTTACACCTCTACTGATAATTATTTGCTTCATATACATATAGGAGAGGCAGACCTCTGTTTAAGATTTTAACATGAATCGCAGACTGTTGGGGATCCTCTTTTACAGAAATGACATTTTTATGAATAGCTAAGTCAGGATACAAACTTCAATCAGATGTTCCTGAATTGCGTATAGGCCTACTATCCAGGTGAATGATTTAAAAACATCCTGCGTGCGCACATTCATGCATACAACTACATATTTATTGTTTGATCGTTGTCGTTTAATTCTCATATTTCCAATATCAAAAGTCTCCGTGTTGCTTGCAAAGGCACACTTATGTCATATGATATCTATTTCGTGAGATACGTGAGATAGAAAGCGCTAGTAGTCGTTATAAATATTGTCCTAGCACGTCATATGGTCGTACACAATTATGAGGAATATGCATCTTCCAATAATCATCACCTGCAACGTACCCCTGGAACGAAAAGGCCCTTTTGAAAGGTTTTAAGGAAAGTCATCTGGCTGCCGACAGCACTTTCTGATATTCTCCACACTATGGCAGTAAAAATAAAAGGTGTTGAGTTATGAGGCGTTAACATTGATTGTGTAAGAAAGCTACAGACGTAGAATACTTACAATGAGATCGCTTTTTGGTGTAGTAGCGTCACCAGACAAGGCATTGGGTGCCGGATTGATGCAAGCTTACCACGCATGTTTGATCATTCTAGATATGCCATTATCGGTTCACTAAGTTGTCTCACTTTGAGCTAGGTGCCTTACTATGTTACAAACAGTGTCTTTATTTGGGAGGCTATGGATGTGTGAAACACGTCGCTCATATGGTGGATTAGTTCATTCAAAGGATATATAGTAAAGATTTGAATAAGTAAGTTATTTTATTAAAAGTATCTCCTAAGGAAATAATAGTATATCCCAAGTGACTGAAAGCCCAGGGACTCCCCGAGATTATAAGAAGCCCCATGTCATATCGATAGTCGATGGATGGATGTCATATATATACTAGTTAGCTAGATTGCTAGCTTTTTATCATTTTAAGCACAAACCATTTTTAACGGTTTCAGCTTGAGACACAATAACCTTTTCCAACACCTAGAATTTGTTTCAACATGCTTGTCAGAGAGAAAGCATCCCATACTCCCAATTCTGATAAATCAATTAAGATCCATAGATCAAGGAAATTTGACAAGATAGTCGTCTCATTATAACTGCTTTGTTATTTTGCAACACTATTTTAGAGCAGTAAATGGAATGTATCCAATCAAAGCGGTACTGTTATGAAGCCGTTGTCATGGAAAATCAAAAGTTCACCGGGCTCTCATTGATATATATCAAGTGTGTTATACCCATATGACAGTATGCGCAAAGAGTTTTACAGTGGCCCTATATATTTAAGCCCAATACCATGGAATTGCTCGGAAATTTTTGCATTCAACCCCGTACCAAAGGTACCACCAGGGGCGTTTTGAAGCATATGCACGCTTCTCTAATCCAATGGGGAGGATCCCCCCATTTGCACTTGACGAAAATAGTCGGAAACCCGACAAATGTGGTCGACCATTCGCAAGGCCACCCATATACACCTGGGGGCAATTCTGCAGACTATCAAACTATTAACACATTTAAAGTCTAAATATATATAAACGAAGAGTGACTGACGCAAGGATATTTGAGATGCTGAAGTGGACATTTTCAAGAAATTCACCATAAACGACCTTAAAGGTTGAAGAATTTCCTTGGGTAGTGGTATACGAATCGCACATCCCCGGACATGATAAAGGTCAATGTCCGAATATGCCCTCGATATGACCTATGCGTGGGGAAATTAATATGATAATAGCTTCTCAGGTAAAAAGAATTAGGCTTATGGATAGTTTCCTACTGACAAAGACATATTTGATGTAAGCAGATAAGCTGATTACTTGGTAAATAGTGTTTCCTTCAGGTAATCTTAACTAGCGATATTTGTGTTATTAGTATTGTAAGCCTATATACGTGGTTGTAGGTGGCCTGGTGTTTATTTGAGATGTTGTCTTTTATAGTAGACTCTTATTTTAAAGTTTCCACAGAACCGGTCTCGAGTAAACCTATCCCACATAGATTGATGTGTTATATTGTTGTCCCTATGCATTCTCTTCAATACAAGCAGTTATAAATGTATGCAAAATGAGACACTTAAATTATCCAGATGCATTTGACCCAAGGTCTGTCGTACATGTACGTGCATATCAGTATATACTTGGTCATGCATAGCATGGGTGGATTAGCAAACCCCATAAAATGTGTTTTTTGGAGTTGCAAATGCCCTGTAGTGTCCTCATGAAATCATACAACCTCGGAAGAAATAATATAGAATTTTAAGCACTCATTTTCTTTATAAAAAAAACTATTTATCTATGAGAGTGCCTTTTATCTTCAATTTTTTTTTACTGAACTCTACATAACGTGGGAGGACAAATTTGATCTTTGAGAGTGCCTTTTATCTTAAAAAAAATTGTACTGCACCCTTTATAACGTGGGAGGACAAATCTATATGAAAACTATAAATCCTAACTCCAACAAAATCATTAGCTCAATGAAGAACATACTTGGAAAGAGCTCGTGATATTGTATCACTTTTATGTGTTCTGTCTGTGCATCTCCTGTTCTTATATATAATGAGAGAAATGTGTAGGTCTTTTTGCCAGAGAAACTGCTTTTGCTATAGGCCTATCCATATTCATCCAAGATCCACTCAGTGGTATACGCATGCAATGTACCCCACGTCGTTTCATATGTAACAAAATACCATTAAATTGATACTATATGATAGATGAAGTATGCATACTTTAAACTGTAATGTGAAATACAGCCACTGGAACACGTAAAAAAGCGTTTATGGTAACTTTTGATAAACCTCATATCATTAATTTCCATTTTGTGTTTTGCAAGAAGTATTTAAAATACCCTTTCAAATTATATTTTGATGAACTCTGCCAAAGATACACGTGAGTGTTCTTTTATTTCATGTATTGTTTTAGACGATAAATACCTAGTATTTTGGCAACAGACATTGTGAAATGTATGAACAGAACACACGTCAGCCGTCATTTGTTCCTTGGTCAATGAATAAAGGCGGTAAACATGTACAATAACAACATTAATTCGGAACTTTTCAATAGTAGCTGTAGATCATCTTACAGAGAACCCGCTTTCAAGTTGCGAGAAAAACTCTGACGCTGTTCTAAGTCACTTGGAGAAGAAAACTACTCCACATCATTAATTTGTAACTTCCCTCATAAGGAGCTCTCTTGAAGCCACCAAGCCTTTATAATCATCTGTCCCGAGTAAGAGAGTGAAAGAAGACTGAGATTAGTTCCAGTGGTGAAGAAATTGATTAACACTGTAATCAGTATAGTGCAGCTCCTTTACTACGACTTCTCTTTTCTTTTAGTATTAATTTCCTTTTCTGAGAGAGGCGACCCTTGGGAAATGCTCATCAAGCTTTGTAGTGCCAATACCCAGGTATATTACATGGCAGTAGAGTACAATCAATCGACCAATTGCACCATCTTCTAGAAATCCCTCTCTGCTTATTCCAATGGGAAAGGTTACTCAATCCGATTTCACCCTCGGGGCCTGTGAGAAAAGCAGAGACTGGAGACTGGAGATTTTTTTGCTGTCAGCTCTCCCCCGCGCTTCTCGTTCCCCATTCCATTTCTCACTTCACCTAGTCTTTCTCACGGACACACTCTAGGTAGATCTTTCAGCTAAATGTCTGGCTGACCAAGTCGGAGATACCATTAAGCGGAAGTAATCAGAAGTAAGAGTTGAGATCGGTAAGTGTTGTTTTATTGGTGTTTAATGCAATGATCGACAAGTCGTTCGCATTGATCTCTTAACCATGATTTATATTTTTGTTAAAGAAAACTTTATCTTTGGGCAAGTTAAGTCCACAAAATCGATACAAGTCATCAATTAAAGGTCTCTTCAGTTCCAGGCTCTTTTATTTTAGTAAAAATGAAATAATTATGAATCATGATTGATGGTCTAGATGGTCCTGGGTATGACCATAAAGTTCCTATCTGTCTCTTTTCTCTGTATCTCTCTCCCTTCTTCTCTATCTCTATTTCCTGGGTATGATCATAAACTGCCTCCCTCTCAGCTCTCCCGCCCTTGATATAACCATATAAAATGTGTTGATAAGGGCATAAAGCAACCAATCTTACTCGTACTTATTCATGGTCTAGCAAAGCAATTAATACCTTGGGATCGACCCCCTGAATCGTTGATAATAGTAATGGTATTACTGCTGTTTCCTCTGGGCTAAACGTATAAGGGAGATATATTAACTTCCTGACGAATTATCTAGTCATGCGTGCATCAAAATTTAGCCGGAGGGCTCAACAGTATAGTCCCAGAATGCACATTGCTCTTTCCCAACATCCCAGCTTGGCTCCCTTGTAATTGGCTTTCTCCCATCGCTCTAATGTTCATGTGTTCATCCTATAAAGAATCGTGGCCAATATTCTTTACTTAGACTTCGAAGGCAAACCAGGGGCCCGTTGCATAACACATGCTTACTTTATGTTTTCCTTCCTTAGCTACTTTACCTTGTTAAGCAGTTGGTAAGGAACCTTTAGGGAAGAGATTTGCTATACAGACAATGTTGGTAGACAATTACTAAGTAGTAATATGCGTGATGAAATAGATATAATGCTCAATTATGATTTTACTTATCAAAATTTTTAACACAGATAATACTAATTAGTATTTGTTTACAAACTGTTGTATTGACAAAGACTGTTTCAAAGAGAGACATTAGAAGACTTTGGAGCGACGAAAAGTTCAAACTCAGACGTTTCAAAAGGGGGATTTTACTGTGCACTCAATTAATTAGCTGACAATCTCAAATGATTAATACGAAATCTCTTTTGAAGAGCCACGAAAACACTTGAAAATTATATAGATCTACTACAATGGCTAAACTTGCGGCCAATATAATATGCATCCTATATGGTGCATAGCAATAATATTATCCTGTGTTCTATTTATCCCCTACACATGTTAAGCATGTTCACATCTTCTCAGTTCCTGCTATTGATTTTCTCATATACCTGACAAAAGTGTAAGTCTATGTAACATCCATGTAAAATTCAGACACCATATATAATACTGAACCCTATTCTCCTCTACTCTCCAGATCCCCCCCCCCCAATGACCTCGGAGACTTTAACTCCCCGATAAAGTGATAACAGGCTATAGACGTCTGTGTATTTTCATGGTACTGGTATAATATGTGGCTCGGACGCCTAAACTGATCAAGCGATAAATAGTCAAGAGAGAGAATGGCCTTGAACCATCCTAAACAGGAGGGTCTATTCACCATAACCATGACAAACATGTAATACAGTGATACAAGAAAGAATTACGTGCAGCTCGGGCGAGTGGGCGTTAGAGAATGGAGTTGTTAAGGTGGCGTGGACGACATGGGCATTTAGACGTTGGAGGAATATACAAGTGGGGCGTCATAATGGGAGTCAGGGGAGGGGGAGGGGGGGGGGGGCGTGGTTCCCAGGTAGCATTGCTAGGCTCCATCGCCAATATAATACAGTGATGTTTTAAGATAAGGTAATATTTGAAATACTATCAAATACACAAGGGCCAATTTCAAGGTCAAGCAGAGGCTGCTATCAGTTAGAAATTCTTCTTTATCGTCAACATGGGTTTGTCATTATAAGTCTGTGTCGTTGATAACCCACCTGAACCCACATAATGTACGATGATCAGGATTTATATAGCCACTGCTCTATACACCGGCTTAATGTCAACAATGCCCATAAACAAGCCCCTAGACACCATATCGGAAGGCATGGGCATTGTGACGTTGATGGAATACACAGACAGGTGGGGCGTCATAAGTCTAAGGAAAATGCTTGGAAACAACACTCCGTAATTTGTCTGCTTTTATTGGAACAAATAATCTTTTTACCATCTTCAATGTTATTTTGAATTTGTTATAAGAACAATAAAGGTTTACACTTGTATCTGATAGTAAAATCCATTATCATATAACATAGACCTTTCGAATAAAGGCATTGATAATAATATAGATGCTGTTGACATTGGCGTGTGGCATCACATTTACCACCAATCAGATAACCTGGAAATATCGATGTCAGAGCTAAAGGCTTATTTATAAGACTACTGATCTGGACCTGAACAAAGATTGGTATAATTGATTGCTTTAACTGCCAAGAGACCCTATGACCTCGATGATCAAGTCTGTCGGCCGTAATTATATTAAATCAAATCTGATTAATTCGTCGCCAGGTCATGACCGGGAATTTGAAAAGAGATTAAGTTTGACCGACAGGTTGGCTTTGTTTACTGAACATCTCACTCCCTCACTCCCTCTCTCTGCGGTCAGATATAAAAGGAGGACATCTTTATGAAATAGTTTAAAATAATTATATATTTGTTTCGTTAAAACAAAGACATTATTAAACCATCCCATCTTATATGTATAACTACGATATGATGTTATTTATGTACTCTTTTCTGACCACCATTAAGTTCCGCTGATACATATTGCTGCCTACCTAAGTCCAACCATTATATTTTAAAAGCGAGTAATTGGACATGTTATCTTTTCAGCATGATCTTTCTATTTTGAAATATAATCTTAAGTGTACTTAAGCGGCCAGAATAAAGTTGTGGTACCTGTAATTGGTCATCATGTTTTGGATGTTTTCCCCTCTGAAGGATTCATGATGTTTATGGGTCTGCATAAAAACACAACTCATAACACAACCTTATTGAAACATTTGTTCCAATGAGTGAAAGGTTGAGGCGAAGTTGTTTTTTCCAAGAACTAAAGACCTGGAATAATTTGCCAGAAGAGCTGCGAGCTATCGAAGATAGTAAGGTTTTTGATAAATGTAAGATTTAAGGAGAATTCTGAAGAATTTTACATAACTAAATGGATAGATCTTGATGACAATGTTAGGTTAGAGCTGTAAGTATTACTCTGTTGTTTTATTGTCCTGAAGTTGTTTTTAGATGGACCTATGTAAAATAGTCCTTTTAAGGACTAGGCGATAGATTAGTAATTATGATATAATACCGAGTGGGGATCGAAATGAATATGTACGGACTTATGCAAATACAAATCTGTTATTCATATTAAGTTACGCGGTTATTTGCCCTATGCGGTCCCGATTTGCGCGGTAAAAAATTCTATTGAAACCAAAATGGTCCAATGGGTCACCTGTGCGGTCATAATGTACATCTTAATATTAGACCTAAAATTAATCTACGCGGTCAATTCTATTGAAACCAAAGGTGGACATGTGCGGTCACTAATAATTATTAAGGAATTTAGGCGGTCTAGTGAAACGCCCCCCCCCCCTGGTCATTGCTATCATTGCATTAAACATATACGCCACATGTGACGAATATAAATTGGAGAAATAATATAATATAGTAATACTCAAAATAACAACAGGAGTATGCGAGGATAGTGGGTTAATGAGTACTGCAATAGACTAAAGATGTCTAGTCCTTTTCACCTATTACTCTTTTTATAATAGGCAAATAGGTATATGGGTGTTGCATTTCAGGATAGCCTTGTGTATATCAATTGCCAATCTGTTCATACCCCACGGCTATAGGGCATCCAATTTATGGATGTTGTCTGAGAACGACCAGTCTATGAGATCCTATCCCCCTTTCAATTCTAGATCCATACCTTTTTATGCACTTTCTCTCGCTCTCTCTTTCTTCATGAAAGCTCGCATGGTCCGATATTACGGACGAGCTAACCTAGAGATTCGTGATCATCCAAGGAAAATTATTTTTGCAGAACACTTCAACTATCTTCAACCGCCACGATTCTCGTTTCTCATGTTTCACACGCAATGTAGCAACAGTCTTCTCCTGTAATCCCCAGGGATATTGCATAATACGCTGACGGTTCATTGCACATCACGAAACTCTTCAGTCAAAATAGCTGCAAGATGTTGATTCGCAATTTGATAGCAATTAGTGGTCGCTAATGTGCTAGAAAATTAGAAGCGTACGTAGATAGAATTCAGGTCGGGGATATGTGTGCCCTGATTAGCAATCTGCTTTGTGCATTCCGTACAAGAGGGAGTGAGGGTTATCTGGTTTCTAATTATGCACGGGATATGCTGCAGTAGGACTGGGATACTTTCAGAATGTTTCTTTCAAAGGACATCTTCGCAACAATCGTTTTCATCAACTTTCTGCCAGTAATTAATTATAGCGGTTAAAATTTGGAAGGGACCCCATAATGAAATACTTCGTGAATATTGTGGTTGCCTCGCCATAAACATCTTTACAGACGTAGAATCTGATGTTGATGAACAAGACCCATCTCGTATGACCAAATTCATCCTTAATGTGTTGCGGCTTTAGGTTATTTTGGTACCATGAACTCGATAGCAAATCCAAGGTTTTGCTATGTATAATTTATATATGTCATCGATCTAGAAATGCTAGAATATAGACACATGGGAATGAGCATGGGTTAGTTGCGGAATGCAATATGAAAATAATTATTTCAAAACAGGCCTTTGATATTAATACATTAAAGAAGCGTGCGTAAATCCATTGGTTAGTTAGCAGTTAGTTTCCGTTATATCATGTTCCTCCAAGGGTATAGCAAACATGTCTCCCCATATTAAAGCATAATGGAGGAACATTGATCAGAAAAGAATAGTAAATCGAATATATGAAACCCAAGGGTATAATTAAAAACTTGCGTCAACAGCAACCAATGCACCATCATTGGATGAAAAAAAACCTAATTGATAAGTTATAATACACATAGAGTTACTGGCCCTAGAGATAACCAAACGTTCATCTATCTCCAAAGAAACGAGGCCTGAAAGAGAAAATGGGTTGAGGGAATGAATGTGGATATTTATGACGCCTTGCAGCAAAAACAACCAGGCAAAATATTAGAGGGTAGAAAAAGGAACAAAGTACACAATCTTATGTTTTTGACTGGCGTTAACTGAGAGTGCAGCTTTGAATGAATCTGAGTGTTTATAAGATACAAAGGGCATTTAACCACATGTACTGCGCTGGACAAGCATGGACAGTAAACTTGTACACAACAATTAAAACATTGTAATATCAAATTGTAGTATGGTTGAATACGCCATCACTTCACCAAGATATAATTTGGGTTTCATTACTGCATTACATGAATGTAGGGAGAATGCATTTAAAGTTTTAAGTTTGACAGACTGATTTACAGGGATGGCTCAAAGTTCTTATTGAATCCCTCATTAAGGCTTCAAGATGGGTAGCCTTCTTTTACATTAATGCACAAAGCAGCCATTGGGTAACTGGATTATGCTACTTATCTTTTCAACTGTGGTATTAACCAGCTGCTCGTTGGTTGCATGACCACTTGAATGGTCCCAAGGTAAAAAAAGAAATTCGCTGTGAATTTCACGATGAAAGTCTCGCCATAAAAATTTAATTTTTCCTGAGAATTATTGTCATCAGGAGGTAGACAAAATACTGAACATGCAGGGCCTGTTCAGTTCGAACCAACCACCACAAGGACTTGGTATTGACGTATCCACCCATATTACTTATTAGCCTAATTTCCTTGCCACCGCTCCGCCACAAGCTTCGAATGCGAACATTTTAAATAATGATACGCCCAGGGCAATTTGAAAGAGCATAAGAGCCTTGTCGCAAATGGCCCCGCGTTATAAATGCAACTACCATGTTCTGTGCATTGGCTTGTCACGATGTTTTACATCGCCTCTGAGCGACCAATGGGGAAAGTTTCACGTCAATTCAACGCCCAGTTAAATAATTCTCATTTTATCTTCATTTTTATTCCATCTACCCCTTTCCCGTTTTAGCCCTACTTTTAAAATTGAATTTAAAATTAGCTTCGCTTTGAGTAAGCGACTCATGGCGTCAAGATCCATGCTCATGCTTTCTATTCAAGCAATGATCAATGGAGCTCTTATTGGTAGTCGATGTGCTCGGTTCAGTTCTTCCTTCTGTAATGTTTTAATATATGGGTGTTCAAGGTTGGAGACCTAATGATTGTCTGAATTATATTCATTAGGTAATGAGGTCTTGATAGAGTAGAATCCAAGATTGACATGGATGGATACACATAATCATAATATTGAGGCAAATAGCACTGGCAGGTATTGGTACATCTCTTAAGATATAATTGCATACTGTTAGTAATTGATGTAGTCCTCCACTGTAATTATTCCAAGTCAACAATCAAAATATATTCCTTTTTCATAATATTTAATTTATTCAAACTTTGACCATCAGGCTTCCTTAAAACCTTGTGCGTTCATGTTTACAATAGCTTCAGGTCAGTAGTAACCCAAGTGTGTCCGTATTACACTCCATCTATAGTTGCAAAAACTACTAATTTTTTAAATTCGTATTGCAGTTATTCTCATGATATGTAGCTAATTTCTGAGCTCATATAACAATTCGACAAAAGCACATTCCCTGCCTGTGTATATGATATGTGGTTAGTAAGAAGGACACAGGTAACCTTTTACTAGCAATATGTCTTCCTTACAAAAATGTCTCAAACTGAGCACTTAACTCTATTCTCTCTAACCATGTATTTATTTGTTGTCATAATGTAACTATTGTACAGTCAAAAAATAAGTGCATTATGCGATCTTCTTCGTTAAATGCATTGCAAGTGCTGCCTTTCTCAATCAATTTTTCAGCATAATTTACTACTTGAACGTGATTGTTTCACCCTATATATTGTGTACAGGCTATATATATAGAGAGAGCGAATTTATTCCCTCGTCTTTCCCCTCGGTTCATTATTTTAATTGATTCTTTTGGAGAGAACGCCATTTCGATAACAACAGTTTGGTTCAAATAGGTCTAATATTGTAGAGAGAAACAAATTCTATTAACTTCATCCTTTTGAAGGGTATTGCTTGCATGGTGAAGCATGTGCAGGGTGGAAGTACATAATGAACTCCATTTGCATCCATCTGAAGTCGGAAAGATGCTTTGAAGGCTTTAAAGAAGCACTAAAGTAAATGGCTAAATGTAGTTCTTAACAAACACATCACCCTTGTATCCAGGATAAATACGATCTGTTTCAAATCATTGAATTCTTTCATGATTGTATCTATTTCCCGTGAAAAATAATGACTGCATTTCCTATGGTGATACTGGAAGTGCATGCCTCAGCATCACGCAGTATAAACAACACAAAACTCCAATCTTCCTTGACATAACCCTATCTTCCTTGGGGGAAAATAAGGCAACGAAGTGTTAGAGCTTGAGAGCAACATGTCCTTGCCCAAAGGGTCATATGGCCCAAGGAATCAGCAAGAACGATGTAGGACATTCCTCCTGCTTCTAATGGCGACGAATTTCAGCTGCTCTGTACAAAACAGGAGTTTCTCATTTTCTGGAGTAACAGGACAAGCTGCACGCAATAACATTACACGTTTTGTTTGTACATGAATATTTTGCTGGACTTCTATTTCTGTAGTCATGGAGGCGCCTGAAACAACGTACACTCGATATGTTTAAGTTGAGTACTTCGCTAACTCATCGATTCAAATGTGTCTGAGGGTTCATTCTGTCGATCAAGCATCCATAAAAAGGACACTCAATGGTAACTTCGAAGAATTTAACTCGTTTTACACCGAACTACAACTTGTATCACTTGCAATTGTGGGCGGAGTGAACAAGGCTAGTATCAAAACAAATCTCACAGAATGTTATAAAAACGTACATTATCACCACTTTTCAGGAAAAAGTGTGACTCCGCAATTGGAATTGTCAAATATGTGAAAGTAGAATATCACATAATATTATTAGGATCATGTTATATTCATATCCTAATAAACAACGATAGACCATTTATTTGAAATATAAAAAGCTAACACTACAGATCTGTTGGCGCACCATCCTGGAAAAATCTAGACCAAAGCTAAAACTACTTACGCATAAATTCAAGATTGGTTTTAACACCACAATCATCCTCATCCATCGCGTCATAATAGGATATTTAGCTTAATAAATTGCATAGTCACGAACAAATCCAATTACGAAGTCATCTTGTATCAATAAGTCTATAAAAAGATTCATGAGCTTGATTGACAGCAAACATTGTATTTCTTATTAGTTTTCGATAACTGGGTCATGGTCATGAACTATTTGAGGAAAGAATGGCTTGCAATATATCAGACATTGAGAAACATGGACAGCGGATATAATCAGCAGTTCCCTTCATCACTAATGAAGAGTCTTTAAAATCACCACTGAAAGAAACTATGCTGAATAATTAGTGGGAAAATTGATTATATGGTGGTATTGTAATATTCAACGCAGCGATAACATATAGCGATTTCTAGTGTATAGAAAGAAAGAAGACGAGAAGCTAGGAGCCAACTTTGACATTGCTATGTATAACAAACTATCTTAAATTGCCAAAGCCTGCTAATTCAAGTGCTACATATAGACGCAATCTTAGTGCATATAACACCGATTTGGCAGCGTTCCTAAGGTCAAGTGAATTAGCAGGACAATCCCTAACTAGTACAGGAGGGGGAAGCCGACTGTCAAATAGTCTGTCAAAGGTTGCCACTTTAAATCATCATTCATGCTTTTTAATCCTAAATAATATTGGAGCATATGATACTAGGCATGTCATGTTTGAATTCATTGGCATGCAATGTAGTAATGAGACAATTTAAAAACCTTTATTTGAAGAGACAGTTTTGTGTAATGAATGTAGATTTGCAGGCGGAGATGTAAATATTCACTTATTTAATCACGGTAACCCTATTTTCGGCGTTTTGTTTATGGTATGTCAGCCTGGTTACATTTCTGAAACCACGCATGCAGCCTCCTTATGGTATTTAACGTATCCATAAAGTGAAGGATCATCGACGTATCAGGAAGGCTGTTACACTATAGGTGTAACAGCCTGTCCTTTGGGTTTCTCGTCTAAGTTTGTCTCCCGTCTCTTGATATAAACACTGATCGTTGTAGCGATAGTGATGATTCATAAAAATGAGTCATTTAAGTTTCAAACATTTTTACTCTTACTAGAAGATATTACTCACGACTTAGGGGGATATTTTACCCCTGGGATTGCCACAAAAAAAGCATATCATTTTTAATTGGTGGAGTTATCTTTCTCAAGGAAAAACTCCCTACAGTCTAGTTCAATATTCAACTCAGTATCACCCCATTCATCACATTTACTTATCTTTTATTCCCACTATACTGAATCCTACTTTGAAGCAACAGAAGATAAGATAGATGGGACCTGTAGGCTGACTTTTCCAGACAATGTCTGACAGCGACTGTTGTGGTTAATTTTGCTCTGGGTCTTGAAAATGAAAATGTTCTGAGAGGCAGAACTTACCGCAGTTGGTGATAACGATGACAAAAATCTCTATTTGAAGTATATCAAAGCTGCAGACCTTAAAAGACTCAGATCAATAAACACATTTTTCAAGTAGATTGTTTGCAAAAAGCCTTCCGGGCTATACTGATACCGAGCTTAGTGAATGTTCTTTCCTGGTAGGTAACAATTCTTGCAGCTATAGCCTCCTGTGTACTGCCGAATCTCCTCTCATGTATCTCGATGCTAATTAATAAATGGGCATTAGGAAGACCTGTCGTTGGAGTGTATTGCAGTTCTAAAGGTCAAGCATTCATCTCTATGGACATTTCTATAAATAGAATACATTTCCCCAGGTAGTCCATGTGACTTGGAAGTTCCAGAGATTCAAGAAATGCACTCCATAGAAAATTATTAGTAAAATATCACACTGCGCGCAAGCGGTTTGAAGCGTTTTAGAATGCCTCATAAGAAAATGTAACAAAAATTAGCTTAGTGTGGCATTTTAAATGTTAATGTACTATTTAATATCAGAGGTGATTAACCCATAACTTCTTGCTGAACTTGGAACTGATTGATAAAACACTACTATCTCACGTACAGCTGAAATATGGATATCGAGCGTTTAAGCCAAGCGCCCACCCCCACCCCATCACCCCGCCCCAACACCCAGCCTCCGACAATGCATATGATATTTCTTGTATTGTGTCGACCAGCAAAGCAATTCTTTTTTATAGTTGCTGAATAGAGAGTTGCGTTGGCTTGGTTGGTGCATGTTCAAAAGCCTCAAGATGAGTTGTCAGCATTTGAGGCAAGAACGAGTAAATATGAGTAATGTGTGTCACGTCAGATTACACTGAATTAGTCAGGACGCTGTTATGTTACGTTACCCATGCCAGAAAAGCTCTCCCACCACCAACCCCGCCCCCGCAATTAGCTTTTCCCTAGAATCTTAAAAAGAGCTAACATAATTTACAGCCTTGCGCCTCATTCCTTAAATGGATTAAAACAGGGATTTTAAGAGAGAAATGGTAAAGCTAGGACGACGATGATTGAAGTTGTACGGACCGATGGAATTATTCAGACCTATTTGCTGAAGTTGTTTTTGTGCAATACAGCAAAACCGCAGAAGACAAGGACAACAACAATACAAACCCCTGATCAGAACAGCTAATTGGGTGATGTTGATGGCCAAACGCAGTTTCTGCTAATCCTAAATTTGTGTTTAAACCATGGACGGACATTGGGTATAAACTCCTTGATTACAACTAGGCAGCTGGGGGATGGCTTTTTGAGATGATTGATGCCTAACAACAGAATAACGATTATGCCTAAGTATCTAAATCCCACCAAGACATTGGTAATTGATGTGATTCACTGCCCTAGCGATAGCCTTTAGAAATTGGTGGACCAATCATGTTTCCCAAGAAACGGTCAAAGGCAAATTTACGTCCATTTGTGAAATCATTAGGACATGTACTGTATCTTTTCCCAGGGGACTCTCTTTCCTGACTGGATAATCATCAAGGTCACTGAACTTAACATTCTGGGAGCGAGGGAAGCGGATTCTTCGATGTTTGAAGGTCGGATGGTCTTCCTTAAGGTCAGGACCACTAAGCAATCGACATTAACATTAAGAGAAATATGGCTTGAACTGATAATTATGGTTCAATATTAAAATGCTACAAAAGTATGATTTTTGTATGACTGGAAGATTGAGAAAGACTAGATTTAGCTTCTATGTATAGGACTATAGACCCCTTCAGAGAAAAGCTTAAACATTATCTCTCTTCAATGAATACAAGTTGATCAATGTCAATTTACACTACTATTTTCATTATTGTTAATATTGCATCAGTATCTGACACAAAACAGTGTGCATAGTCCGTATGAAATATTAACAGACGATATCAAAGGTTCTTCTCTTGACATACCCTAAAGATGTACCCTAAAGGTATACATGTGCTAATTTATGTCAACATAGAAATTATTTCAAAATGATGTAATTTATAGTTGAGAATTATAATCAAGTAGCATGTGCATACATTTGGTTGACACAGGATAGAGGATAGGGAATGGAAACATTTAGACCATGCAAACAAATACTAAAATAGAAAGCCCTTCCTCGTTTTCTAATTTAAGCTTTCAAATGGGGAATCCCTGGAGGATGGATATAGATCTAAATGGATGATTGGCATAGGCCTCAACGTGGCCTCAACACACATTTAGGCACGCGAACCTTCTGCTCTGTCCTACATTAGAATTGCCTGCCTTTCCATCAGTCCTGAGGACCTCAAGCACTAGGCCAGCATGGCGAGAGGGGCCGATGTTCGGTTGTATCTATAGTATTTTTCCTTTCACCCACTTAGGTTATTGCGTAAAGTTTGCAATCAGAGAGATGAGGTTAAACTAATACTCAAACCTTACAGTGGATGCTTACTTCAGGCAAAAATATAATACCTCCACCTCATCATGTACTTCAAGATGAACATTCAATGGAAACATTTTTCAACAAAATGTGAAATTATAAAATTTCATGAATCAATTGTTAGTTCTCATTGAATCCTTGTCAAAATTATACCATCCAAGCATGGGTGTTTTCGACAATTACTTGGTGTGTCAAAAGGCAATAAACTATTATCTTGTTTGTGATATTTCCATGGCCAGAAGTGGCAATCTTCTATTCTCTCACATTGAATTAAGCATTATAGTAAATGTTTATCTAGATTCATATAGTTTTGACGGAATTTGCAGATTCGACGGCAACCATGGATTTGATTTAATCATGGCCTTGTTTTATTTTAAGTGAGCAATTTGAACACTTGCAGCTGCCATCTCTCAGTTCCTAAATTAATAGGTTCAGTAAGTGGAACTTCCTGTTTGGTGGGCGAAATAACAAATATTCGTGTTAGCATGGCTAAATATTTTGGCCATTCCATGTCACTGGAACCATTTTAGTATGACCTCTAACGAGACAAGTGTAAAAACCCCTCCCACTGTGAGTTTTAGTGGAGTCCCTTTCGGCGCCCAAGGTGATCATAAAGCTAAGCTGCTCCACCACGGCAAAATGCCATCTAAGGCCTGCTGGTGCTATTTTCAAACCCCGCCGCACTCGCACATTATTTCCAGTGGCTCCTTTTTATTTCATTTCCATTGCCTCGGAAATTCTGAGCAAATTATGTGTGTATGATGGATTATCGTCTGAACTTTCCTTAGTGGTATTAATTCCCAATTCTCTAGTATTTGTTTCCAAAGTTCAGTGCTAAATATCCCGGCGTGGCAATCAGTACTAAATGATGGAATAAAGGTCTATAGATTATGTTGATGCTGGAGGCTGTTTTTCATCGTCTTTAAATAGCAAGGATTATTTTTGTGGTAAATGAAGGGAAATTGGGAGTAATTGTATGGAAGAGAGGTTCATTACCGATATTCTCATTTGGATTTAGCAGGTCATCTGTTCTATAACCAATAGGTTCGTATAGATATTGGATCCAGAGAAAGTAGTCTTTTCCATCGAATTGCTTCAAAATACGTATCGTTTCATCTTAGTACTAAGAAGGATGACTCAATCATCCTGTTATCAAATCACAATTATTGATCAATAAACGATGCCTTTTTATTGATTCAGGCCATCATTCCTGGAATTTTCTATCAACCTTATCACTTTTCATTTCAGAGAACAGAAGCTGAGATAGTGCCTGAGCTGTTTCATCTCACCTATTTCCTTCAACAGTTAATGGTCTCAGTCCATGGGCGTGAACAAGAGCTCCCTGTGGGAGCATCCTCTGTTTCGGATGCTATTAATTTTATTGGGAAAGTTCTCTGAGCGCCAACAACAGAGGTGAGACGATTGGACGCCATGGCGGGCAATAAGAAATCAACAGCACAAGCATTCCTTACTTTTTATGGCTGGCAACTTTGGGAATCCTCCCAGAACAGGACAATAGGAGCAGCACAGTTGACTTTTCCATTGTTTCTCCGATTGGCTCTCTAAAAAGGTGGCCATGTCATTCCCCTGCAGGTTAATGACAATGACATCAATTATTCGCCAGTGGATAAATATCATTCGCCTGGGAACGCCATATTTGCCAGTATTTAAGGGGAACACTGGTTTCTGGCTCGTCAAAAAGATGCCATATCACCTCGCCGTGGTACGTTGTTAGTCTGTACTAACTGGGTAAAATTATGTTGTGGATGTTGTGGCATACATAACAACATAAGGCCTTACCACCAGCTTTTGGGGCATATGTTGCATCATCATTCTATAAAGCGAAGACATAACAAATATATAAAGTATTGCTAAACCCCACGCAAATAATATTATAACATCATAAAGCCACTATTGCAATGGAAGCAAAGCATTGTGAATGGAAACGATCAGTCGGTATCCGGAAGAAATCCCAGATGAAGTTGCATTTTTAAAATGTCCAACAAAGAATGTTGCAAGTGTAGGAGATAAAGAACCACGGAATTGCATCGGGAAATGCATGATCAAATTAGTACGCAACCTGAGGCGAATAAGGCAGAATAAAAGCAAAACCTCGCTGACAAATTGCATTTCCACAACAGGGTACCACATCAACCTAACTTATACTTTCATGCCAATGTCGGTGGGGCATAATGTTCGGTCGGGTTTTTGCCTAAAAGCCTTCTATATGAAGGCATATAATTTGTTCCCGATATTCACCATACACAACAACTGATGGAATATTTCATAATTATGCACCGAATGATGCGTCTGAGATTAAAATGATAAGAAATCCCCGCATTGTCTCCATTCATCCCTTCCAGAATGTCTGAGTGTAACTATGTCTATTTTATGATTATGTACCACCAATACCATGCAATATAGATCCTGTGGCTTCAAGCAGCTTCCCAACACAGTAAAATAACTCTTAGGGGGGAAATGAATTGAATCCATCGTTTCCTCTGCTGTATGCATATTCTATAGGTTACGTCTAGAGGAACCATTGCTACTCAAAGAATGCTGAAGCGGAAGCTTAAGGGTATGTATCGGTTATGCCGCAATTTAAAAGACTAATCTGCATAAAGATAATACTGCCAGGCATTTCCGTCTTCCTCCACCGAAAAGCCGCTTCGAGAGGGCTTTACAGAACCTATAGATTCCTATAATACAATATTACAATATTTATATTGAGAATTATCGTCATAATCTGCAAGTCATTATCAGACTAGAAAGACAATGAGTCATTTCCTCCCGCAATTATTTCTTTTGTCGGCGAACAACAGATCGGCTGGCCTTATCCCAACATGACCATCGATAATTGAGAAGTAATTTTATAAGGATGAGGAAGGTTAAGATAGTAGGTTGGTTTGGCAGGCAATGAATAAGTGTAGTGTGCCTATAATGACTTAGATTTCCGCCGGTTATTCGCATCCTACAGTAGGGCTTGTGTCCTCCTGTGGCAACACCCAACAGGGCAGCTACTTTGAACTCCTTATATCTGTGAAGGTTGCGGTGGTTGTGATTGTGGTTTCATCCCCTAAGCTCTAGTGCAATGCAAGATTTGTTTGGATTTGATTCAATTTGAATGAATTATATATGTAATGAAGACAAAAAGAGCTGTATACATCTGAACATAATGTATAATAGATCCAGTACTTACTATGTATGCCTGAATATGATTTTCATGAAATTGTGTTATATATACTACCAGGAGGATAAGTGACTAGATTATGGCAATATCAAATGTATAATGACAGCATTAATGTAGTTATATAAGTAGTATAACTATGATATTATATAATGATGAACTATACATATGGGAACGCTTGAAAACCACCTCGATAAAGGATTATGCATGATTTTGTAAGACTCAATTGTTTAAAGTTGAAAATGGCCAATAAATAGGTTTCAATAAAGAGACTACATCATCAATCATTAATATTTACAGTTCTACACGAGTCGATAATGGACAAGATAATAAGAGTTTAATAGCATTTAATAGTAATATAACTTATGTTTGTCACTATACATTACTAAATTGAGTAGCAAGTAGACGACCCTCACCCAGCCAGAAAGGTAATATTTAAAAAGAATATTAGTTCTGACAAATAGTAGTATTTACAAATATTGCACAACTAGTCTATTATCAACAAGTTTTGATTCACTTTGATTGAACATATATATTTGATAAATGCAGTATACATACGTATGTACACAACTCAAATATATATATCTTTAAATGTGAAACTCTTTGCTGATATGATATGGCTACATCAACTATCTCATTGTTGTTGCAGAAAATATCTTTTCGCTGACCAAAATACTCGACTTATCTGTAGCTACGTGTTTGACAAAATAAAGGCTTTTAACTTATCGGACTCCCCACAGACCAGTGGATGTGTGTCGACATTTCATTACTTCTCAAGAGATACTTATTTTTTATCCTCAAAGGAATGTGTCCACTGGAAAAAGAATTTATTTTGTTGCCTCTTTATGAATGGTAACTATGCTATTTGTGCTTGCCTTGGAGCCAGACAGGCAGAAAGCCTTCCCAACAAACGATGCCTGGACACGGTTGTTCACGCTCCACCAAGCGGGAAAACTTTACTGAGAGCATCAGTTGAATTCTTCTAACGGTGAAATACGTTAGATAAGGTCGACAACAATTCAGGGAGGTAAAGAAAAGTTTTAATGTCAGGAATCATTATTAATAAGAGAATTAGAACACTAAATTCATATATACTGACAGATGTACCTTTCAAAGTTTGAAAAGAGCTATGAAAAATGAACTGTTGAGTGAGTACGTCTTCTAGACCACCCGTATCCAATTAATTTCTGTTTTCCTATCAGGAGCATGAAATGAAGGTTATAGATTTAATTATGCACGGAGGTTACAGAATTGCCATTTCATGTGATGTTCCTTTTTCTTGACAGGTAAAATCTCCACTGAAAAGATCTGTATTGGTTTTGACATAGAAGTTTCAGCAGAAATTTTACAGACAAACAATTTTGACTTTCTTGAAACTATACTAGAAGCACTCTTATCTGATTCCTTTAAAATGGCGCGGAATCGGTTTATTGGAAATCAGTCAAATCACGACCTAATACTGCTGACAGTTTCTGAGATTTTCAGTCAGACGAGCCTGTGACCAAGGCTGGAAACTCTAGAGTCTGTCCGAATATATTAATTCTTAGTTCCTCAAAAGTCCGATATCTTGGACTTTTATCATTTTATATGCAGGAATCTAGCCTTTTTAAACGGACAATAATGTCGATCAGCATTAGAAAACCAACCCCACGCCTTCAGTGTTACGAATAACAGGCGCCAATGATTGGAATCTGAGATTGGAATTTGGAATAAGTAAATTATTCTACAGTAATCTCCCTCGGTGTTTTTCATTCAAACCCAATAATTCATGATTTCTCTGAAACCTGTCTGGTAGAAGGGTATTTTTGTCACTAGATCGGCACGATGAATATTATTCACACAGATCAGAATATCATATTGAACGTTTTATGTGAATTGATTTCGCTGATAAAATCCATGATAAACCATTGTACCACAGCTTATAGATGGACGCAGACCTGCAAAACCTCACCTAGTATGTTGGGTGGATGTTCTATTCATGTGCTTTAATCAATATCTCATATTAGTGGGTTTGCCTTCAAGGCTCCTTGCATCCCACTATCTTTTATCGATGCAAAAGATTAACCCCCAAACGCATTAATTCTTTGTCTTATTGTGTTCAATTGGAAAACAGGGCGATCCATATCTATCTCGAACATTGTAAAGTCGTACAGTGGAACATCTGTTCTAAACCGGGAAAAAACAATGCTGGTATCTTAATTAAGCGTCATATTTAAACGTTAATCTTTATGGAAGCAAAAACAATAAAAGCTTGACTGGTTTTAAATTGATGACAATGCATTAACTGGATACCCTGTCTCACCAGGCGCCATTGAGAGAGTCCCATTACATTGATCATCATTTACATATTGATTATGTAGTAGGCGTTTGAAATATGCATGACTGATCATTATCAAGGGGGTATATCTAAAGGGTCCTGATGATCTCTGATGAAAAACAAGAGTGGAACTGGCTGTGATTGAAGGCATGCATTGATGAATCGTTGTGCATATGGTTGGATTCAGGTTTAAAAGCGTGCAACATTGAACCACTCCAAATGCGTGATTAGACACACACTATAAATATTTTGCGCTCAGTATTAGCTGTCATTGAGAACCCAAATGAGACAAGCAGCAGAAAAGTCAAATTTTTAAGGACCTAGTCCACTGAGCCGATTCTCATGCGATTTCGCCCCGCAGAGGACCCCTTACCACAAAATTCAGAGAGAATCGCATAAGAATCGGCTTAGTGGACAAGTACATAATTATATATGGTGCATGACGTGTTATGTAGGGTGGGTTCCATCAACTTTGGAATGAGCTCTACCAAATATAAACCCGGTCTACTGTACCCTTCGATGACCACCAACACCATCCATGCGGATTTCAATCAAGCAAAATAAAATTGTGCAGGATTTAACGCAAGACCATTGGCATCGTATCGAATGTAGATGTAAGCCATTATAGAGATATAGATGATTAACCAGTCCATATACCACATTGGAGAATTCTCTCATTAGGAAAGGCGATGTCCTATGTGTATCATTAATATACCTCCCCGGGGAGGATCAATGTTTGTAAGCCTCACTGTCTTGATTATATCGGTATCGATTATAAGTGATAAGGTAAGAGCGTTTACTTTGTGAGGTGGTCGTCTCCCACCATGCACTGCAGCCACATGTAGATATATGTATCTCCCAGAGCAAGCCTTATATCTCAAATTGTTCTAATTATATAGATTATCTTCGAGGTTGAAATATATGTATTTCTCCACAAGACACAGGCTAATGTTTTCTACCATCGAAGAAGGATTTTATAGTCGTGATTGAAAGACAATGATTGTTAATTTGAACTGTGGTTCGCAGTATAAATATGGAGTAATAATAAAAAGGATGTAAAGCAATTTCTGAACATTTCCCCAAGGTGACTGAATAGTAACAATGCCGAGAGTGTAGCACTGATTAACAATGAATAATATAAAGCCTATATATATAGATAGGTATAAATACAAGAAACTGGATCCGGTTGCCAAACATGTTTCTATAGCAATGCCTATTGATGGCTAAACAGTGGTAATGTTCTAGCAGACTAATAAACATGGGAAAAGCGAGGGAGTAGATTTCAAATCCAGGCATGGGAAGCTTGCCATCCTGGTGGCAGACATCGATTCAGTGACACGGAGAGGGAGGATGTGAGAAAATGACGTGTTTTATGAACGTGCTGGTGACCGTCCAGTGAGGGGGCCATGGCCGACACAGGAACAGTCTGCACAGGATCCGACCACTCCAAACCCTCCAGGGGGTCTTGGCACCAAAGATTGGTTTCTTTGGAAACGGCAGACGCTCCCTGCAGAATAGAAGCAATGCAAGAGGTGAGGTCCCCTTGTTTACACACAGAATAAACGCTAGAATTGAGCGAGGAATTTGCCCCGCAATGGACTCCTCACCTTATCCCTATTTTCTGCAAGCGGTTAAAGATTAAAACCTAAATGTATTGCAGTGGGGAGAGCTGGGGAGGGAGGGTTGGTTGGTGTGGCTGGGTTTGTGGATGGAAGGGGGTGCATGGTTGGATACGTCGGGGTCCTATTAAAGAATGCAAGACAGCAAGATCCAGCAAAGGACGGTTTGCGTTGGAGGGTGGGAAACCAAGGCCCTAGGAACCGTGTGATCATGGGGTGGAAGAATCAATATGAGGCCTGGGGTAGTTGGGGACAACGAGGGGGATGTCTTTGTTCTCTTGAGAGCCGGTAGTAGTAGGTGCATACGAAGACCCTTATTGGCTACTATTTTCAGTATATATTTATACAGTTGAATGTTGCCTCCTCCTCCTTCTTGGGCTCCTTTGCAGAGTCGAAGAACGTGAAAACCCCATAGGGTTTGTTAATTATTCATCAGCAAAACATATACTTAAAAATAAAGATTGACCTAATATCAAAATGTAGTAATGGCGTGTTGGCAAAACGCTAATTTGCCAACACGGATTGGAATGTCCTTCCCTACATTTTTATTCATGAATCTGGATGATTTCAGACCCACGTCAACTTTTCTCTTTGTTTTGACATGGTACCTATAATTCGTTGACAACATGGAGGGTATTTGAGTATTGTATATGGAGCGTTCTCATCAAATCGGCCCAAACCCATTATACTGCGCTATATATCTGTTAGTGTCAAACTTCGATTAAAACAAAATGCTATAAATGTACTCACCTCCTCAAGATACATAGAATATACCCTTTGATGTGTATAAGAACAAATTAAAATGCTACGTCCCGAAAGATCCACATATTCAGTGAAGCCTTGTAATTTAAGATAATTATTATAGTCATATACAACTAGTTCAGTCTACTAATCTTTGAAATGTGTAATCATAGTGCATTTTCATTTTCTAATATTATAGAAATATTATAAATATATATATGCCTCTTTGCGTCTTCTGGACTTTCCTAAAACAGTTCACATTCATGACATCCTCGCAAAGCATGCAGACCAGAACTGTCTGAAGGCTGTGACCTAACTGAAGCTCGATCTTCAGGAGGAGAATTTTACACCTGTCCAATATTTTTCCCATATGGACTCACCAGGGCCCTGTTGCGTGGAGCAATAATTAGCGAATAAACGGAACTACAAAGCCCAGAACCCCATAAGTACCTTCTAGGCATTGTAGGACGTCAACCTCCAAGCTGCTCCTACTATACATTCATATATAGTACATCGGAGCAGTAACAGAATAATTATAGTGACCAGGCAGTCCACCTATTCTGTGACCAAGTCAAGCTGTCTAAAGACCAAGTCAGCTGACCTCATCTGACCAACCGACAGTATGAAATACACATAGATCACAATTAATAGCCCATTTCCGTTCTTTATTTGTGCACTGACTATAGCTCAGATCCGTGGATCACTACATATATATAATATTATTGATTTTTTTAATGGCACAAAAGCGAGCAAAATTTTGTTTACATTAAATTTTCTTGCATTTTAAATTAAGCGCAGTAGTAGGGTTTCTGGCCAATGCAAAATTTGATTTTCACTTAAAATGCATGCAAAAGTTTCGTTCTTGGTATCAAATGAAAGCTTAGGGTCTAACTAACAGTTTTGGTCCGAGTGTCCAGCCAGCATTCCACTGGGGGGGGGGGGGGGCATGGGGGAGTTTTTAAGGTAGGGGTTGAATCCCGCTTTCACTGGTTAAGGAAAATTATCCGATCTGAACATAAGTAGTGTCATTAAAGGGAAAGGTAGGACCACATGAACTTTTAAAATAAAGCAAATAGCCCATGTCATATATACTTCAAACATCGATATTATATTATATATCTAATGTATATATATGTCTTTTGTCTGGTAGATCGGACAGTTTGTGTCATTTTTTCTTTTGTTTAAAAATTGTATATGCCTCTGTGTGATGTAAACCCCCACATAGTGTTTATATAGCTTTTAATTGGCCAGAGAATAAAATGGCTTCGTTAATACCGATATTTCAGTATTATTATGTAAACATAATCTATTTCTTTATTTCAAAGAATATTGCAAAATTACATGGAAGACAAATCGGAAGAAACCTAGAAGGGGACTGAAAGTGATTCCAAATCTGCACGGGGTATAGTGAGGAGTCGCAATTAACATTACTGAAGGTGGTATTTCATGCAGTGACGCCTGGTAAGGTGCAGTCTCCTAAAGATTTTCTATGTTTTGTTTCATTCTTTTCTGACACATCAAAAGGTCATTTAACTAATAGTTTGATGAGAATTCTGTCCAGTTGTTTTTGCTACAGGACTTGTCCACATTTATTTTTCGGGAACCCGCCGAGCTCCTTTCCTGCAATGGCCTCACTCGTATCGTTCACAGGCGGCCGCTTTCGGGCGGGCGATTCGGGTTCGAATTAATGTATAGGCTAAACATATAACAGCAGCAGAATATTGATAAAGTATGTCATATAAGTCATAATAATGACTAATTTCGGTAAGATTGTGTTTTTCGTAATAACTGAGAATGCAGTTTTAAGGAAATAGTCCCGAATGACCACATCCCTGAGGAACTTCTCTTATGTACCCAGAGCCCGAGGGTCATATACATCAAACACAATGTCCGAGGGGCCCAAGACGTTTAGTCAACTTAAAAGATAAGGGCATATATATAAAGTTCATATAGCGTTATATATGCCTGTAAAATGAGCCAGGCTTTGAATAAAGCATATTAAAGTTTCGTTCTACATTTTCTAAGATTTTACTCTCTCATATAATAACTTATACATAATTGAAATCTGGAGATGACGTTGTATGAAGAACTTGATCGACCATCGATTAGGACATTATATGATAACATCATCTTATGGAGTATAATATTTTAAATTTAATATTTGATACAGTTATTCTATACTTTAATGTAGTGTGATCACTCTACTTCTAGTTTAGTACGTACTGGAAAATCAATAAAAATAGGAACACCAAAGCCGCAGTGGAACAAATCACCTCTTGTCCCTTTGCTCTTCGGCTTTACGTTCTTTTTCTCCCCACCAGTTACTTGTTATATTTTTGTTCCCAATTCACTCCCACTTTGCGATAAAATGCCAACTACTTTGTAGGATACAATGTGGTAAACTGTGTATTTTTATGGGCGGGGACACTGGGTCGCCATGAGTTTACTTTTTATAGGTCGAGTCGGAAAACCTTTCATGAAATAAAAGAATAAATATCTCCATAGTATGCTATTTTCTGATAATTTATTTCAATTGCACGGTCGTATCCGAAGTCCCATAAATCGACTCTATTCGCACTATAATACTGTCTCTAATACGGACGTCCAAGCTGAAATAGTAGCAGATTCCAGGGTTATAGAATAAATATTTCTCACTTTTCCCCGTCATTAGATATATGAAGACGCCCCCCCCCCCCTCCACACACACACACACACACACACACGTCCAATTAATGTATATATAATAGATTACAATAATGTGAAGTAGGCCTATGTTATGAAATGTATTTGGGTAATATTACTAATACTCATTAATATTACTTATAATCAAATAATACACATTAAACCGTGTGAATATTCATGTTGAAACGGTAGTTTTAATGTCTTGGTTCCGTTATTCCGAATTGCTATTAAATTTTTTTGTATGGTAATATCGCCTAGATTTTGGATTTCAGTCAATAAGTGCGTTTCCTTTGATTTACTCATACAACAAACATAGTTTGGTCGTGCCCACTCCAAATTGACTATAACGTTCCTAAGTAATTTGTAATCTGGCATTCCTCCAATATTATCGAACTGGCAGATCAGAGGACAGATTATTATAAAGGGCTTTGTAGAGACCTCATGGAGCCTAATGCCATAAGTCCCCAGCGAGGAATAATATGGAATTAATGCTGATAAACACCCATGCTTATTAAGGTAGTGATAATTCCAGCTTAACGCCTATAACTCGTGAGGATTACGGCCCCTTGAGAGCGTTGGTCGAGATTTATTTTCACAATCCTATTTATTCAATCAATAACTTACCCATGGTCACATGTCTGGCGTCAGAGGAGGCGCAAACGACAAAACGTCGCGACAGTCCTTAGGGGGATTTATTGCGCGGAAGAAAATGTCGTTGTGACGTCACGACGTCTGGCGTCATGGCAAGCCTTCAGAAAATGGTAGGACGTGTGATTGGCAACACGGATTTTCAGCTCAGCACACATCTCCCTTTAGGTTGGTTGGTGGCTTGGCTAGTGGAAGAGGAGTTAAAAAGAATTCATATTGTCTTGGTGTATAGGAGGGGCACTTCCATCTTTTAGGATATGGAATATTTACCGAAAAATAGAAAAGAAATAAAAGTATAAGCACCAAAATAAAATAGATTGACATCAAGTCTATGTGATATTGGCTCCCTCGCCATGCTGTGGATAGGAGTCTCATCACTCAAACCAAGCACACATATTCAAGGAGAAATGTCCCCTTAGAGATGGGACTCGGCTTCCTTCGCTGGAATTGTTCATTTAAACCGACTCAGCGCCAATCCAGGAGGGGTTTATTTTGATGGTTGAGGTCGAGATTCTCCTAGGCTTCTTTGTAGACACTACTCTCCCAAGCCACTGATCATAGCAAGATCTCTGAGGAAAAGAACAGCTGATGGATTTGTGTTTGCTAACATTTGTCATCTAAAAAGTTATTCCATCCATAGCAATCAATATAGACCGGCTCTAATCCATTTGTCACCAACCTACTAGCAGGCTCTATTCAATAAAGGACCAGGGCTTGAAATCCTTGGCCACAAACGTTCCTATACGGCATGTACCTGACCACCATCTAATAGCAAAACCTGATTCCATATAAATTTTCAAGCATATATCACACACTTATATTGGCTGTTAATGCAAACGTAGGCCATAAAGCTATATTATAATCTACATTAGAGGGTCATCCACCTATCTATAGGATGTTGGCCATCTATATTCTAATATGCTGGGGTAGATAATTGTAATTGCATACTAATTGTGAAATAAGGCTCGTCTCTCGTCTATAACGAGTTTGGGTAATGTAACATATGATAGGTATTTTAATACTAAATATGTATATTGTGATATAGATCTTAAGCTCAATTTACAGACCTAAAAATGAATGAAATAATTTCTTCACCAAACGTTACATAGATATAATATCTCATATTTTATACATGTTCAGTAGCACATGTGTGGCGTAATCAAATTACACAATAACCCAAATTCCTATACACGAAGTGGGTGCGTTATATAGGATTTAGACTTTGCATGTTTTGTTTTGTAATTAATCTCTATTGAGTATATTGATCCGTCGATTGAGTTGTTCTTTCCTTCTTTTAGCGGGATTGGAATTTAAAATATTCGTTTTTGCTTTATCACATGACGTTACTATTCCAGAACATGAAATGGAATTCCTATCACGCATCTGGCCCCTTCCCAACCACAGTAAACCATGTTGGTAGAAGGCAGGGAGCGGGTATCCAGGAAATTGAGTGAAATATCGGTACCAGAGGATGCGCCAAGATGTGTTTGGCGACATTGTATCGAAAATAAATCAAGCCTTGGGGCGCCAAGAATGACCCATATATTGTGAACCTCTACTACCCCTAGGGAAGTGTCGTTCGAAGGTCCTTATCCACTAGAAATTATATGTCGAGCATCTGACAGGGTTAATTCGTTATACAGAATGAATAAAGGGGGGCTGCAACGTGTCTAAATGTATGCGTCGTAAAGTTCTGCTCGTGATAACTCTCCCATTATTTACTTAGGGCCTTTTGAAGCACTCCTTATGGAAACACAAACTAAATGGAACAGATTTAACTGAAGTCAGGCGCATTGATATGAAAGTCTTTGGTTACCTTGTGAGTCGTGTGAGTGAAACTTTTGCTATCTATAGGCATGCTTTCCATATTTCATAGCTTTCTACTTTAGTGGCAAAGTATGCAATGGGAATTATCTGTATAGCAATATGCGCTGTAGGTAGTTTATGTCATCAAAGAGCGATGGGGATGTAGAGACGAGGAATGGATTTGTCCTGGGATAACTCCGGTCCGGTGTTGTTTTTGGCAGGCCATCTCATACACGCCTGTTGACAATAAACAGGGAAGAAGTACCGTGGGCGGCATTGCCATCCAAAGGGTCAAGGCAACGCCGCCTTGGATATGACAAATGCCAGTACCCTTTTTGGTGGGCATCTGCCATAAGACAAAAGCAGCGGGTTTCTCGACACCAATATCCTGAGACCCTGAGGCTAGGAGAAGAAGGTTCCTGCAGTTTCCTTCCTTTCCACCTCCTCCTGGTCTTCATCTTCTGGGTCCCCACTATTTAGGATGTCATCTTCCAATGTATATTGCCGGTAGTGGGAAAATTCATGTTGCCATGCATCTTGTCCTGAGTAATTTTGAATCGAAGGCAAACATTGCAACGAAGAAACTCAACTCCTCCATCATGCTCAGAAGACTTGCAAAACGAGGAATTGATATTACTCATCGAGATTGAAACATGCTAGATTGCCATGCCCCATGCTTATTGCTGACATTATATTGACATTGCATGATTGTTGCATTTACAGTCGTTCTGTCTACACTGAAAAAGGTACAAAAACTGCAAGTCAATATGTGATGTTAAATTCTAAAGTTGTCTATGTGTGGAGCTTGGTTAATCTGCCCCCTTTAATTTTATCACCGTTACTGGCACGTCTGGTAGAATGTGTAAGTAGTACGTAACAATGTGTAAATAGGTACTCAAATATAAAGCCAATTGGTAAGAAGGAAGATCGTATAGAATTTATTGATTATACTTGATCAATTCCAAATATATATCACATACGATTTCGGGCAAATCTACCAACGAAAAAGTCAAAATCCTTGCCACTGTAATTTGATGATTTATACAAATCGACGTTTAAACGCTATGTCATCAGCAATGTTTGATTAGTGTTCATTAAAATATCAGCAAGAGTGTCGGTAGCTTCAACGTAGGAAACCAGTGTCTGGTTTAAAATTTCGGACGATTTGTCTCTTCTGATGTTTTCATGCAGCAGGCGTCTGCAGTGAAACCTTGATGACCAGCCGTGAAATATAATCAAAGAAGGAGAAGCTAATGTGCCCAATTACCTCTCATTTGTGCTTGATGTATGTGAGGATAAATCGATCGTAAAATCCGATTAATATGAATAGATTTTCTTCATTTTGCAGGTTTATAGCGGTACCAAGCGAACAGTAAATACTGAGCGAGGCCCAGTAACAGTGCATCTCTACGTCAGAGAAAGGGAGGACCATGGGGAAAGAGTGTGTGACCATTGAATTATTACAATAGAGTTTAGGACTCACCAAGAAGCGATATGACTTCAAGGAGGATGAGAAAATGATGTAATTTACAAGGGGCGATTTTTCGGCGCCTTTCATTTGTTATAATCAATTGGGCATTGGTTGTCAATCAGCCATAATAAATCTTATCTTGCAACATAAAAGGGTCTACCTTAGCCCATAGGCACTGCTGCAATGACAGTCCAAAAATCTCGGGCAAATCCTTTGACACATAAATGAGATTTATGCCCATTCACTTGCCCTCATACGCCTAAAGACACAGAACTCGTGTACCATGGTCTTAACCCACTTGACAGTTGTTGGTAAAATTCATTTTGGTTGGTGGAACAGTTTCTACCGTCGATCGGGATACGCTTCTAACTTAATATAAATCTTATGCTGTGCCATAGAATGATAAGACTTGAGGGATTTGACAACACAGTAATACCTAAAACTGGAGACCTCATCCCTCTGATCATGATCTTGGGTTACTTTGTTATGTATGAAGAACGTCAGAACTAGTTGTGGCATAATTCCAAGTCCAAATCCCAATTTGAAGCGAAGATTTGTGATAGGAGTTGTGCCAATGGAGGACAAAACCACGTGGTCTACTGGGATTTCCGATGTCTGTCGCGCCAGCTCCCCCAAGCACCACGACAAGGACGAGATCTGCAAGGAGAGACAAGATATCTGAAAGATTCTAATAGATTTACTAAAGTAATAGTCCAGAGGTAACGGGAGGACGTAGAGGGGAGGGGTCGACTGATATAAACCAATGAGGAGTGTAGAGAAAGAAAGAAGTGGTAAAGGATATAAACTGTGAGGGTGAGAAAGTTGAATATCAAATTTAATAACGAAGGTTTGTAGGATTGCAGAGATGGTAGATGGAGGTTGGAATATTAGCCCCTATTGCAATAACTTAGTACAATTGCAAGGAAGGCTGCAGTTAGGCTAGCCTCAAGAATGACCATTTGTTCCTTGCGGTATTCCTCTATGGTATTCGACGGTGTCATTCTGTGGCAAAAAGGGAGGCATACAGAAAATCCTGGAAGATGGAAGTCGTGGTAGATTTGGGAGAATTTGATTGTGGTCACGGTGGTGAATACGAAAATTGCTGTCAAGGTTGTAAATACAAATAGGAGTATGGATGAGGAGATTGAGGAGTGGTGGGTGGGGTCTGAATGGTGTCCGCATTGCGATGGCGGAGGTGGTGGTGATGTTGCCTGGTTTGGCTGTTGTGTGGGATGGTCTTCGGGGGTGAGACAGCAATAGAATCTTATCATCAGTGGACTGTTGTCTAAAGGCTGGCCAGTTCTAAAGATAACCGTACCGTCTGCGGACAGAGCTCTGGTATTCAATCGTCCAAGTTGCGATCTCCATCCTAGCCAGCCGCCTTTATCCACACTAAGGCAAAAAGAAATTAAACAGACAAATGCGACTTCTGTCCCCCAGGCCCAGAAGGAAAAATGGGACCAAAGTTTTGTTCAGTGAAACTAAATTATATCCGAATGAACCTAGCGCACTAAAGGTTGTCATTTTGCATTAACTCTGGTCTGATTCGATTAAGCTGAAGATAGGTTTCTATGTGGATGGTTATTGGGAAGGGTAAATGGAAATCAAGGAAACGTGAGAACAGCTGAGTCGTATAAGAGGGGACTATTTCCTGGTGATTACGCTGGCATGTGTGTCTAAAAGAAGGATCGTAATAAATGGCGGGTGTGAATCGAGGTCAAAATTTGATGATTTCTAATGGAACGGGGCAGGTGCCTAGAATACTGGGACTCGGTTATCTCGAACTCTGGTAAAGAGAGCATGCAAGGGAAAAGATAAGTATTTTGGTATGGAGGCCAGGATTGATTGAATAACTCTAGGATATATGGTAGACCTGGCTCCCAGAGAAAATTGGTTTGTCATAGGCATCGAGAGGAACGAGCTGTGCCAATCCTATAGGAGAGATAACTAGAGTTTGAGCCAAAGAATTATAGGCCTATACTTGCAGATATGCACAAAATAGCGGAAATTTACGGAGGGAACGCCAGAGCTGAAGTGATTGCATGAGTCACACATATAAAGTTCTCAGAAATATGTCGTATGAATAAATATAGTGCCTGATAAATCATCCTATATTACGCATAAACTAGGCCTATATATATAAAATGACAGAACGTGCAGCCGAAGATATCTGAAGCATTTCGAGGAGCGGTATTTTGATTCTGGATAGAAATGGGATTGTGGTTTTAGCTATTGGCCACAAGTACACAAACTTGGGACATTTTCCACCCAGACGAATAGATTACTCCAGAAGTGGTTCTATTAAAAAGGATTAATGGATTGTTTTGTTGCATTTCTGGACAAACAGTTTGGGAATTGTCACCGTATATATAGAGACAGGGTAAGTATGTGAAATGAAAGTAGGAACTTAACTTTTGGTACTGGAACATAGAAAACTAACAATGATGAAACGAGCAGGAATGAAATGATCATAACACAATTTATGAAAGTCCGTTCATCCCTATGACGTGAAGGTTATACAGTGTGACATGTTCTGAATTCAAATTGTTACGTTGCATAAGATTTGTGTTTTTGTTTTTTTTTCAGTTTCTATACTGAAAGCGTTAATATGGAATCTTTCTACACGCTGGTCATTGGTATATTATTCTGCCCTCATAATATATATTTCTGGTCCGTGGGATGTTGAAGCCCATGGTCATAAGGACGGATGCTAATATATTATTAATTTCTATTGGCAATCATCACATGACCATTCTCGTGCCTTAACAGATTAAGAACCCATAACTATACGGTGCGATACCGTCACTAATTCCTTAGAGGAATTCCATGCATATCCAGGCAGACCCATATCCGTGCCCTAATATCCTGACGATGTGTTAGGCATTTCATTGATTGTGCCATTGTCAGGGTTATGTTAGCGTATTGTGAGCTTGACTATATACATACCTAAATCAACTTGACAGAACTATCACAAACATAAAAGTCGAAAATCTGAATAGAATTAATAAGAACAAAAGCAGTATTATGTCCCTCCTGTCTAATAGCTTTAATGCTTGGGAAAGGTGTTTTAGAAGAAACCAAAGAATGTGCCCACAGGCACAACAAAACTAAACAGTTCTTTCTTTCATTAAAGGCGCAGAGATGACTTCATATGTGATGTGTTTCAGGAAAATGAGTCATAAGTCGCAAAAAAAAGATTTTGAGATTCCATTATATTTGAAAAGATGAGATCAAGCTGATTCCAATGATAGTAAACAGTCTAATGACCCAATAAGTATTTCTAGATTTTAAGTTTGATATTTCTATTTTGGAAAAAAAATTGCAATATTTCTGGGGGGAAATAAAGTAAACTAGCAAGTAACTAAATATAGTCAATATAGGATAGGATACAGATGGCTATATTACATACATTGTCCTGAATTTTCATACATAGATTGATATATATAAAAGTGTTAAGCTCTCCAAAAATCAGAATGTTCCAATAACATGATCGTGTAAAATAAACACTCTGAAAAATAACATTTTTGCGACTTATGACTCATTTTCCTGGAACACATCATATATTAGATAAGTCTGGGTACATATTAGAGTTATACATGATGTATTACTTTGGCGAAGTCTTTGCATATAGTATATAATTTATGGTCGTTTGAGTTCGTTCCTTTCCTACTATTGAGAGTGGCACTTGAAGAAAAGGGATAATTATTATGACACAAGTGATCCATTTACATTTTGACAGCGGTTACTAGATGTGCCAAAACCAAGAGAGAAATGTGAAAAGCAACGGCATGTATGACCCATTCTATGGCCTTGCATCTCTAATTTACGACCTCATTGAGAGTGTGGAAATACCTATCTAATCACATTCACATAAGCTCTTTATGTGACAGGATTTCGTCTGTGGCAGTGTCATAAAAGCCAGCATACACATGCATACACTTAATTACACGTGATAAACACAAGCTGTCACACTGACACAATACAGCTGACAGGCACCACGCCACATGGAAGAGCTTTAACAGGAATATTGCACTCGTGTGAATGGCTGCAGGCTATGTGGGGCTTCCTACTTGGAACCAGACGCTGTTATCTTTGATCAACGATGTTATCAGGGTGCTGGTATGATCTCTGATAGGCGCAGTCAAGACGAAAGCTTTGCTGGCAACTGGACACCTAAGATTGTAAGTTAGTTTGACCTTCTCCGGTTAGGCTATGGCTTTTTTTGCTTGCATGGATACGCAGCACCTCGTGTTATGCGAGCTAAATGGTTTGAGCCTTGCTATGGTTTCACTATTTTTATAATAGTTGCGGGTGGTAGATGTATCTATGTTAGATGTAAATGTAATTAGCTAATTGGTCTGGGAGAGATTCTGTGATAATATTACAATGGAATGTCCTTTCAAGCTGCATAAGCTGTGGGCTGTTTAATTTGCAATTTGTGGCAATATTTTGATCATGCAGCGCCATATTATGTCGGAAGTTCAAGAAACGTGTTGGTGTTCTTGTTAATTCTGCTTTTTGTAGCACATTTGGATTTTGTCCTTACCTGTGGATGGCCAAGAAATTTAGAAAGTTACATGAAAGACGCATATATAATGTAAATGTTTTCACGCTTTGCCATGACGATGAGATGTGCATTATAATTTGCTATTCCACCGTTTCACATTTTACAAATATAAATACCCTGGAACTATGACTGAAAAGAAATTTATAGCAGTTTTCATTTTCACCATTAATCCTGCGAGACGAGAAAAGTGAATTAACACTATAATGACAAAGGCAACAGACTTTTATTGCAAGTAAAGATCATAAAGTGTCACTTGGTCAACTATTTTGGATAATAGGCGAAGAATGCTAGCTATAATGTCATAATCTAAAAACAGATCAAACTAGATAAGAATGATGATATTGCACGCGACGCTCATAGAGAGGAATCATTCGACAGAAGAGGACATGGTGGAGGGGAAAGCAAAAGAGGGACAAACAGCAGGGCAATACGAGGAGGGGTTAGAGGAAGTAAAGGCAAGGAGACCAAATGTCAGGGCGGCTGGAGGAGGGGCCCAAAGAAGAAAGAGGCTGTTCTTTCAGATTAATGGTATACAGCTCACGCCCGCCAAGGGTAGTGGCCTGATTTACGATGATTCCTTGATAACACATCAATCCCTATGGAAACAATCGGTGGAGTTGGATAGGCCTGGCCCTGCTCCTGGAGCTGCCTCGGGCTCTCTCCCCATTCCGAATAGACAGACATCAAATCTGGCAACCCTGGAAATATAGATTACGTACGATGGAATCGATATAGACATGACCACACTGTATACTGCTATACAAAATGAGACATATTCACACGTATATGTTCAGTATATAAACCAATAATCAGAGAGGATATGCTACCTACCATGCTTCTTCTGAAGAGACACAATAATGAGAAGGACTCCTCGATCGTAAAGATGCATGCAATATCCAATTACCTCGACTGACTTTAATGAGTGAATTTCTATGCCAATATGTTGGGAATAGGAAAATAGGAAATCTCATATCCAAGCTGGGCTTTGGCACTCGGTATTAAAACACTACATACACTCGGATGACTAAACGCTGTGACTAATCTTAATTTAGATCTTAATAGATCTATGCGAACTTTTTTAATATCTCATACATAGGGTGTCAAAGGCTCCTCTGACATAATTATATATTATATATTGTCGACATGGTCAAAGACCTTCGGCCGTAGCTTAAAGGCCACCATATTCTGCATATATCCTGATTGTTAAAACATATCCATGGGTGTTAGGAAGGGACGCTGATCTAACCATACCTTGTATTTATGCTAATGTATAACATCATCAATCATAGGCGACAGCCACTGGCTATATATGTCTGCACCTGATTAAAATCGTTCTTTCTTTATACTACTTCATTTCGCCCACCATATTCATCAATATAATCGACCGTGAGAATGTCCAAGCATCCCGCATATTCAAGGGATAATGGAGAGTACTTTTTCTTCAGAGAATACAACACAGCATGAGCAGTTATGAAAAGGAGTATCATCCATACATAATATGCAAAGAATGGTTTCCATTTACTGATTAAAAAACATTGTAAACTTTACTTTTATGATCCATAGGACGGAGATGCAGATTTCTGTTAGCAGCATTTGTAACTACATATAATTCATCTATTTTGTACAGTTATTTGCCGCGGACAATTTCTTCTGGTACAATGCTACCTTGTTGTGAAGAACGTGACGGGACTTGCGGGGAGAAATGCAGACAAAGCATTATGTTATCTACTGAAAGATGAGTATATTATACAGACGCCCCAAACTACCAGATATATGAAAGATTGCTGGTCATGTAGTATGGTTTGCTAAAGGTTTTTACTATCCAGGACATATCGCAGGGTGTCATGTTTATCAAAAACCTCCCCATATCCTCTAAGGGATTCAATTCAGGGCAGGGCTACCGAGCCCTAATCTGATTCCTGGATTTCGGCAAAAATATGGACAAGACGCTTGGTCCAGTCGCTGGTACCTCTAAACAAAAAAGGGGTTAGATGAATGGTATCATCCACCCTGGGCCATACTAGCCTAGCATTTAAGTATAGAAACTCTATATTAACGCTTGAAATCTGATTCAGGAAGGTCTTCTATCCCAGACAGGTTTGGTGGTTGAGTTATAAAGTAATTGGATTGTGTACTCACCCACCTACCCGCCACCAAGTATGGACCCGTTACGTACACCATCTCAGGTTCTTCAGAAGCTCATACTAATATTACTGTATATTTACAGTATAGGTTTGCCCTTGGAACTCATAAAGATTGTTATTATTGGTGGGGGGGGGGGGGACTGTTGAATTATATATCATATCATAGCAAGAAATGTTGGTTCTCACCAAGGAAGAAACAAGTGCAACTATTACGTTGCGTAAATTAGAAGACAGTACGTTCTTGCGTCCTGGCCGACAAAATTGTATTGATATAAAAGTGAGCTCATAAGTTGTGCTCCCTTAATTGTCACCCATGCTTGTTAAAATTATCGAAATTGTTGGAGAAATCTTCCCTTTGTCAATTTCCTAAGTATTTTGATCTATTCTGAAAATAAATGGGCCTTCTGCCTTATTTTTGCTGAGTCACACACTCAAAACTTTCCGGCTTGCCTCGACACTTCTAGTCCTTTATTGACACTAAAGGAAATCAGTAGCCTATGAGGGCCTATGTTATGCCTCATAATCTCCCATATATTCTTCTACCAATCTTGATAAAACTAGAGATCATGGGAGAAAATGGGGTTGTTCCGAATTTTCACTGTATTAATTGATTTATGCTGTGAGGAAATAATGTTTTTCACCCCATTGCTACCGATGTGATCATTCGACACAAATTTGATCTCGCTGAAAATTTCTTGAGCAAACTTATTGTCTACCAATATAACAGTCAATTTTCTCTCACGTCTTCCTTATATCAGCACCAGCGATGACAAAACTACAAATTTGGGAGTAGGAATTCGTGGTCTTAATTTTGGTAATGTATTTTGAGGAGAAATAGCGTATTTTACTACTTCGCAGCAGCATTAATTTCCCGCGATGTGTACGCATGCAAGAGCGTCTGGAATTCAGGCGGCAGAGTTTTGTTTTACTCTCATACCATGAGTTTGTAGTTCTTGCCTGCTTTCAGTGTTGACCTCAGAGAAAGCAGCCTTTAAGATTGGCAGGAGCTCGGCACCTATGCAAAAAAAACTGTATTCATAAGCCTTCGGGGAAAGCCTTAACAACTAAACAAATATATATAGTGAAACCTGAGTTTGTGAGCTAATGCCAGTTTCTATGGTTTCGAAAGTATAACGAAGAGAGTTAATAGGCCTACTCCTACATATGGTTTATTATCTACGGTTGCCCATAGGGGCTGGTGAGATATACAGCGTGAACCCTCAGACAAGGAGGAACGCTTGTCTGAGGAGAAATGAACAGACTAGGGGCCACCTACTGTACTGTAGGCACCTTAAACTGGTAGCAGCTGCAGGTCTTGGTTGACTTGGTCCTGCCAGCTGCAGACAAGGTCAGCCATGATCTTGTCCCCCATCCGGTGACGTCCAGGTCCTGGCTCCATGAAGAGACGTCCTTGCTCCATCCCATCCCGGACCCCGGCCCTGGGGTTAGTAGATCCATTCTAGGATGTGATGGGTGCCAACTGGGGATGCTCTCTGGGCTGACTGGCTAGAACCAGCTCAGGTCCAGATTGCGGCTGCACTAGTGGACATGTAGTGTGGCTGGGTGCACACAGCGTGATTGGGCATGCTGGAGACACGAACACCGCATATATATATCATATCACCATAAAGGCATCTTTATTATTTAAGTTTCAATGTGCAGATTATAACAATACATAAAGCTGCACTCTCTGTTGATATTGGTAACCGCTAAAGATTTTCTAATTTATGTTCCGTTCTTTTTCAACCTTTTTTTCCTGCAATGGCTTCACTTATAATCGCTCGCCTGCGGCCGCTTCTCTCACCCAATTCAACTTCCTGTATAAACATATAACAGTAGCGGAATATTGATAGTTCCAATACTACAAGTCATAGTATGAGTTAATTGGATAAGATTTGTATTGTCCTAATACCGATAGCCTACAGCTTTAAACCTTTATTAAACTTAACATCAGCTTACCATGCTCAGAAAAGATTTCACAAAACTGGTGATTTTATTACAGAAGGTATGTAGAAACTGTAGGCTATAGTAGTTTCGAGCTGTCTTGAATGCCCATATATCTATTATTGGATGTAATAATTACATCCATATATGCACTTTCTCATGTATGGTCATGAACATTCATTATGCAAATGGTCCAAATGTCGCAAAAAGTGCAGAGAGTGGTAGTTCGGGTCATGGAAAAATTGATTCCCAAGTCGGGCAAATTGTACTGCTCTGTGCTTTTTCCATTAACAAAAGGGTTCGGCCGTGTACCAGTAGCCTGGTCACGCTATGCTCGGTTATCTTGTAGATAGGCCGGGTTAATAACGAACATCTAATCCTATGACTGTAGCAAAAACATCATATCATGCAATACACCTCTTGGGCAGAAATCCCTTCAATAAACACTTGTTCAGCATTCTTGACCTGTAGACTTGGCACTGTTTGGTCCCGTTTTATCGACATAATATATGTTTCAAAACCCCATTGGCCGTTTCCTAAAGTTGAACAGTATCGAACCAATAGTTCATATCGTTAAATGGTCGTACTGATTTCTAACAGAATATGCCTGTATGTAAACCTGTGTATCGTTCTGATCGACTGATTCATAGTGGGCGACCCTATTACGGCATTAGGCATACCTCAGAGTCGCCCTCTGCTGAGCCATCCAAGTCTTATTTCACAAGGATAAACCATTTAGCGCCATGGTGAAAGAATGACACATCCGTCCATATCCTTTCTTTTAACATTAATGTTAGAAATTGTTAAAAATCTGATTGCCAATCGTGTATTATTATCCCCAATTGCCTGGTTAATGGCTGACGTCTTAGGCACAGCTGACAAAACTGACAATTCTTTCCAGGCTCTTGACAGAAATTGGCCTGATTTTAAGGGGATAAGATGACTGGTGTCCACATTGAACAACTGGATGATGTTTACCTTAAGTCCCCAGGGATTCAGTTAATTGGAATTGATTATTTCGAAAATAAGCATTTGTTGCAGGTGGCTTAAGACTGCTTTTTATAAAAGCTTACCAATAATCTGACCTGCATCTACTGCTGATGTCGTTCATTTCAGTAATTCACTATATAATTAAAATAAGGGGGAAAAGGACATGAATACTAAACACAGATGGAAGGAATTTTACCGATACACACCACAAGGAATTCTTTCCCTCATCACTGCCGGAAATATAACAGGCAAAACACTGAAACAAATGATTTAAGCTATGGAAACCGACTTGGTATTGGACAAAAATGAGGCATGAGAAAAATCCAGTCGATCCCCTCAATGTGAATTCCTTGTATTACATTTGCAGGTTATTTGTTTTACGGTGGAGTTTTGCAATTCGACACGCTACGAAATTGATGCAAATGTCTTTCTCTCCCAAAGGCAAAATGAAGGGATTACTCGCCGCTGCGCACTAATAGTGGATTTGCTTCCAGGGGTCTTTTATCGACGCCTCATTGGAATGTTTACATAATATGGGATGAAAATGGGCAATTTTTAAAACGCTATTAGTATTAGCGAGTTGCCTTTATTAAAGAACCCATTTACGCCATTGTAACATGTCCCTGGTTAGTCGGTAAGCCGATGATCTAAGGATGAGTCATTGTAAAACGATTCTTGTCAACATTGATGGACGGGGAAGACCATGGGGTAATTTATTTGAAAGGGGCATATTCATGTTAGCATCGATTTGGGTTTTCATACATCCATTCTTCGAATTCCTCGTATCCAAAGACCATTGGGTCAGTAGGCTATGTGCTAGCAGCCATCAGCCTATTTGGATATCTGCCCTAACACGGCTCGTTCGAGCAGCTAGGATGCAACTTATTAAGGCTTTAATCATATTAAATATTAGGCAAACGACGATTGAAATGATGGATGTTGCTCCATTGCCCTTAGGATAATGACGAAACTTTCCTAAAGAGAGGAAGAAAACTACTTGCTGTACCGAATGCATGTAAATAACTTCCCACTCTAATTTCCAGCGCTGTGAGGACCTAAAATGCAATTATTATAAAACTAAAAAACTCATTTAGATACAACCAATGTTCACTTTGCGCTATGGTTCCTAAGTCGCACCGTAATAAATATCAAAAGCAGTATAAGTCTACCGACCGTTTTTTATGTATTAAGAAACTATTTAAAGTGATCGATGTCTAGGTTTGTAAAATAAACCATGTATAATTGATTGAACTTAGCGTACAGGTAGGTGGTATAAAAATCCAGAACATTTTAGAGACCACCGAAGGTGTTAGGAGACGCCTTGGAATAAATATATTTCAGACTATCCAAGGGTGGCTATGTCGAAGATAGGGGAGAGTGAGGGTAGGTTAGACCAACTCTAATAATACGAGTCGTCTGCATTGCTGATAGGCCTAATTCAATAGCCTCCCTTGGCCATCCTAAAAGAGCCGGTCGGACCTATATGATCAATACCCTCCCAGTGTCGAATAATGGGACTCAAGTGTTCTCCGATCGCATATAGCCTGACTCTACGACATGTAGTAATCTAAATTTCATACTGCATAACCCCCCTGATTTTCTTCACAAAGATATTTTTGGCACATTGGACTTTCCAATAAACGGTTCCAGTCGCTATGTTTTGTCTCGAAAGTGAGAAATTTAGATATGTATTACATCGAGATTGAATAAGGCTTGTAAAGTCTTCATGAAACTTTTAAAATTTACAATATCATTAGTACCACTTTATGAAGTACTGTACATTTTATAGGATATTCCTTATACTGCTTCAGTTAAAATACATCCACCCATAATTATACAAGATGGTAACAAAATTAGGATTCCTTTCTAGCACTTATATTTCTCTAGATAAATATCCTCTATCCATATCCTTTTATCGATCAATACCTTCGTCCTTCATCTCCTCACATAAGCTAAAACCAGGAAGAGACAATATACCATTAGACTGTCCTATTCTGTAGCCTCCTGGTACCTCAAACATCTCTACACCCAATTTATGTATGTATGGTTCATTTGGGGCCATAGTTGATAAGGTAAGGATGTGAATAATCAAATAAACGAAGCTTCCAATGCGAGATGTCTGTTTTGTCGATACATACATAATTTTCATTTTATTCCTGTCTCACCTACGGTGTGCCAGATATCTTCCCTAACGTATTCAGCTTCAGGCGACTTTGCCCGAGCTTGGACAAAAGGAACTATCTACTTTAGCAGAGATATACAATGTCTGCCGTGGTGAGGTTTAAGGTGAAGACATTTCTAGACCTCGAACAGGAAAGTACTTTCCCCAACCATGCTGTTAGAAGTAGGACGTTTTTTTACCTTTATCTATGAGGTTTACCTCTTTGAACTCCGAGCATGTGGCCAAGGACTTATGATGTAAGTAGAATAGATGAGCATGATTTCGATAAGATCGAATCTAGATTGCATTTTGACGGTGGTCAAAGAAACTACTGCTCTAGATACAAGACTTTCCAATCCGAAGATGGAATGGAAAGGGGCAAATAGCGTAATTTCCTTTGGAGTACTCTTTTTACGACCGCCAGAACGGTCCACATGTGTACCCTCGGTATCTTCTTGCATGTCCTCAGAGATAAATGTGTGATGAATTTTCGAAAGTGACATCAGTTGTATGCATTTCCGGCTCGTCATCTCTGACTTGGCATTGAGGCGTTTGTATGAATGACATCGGAGATGGTATGAACCTACCATGGATGGCTAGCATGATAACACTGATGCGCACAGGTCATGATAAATTGTACTGATTGGCGCCATTCGCATTCCAGCGGCAATTCAGCAGGATCACACATAAATATTTGAAGTCCTCGTGTCGGTATTTTATCATACTACTCTGTGCAGGAAAAAGTAGAGAATAGAGCTTATAATAGAATAGTTCACTTCGTGAGTATTTAGTGAAGTATTTCATGTTGCGAGGCATCATAAATTTTATATGTCAGTTTGTTATTTTACGATTTCAAACAAACCAAAGCCTTTTGAGCACCAATGGAGTCATGTTGCTCTCAGCCTTTTCTATGGACTGAAACAGATACTATAATGGTCAGTTCTCACGAGGTGGGTACACACGTTATTTTGAATCTCACACGGAAACCAATTTATTGTACACTAGCAAAGTACCCGTCCTCTGGACGCCCCCCCCCCCCCCCTCTTTCCCACACTGCCCCTCTCCCTCTTTTCCCTTCCCCTCTTTTCTTTTATTGATCTTCATGTATGTTATTCTGGTGAAATAAACCCCCTTTATTGGTGGTTCAAGGCCATCCCTTCTTATGTGTTCTCCTTCCATACCTTCTTCTCCAGCGGCCATGCCATCCCCATGCACTTTTAAAGGGGTCAGCTAGGGATAAAAAATAAATATGTATTGAAAATACCAACAACCCTATTTTGAGTACAAACATTGCCCAATCAGATACCCAAAAAACTGTTTCAATGAGATTTGAGTCATCAAAAAAGGGATGTTGGGGAAGATTTTGTGTTGCCAACCCAACTACTTTCATTCTGAAACTGTGACTACACATTTATGAACTATGGAATGAAACTGTCATTTTAAAGCATCTATGAAGAGTTTCATGCAATAGATTGTCAACCTAACATTTTTTCTGCTTCTTTCTGACTGACAGCAGCTAGTGTTTCCACCCGATGCTGAATCGGAGTAACAACATAAACAATTGAAACAAAATAATTACAGTTGAGGCAAATGAATTAAGATATGATGAGAAAGCTATGTATTTTTGCTATAGGAATCAATACAAAAATATTGATTTTGAGAAAAAATGAATATTTGACAAGGATTGGTACAAGGCCATGTCCTTGAACTTTGGGTGTTTAAAATCTATGCCTGAAAAGAAAAAAAGAAATAATTCTTCCAATTTCCATACAAATGTTTGTTCAAAATCTTAACTTAACGATACAATAATAAATAAACTATCGAAAAAAATGGGCCTTATTACCTTTACAATGCTTGTATCCAAGAGCATCGGGGTGGCAACATAAGAAAATGGATTCACCACCAAATGCACAGTTTTTTAAAATTAGTGTTCCCAAATTTTGTTATGAACCCTTAACAATGATATGTGTAAATGGCAAGTGGTTTCAATTTTTAGATTTAGAAAATATTTTATTCAGGTCCAAGACATTTTTACACATAAAGTACAAATATTCTCAGAATAGCCTGATTTACTATCCATTTACAGAGTAGTAGATAGAGAGTTAACAAGGTAAATAAGCTTGAATATATTAGATACAGAAACAGTATATAGAATTATAGATAGTACTAAAAATTATTACAGTCCAATCCACCAACCTAGTTATTACTATGACAGTATATTTGAGGTTGTGGATGTACATAAAATATTCCCTCCACCAGCACCGTGCACTTTCACGCTGACCATTATTTATACATCGAGAATAACATATAATTTCACATTGTTTTAGACTTGAGTCCAAAAATGCATTTATGATCACACAGGGCAAAATACAAATCAGTGTCTATCGGTCGAACTATGTGGTATCTATAGTCCCTCCAAAGATAGTACCAACTTATACTAAATAAATCTCCTCCTATAAGGAAAGCGAGTTTTTGAAAGCTCAACGCAAGAAGTTATCATAGTACCAATTTTTTATTAATGATTTGAGGGCTTTAGGACCAACCTCCATCCTAATTCTCTCTGGGAGGTTATTCCATGCGATATTCGCTCTACCAGAGATGCTTCTACTTAAACGACTTTTTTTCCACTTTAATGCCTTTATTTTCTTTCTGTGGCCATTTCTCAGTTGATAACCCAAGTCCTGATCAGTAAAGCTTCCAGTTCTTGAGAGTAAGCTTAAGCTCCTCATTTCTCTTCTAATAGATAATGGGAGGATTTTTCAATGGATGTGCATATCAAATATCCCTATTCTTCTATATAACTCACCATCGATAATTTGCATGGCCCTATTCTGTAACTTTTGGAGACGGATATACGAGGATTGTTTTGCAAGATCAACAAATATACACGCTTTCTCAATAATTGGCAGTGTTCTATAAATTTGAAGACACCTTTCTTTGGAAAAAAAATGTTTAACTTTGATTAGTCTAAGATATTTGCTAGCCATTCCATAATTACAACAGATTTGTTTTATCGTGGATAGATTACTCGTCAACCACATACCTAGATACTTAAATTCTTGTACATAATCAACCCCTAACTCCATTCATAAAGACAGTGGGCATATCTTTTATGAATATCATTGGTGCTACGAAAAATCAAAATTTTGCTTTTTGTTCCATTGACCTTCAGAGAATTCTTATCAGCCCAAAATTTAAATTTGTCCAGATAATGTTGTAATAAACGAGCAGAGTCCTTACTTAGTATTGGCATACTCAATGCAATGGTTTCATTTTATAAACTTTTAGTCAAACATACCGCCTGTGTACCCAGTTCATGAGACCTGACCATATATAATATTATGATATATCGCCGTTATAAAAGAAGAAAATTTGAACACCTAAATATATTTAGTCACACACACAATACGATTGCCTCTACCTGGAATGAATTACCTGTTAGACTCAGAAATATGCAAGATCATGAACAATTTGAAAAAGAAATAAAAGATTTCCATTTAATAAAAATCGATAATCTGCTCGGCCCTCTCTTTGTCCGTCTGTCCTATAGAACTGTTTCTTTGATACATAGTAAGGAAACATCCTTTTTCTCATCTTTTCATTATTATTCTATTTTTTCATGTTCTTCATATTCTCATAATATGAATATAATTCGAATTCAGTAAGAGAATTGAAAATCGGCCACCAGGTCGCCCATAATGTCATTCACTATATATGTCATTTTCAAATTATATATGTAATACTTTGTATGATTGATTACGGCAGATAGCTTTGAAAATCGCTTAAATTAAATTTTGAGCGAAGTGTCTGTCTGAATATTCTGTTAAATATGAAAATAAAATTCTTTAACAAAAAATAATAAAGAACTGATTGTGACCATAGGAATAGAAGGCTAGGAGAGAGGTGACAATAGACAAACAGTTTGCATACTAAAGTACTAAAATGCATTACTTAGGATCCCAGACCTTTCGCCGATCTCTATTCACGTAGCGGCTGTAAAACTTTCTTAAGTTTTAGTATTTTGCTTACACTACGAAAATCTTCGAATCGTCTCTGGGAATGTATCAACATACAAATACAATAACTATACACATCAGTCTATGAGCTCATATGTTAATTAGTTCTATTACATCTCACAATGTTTCCCAATGTTAGCGGCTGGTGAATACATATCTATAGATGATGTGTTTCTATTTTGGAATAACACCTCTCAAAGTACTGGAAAATACCCTGACGGTTACTGCAGCCGCCAATGTAGCAATAGCCCACACCACTGCCACTACAACCACCGCCACAGCCCTTCACCAACCTGATGACATTATGACAAAGTAATTTTCCAAATTCGATCAGCATTCCATGGGCGCCGGAGTCTGGGTTCGTTTTCCACTTTCGTGATGAATGATCCAACCAGGTTTCGGTACCAAAAGATTATTGCAGACATGACAATGCAAAGTTATCAATTATTAAGGACCTTTTCCGGGCGTCAGTTTCATACCAAGCTGACGTTAATTAATATGGGACCAACCCCCTGATCTGGGCCTTGTCGCAATGCGACCGGTGGAACGACTGATAAAAATTTCCTTTTTCACTTAGGAAAATATCAGACAATTATACAATTATACCAGTCGACTCGCCTGATAGGTTTGTGGATAGCATCATTGGGTATCGCCGCAATTGGAAACTTCGATTGCAAATGATTATCAACATTCAATTTCAACTCGAGATTGTGGTAATGGCAATTTCCTAATGTTTTATTGTCCTTCGAACATTCCTTGTTCGGCTGAAAATGGTTACTCTTTCCAAAATTAGGCATCTAAAAACTTTAGGGGCAATAAATTCACACATATATTATCGATTTGTACTAGAAGTAACATATTTTTGCTTATGGATGTTATGGTTAAAATGGCCAGTGTAAACGTGTGGGGCTGACATTTGTGCCGAAACCAATGCAAGAATGATCGAACGGGCACCAGCTGCAATAATATGACTTATAATCATTTCAATTGTGACAAATTCGATCGCTACCTTTATATACAAGATTTTAAAAAGAGAAAAATCCAAATAAACCTTGGGGATACGTGTTTGGTGCATTATCAGTTCAGCTGGTTAACACCAGCTGGCTCTGTGGTGTGACTGATAGGAAAAACGGTGCCTACAGTCGCCACCTTGCATCGACCAGCACAATTAGGCAAAAGCTTCATTCAACAAAAGCATTTGCAAAATGACAATGCGCCATGACCTGAAGGTACATAGTATGATAAGCATAGGCCTACCTAAAGACATCACTACAGTGTATTTCTAATTCCAATAAAACCTTCGATTATAGACCCAATTGACAGTCGCTTTAATTAATAGTCACAATGCGCTACCATCTTGGGATCATTTTCATGCATTATTCATCTTGCAAAGCATTTCAGTGTGAATAATAATGCCATTATTTCAATTTTGCATCTTTCAGATAGAATATTCTACTACTAAGCTATATGTCTCGGGGAAAACGCCATTGGCAAGTTGGTAAGTTAGCACGCATATATATATGTGCATATTATAAATATTGGAAAAAGACATGCATGGGTTAGTCAAGTATATGTGACCCGCTCTGCGAAAACGTGCCTTATGTAACCCTAAGACATGTTTTTGCATAGCAGGTCACAATTATTATGCATGTACATTTCTTGTTATAGAATAATACCTAAATATCAATGAGAAAACTTTTCCAGACCCATGACACATCTTCCGAAATGAACCAATGAATTCCTTATGAATTGTCACAATGCGCAAATTTCTTGGGGCAATGTTCATGCATTATTCATCCTGCATAGCACTTCTATGTGAATATATTTATGCCATTATTTCAATTCTACATTTTTCAGATAGGGCATTCTATTGTCAAGTCATATTTCTCGGTATATATCGTCATTGGCAAGTAGGTAAGTTAGGAATGAAGTAGGTAAGATATAGATGAAGAATCACAACAGATTTGCATCTGAACTGCATGCTACATATAGAAATACTGCTGTTCTCGCGAGACCGGCCTTTACCGCCCTCTGGTTTTACTTTGAGGAACTATTAACGGACGTGCAGACGTAGAACACTGACAAATAGCCTCTGACAAAATTAACCAAATTTCAATTCAATCTCATTGCAACGAAAGTAATGCACCCGTATATACCTGCATGGGTCTTATTATTTGTATATGTATAAAGGGTTAAAACACCCGTACCTGCATGGGTTTTATTATTTGTATTACTATGTATAAAGGGGTGTGGCACCACCTAGGATACTGCATAAAGACTAGACATTCCTTCTCTCCACCTCTACCGTTGACTTTGCGGTCACTGACTGGAACATATCGCTGTTTTTTCGGGTTAGCCAGTGAGCAGGACTGGCAAGCTGAAAACTTCAACACGGGGTCAGTCCTAGGGGATTGTCGTAATTCAGATGAGTGTCATAGCATTGACTTAACATACAGGTGCCGCCAGATCATGCCGAGAATATAAATCTATTGGTATTAATTCCTGTTTTGGTTGGCCTTTCATATTTAGGCCTATGGAGACAAATGCATGGACGGGTGTTAAAGGCTAGATACCGACATGATTCTTTTAAAATCTTTATTGGCGACAATAGGGTAGGAATAGTTTCGCCTTATGAATATCATTTAACCCTTTTAAGCCGAAGGATCCTTCTTTTCATTAAATTGGTTTGCTTTGAAGATATTATATATGAACATAACAGAACACTTGTAATGGTGCGCATATTTAATCACTCCTGTACAATCTATCCGATTCACTGATCAGTGAATTAAACACAGACGTATGCATTATGTAATAACCAGTGACTGCAAAACTATTGGGTAGAATCATATATATCTTGATATTACAAAATACTGGCTGAAAGTATGGTCCTAGTTTCTTCCGATGCAAGATCTTCCTAATCATCCTTGTAGGCAGAAGAATAAAAAGAATAATCAATAGAAATATTAGGTATTATATATAGCTAATCCAGTTGAAATTCATTCATAGATCACATTACCTTTAAATACCAACACTAATATAGGACAATAAGCCCCACCCCCACCCACGCCATCCTAGAATTGCCTGTGCATAGGTTTAATTAGGTTAAATCATAATAGGTCTACACATAATCATGGGAGTTTAAATAAAAATGGTCTTCGTAATGATCTGTGAATATTCGGAGAAAGTTTCTAGGATAGTATTTTAACAATACCAATATAGCAATAACATTTCCATGAATATGGTCTGAGATATCTCCTTCGGCGAAAGTTTCTCGGAAATTGTTTGCGGAAAACGGTAAATTTCAGTGAAACGGCGGTAGTCTCTATAAATGCCTATATTCTTGACCTTGTAAATAAAAATAAAAATATGAATATGATTTTATCTATTTCCGAGACATAATATGTAATATTTCTTCTCCCCACCCTACGTGACACTTACAGCTAGGCTCACAAGGCGTCTGAGGAAGCAAGCCAGAACAGTTTTTTGAATGGACACCCAAATAAGCGACTCACCTTTTTATCTTTCTTTGCCTTCTTCTTTTTAGCAGCCTTCTTTTTCTTTTTGTCTGCCTTTGTTGGGACCCCAGTTATGATTCCTCTGGCCGCAGCCCTAGCTAAAATGTCTTTGGCTGCTTCTTTTGGATCATCAGCCTGAAGTAACAACCAAGATTAGCACAAGAATAATTATTTGCTTATACATGTATTATATATATAATAATATATAACCGTTGATGACAGTAATTCACGATAGCAATATGAACTACACGCCTAGTGGGCAGGACCGTACCTCTCTCGTGATAGTAGCCACGAAACATCCACTCATGACATTGGAGGGAAGGTAGCGAAGAAACTTTCCTATTACAGGGTTTTCCGTTTCAATGTTTTCCTTCGTCAGACAAACCACTGGTGGAGAAACTCTGAAGGGCGTCTTCTTCTGGTACATGAGATTGATGAACTCTACCACCTTGTTAACAACGCCCTCATTCTCTGCTTCAATCAGGGACCTTGAGCAGTAGACCACTGCTTGAACTCTGGGAACTATAAAGCGAGTATTTTTAATCAAATATGTCCGCCATTATAACGGGAACGGTATCTAGGAATAAGGTGGAATTGTAATCATTTGAACTGACTTTCGATTGTTATTGGGTGTTGAAGGCAGAGATCATATACTTCTTGTCAGATTGATAATAAAACTTTGAATAATGTTATTCAAGTTCGAGTTATAAATTAGTTTAAATATCTGTAGCATTTTAATGGTGTATATATCTTTCATAAGTATATCAAATAGTTCGTTAATGCTTTATTGATCAGTGGTGGAGACAACTCTATCTTAAATAATATGAGCAACGCAATTAATATAATATATAAAGGTAGTCCTAATTTCCAGTAGTTCCATTTATTTGTATAGTCCGCCTTCGTCATGTTGCGTAACCTTATATAATCATATTTAGAACATTTAATCATGGAATTATGAGTATGACAATATGACACAATGTCGTGATCCATTCCCTTACTATAAATAAATGTTCATACAAGTTGTGTGGAGGATGCAGAACTAATGATATTACGATATCATAATAACTTGTTTCTAGAAACGAAAGATAATTTCAAAGCAGTAAACCAAACTCAATTGACCGTTTTTGCCTGAACAAATTACTGACAGACTTTTGAATCATGGTCGAAAATATGTAGGTAAGAGCCTAAAGGTCCATATCCATTGCCAAGTCCAGTCGGCCGACTGAAATATTTAACGCTGTGTTGTTTGCCGTGCGGCGACAGTACACCAAGGCGGCCCTGGTAGTGGATATAGGGCTTTAAATAGCATTGCTTAACACTTAACACTGTCATGAAGCATGAAGCAGCATTCGTTTCATCAAGCTTCATAAAGGCCAAGAATGTGTGGTCAAAATGTAAATTATGGTATAGAGAAACACTACACATGCCAGTGCTGGATAGAACCTAATCAAACATTTACGGCCGACAAGTATAGGAGAGTATATGGAAGAGTTTCAAATACATCTCGTAGAACTGGTGCCTTATTCAGACGACTTACATCGAAAAGACAGCTTTAACATTGCGGTGTGTTTGGCTACTAATTCCACGATTAATACATCATTCAACTGACCAATTGAAAGATCCTTCAATATGCTCATGTCTGCACCAGGAAGATAGATTAACATATTATGAAATTAGACAAATGAAACTAAACTTTAACTGACCAATGTTATGTCGGACCTAGGGGGTTTGAGAATTCTCCTGAAAAAGAAATCCACTCGATGACCTTATTCGTCCCTATATATGCATCAACATTCCAAGTAATTAATCTGGGAGTTAGAGAAAACATGCATGCATTCAAACATCCGTACGGCATTCTGGAAAGAGATTAATATTTTTAAAATAAAATAAATGGAAAGGAATTTGGTAGGTTGAAATAAAAGAATATTTGGAAACGTAGAATAAATGGATAGGAATTTAGTAGATTGAGATAAAAAATATTTGAAAACAAAGTCTCATCATCTATAGCGGAAAATTTGTCAAATCAATATGCAAATTCTCGTAGTGCTATTACAGCATTGCCTTATCATCATGCGCAAGGTATGTGTATTTATTCATTGCTCAAAATAATGTTCATCGTATTTTTGTCTTTTGATATGATATACATACATGGGCAATGAGATAAATCCCACATTAAATATTTACATCAAACAAAGTATCATTTTTAGAAAAGCTGGGTCCATTCCATCCCCCATGAAACGGGAAACTTACACCTCGTTGCATATGTTAATATTGTATTATGTTCAGCTGAGAGCTGACCTATCTTGGCTTCATCCAGGGCTCCTATTGACAGATCCTTCAGAATGCTCATATCTAATTAAAGTCGGATCAAATGCAAATAAAAATCAATCAGTTGTGCTTTATTATAACTCTAATTAGCGGAATAGCTGGTGATACTTAGATCATTTCAACTATTTTCTTTCAATTTAAATGTATTGACTCTTCGTTTATGATTTCAAGCAGTATGCAACAAATTCATAATGATGTAGACCTTCAATCTACCACACAGTACTATGATGCCTTTGTTTCGGAAGCAGTTGCTTTAATGTAATTAAAGAAATAATGGACATACCTTCTCCTTCAGAAACTATGAAATTTACGGGATTGGCTACAGCTGACTTGGAACAATCGGCCATGACAAGAGCCACCTTGATGTGTTTCAATCTCTCGTCATTATGTTCTATATCGAGAAAGCTTTCCGTCATCAGCTTTACACGAGCTGAATCAGTGCTAAAGGATCTGAACTGAGACGAATGTATACTTTAAATGGTAAACGCGCAAAGATGCAGTTATTTTATTGATAAACATGCATGTATCATTATAAATATGATACAAATTATAGTGTCTCTGGACGCCAATAAACTAGTTCACATTAATTATTCATCCTAGACGGACTAAATTTATTTATTTCCATATATATTCCATGTTATTTAGTTCTAGATGTGTATACCTCTATACATAATAGCATAATACGGTGGTTCAATTAAGGATACATTTAGCTCCAAGCCTGTCTAATTTCTGTTCAACTGATTTCCTGTGTCGGTCTGACGTTATGCCAAATGCATAAATAATAGTATCCGAGCCATGTGTGAGGGAGGCCAAATGAGCGGTGGCAAGTCCTGATCCCATATTTACGTGCATTATGTCATCTCCCTCGTTAATCAAGTTTCTCACAGACTGTGGGCCGACACAACTTGATTTATCCTTAAATAAATGCATGCAAAGCCACAATGATTACACATTTACTATTTGATGCTGTGACCACTTGTGAATAGGAAATGAATAGTACATCTTTAAACTCTTCATTGATTGCTATGGATTGAATTAACACACTTTTTTTATTCAATAGGCCTACTAGATTTCTATAAGAGGGCTATTCTCCACCAACGGGAGGTTTTCATAGTCCAGCTGTTAAGCACTCAATTGTTCATTTTATGATAAAAGCATGAAATTTGGTACATTGGTAGTTAATTATGCATGAATTATTATCAGAGGTAGACCCAACTCATACGGTCCCAAAATCCAAGATGGCTGCCATTTTTATGATTTTTTTTTCAGTTTTTGGATCATAACTCAACCCCACTTGGAGATATAAACTAAATGTCAATTAGGCATTTGTAGAGCATAAAATTACCTTTCTATTGATATCAATATCATTCTTCTACTCCTATTATTTGATTTTTTATCAATTTCCAAAAATTAACTAAAAATGACACTTTCGGGCGGGTAGCAACTTTACCCTCATGGATGTCATATTTCCTGCAGCACAAAAACTAAAATTCTTCTACAGCTAATAACACAAACAATTAGCTTCCATTTGGCATATAATACATGCATTTCTTATGATTTTATGATTTTAATATTTGTTGTAATAAAAATGTCTATGTAATGTTTTCATATGTTTAAATGCGTCATGTCACCAACTCTGAATCTCATCACATAAGTGTCAAATTTTTATCAGGTGTCATGACAATCATGTATTTACATTCTCTTATGGTCTGCTGCACTTTGGATTGGTATTTCACATTAGGTTCACTGATACACAATTAGATACAAATGTTGCTTACTGGATCATATATATATGCCTTATTACTTACCTAAATGTCTTGGCCTGAAATCGCAATGAAAAAAAAAATTGATTGGGGACAGTTGTCAGCACAGAAACAGTGCAGTGCATTTAAGGTTTGCTTTGTGCCATCAGTATAGTCCCCTGCATGCCTTCTTATAGTTACAGTGTATTAGTTCTTGGCATGATCTCCCTGCTTCAGGAGGAGTGGTCTAACAGGGGCCCATCTATCACATCTCCATGACCAACCCAATCCTGCAGGACTCTGCCTTTGTTGGGTACATCTAAAACACTGTCCACATATATATGCCTGGTATGTTGCCCACTTTATATGTTCATTGAGAGCTGATAGGCGAGGAGGAATATTTTCAATAGTGTTATTCTTCAATTCAATGTCTGTCGCACCTCATTGACCTGACTTGAAGGAGATGTCCCAATATAGAGAAGAACCACAGATCTTCTGATTTTGCTCAAACCATTCTCAGTAACTTGGTGGGGATTAAAAAAAAACCCAGCTGTGTTGGCAGTGAATTCCTTCCAGCTTCCATATGCAGATTCTTTATCTCTGCCATTGAATGATGAATCTTATCACAACCTGTTAAGGCATGATAAGACTTCAGTGCATTGTATTCACCAGGGGTTAACCCATTTGTGATCGAAAGGATAGGTATGATGAATATTTCAAATGAAGCATGCTGTGTGTGTCAGCCTCCTCCTGATTGCATGGACTGAGGCATTTATTTCTGTGCAGTCCTTGTCCATGACTATCCCGGTACCTTGCTTTAAACTCCCTGGTGGATACTTATCCCACACTACATCAAGACACTTCATTGTGTTCAGCTGTATGTAATGTAAAGAAGGAAGATATTTGTAGCATATTTTATCAAATGTCCTTGATTTCCATGGTCTTATCATATTTACAATGACTGCCCCATCCAAAACCTTTGTTTCCACATGGGGGACATTCCTTGTGGAGCCTACAGCAAGACATGTAAGGAGATTTTGCCTACTCAAATTTGTCCTCCAAATGACAAAGATGGTGGAAAAGCCTGGTTTACATATTTAAGAATTCACCATTCACATCCCATGATTGACGAGAGACATATAATCTTGAAAATAAGTTGCAGTCATTTCTCAGACATGAGATTTTGCTTGTCCTTGGAAGTGGACCCGGATGGGGTCTTAAAAGGAGGAAGATTGTTTTGGTGAATTCTATCTAATATTAATTAGTTTGGAGCAGTACAGTATGCTCAAATATATTGTATTGTTCCAGTTGTATTCTCTCTGCATTTTCAACTGATTGAACTACATAGTCTGGCATTATGTCAAAGAATAAAATTTAATAGCTCTTTGGTGTCTTCCATAAAGGGGTTTCCCAATTCTGCCATTGTTTCTATGAGAGATTTAACATCCCTTTCAAAAGCATTTTGGATAGTTGGGCATTGCTCATGATAGCTTTTGTTAATAGACCTTCACTGTTGGAAAGTGAGCTCAAACTCAACAATTGTTTGAGCAACTTCAGACCCTGCTACCATCCATTGCCTGAGTGCAGTTGGATCAGCAGTCAATCCAATGGCACTACCCTTAATCATGGCATTTACTGCTTATGGTTATGCTTCAAACTCTTCATGGATCCTTGGATGACTTGAATAAATTTCGAAACATCAAACTCATTCATGTTAGTATCACTGTTGTCAGAAAAGGCATCATGCCTTTTTCTGCAAAGAATAAGTGTGGCTGCTGTCACCTAATGTGTATAGTGAGTTCTTGTAATGTGTGAAGCAGTCAGTATGGCTTCTACTCTTCCTAATATGGCTAGGTTAGCTGGTGCCAATGGTGATGTCCAATCAGCATTATCATGGGTTTTAGTGCCAGTTATTTTGCACCTAATGCTGTTGAAAAATAGTAGCTGTGAAATAGCAGTTGCAGTATAGCTGTATTTATAGCAGTATTTTATGCTGTCAGTTACATTTGATTCCCTAGAATCATATTTACCAATGTGAGCAGAGCAGTAAGAACAGAAGTTTCAGACAGTCCTTGTTGAAGGACATCTTATTTCAAACAAGGTGTGTCGCCTTTGCCAATGCAATTGCATCATCTAAACTTTGTTCAGTTGAAAAGTGCAGTGTATCCCCTATGATCATCAAATCCTAGTAAAAGTTCATGGTCTAGTAAGATTTCACAGAGTAATAGCATCTGTTGCAGTAATCTCTCTTTTAGATGGGTAAAGTTGCTTTCAGGCACATTGCATTCTTCTGACCATGGTGAGCTTTGTAAAATTTTGTACAATAACTTAAATGCTTTGGTTACATTATCTATTCTGGATCCAAACCCCCTGCCCAGCCCCTCTTTAGAGGCTGTCACTTATATGAGGCCAGCACTTGTCCCAATACAAGAATAAATACATTACACAAATCATTTTCTACTTAACTACCTAGCTTATTTCCTCCAACCCTTTGATGATGAAACCAAAGTATTATAGGGCCATTGCTTCACATGAGTTTTTAGTGACTTTTCTTCATTGACTTCTTTTCTGCAAAATATATATGACTCATAATGGCAAGCCTAATGCACCAATAAGAGGTAACCAGCACACATGATATATATGCGGAACCTTTTTGAACTATGAAATAAGGAATGTTATACATTTATTTAATTCATTGATATAGAAGTATTTAAATGTTTCTGACCTGTGGTGGGTGGAAAAGGAAATGAAGCACAAACAAACCACAATGGCAGGAGCAGGCAATGTTGCGCCCATGAATTGTGCCTATGATGACTATTCACATAAAATCCCTATTAGATAAATAGCATAGAAGTAAAATATTACTCAAAGGAGCAGCAGACTATTAGAGAATGTAAATATATGCCTGTCATGTGGCCTGACCAACATTCATACCTCTATGATAAAATTCAGAGATGGTAAAATGGTGTGGCGTTTTAACATATGAAAAACTTAAATAGACATTTTTATTATAACAATTATAAAAAAATAGATATTATCATAGGAAATGCATGTAGTTTATACCAAATGGAAGCTAATTGTTTGTGTTATTAGCTGTAGAAGAATTTTAGTTTTTATGCTGGGGGAAATATGATATCCGTGAGGGTAAAGTTGCTACCCGCCCGAAAGTGTCATTTTTAGTTAATTTTTGGAAATTGATAAAAAATCGAATAATTGGAGTAGAAGAATGATATTGATATCAATAGAAAGGTAATTTTATGCTCTACAAATGCCTAATTGACATTTAATTTATATCTCCAAGTGGTGTTGAGTTATGACCCAAAAAACGAAAAAGAAATCATAAAAATGGCGGCCATCTTGGATTTTGGGACCATATGAGTTGGGTCTACCTCTGATATTAATTCATGCATAATCAACTACCAATATACCAAATTTCATGCTTTTATCATAAAATGAACAATTGAGCCAAAATGTGTTGCTTAACAGCTGGACTATCAAGCACTCCTGCTGTTTCTTACAATATTCTAGCAGTGCACAATATCCATTTTCATCAATGGCTGAAAGTGATTTACTACTATTTTCACAATTTCGCAATTATACGGAAAATCTTTCATGACATAAGAATAAAATTTAGGGGCTCTGAGCTTAGAGTCATTCAATCAATCCCATATTCGTCGGACCTAATTGAGTGTTTTATAGCATATTTCTTAAACTTAAAATGCTGAATGGTATCATGACTAGTGTTATCCCTTGCAGGACTCCACATGACTCCTCTTTTCTGGCATATACTGTTATTTACATTTACAAATTGGTAGCTATCAGTTAAATAATTTATTTATTTTTACCTGCTATTTTTTTAAAATTAGTTGTTACATTCATGATTTACAGTATCAAATGCCTTTTTTACATTTACTTGATGGGACAATTTGTGATATTTTCAAGACTACTACCGAGGCAGGATGGCAAGGAAATTGATTCAATTCAAGCAAATAGTGTGTACCTGAATGACAATTAATCCATCCTGTATAAGATCGCTCTCTTCCAAATATTCCCGCTGATCAGCTGCAAATCCTATCAAATCGGTGCAATGCATGTCTAAGTAGTAGGTTTTGCCTGCTAGGTCATCTTCGTTCTCGACTTGAATGAATTCCTCGTCTTCAAGACGTTTTATTGTATCATCGACACTGCAAAAGAACCACCCGAGTAATGCTTATGAAGTAGCCACATTTCTAATGCTATCAAATCATCGTGAGCATGCATTTATTCAAAGGGTATACATCATACTTCGATACTTGCCATTTCAAAAAGACAGAATAACCTACCTCGTTTTGATTAGATTGACCCAACAAAAGATGGACATGTTTGCTCCCAATTTATCATTCTTGCGTACACTCTCTGGCAGGAGGTGGTCTATTGATATAACACAGGCTTTGATTCTACTCCTGGCCAATGCTGCATTTAACTTAGTTTTGCAGCCATACAACATTTGTTCAATCTCTGTCAATTCAGGATCCATACTCTCATCCGGCAAAGGTGTCCTCATTTGGAATTTTCTCAGTTTAAAGTCACACAGAATTACCATTACCAGGGCATGTTGCTCTTTGTACTGAAAACATATTTCAATCGAAAAAGATAATGTGGTTCAGCAAGCTGAATAATATGCCCAGAGGAGGTCACGTTTCATGATACACTTGATGAAAAACCCAACATTTAAATCACTTGATCTAAATTTAGTATTGATATTATTGCAGAAAACTTTTACACATACCTCAGGATATTGGGCAAAGAAATGACAATCATCCAGCATATCTTCTAAGAACTGCTGATCTGTAAAATGACATAATATTATGCAGGGTTTGAAATTCATTAACAAACGATCTAATTCTAAGTAATGTCACGTATTAACTAAACATGAGCAGGCATACATTTTAGTGTGGAGAACACAAGGCCAAAAGTTAATCTCTTCTCGTTGGAGTCATTGAACTCTATGTTCGGGAATTCCATGGAGGAATTTTTGCTTCCGCCGCCTTTCTTTCCACTTTTTTCCGCATTCTTCATTCTTTGATGTTTCACTGATTGGTATACATCTGCTGCAAATTTAAACACCCGATGCGTGTACAAACAAGGCTCCTTTTGGAAGAATTCCCGGAGGTACTTTTTATGTTCGTCGGCCCGGTCATCGAAGTCCAACATGAACTTTCCGGGTTCTTTCTCAACTATTTCCGGGGCTTCATTGTTCTCTTCCTCATTTGATTGTTCCTCAGTTAACTCGTTTGCTCCGTCAGGATCATCGTCTTCGTCATTAGTTGTTTGCCGAGATAATCCAGAAGAAGACTCAGAAAGCATGTCCGAGTCGTCTGAGAACATTCTCTTCATTTTGTTGCTCATGTCTGCAAAAATAACCTGTTGGGTTGACCCCAGAGTAGATAGACCTACTGATATTGGTGGCACCGTGGTTCGCTTTGCTGAAAAATATAAAAAGATTGGTATTCCTGAAATTGAATTAGGGAAATACGGCGCCAAGACATAGTACATATGACCGAATATTAAGATTATATGATTATATGGAGCCTTATTTATTGGCATATCCACTCAATCTGTCAGCCTTACCGGGCGTTCTCTTATTAATTTGCTTTTACTTCAGGTGACATATACATTGAAAATAATGTAATAGAATAATGTTTAGTCGAGTGTCATTAATATCTGGAAATTTCCTCCTAAATCGTTGGTGCAGCATGGGTTAATGAATAGGGATGAGCGATAGAATGATTGGATATCTAGGCTAGCATATAAATATCGTATTTACAGTTTGAAATATCAGTTAACAACTGCCTGTGTTCCACCTGCTTCCTGCTTTGTTTTGAGTATTGATGAAGAAACAACACGTAATCTAAATTTCCGGATGCCATATACTGTTATGTCAAGACAAGGACAAGACTACAAAAGGCGTCACTAATGAATGATTTTCCCTATGTCTGATATGAATATGTTATTCTCCATTGTTTGTATACGATGCTACGATATAATTAATTGGAATAGGGCCGCAATTCCCTTGTTGACAGAATTGCATTGCCATGATCGAACTTTGGCAGTGAGGGGTTATACAATATGGCATGGCGATGTACATGATGGTTCCGTAACGACGCCATTCTATGAAAATAGCGACAAATATATGGCTATATCTTTCAGAAATTAAATACAATGGCATTTGGTAGAGAGGAGAATTAAACCAGGACCCACCTGTTGGAAACGATAGGCCTAAGTGCTGCTGCCAATCGAGTAACCGAGTATCTGCTTTTGAAGCTAGACCTACTTGGAGCCAGGTTGGCTGAATGAAAGCGTGTGCTCCCGGTAGTTATACATTTCTCATTAGGGTGGCCATGGCAACAGGTGATAGCTCAGCTTCCTCCTACCCACTAGGCCCCTCCTCCAGACATGCAATCTTCCTTTCAGCACCCTCCTCCTGGTCTTTTATGAATCAATTCAAACCACTTCCTAGGGAGTTCAGCGTTTAATTTTGTTTCTTATTATTCCATTTGAACATTAAATTCTGTGTGCGGTGGGGGGGGGGGCGGGCTAAGGTGTAGAGAGAGGAGTCTGCAGATCATTGCAATGCCAGGGAATTAACGCCAGTGCTAATTCCAACATAATTGTACATGTATACTATTTCTACAAATTTGTCCTGGCGGTAAGAGGCTTTAAGAAGAAAAAGGATAACATTTTTGCTTCAGAGCATTCAGAGCATAATCTATTGAGCTCCGGGTTTCATTTTTTTAGCATTTGTAAAAATAATTTCATGGCCTAAAGGATCCTTTTTAGGATATGCCCATCACTAAAGAAAATGGAATAGACAGGACCAATGATTAGCTTTTCTTTGCAACTTTCGTGAGATGGATGGACATGAAACCATGTTTACATGGTTCAAAGTAAAAGTACATTTGGAGATTTCTACGTAATATTCAGGATGTAGGGTAGATTATGATCCGTAACGCCGCATAAATCATTTAAAGACAAAAAGGCATTTTAACTTTTTAATTTCAACTATTGGCGGATATTTTCTTTATGACTCACTATCTACTGTTACGATTCCCACAGCTGCCCTGCCACAGGAGATACAATTATCACATAGGAGGGAACCATCCATGTTATGGGAACCGTCCAGTGCTCTTTAACGTATGCCTATACTTTGGGTTGGCAAATCATTATATTGTAAACAGAGGGAATCATATATAATTATGATATCATTGTCACAGGTTAACAAATCTAATGTTGCGTTATGTGACCCGTTGTCCCGTAACGTGGACAGGAAAGTGTTCCATACTTTACACATGAAAGCTCCACCGTATTTCTTTTTAAAGAAATTTTATTGAGACTAGTAGTTTCGATGGTACAGTGATATTCTCACAGCGCTCAAGGAAAAAATATATATAAAGTATCAAAAATCATAAAGATGATATATTTTTTTTTTTTTTTTTTTTTATTTAGAATTTTTATACAGCCAATCTTCGGTAAAATAACAGTTGAACATAATCGGGCATGCACAGTGTACAAAAAAATGTTATGAACAAGGATGTCATGTACGTATGAGGATAATGGACTCACGGGTGATATTTCAAATCAGAAAAACCATGGTTTTCCGCCCACTGCTGTGTCTAGCTAGACTACAGATTATGTAACAAAACTACTCGAGATCAAGTTAAGTTGAACAAACATTAAATCAAGAAAGGTGAGAAAGGTACAATCAAAGATAGAAATAAAAGTATGGATAGTTAGTTGGATTTGTTTCAGTTGAATTTTGGACAGCTTGAAGATGCAGCATGCCCTTGGGTCAGTGTGGGTTTGTTATGGTAGCGTGAAGATACTGCATACCATTTACCATTTGTCAGTCTGTGTGGGTTTTGATTTGTATTTGGTTCTGTTTGAGGATGTTCTTGAATTGTTCGTATGAGGGAGTATTTTTTTCTGTTGAAGTGAGGGAGTTCCATGCTTTTGCACCCTTGTAACAGGGTGCATTTTTGAGAGCTTCAGTTTTTGGCATGGGTAGTGGCAGGTTGTATTTATTTTGCGAGCGGGTGTTTTTGGTGTGTGTTGGTGAGTTTGTGGGTGCATCACGGGATCGTTTGTACATGAGGCACAGTTGATGTTTTGCCCTTCTTTGATCCAGTGTCTCGAGACCTAGAGCTGGTAGTATGTCTGCTACTGAATCATGTCTTCTTGTCAGTGTAATGATTCTGTCTGCTCGTGTTTGGAACGAAATGATTTTTTAAATTGGGGGAATTTGGACTCCCTCATATAACTGGGACTCCCTACTAAATAATTTGGGGTCCCTCCTGAATAACTTGGATACTCACATGACTACTTTGCAAAAAGAGTTGATGGAAGTAGCCACGGTATTTGTAGACATGTGTGTATACATCATTATCACGAATACGTTCGAAATCAATATAATTGTATAATTATAGCTGCTACTCTCTGAAAAGCGAGTCTTGAATCTATACTTTAGTAATTTACAATAGAGTTTTAACATTATAGAATTGAAAGAGATCAGAAGAAAATATCTCGATGATGGGATTGTTGACTGTCTGCAAAGTTTGATATAATCACTGTATTTCCGAATTTGTGTAGCTCTCGTTCTCGGATTGAATTATCTCACAGGAATCTTTGCTTATGTAAATAGACTAATTGCAGTTTCATCCCTTCTGTACTAGTTAGTTTATGTGGTTGCTGATAAGACTGGTTAATTAAGATTTTCTTTACAGACATGCACGAAATGCACTTAGACTGAAGATTTTCCTCATCTATTATGGGTATTCTCGTCAAAGCCATTGGCATCCTCCTTGATTACCTTCAAGCTCAAATTAATTCGATAAGCGCAGGGTGTAAACCTTCACAATAAAATCATTGCATCGTTATATTACAGTAAACAATTTTATACCTAAGTGTAATATGAAATAAAAGTGTTGAACTGAATTCAATATGTAAAATATCATATTAACCCTATTAAGCTATGACTACTATATATGAATACCATGAATACCACAATATTCAATTCGTATAAATAACATATTACTACGATGTAAATACTTACTTTTACATGCATTCCAGATTACACCAAACATCTTAAAAACGATTGACTATCCTTGATGCTGATAAACTTCACATCAATTCCACTTTCGCTCTCCCCAGCTTATGTTTAGTGTAAACGAAAAAAGTCTCTACCTGGTGTTAAATGCAACCAAACAATTCTATGCCGATGGACCAATTTTTCGTTTCAAAGAGGTAGAGAGGGAGGCACCGTAGCTGTGAGCACATGTATGGAGTTGCCACTGTAAAGTTCCTCGTCTGATCGCCCTTTCCACTGCATCATTTAACAACATAACGGTATATTATAACGAAATGGTAAATGCTATTCATTTAAAAGCCATATATGCTAACATAAAGATGACTCCAGTACCAACCACTGCTCGCATGTTCCTCTTATGGATCATTTGGGGCAGATAAGCATCTAGGAAGGTAGGAGACATTAGTTTGTTGACAAACATTAGCAGACTTTCCCTATCGGGGAGTGTTGTTTTCACCTATTTGTTAAACCAAAATGAATGACAAATATTTGGAATACAGTGAATATAAAATACCAGATAAATGTAAAATGGTATGGTTTAAAGCCTAACTCAAAATGGACTCATATGCAAGCTTAAGTATAGTGGGCTAAGCGTATATCTTCGAGTGGATAGCCATTGCAGAGATATCACTACCAACCTAATCAACCCGGCTGGTTCCATTGAATTTGTGAGAACTAGAGCTAGCTGAGTATTTATAGATTGTTTACTTCAAGGCCTTAAGAGGTTGTAACTATATCCATATAATATACGGGAAGAGCGATTTCTACGAAAAGAGGTAGAAAAAAGGGGTTTCTTTGTTGTTCTACAAACCGTTTTACTTTTCTGTAGAGTTCTGTCCACCCTCTCTGGAGGATATTATATGTGGTTTGTGAAGGTATCTGGGATGAAAATGTGATTTTGGAGCCTTTTTTAAATTGCAATCTCTACGCTCTATTTATAGCCTGGGAAAGCCCCTGTGAGATACTACATCATTTCCCACAACCTACGTCCAGGGGGACCTAACTACAATCAATGTCTACATGCAGAGGAGTGGGAGAGTGAAGAAGAGGGCATAGGAATAGGAGAGTGGGAGGGGGAGGGAAAGAAGAGGGGGGAAGAGAAGAGGGAGAGGATGTAGGGGAAGGGAGAGAGGGGAGGGAGGGAGAGAAAGCGGGGAGGGGGGCATGAAAAAGAGGGGAGGGAGAGCGGAGGGGAAATCAGAGATGGGGTTGGGGGAGAAAAACAGGTGTGAAAGACAGAGAAAAGGGGGAGGGAAAAGAGGGAGAGGGAGAAGTGTGGGAAGAGAGGGTGACCATCCTACATGCAGAGGAGTGGGAGAGTGAAGAAGAGGGTGTAGGAATAGGAGAGGGGGAGGGGGAGGGAAAGAAGAGGGAGGGAAAGAAAGGAGGGAGAGGATGTGGGGGAAGGGAGAGAGGGGGAGAGAAAGCGGGGAAGGGGAGCATGAGGAAGAGGGGAGGGAAGAAGAGGGGAGGGAGAGGGGGGGGGGAATCGGAGATGGGGTTGGAAGAGAAAAACAGGTATGAAAGACAGAGAAGAGGGGGGGGAAGAGGGAGAGGGGGAAGTGTGGGGAGAGAGGGTGACCATCCGGAGGGCGGGTACTTTGCTAGTATATATATAGAGAGAGACATATATATGGCATTTATTCTTTCTTATTTCATACCTAAGTCACGGATTGGGCGTTGCGCTATAATTAAAGATGTTTTTGATATATGAAGCTAGCGTTAAAGGCCTAGTCCACTAAGCCGATTCCCATGCGATTTTGCGCTGAAGAGGACACTTTTCCACTACATTCTGTGAGAATCGCATGAGAATCGGCATAGTGGACTAGGCCCTTTAGTCATCCGAAATATAATCCGGAGCACAACAAGATGCAGCTAATACCTGCATCACTGTTTCTATATTACTTGGGAACTAAATATAATATTATATATGGCTCTGTAGTCAACCACACACATCCAGTTTAGTTCATGTCACACGTTTATAAACTCGCTTTTTAAATTATTTTCAAAATACTTTTTGAAAGTCCATCGACATCTTTTCTAAAGAACATAACATGGTACCATCAGACAATTCTATTTGTGGGTTTTCTATCATTGATCACAGCACGTGGTGACCTTAAGTCGTTTGTTCAGGAAACCCAACATGCTACCGTTCTTTCATCAAAATACGTTGTTGATCATGCCAGTGATTCATAAAATAGATACTATTTTCATATACCTCCCTGATCATGTTTGTCTTATGTAATCTTGTACAGAATTTTTCCCGACTGAAACAACACAGAATGGTTAATTCGACAGTATGGAAACCTAAAATGTAAAAATCTTTAAGAAAAATAGGCACAGAATTCCCTTCACTTATTATGAAGCGGAAAAGAAACGAAACATGGCACCTAGTAGGGAAGCAAAATTATTCATGTACGTGTCAAACGGAACAGCTAACGGACATGACTGATCTTGTCATCCCTCACTCAAAGTTCCACGCTCTTCCTCAGAGATAGGGGCATCAATCATTGGCGACCCGTTACATTCTGTGACATGTGGAAGGTCCACATGCCAGTGAGTTAATCTTTAATAAAGAAAATTGTTTTGATTTTTTTCAAAATAGAAACCGGACTTAAATTACCTCGCAAAGAACTTTGAAGTGCACCCGTATAAATTTGCACATTAAATTGTTTTTAAAATGTGCATGCACATGCAGATCTTCTCCCATGACCATTCCCAGGAAAATGGGGACGATAATGTGAGAGCTATAAATCGGGTTGTGTCCCGGTGCCCCCATGCACTAGATAGGTAGTCTGTTTAAACATGGCTTTAAAAGCCATCAAGTACTTAATTTATTTGGGTGCAATGTTTACGGTCTGTAGGACGATTATGTAAGGTCGTTAGTACGTTGGCACGACAAGTGGTGGGCGTAAGGTTGAAAACCTGACTGAGGCACCACAAATATAGCAGTGCATTGTGGTAACGTGATTGTAGAGCTAGCTATGCCCTCCAGTGTTAAGCGTATAAACTACTACTACTCCTTGAGTAAGTATTGACACATTGTACAAGCTCCATATCTATAAACTATAATTATTATATATACAAAGGAAGATTTCTAGCTTTAGTCGAAATAATATTTGCGACACAAACTTAGATGTGCACTTCTTTTATTTTTAATATGATAAGTATCGAATGCTTTAGAATAGACTTTTTATTATGTTTTACCAGAGATGTTCAGGATGTGGTGTTGGTCCATCTCAGTATACTAACAGAAAATAATAGAAAATTGTTCTCATGTGAAATTGTTACACTAACATTGAGCTAAGTGCATGCTATTAAAAATTAACACATAGAATTTTTGTTCTTTTTTATTACGAAACCCTAATGTCATAGATGTTTAGTCAACATCTAGATAATATCAAGACACAATTTATAAAGACACATACAGAAACAGCGTATAAGGTTCAGCATGTAACAGTTCATTCTTTACAGAAGACTCTTCTATCTCTCTTCATACATTGCGGGTAAAAGAGCAAATCAAACATGGTGTAATACTTGATACGAGTAACCAAAGAACAATTTTTTGATTCATTATTTTTCGTTTATTAGTAGTAACAACATCTAGGTGGGAGAATTTGTAACACCCCAATAACGTTTTGCAATGGGAAGATGGCTATTACAATTTGTATAGTGCAGAATCCTTAAATACAAAGTTTGGTGAACTCTTTCTGAAAGGATTCATTTGCACTCAGACACTAACACGATACGTCTTTGTAATTTACAAGTCAATGAGTTTAAATGATTGCTACGAAGTGGTGAGAATAACAAGTATTAATATTTAGAAATATGGACGGTTATGGATTTGATTAACCCTTTATATAATATCAATGATAAGATTAATTCATATATTCACCTATTTCTTTTAATTAATTTTGCGAACTATTTATATCCATTCCACAATATGCAGAAAGCAGATTAATTAATTGTCCCTTTATGTTATTCGGGCACCTCCAAAAGATGTGGGATACAGGATTTAACACAATCGTTAATTACACTATTCCAAATTTTCTCAACAATGCAGGACGAAACTGGTTTTAATTTCTAGCCTAATCGTGACAGGTAACGACTTGTACACGTGAAAACAAATGCTTTGGTTAACAAGTAACTGCCGCTAATTCAACAATCTTTTCAATAGCGAATTTTGTGAAGAATCACCAGTACTATAATGGTTAGTGCTTGAAAAAGTAACAAATATTAAACATAACAGTTTGTGCATTTCTCATGTGTTTCCCCCTTTTCTTTTTAGAAAACAAATCTCAACATTCCTTTTCATCACTGGAAGCAGTTTGGATTCATGCATCTTGTCTCCACTGATTCCCAATGACATAAGATTAAGATTCACGCCTCTACTCACACCAAAAATAACAGTTGTTCCGTGTATGGGGTTAATTGAAAGGGGAACTTGACCTGTACAACCAGGATAACATCACTCTATCTCCATTCATATAATTTGGCCCTTTTGTACAAAGCACCTTCATTGTACAATATTTGGTGCCCTGATCACTGGTATTGCCCCCACGATCGAAGATATTTCATAACGTAAGGTATCCATACATTTGCCGTTTAATTACTACAGCAAAGTTGTACTAGTCAATCCAGGAGAATTCTTTTTCACCATGTAATTATAATAACACACACGATACTGGTAAATGATTTCAGCCCATTTACATTATGAATGACTGTGGTAGTGAGCCAGGAGTTGAAGTCTTTGGAGGCAACTAGTATTATAATATAAAGATCACAAGATCGTCATGGAGGTGGAAATACCAAGATAATGTCATGGTCAAGAATTTTCAAACTTTTATCTTTATGAATGGTAAATCTTTACTTGCTAATAGTTCATCTATGGTATCTAGAAGGGGTTGCTCAGTCTCGGATAAATACATAATCCCACGCCATGCGAACTTTAATAATAATAGAACCTATGAACAGGATACTCCTTGAATACTACAGCCTGTCATGTTCAACATTGGCATTCCCCTAGTTGTCCAGATGGACATATTAATAGACACATACATAATTTTGAGTGGAATTACGCCTCATTCACATCAAAATCCGAGTTAGTTCTTCTCCTTTTGCATGAGAATTTGGTTGCCAGGTAAGTGATTGATAATATCATACAAAAGACTTTGACTAGAAACTGCATGCTATATTTGATATTCTTTTAGTTTTTTAATTAAGAAGTCATTTGACAACTTTCATACAAATCTTGACAAACATTATCATAATGAACCACTCTTCCTCTTATACCGTAAAAAAAATCGCCTATCTTCCTCCCTTCTAGATTAGACCTAGTTTTCAGGAAGATGATGCTGGCATCAATCACCCGAAAAAAACCCTTTGATATATCTACATTTAGTGTTATTTGGCCTAGCAATTGTATAAATAGCTTGTTACCGAAAATGCCGTCCCCAGAATTCCCCATGTTAACTAAATGTTCAAAATAGTATCCTATAATATGGTTGTTCTAACTCGGTGGGCATTAGGACCTGCTTATAAATACCCATCCACCCACGTCCTATTTGCATTTAAAACGCTGGTCTTTGGTCTATCCCGACCAGGCGAATACCTTCCTTGTACAGAATGAGATCTTATTTTGGTCTGCACTTGCCGGGTCAACTTCTCTGTAGGAAAAATCACTTAAGAAATTGAGGAGCGGTGTTCAATTCTTCATGAATGATTATTTTTTCTTGAGACAAAATGATAGCATGAATGGGCGACGACGTTTTCATATTATATTTTCAATATTATACTTACTTTATGACTAATAAAACTCCTTCCGACCCAGTTTGCTAGAGGATCTATTTTAAGACTGAACCCTTGGTTAATTACATCCCATCCGTGGCATGTTTCTTAAATATCGCTCTCCCCCTCCGCCCAAAGGACCAGTCATCTGTGAATTGATTGGTTCTTATCCCTGCTGCTGTTGGTATAAACCAAACTTGCCTCCAACCTACCCTGACTGAGTCAAATATTTATAGACCTAAGATTACTTTCTGTAAGGTATCCATTATCTTGGGAATAACTTTTGTGCTCAGGGAGCTCATGGGTGTGAACATGAATGCTCTGCCAGTAAAGAGCAGGCTCTCGGACATTTTTAGTGTTTGAATTGCACCTCAGAGTATCGCATGCGAGTAGAAGAAGGTAGACAACCTAAGGAGGGAAACATTATCGCTGCCGTATAGTTAAACATCCGAGGTAAATGGATCGAATGCTTCTAGACTGGGCTTTTCTGTCTGTAAATACGATCTTAGACATCAGTCTCTAGACCCAAAGATTTGTCAGAAGCTGTCACTTCCACTACCAGCGAATAACACACGAGGCAGCAAGGGCCAATTTGCCGTAAATCGATCCTCCATTCCTTAAATAATTGATGAAGCGGACCCTGGAGAACGAAGAAGGCATTCCCGCCCCCTCCCCCAGGCAATAAGATGACAAGGTGTAGCCGCAACATCCCCAAGAAAGAAAACCTACTGATTGAACCAATGAAAAAAGTAACACAAAAAATGAAGACTTATTTTCCCAGGGCCCTTCATTCTCTTCATGAAGGTTTATCCCCAAAGGAACATTGATTAAACTATTCAGGATATATACATTGAACCCCTTCACCAAATAACCCTCTTGTTACATATGGAAGGTGGTTGTGATGACTTATCGATCGAACCGAACTCAAGGCTTATTGCAAAAGAAGTCTGAGACGAATAATATTGTTACAATTATTCATGAGAGACTACATAGACCATGTGTGAATGAATATCAGCACTGCATACTTTCGGACATGGCTTCATGTAATGTCGTTAGACCATTCTCACACTTTTATTTCTCTTGGATGACTACTTTTGTACCATGGGTAACCGTTTAGCCGATGTCCACCTATACACTATGTCATGAACAACAGACTTAAGGTTCTCTTGCACTTATCGTCACATTTATCAATAAAACATTTTTCTCTCAGGATATGTAGTTCACAAGGGTAACCTGGCTTCTTTGGGCTGTAGTTACCCTCCTTTTTTCATTGATCTTTTGCTCGAGGTGTGCAATTATTTATAATCACTCGCACCTCGGACACCCTGATCGTTGATTTGATGAATTATTCATTGGTGTTCATTACTAGCATGAGTTGTCAGTAATGACATTTCCGTACAACAGCAGTTCTTTTGATTTTTGTATACAAAACAATTTCTATAGCCATACTTCTAAACCTACATAGCTTTCATAAATACCACAATAACTCAAATAAGTGTTACAAATCATCGCATTCAACAAAGGTCATACTTTCTAGATGGTAATGTGTCATGCTGCCTTAGAACAATGATAATTAATGCCGAACAGAAAAAGGAATTCTTATGTTGGCAGACAAGTACGAACAATATCTTCAAAATGATCAGCTAACTATTAGAAGTGTTGTCCCTGAAGGATCACAATTAGAACAAAAGGAAACGAGCCTCTTTTAGAACTTGATATCATTCAAAGACCTTCAAATACCAACTTCTTGAGGAGAGTTTCATTTCAAAAAGGTTCTTAGATTCCAAAAAGGAAAATAATTCACTACTATTTAATTTCACACCTGAAACAACATTTTATATCATTCACAATGTGCAAGGACCCTGATGTTAGAATTCACAGCAGCAAAGCATTGGATTTTATTTTTCTTAAGGGTTACAGGGGGCTATCAGTTCCTGAATGCTCCCAAAGGTCATACCTGACTTACATGTTCGACTATAGCAGTTGGCTGATTTTCCTCACACTCATCATACATCTCTCCTCCTGCTTCATCTTCCTCCTCTTTACAGGCAGAACAATCGCATGTACATCCCCCACAGCATTCGGCCGCCCCTTCACGGAAGGCGCCACTAAATATAATGTAAAGGATGAGTTTTATTGCCACAGCAGCATAATGGGGATATTGGTATATATCCTGTCTTAGCTTTTGTCTTCGAGTCAACGTCCTTTGCGGATCCTCCTTGAAGAAATCCTGGATGCGCATCCATTGGTAAGTGACACTAAGCGACCAAACAACAAAGGTGATGCACAATAACGAAGCAGTCAGTTTGATCTGAGATCGCAACCGGCGGATGAAACTATTATTCAGAGCGTCCACGGGGTCATGGCGTTTGAGTGCAATGCAACGGATCACAATTTGGGTGAGTATAAGAGCATTCAAAACCGGAAGAGCTGAGTAGGGCATGACAGCACTAATAAAAGTATCAATTTTTGTGAACACTCGAACCATCCCTGCAAATTTAGAAAGAAATTCACATTGTTTTTTGGCATTTATACCCTTAGTTCGTTGTATATCTACAGTTCCAAGCACCAAAGCATAGGCTACCATACCTACGAGGGTCAGAACAGTGCACACACATCTTGCTCTCTTGGTATCATTGCGGGCTGGAGCCCTTGTGGGATGCCACATAGTTATGTATCGGTCAACTTGTAAACAGACCAAGTACCAGATTGATAGAAAATTGCTAAGGTACAAAATGAACCACATCATTTGACAAATCCCTGGGGTACATATGGCGTCATGTTGGTGAGTTTTCTTCATCCAAATGAATAGGGAAGACAGCATAAAACCTATGTCTGAAATTGCCAGACAAGAGAGATAGGGCGTCACAGGTAATCGACGAATGTCACTCACTCTGAAGACGACGAAAGCCACAAAGTTAGCCAAAAGCCCGAAGCCAATGGCAACCGGTACATAGTACAGATCCAATCTGTGCACAAGGTCGTCCAACGCTCTCAACCCAGGATCGCGACGTCGGTTATAATCAGTCCAGTTCGGAGTGGAAGTCAAGCCAGACGTGTTTCCTGCGACGTTGATTGGTGGAGCTTTGCCGCTCTCCACTTTGACGTCATTGGTGACGTAGTTTTGTGGAGGCGTCTGGTGGGCATAGAGAACACCGTCTGTCGTATCCATGACGCGCATCAAAGGCACTGCAGCTGCAGCGTACACCAAGGTGGCATTGGAGACGTAGACCAAATGATCCATGCCTATCTTAATAGCAACCTCCACTCCTCCTCCTGCACCCCTTTGCACAGGAGCTTCCTAAGTCCGAAACTCCGTTGGCTGATCTCCAAGGTGTCGGTTACAAATCCAAGCTGGACCGTAGCGACATTCCTTGAATAGGCCTCCTAGATCTACGGATTATCGATGATCTCCAAGCAGCGAGACGGAAGCAACACGACATCCTCTGAAATAGATCAAAAGGGATAAGACATCAGAAACATAGGGTGCTGCAACCTAAGAACTCATAAAAAAGCAAAGAGGCACTAGAGGGATAAGGGTATCAATTTACTACTTGGAGACCCTCGCCCAGTTACCAACAACATCTTATACCGATGGGAGATTTAAACCCCAGGACACTTTCCCCAGACGTGACCAGTAATAAAACATAATCCTTTCGTTTGAAGACGCAAGCCAAACGCCACGGAAGGGCGTCTATCAAAAAATCCGCCGCTCTTAAAATATACTCACTGCTAGAAGGTTTTATTGGGAAATCATTCCCAAGGGGTTAAAATTCGGATTGGTCTTAATTAAAACACTGAGGATGGACAAGTACTTCACACTGGCATCTTAATGGGATGGGAAATGGAGGTCGTTTGGTACAGTGTCCATATCTGATAACGTAAGAAGAACAATCTAAACGCAAGTGAAAGCAAAATGATGGAGTTTGACGAATGGCCATAAAGTATGCATGATGCATGTATTTACCTATTCATGAATCTGCTTCCCCGGACTAACGCTCACCAACATATGGTGAGATCTTTATCTAAGACTTGCATGTCCCAATCCTCAATTAAATAGGTAGGCCTAATCCTGGCAGGAATCCTTATTAGTAATGAAGCTGTTATCATACTAAATACAAATCCTGTATTGATGTTTTAGTCAAATAGTCTTGATAGCTAAACCACAAAACCGGTTTGAAGAAACTTCTCTATCTATGCCTAGGTGGCAATAATGCTTCTGGCCAAGCAGATTATGCTACACTAGATGTAGACATTACCTTTGAAATATACTATGAATTCCATCATTATCTTGAAATCGATTCCGTGATGATATCGTTGGAACAATTCAAATCCGATTGAAGTGTACAATGCCAATGGCAAGTACTGCGATAGTAGGAATCGAATCCAGTTTCATGTATGTCTTCTCATCACCGGTGCAGCTTGTTGTATACATGCCCCTCTCGTGTATACTAGTTTGTAATTCTGGGAGCAATCTAATTGGAACCTTACAAATAATCAACTTCAAGTCTTGAGATATAGGTAAGCCCACGTGTGTACACAGGAGAAATGCTTTTCTAATACCAAGAGGGATTAACCAGATTTTCGTAGTTCCAGTTGTCACAGAACTCATTACATGTTCCGGACTAGCTCTTAGCTTCATGCTGCTAATTCACATGGCACCACTCCTTCCAAAGTCAACTACAAATACAACTTAAATCCGACAACCTTGCTCTTTATATAAATAGACGGGAAAGAAAAAGAGTGAAAAATGTGCATGCCCCTGTCAAAGTGAAAGCTAACTGACGCGATGTTTAATCTATTTGATAATATGTTTAACCAGTAACTTAAGAATGTTGCTCATTTCTCCAGCCGTATTTGGATTGTTTGGAAATAATGGTTGACTGCCAAGATCGCTGTTCCAGGAATGCAAGGCAAATCCATTATTCTACCTTATGTATACCTTTAGATGTAGACTTTTAGCAGTCCGATTTTATAATGTCCTACTATGGAAAACATTCGTTATATAATAGACCATGCACCATAAAGTTTGATCGGTTGATGATACGTTGACCAGCAATTTTAATTACTAATCCTCAAACTATCCTTAACCACGGAATTACAAATTGCATTACCTACTAAATTCATACATTTATATCTCAATGGAGGCATTAGCCATTTGAGCCATTTTGCTATATGAAATACATACCATGATGCTCAAGCCATGTTGGGAAATAACACAACAAAATGGTATACCATGGCATTCGATTGCACCAAAATGGTGAACATCAAGCTTTGATTTAGATGCATCAAAAGTGTACTTTCGCTTGGCAAGAGGAAACAATAAGTTGGACCCTAGAGAGCCGATTTATATGCATTAGAGAGTCACAACAATGTGTTATTGTATATCATAGCTATCGGTTATAATGAACTCCTCCCATAAATCAAAGTTGCCAACTCCATTATAGGGACTGTGTACTGTGCATACAGAATAGATAGATAGCGAAGTGCAACTGTAGATCACGCCAATGGGGTATAACGAGAAATGAGGTCCAACATTCAATCTCTTCCCTTGAATACATACACCACGTCAAAATGGTTAACTTGTCATAAAAGAAGAAAATGTGGATTCAATAAAGATGGATCCGACCTAGGCCATAAAAATTGGCACCAGGCGCTCATAAAAATCACCTTTTATGTAGATACGGAGAAGGTCTTGTTTTTTTCCATATCAGCTCTTCTTCAATATATCAATAAAGAAAAGCCACTTCTGGATCGTGCAGCTCAAAATGCTGCTATAGGCCTGGTTTATCTTCGGCTGGAACCTCCCTATAAAACGGTCTTTGATATCTTATCAGTATATTGGAATATGGAGAAGTATGAAATACTAGTTTTTCCTCCTCGCCTATGCATTGTACAAAAAAACCGTTGACTCATCTTCTTTCATCCAATTCCATATTTTTATACTGCAACGGTTACGTAATAGTCGGATGAGATAAAAAAAAAACAGGATCTGACAATATTGTTACAATGGAATCATAAAAAGGGGACTCTTAGAGATGTGCATTGTCGGGAGGCATTTATCAATAGGAAAAGTGTATTTACATTGTGATTTGGGCCAAGATTTAAAAAGGGAAGCACGAGGAGTGAAGAGTCTGTATTCAAGGATCTGTCTGTAAACCAGCTGTCCTCGAGAGCTGTCTGATTTAGAAATTGAACAATACAGATACTGCTGCTGGAGAGCATCGTGCCGGCTATCATCCAAGCAGTGTTTGCTTTTTAATGTCTTTTATTATTTTGCTTATTCTATCTCAGCAGTGATTTCGTAAAAGATTATGTTTTACTGAACTAATTTCGCAGAAAAGTGCTCTGTGGTTTGGGGATGAGGTGGATGGGAGGGAGGGCTAGGCCTGGAAGAGGGGCTTGGTGTGAGTGGGGTAGAAAATGGGGGTGGTATGAGCGGAGGGGAGCTGTAATGTTCGACTCGTCCCAGTCCACCCAGCTGTCGGTCCGGGAATAAAAGGCCCCAGTGGTGCTTGAGAACATCCCCTCAACTAATTAATCGGAAGAGATAAGTGAAATCGCCCAGATTGGCAAAATATCCATCAATATAATTAATGGAAGGATCAGGTTCTTTTGCAAAAGATGACTTTCCTCCTCCCAGAATGCATGAAGCCCAGAGCATTGGGATGGATATTAACATGAGTGTATAGCACATGGGGGTCGCCAATAGACAAGTAGGCAACACGAGGTCAATGCGCCCATGTTTCAAAAGTGAACAGGAAGTGACAGTGTCTTCACGAGGGCACAGACTCATGGGAAAGCATAGCTCTTAGGCAATCATTTTAACTTGGCCCAGTGCCAGAATCCTGCATGTGAGTGTCATTTTGAGACACTAAACAATGTCATTCCGCCTTTATTACATTAATCACTTTTCTTTACAATTTGTCCCGTCATGCAGCATCTTGTCTTGGCAAGGACCTGCTCACAACCCATAAGAATGGTAAGATTGGTCTCTTTTTTTATCTCTTTCACTTGCAATATCCAATGAATGACAATTTTCCCTCGGTTACTCTAACATGCATCATTCAAATGTTTCCGTATTGATTGGGCATTGTGGGGTAGGAATTACAGTGCATTCAGTAACTGTGCCTGCCCCTCCCGCGAATGTAACTTTGATGACTAGTTAGTCTAGTTACCTTCCCCCGTAAGCATCCATTTATTATAAGGGCCATTGTAATTAATCACTTCCATGTAGATGTGCGTAACTAATCTCTCGGGGACGGTTTGCTCGATTTAAATTTCACATCTGTACCTCTATAGACGTACAAGAGCTGCTACGATCTTAAATAAGTTTGTAACATGGAATATGATGAATGTGATGTTTCTAATAATATAAATTTATATACATTAATTATTAATTTAACTATGCCACAAATCCTCCTCTAATTGTATTTGCATTCATGTATCGTGTCTTCATTGCTCTCACTTGGTTCACTCAATATAACTATTATGATTCCATCTGTAAGGGGTTTAGAGCCAAAGTCTCTCGGCCTCTGACATTTACTACTTCATGGGAAAACACTGCACATTCACGTTGTGGCTGAAAATATCTGGGATCTAATGCTAAGGTAACTCGGGGAGCATCATTATGAATATGAATGTTCGTGAGACAATTGTGAGATATGGAGGCATATGCATGAAGTAGGATCTGCACATTGCATAGCATGCATGCGCACAGATCTATGTGCAAAGGCTATGACAAGGAGTGCAGGAATGCGCTGTAATCATGCCACTTTTCCTCCTTCACTTGGGCCGATGCTCCACATTGTAAGGGAAACAAGGACCGCCAGTCAATTGTTTGATTAGATCGACTCCCTCCCCTCAGCGAAGATTGCCTTGCTGCAAATCAGAATGCAGAATCATTGCCCACAGCCATAAAATACAGAGTAACAACGGGTCTGTGACCTCCAGGTTAACATTTGATCAATCATGGACACACTGTAGAGCAGAGCCATTTTTGCCTCAGATCGTATTTCATGTTATTTATGCCACATTCACTTGTACGGCAATTCGGTATCAAAAGTCAAACATGCTGAACGAGTGGGAAAAACAGCTTTGAGCCAGATTCTTTGATGGTGCATAAAATCTAAATGTTTGATTTAACACACGCAATGGGACCCTGTGTATTGGTTTTTCCTTTACATCTGCTCGTGTTGTTCGGGGAAATTTAGTGTTTTATCATGTAACATCAATTTTTCCTCTACAAGGCACTATCCCCTTTATTTGTGGTACACTGATCATTTCGAAGTGATACAATTTGTTTTTTTTGCTACGAAATTTTAGTGTGGATCTGTTACATGAACATTGCTCCTTCATTGATTTTACACAGTAGCAATTAAATGAATTCGCGTTACAGTTTTAACCCATCGTTAATTCTCGACTAGCTGGCGACAATGGCATAATTTTAATTATGTAAAACATACCCAAAGCAAGACCATTCGCCATCACTCCTTCGGAGATGCCAAATACACTATACAGCTTCCTCCATGATCGGGAAACCCCCTCTATTTCTCATTGTCCAACACCCAAAAGTTACATGACTGCCTAAGTTAGAGCCTTAGGGAGAGATTGGACCAAGATTTTTTAGCTCTTACTGGTATAATTAGTGCATAACAGACCTCTCACATTCACCCTTTATCTGCATGAGGATGTCGAAATCAGACATTGTTGTGGTCCTTACACCTTGTGGCAATGTGGTAAACTAACAGCAAGTGCCAGGAATGGTTTCTCACCCTCCCACGAGGTAGCGCCACCAGCAGCACCAGCCAAAACACTGGCCTCCAAACACTGGCCTCCATTAGCCGTATCATCGGCAATGGAGGCCAGATGGATTGAAGCTAAAAAACGATAGGCCTATTATTTTGATGCGTCGGGAGACGCCAATGGGAGAGGGAAGCAGGTAGGGTGTTGACAGTGTTGTGGGCGGGATGGTGGGCCTACAATAACAGTCCATTCCATGTTTAGTAAAGTAAATAAATAGCCCAAGACTTCCATAGGCCTACGGCTACACTGGTGCCATTATATTCTCTAGTCCTCAGGGTCGTTCCCTGAATGACTACATCAGGAATTTTAAGAGCACGCGAATGGTTCTGTTACTGCATAAAGAGGAGTATTGTATCCCTCTTCCTTTACCGAGAGGCTTCAGTGTAGGCTATGGAAAGAGGATCCAAGCTCAGGATTCCTCTCTTAATTTACTTCTTTGCTTGATATAAACATGCATAAGCATCGAGTTTCCTGATGGGATTACAGTGCCTATAGTGGGTGGCATAAATCTTCAAAGCAATGAATTGCAGACTTGAACCATCATGTGAAGAGCGCTAACTGGCCTTAAGTGCCTTGGGTGCCTATTGTGCCACTTGTTTCATGAATGTCATGTATAAACCTTTGAAATCCTAGGTTAGGATGTTTCGGCCAATGCCCCAGAGCGTCACGGCAAAGCAACCTTTGACCTAAGGAGTGCACTCCCCAGGTCTTACACTGCCCTCCCATCAGCCACATACGTAGACCGGCCTACAAGGGGCTGCACCAGTCTTTGGGATAAAACAGTGCATTCCGGAAGCCAGCGTCTCTGACCTCTATCAATCACAGTGCTTGTGATACGCCTCAGAAACAAGGCTGAATACGAAGGAGAAGACAATACCCGCCCATCCTCCATCCTACACCCCACTTCCAGCCAACCTTCCATCTTCTCTCCACCAGCCCCCCTCCATCACTTGAAACCCTCCCCATCTCCCTTCCCCCTCCCCTATTCTGACCATCAAGGCCTCCCTAACTATTTCCAGACATGTCGCCGTTGTGGCTACCACGAAACAACAAGTCCCGTTTTAGATCCGAACAGGCCATTCTAAGAGTGCCGATTGTTTTCCTTCTGGTAAATGGAATCTTGATACATCCAATGTGGCGTCAGCGTAGAATAACAAACCAGAAGCTTCAGGATTATATGGGTTTTATCATGAAGGGAGACGGAGATCAGGGACAGATACCTTGACCTACTATTACCCGGCCCTCTATAACGACTGGTTTGAATCCTGAGATAAGAGGAATGGCAATGTATGTTATAGTTGTTCTTACAAAGGTTAATACTTCGGCTCTGTCCCAAGACTCCGATCAATGCAGGGTAAGAATATATCTTTATATCGAAATGACTGCGACAGGACATAAATGTTTTTAGTATTCTAAAGATATCCTTCTGCAGTGAACCTTCTGTATGGATTTTCCGTTCGCTAAACCAAATCCCAGATCCCATTAATAATAGAATGGACGACGGACCACTTGAACGAACAACCACACAGGACTTGTAACATGAAGTAAACTAGCGATAAACATATATAGATAAAGTGAAATGGATTTTATACCCTGGGTAATACACGCTTGGTTCTTGTCATCAATTATCCAAAGCATAGATATACATAATACTTATTATTCAGGATGTTTGTTCATATATCTTTATACTGCTAGAATTTTATGTTTCCCTTTTATAAATTCCTCTAAATAGTTTGAAGCAATGAATTGCCACACATACAAAATTATACACTAAGTGAGGGCAAATTCAATTTATAGATTATAATATATACCACAAAAAAACATATTATGTTCGGATGGCAGACACAGCAACCATAATTATATAGATAACCCACTATGTTCATTTCACTCCTATGTACATTTCCCCAGTTTATTAGATTTTTTTTATCTGATTGTGCTAGATTCAGTAACCCGCATTCATGTCTGATCTAAACGGCAATGCTTTTATTGGCATTGTATGTAGTACGTTGACTGTTGATAAGGGAAACCATCGGGGAATGGCTTCAAAGATAAGGAATTTATGGTGCAGTAAAATTGAAAAATCGGTTTGTATTTACCATTCTTACGATTGAGTGAACTTACATTTCATCTATATTATTAGAAAACGATGTCAGATCCGATTTAACATGCAAAGGCTAGTTATTACAATCCAATCTATTTTTCATAGCTGTACTTAACTAGTGCCTAATATAGAGTGGCATCAGACACCATGATTCCACTCTCGGATTTCAACAAAGTCCTCAAAGAAGATATTGGGATGAGGGAAAGACGAACAGACTGCCAATGACACGAGCAGATTTTAAATATTTCAAACATTGATCAGCATTCAAGGACCATTGCTTAGATAGCAGTTGTTGGAACAGTTTGAATGTTTTGCCAATCATTTCATCCCTGGGCGCCCATTCCGTATGGCCAAGATCCAAAATGTCTGATATCAGAACACATCTCTGATCTGACTAGTGGCTTCTGTGATCGGCTCTGCAATCGGCTCGGTTATCGCCTGCTCGAGACACCCAATCACTCACGCATGAACAACCAGCTGACCACGTTTTCAGCCGGTCGTGGAATCGACAAAAATCAAAATTGTCTGATTCTTTCTTGCAGATAAATTGCCACGAGCCTGAGTGGAATTTTTATTTTTGCGTTCAGCATGGAAGCTTTTTCATCAGCAGCATTCACCAGTTTTAAGCCTCCTCAAGTCGTTCCGCTTTGGGAATTTCTCGTCTCATTTGATGACAAGAATGATACAGCTGTTGTAATGGAAGGTTAAGTGGCATTAAATCGAAAGTTTGAGTCGATTTTTCGTCTGGGAGGGCTTTCCAAAAATGGGGAGTGAGAAGTGTAATATAAGCAATGCATCTTAATTTCTCTCATTAGTGTAAAGGCATATTTTCAATGTGTTAATAATGAAAGGTTTGTGTCTGTAATATAGTGTGATATTCAGCAGCGAGAATCTCTTCTTTCCCCTGCTGCTGATGACGCCAATCACATTATTTCTATGCGTAGAGATATTTTACTGCGTCTCAAATTAAGACAGGATTCGCAACAATTCGTTCCTTCAACGTTTGTAAAGGAATCAAGGGAAGCTGGTCAAAGTAGCCGGTAAGGAATGACTTTACAAGGAAACATACAGGAAATGTATATTGACCTGGGAATACCAAAGGTGCCAAGATATAGAAGGGCCCTCAGATCAATGCTGGTGGCAAGAGAGATTAGCTGATATGACTAAGATGCTTGCTCGGTATCGAACCAATAACCAATCAAGACGAAGAAACCATGTCCCCTGCAAGTGTGCCCTTATTTACTGGTAATGTGATTGGTGTATAGATATATGTATTGTGTAGTGTGCACGTTTACAGGCCCAGCATTTCTATTCAAATGCAGGACCTCAAAGCATTGTAATGCTTTGGGCCAGAATTAAAATAGTTCCAGTCCTTAATCAAAACCGCCAGGAAGTAAAAGCACACTATATTAAATTAGAAACCACTGGGACTAATTGACATAAATAAGGCAGCTTTTGTTTCCATATTCAGTCTGTCTATTCCATTCTGACTGTGTCATGAAATCGGTTTACATGAGATCATATATTGTTATATTATCAACTGACCACTGTGTTCATGTACCATCAATAAAGGCGATCTACTATAGCAATCAGTTATGAGTACGTTCGCGTAACATTTCTGATTAATTATGAGAAGCTTTGCAACAAAATCTGTTTTCTTGCTGACAGAACTACCTAGGGCTATAGGTATGGGTGATACAGAACCGGAACATATGACTTGCACCTAGCGCTTTGGCACCGGTAAGCCTTTTATTGCCTCTCAGCACATATGAGGGATTGAGAGATGCTGAAATATCCATTCCCTCCTAATGTGAATGTGGCGGCAGTCCAGGCTGAAATATTGTTGGGAGTTGACGGGGACTGTAAGAGTGGAAGGTCTCGCAAGGGTAGATCTGCCAAAGTGCACTAGTGCACCTTAGAGTAGGAGGAAAATGCTTGAAGGGAATAAAGGAGAAAGTCTATATAGATAAGGTAGGTGCCATAATGTGCTGTCTAACACATATCTCATTCTTTGTTTGAATATTCCCCCGTTGCAAAGTTTATTTACAGCAGTGGGAGGGGAATGAAACATATATGTTGTGAATGTCATGTTATTTTAGCTGGAGTACACTCAGGGTTAACAAGCATACATTATAACACATCTGATTAAATCTCCATAAACCATGTGCCCTCTAGACCTATATTATATAGTAGATTGATCATTGCAAATGCTAGAACTAAGGGCATACTATATAGGGTAGTATTCTGCTGGAACTACCTAAATATACACCTTTTTAAAAGGAGTAGGTTTGGGAAAAACTAATGTTACGAATTCATAAACTGCAGCCCCAATGTCTGGGTTTCCTATGCTGATTTATAACTAATATATAGCAGTCAAAAGCGCCAACTGAGGCAGCTAGAGTAAAAAAAGAAGCCTGTTTAACACAGGAGGGCTCTTCAAATATGTGAATGAATGAATATGAATGTCTGTTTTCGGTTGGAACCGGAGCTTTTAAGCGCACCAATGATGTTTTTCGTGACAAGGGTACTATATACTCTATTGATTCCTCTATATCTTCATAGAGGTTTCGTACGTTACCTGTATAGTTATAATCATGTATGCTTATTTCTAGAATGACTAAATTTTAATTCTTAGACTTCATTGAAACGAATTGTATCAACACGGGTAAAATACCCTACCAGTTCACATAGCATATGATAGATTTATTTTTACCATATAGTATAGTATTATAGTATAGAACAGTATAAAAAGTGGCTGGAAAAAAGTAACTCTTGTAATGATTATAGCTCAGGTCTTCCAGATTATTTCCCTCCATGGAATTTAAAGCTGTAGTTCTACATCCAGATTATCCTATCAGAATGATTATAATGCATTTGATAAAGAAAGATCTCAGGGGAAAGCCAAGCATTGCTACCCTCACCAACGACAATGTTCATTACTACATTAATCCTCCCGCCTTGATAAGAACCACAACATACTGACCTTTCATTCAGCCTTGTTCAGCTCCACCATCGCAAATAACACATGTCCTTTCATGCCTCTGCATTTACTTACAATCCCCATTCATTCCTAATAAGCGCCTAACCCACCCATGTACTTAGGCACATCCGTACGCGTTTTCTAGCATATAAACCTCCTGCTATAATGGGGATATTTCCCTTTAAGCGTCCCAGATTCACTTTCATCCGAAGACGGCCTTGGCAGCCTTCCATAGTTAACAACCTTCCCCCTAAGCCGTCCTTGGTTAGAGTCGTCTGGCTGCTACCTAGGTTCAAAATCGGCAAGTGATCAAAGTTTATCTATAATGTATGTGCATCAACAAATGTGAACTGTAAAACATGCCTACTCCAGCAAACGTAGCTCATTTTTAACAGAGATGGAGCTAAATGATTCTTCTATATTATGGCACAATGACATTTATATGCCCAGTTTAATGTCTAGTACATATATGGGTAGTTGGGTGTGTGATATTCTATGCATTGAGAAGGTATTTCAATATAAATCTGCAGGTTCATAAGAAATATATATATATAGAATGTGCAGTGGGTGAATTCGTCTCTGCGGGTTAGACGTTAAGATGGAGGCAGAAGGAACGAGGGCAGAATGCAGTGTAGTCCGAGTTCCTTCTGCTATAATCAAGATGCATAACCCGCAGAGAGGCTTCACTCAAGGGATATTGTAGATTTATTACACACCAAAAATAAATGGAACATAACAATATATTAGTAACTAAACGAATACTGGGCCTACATGTTGTATGCACCAAGGCTGGTATAATTTCATATTATGCACCACCCTTGCCAAGCAATGCATTATAATGTTGAAAGTAGAGGCAATTACAGCACATTGGTGTAATAAATAGCTGAGTTTCAGTGCGTATTAGCACCGTGTTGAACAGACAACTTCTGTCCCTCTTTTAAATAATGTTCTCTCTCTATATATAAAACATATATGCTGCAAACACACACATATAGTGGGTCAAGGGAAAGAGAAAGTAATATAACTCAATGGGCCTTCACCTTTTCAAGGGCTTCATATTGAGCTTTGAAAGTATGCTGAATTATGATACCTGTGTTTGTCACACCAAGATAATGGAATTCAATGTGCATTCAATGTGCATATATATCAGCTATCTCTTGGTTAACTTTCGAATGAGAATGAGTTGTACTGTGGCTGTAGTAAGAAATGATCCAGCTATCTTTGTAATTTTCTCTCCAATTAGAGTTGTATGCATATTACCTAAATACTTGTTTACAATTTTCTTATTGCTTTGAGCAATACTTTATGAATACAAGCGCTAAAATTATGCCTGGGGAATAAGCACAAGATACATCTATAGAAAGACTCGAGATTAATGTCATATAGAGAGAGAGAGACCTCTGGCAATATCATATATAAATGCCCCTTGAATTCTACAATAAAACCATTTAATTAAATTCACCTAAGTTGTGCGTGCAATAGAATCGGATATCGCATCTAATACACGACGCCTGTCTTCCCATAGGATGAATGACAGAATTAGATCAGCTTTAAACAGGAAAATCTTGTTCGAGCCAACCTGTAAAAGGTATGTGATTTATTGGATAATTAATTTCTGACATCTGACAAGTATAAGCATGAGTTCTCCATTAAAAAGACACGGGGCAAAGAACTTCGAAATGTGACGTTTGTAATTAAGCAGAAAACATTTAGTCAAATCAGAAGAAAAAAATAATGTGGGGAAGCTAATTGCGTTCCCATGTAAAAGTGGATGATTGTTCCTAGCGACCATTTGCCCGCTTTTATGGCAATTTTACCGTGTCAAATAACCAGCCTTGGCGAAAAAGTGTTTAACGTTCTTATACAGCATGCATTCCATTTTCATAACTCTGATATAATTGCTAAATAAGGTTGTTACTTCAAAAAGTGTGTAGCATTAGCTTTATTGAGAAGTGTAAGTCCAATTTGTCATGAGATGCATTTGGAATATTGCCCTGGTTGCAATTAATTAGTGATTGCCTGTTTTCATCCTTATATTAAAGCTACATTCTCAGCTGCTACACAAATGCAGATCTTACCAAATTAACCATTTTGTTTGACCTTTAGGACTGAAGTCATCTATGTTGTGTTGCTGTTATATGTTTTTAGAAGAATTTGAAGTCGAATCGCCAAGAGAAAACGAGTAATAATTTATTAAGTGAAACCATCGCAGTGAAGGATTTCTGCGGGTCTTTGTAAAATAGATATGGACATTAATAAGACCCTGCTGCAAAAACAACAAGGTGATATCCCCACAAAAAAGGAATTTTGGTCAAATGAGTTACAGAAGGGTAAGAAAAGAGCGGAACAAGAAGTGAATATCTTTAGTTTTTTTATCGATGTTAACTGAGAATGCAGCGTTAAGGGAAATACATTTACCTGGATTTAAGGTAGGTTCTGTATCTTTATATTGTGTATACTTTAGATCAACAAGTTTGATCAAGGGTTCTCATGGTAAGTGATCGTGAAAGACCGAGGTTATTGCATTGTTGTCCTAGTTTGAAACTTAGAAGAAAATAGATACCCTTTGTTAGTCTTGGTGATGGGTTTGCAACTGGGCAAATTTATACTTCTTGGCATACAAAGTGATTATTATCAAGTCATTATGTATATTTCACATCCCACACCACGCCCCTCAGTTGATTGACATCCCTTGTTTGTTCATTTCACACATGCATTGCAGTGATGTGTCTGACCGCTCCATAATAAAAAAACCCAATATAACAAAATCCATACTTATTATGACAATGACAACATCGAGAACAAAAAACAAGAAAGAAGAGAGAAAAATATTTATAGGGGCAAATGAGATAGAACGAACCAGTAATTACACATATTTAGGCATGAATATAGATCAATAGTTGAGATTCAGGGAACACTTGAAGGAAAAAATAACAAAAGCCAGAAACAAAATTTACTATCTGTCAAAATTAAAAAGAATAGCTTTGCCACACACTATAAGAATGCTTTATAAGGTCACAATATGCCCAATACTAGAGTATGGGGACACTCTGTATAATGTTGCTCCAAAGAAAGTCTTAGACCAACTGCAAGTACTCCAAAACACAGCACTGAGGATATCTGAGGGGCTAGATAAAAGGACAAATGTTGAAAATTTACACAAAGAACTCAAAATACCACTACTTCATAAAAAGAGAGAGGCTCGCCTATTGGAATACGCTTTTGAATTAAGTCAGAATGGACAAAACATTGATAACAGAAAAATTACACTAAGAAGCCTAGATTCAGGAAAATTACTAGTAGTACCAAACCCTAAAACAGAGAAGATAAAAAAATCCCTCGTATATCAAGGACCTGCCCTTTGGAACAGCATCCCAAACCACGCAAAAATGTATGAATGGAAAGAGTTTAAAACTTTTCTTAGAGACTATGTTTTGAGGACCTAGATGAGAGTGATTGTCCCTGGGTCACCTCCTTCCTTGTTGCCTCCTTCCTCATCACTATTAAAGTATATTGTGTATATTTTATGATTATGATTGGGGAGAAACATCCTCAAAAGACCAAAGCATTTGTAAGCATGTAAAAATTACCCCACACTATATTTTCATCTACTGCAAGCTACGCAGGCCCCACAGAAAGTGAAAACACTGTACAAAATTGTATTATGTGCTTTGTTTTATTGTTATTCTATTTTACACTGTTTAAAAAACTTATCTGTTGTATGATAAGCATATGACGTTATCTTAATAAGTAGAGGGTCCTGTCGGAAGAACTGTCTTCTGAAAACTGACTGAGACAGGAGACCCATTCTCCATGTAGGCCATAAGTATGTAATATGGAAAATAAAAGTTTATATATATACTTGCTGCACGCAATAAAGATGAACGTATATTATGTGGGCTCTAAATGGCAGGACTGGTAATAGATTTCAAATAACTTATCTAAACAAGATATTTATAATCATTCTTGCTGTTAGAGCATATATACATGTGTCACAGGAAAATGAGTCATATGTCACAAGAAATGGAGTTTGAGCTTCCATTGTATTTCAAAAGATAGGGTTAGGCGGATTTCAACGATGTTAACCTTTAGCACGTCTAATGAGTTCCTTTATATATATATATATATATATATATATATATATATATATATATATATATATAGTGTATGTTTGAAAAAAATAGTTACTGATGCAAACTAGAAAAGTTAAATATACTCCCTTAGCATGACCTTAGAAACGCAGGAACATATTAAATGTAATCAGGTTTGTCGTCTGCCTTTGATGAGAACGGACTCGGCATTGACATAAGATGGAGAAACCGGCTGGCATGTTGTACATACATGCATTGAAACGACTGAGAGCGCCAAACAAACCCCACCAAACTCGTAGCATTCCTAAGAAGACACATTGACCCATTGCCATGGAAATTGATTTGAGTAAAGAACGAAGATTTTGCATCCCTAGATTATATACTGATGAAATGTCAGGACCCCTTCTTTTTTTTGTAGCAGTCAGGCTTTTCTCCTTTCAGGCCTGTTACTTTGAGCAAACTCTCTCGAGAAGAGCAACAGCCATAAATTGTTGACTGCATAGTCGTCATCAGTCGCCATTTAAAAAGTCCCTAGAGGGCGCAACAAGTACTTCCAGTTTAGTCTACATTAAGAATGATGATGGCGCTCTCAACTGCGCTTTGTTGACATTGGACATTGCCAAAGTTCTAGCAATGCTCTTATTTAGGCTATAACCACAATACGCTTGCTCGTACTTGCTGATCTCCCCGCTACATTTGTGATTGAGCGGCAATTTGGGAACCTCCAAGGTCTAACTTAAAGCTGAGATATAGGTGTCTTCCTCATCGAGGTCCAAAAAATGTTTCCAGAATAAGTGGTGGAGCCATGCTAACTGTTAATATTAATTATTTAAGGGACAACAAAAGCTATTCTTTAATTACTAAATACAAAATGGCGATATTCTAAAAGTTAGGGGCCTGACCCATGCATTATGAGGCTCTAGTAAATACAGCTGTAGTATAATGCACAGGTCTGCATGCTGTGACATGTCATATACTGTACTTTTCATCGGTTTCCCCCAATGCCAAGATCTAACAAAAAGACCCGATAGATAACTTCTAAAAAGTAACAATTCTCGCATTGAATTGTGCCTTTCAATGTACGGTGTATTAAGAAATAACCGGCAGGGATATCAACTCACTCGGGAATACAGATGTCATTCTATGAGGGCCATGGGTTTTCCTATGTGGGAGAAAAATGTCAGGCTCGAGTCCTAAAACAAGTCTTATCTCCACTCCACTGTACCATAGATTTTTCTGCTCGACATTGTCTCTGCAGATATGGCACTTTCAGCCTATTGCCATAGAGGCCTGAAATAGATATTATATTTCAGTGAAAAACGCGCCCAGTGCCTTTGCTGTCATCTATAAAACACCTTGCCAGTATATAATGCATACCTCATGCTTGGCCTGGTGCACAGCACAGAGCTAGTTGACAACATCCAAAACATCCTCGCATATATCATCGAATTCTATTAAGGAAGCCATGGAAATATTTTAATGCTTTAATACCAGTCTTATTGTGGGATGTAACGCTTCTGGCTTCTCCCGTGCGAAGGAAAGTAATGACTAAGATGGCATTGCATATACGAGTCTTGATGGAGTAGGCTATGTCTTGCATCGGTTCCCCCTTGTGCCACATCCTCCTAGGCCCTAGGCTGGCATAGGAGATTTGCCTGTGCACGAACGAGGTTCCCTTTTGATGTGAAATCAATGTGGCTAAAGTCTCATGATATCCTTAAAGCCCTGTTTGCCAAAGTGCCTGGCATGTACTGGTGCTCCACAGCCGCAAACATTCTAAAATAAATGCTTCTTCTTCCAGATTTGCACCACGGATAATGCTTCGAGAAAAACATATCGTGGTCAAATCAGGGGAAAGCCAGGAAAAGTCCCCTTTGAAAGCCATCGCATGACGCCAAATATAGATTGCGATGTTGGCCTAATAATTTGCAGAATCTGCAAGATATTGGCTTTCATGTGGATCCACATGTACGCCCCTTAACTTAATTACATTTACGTCACACCACATATTGGAAATAGGGTTTGAAAATTCGCAGCGACTAGAATTGAGTTTCCCCATTGAATCCACACATTGAAAGCACTCGCAAACTGTGCCGGTGACAATGATAAATCAGAAGAATGTGGGCTCAACATTTGACTCTGTTCTGTGGATCATGCATGGCGTTATAAAGGCCTAAAATATCGGACTTCATGAATAGATGCCAGCATACTGCAGATGTAGCCTGCATTTTGAGGCGCTAAGGTGCCTAGCCTTCGAGCAAGCAAGTGATGGCATTTGCTAGTGAAACATCCACATGTATGCATACATACGATTCTTATTACATGCCTACGTTTCCGATTTTGAATATCACATGACTATCTTTGAATAGGATAAATATGAATACCTGTTTCCTGCTTCTCTTCTATCCAATATCAATAATGAAATTGGTTACCAAAACCGGGCCATTTAAGAATTGAATTGATCATAAACACGAATGACATAATTGTCAACGCGAAAACAACACCAGAAGATTTCTTCATTTCTCGTTCGGGCGGGATAAAACATTTAGATCACCTTTTTGTTTTATAAAGACGTTTAATAATATTATAGTGTGTATAAAATACAATTGTTGAATTGGGAGGTGGGTGGATGAAAACATATGTCTGTGCACTCTGAGAGAACAGTGTATTGGATAAGAGCTGAATAAGAGGTGAATAAGAGCTGAAGCCTTGAGCGTGAAGTATAGGATCAGCCGATGTGTTATATAACATATTAACGACTCTGTGATTGTTTACATACCAGTCCTTGCTCGAAAATTACCTCTCTATAAGGAAATGTTGACTCCACTTTTCAGACAACGCTGACCTGGCTTTGAGACATCTTGTGACCAATATAGTGTCCCTGCATTCCTCTGCGTTTGGTCCATGCACCTGTCCTTCTGGTAGAGTAGGCCAGAATGAACTTACTTTGATCCATTTTACCAGCCCAGGGGTCAGAGAGATTAGTAACTTGTGTTTCTTGCAAGATCTTTGGCAGTAAACATACCTTTCTTATTCATAAGAGTAAGAGAGGCAACGCAGGCTCCCACAAAGAGAGCACTCCTTTTTGGTTGTTCTTTAAAAAGTTATAAATATTCGTTCCTTTACAAATAGTACTTAGGGAAAGCATGCATTCCCTGTTGATGTTTTACCGTAGCCTCTGAAACATTTTCCAAAGTCTCACAATCTTCAATGTAATCAGGTTTGTCGTCTGCCTTTGATGAGAACGGACTCGGCATTGACATAAGATGGAGAAACCGGACAAAAGATCTCTTTCAAGCCTTATTGCTTAAAAAAATCCATTGAATTCTCGGGAGCAACGAAACTGTTTTAGTCGCCCCTGTTCGGATGTATGAAATAGAACTTTCCTTTCGACTAGGTGATTCGCTATTGTATAGACACTTCCAATCAGGTATAGCCATTGCCCATCCTGAATCCAGATTACCACGAATGAAGGGAAGAGAACTGACCGCCCTTTAAGGCCTTACCCAAGCGATGCCACGCCTTATGACAATTAATCTAACAATATTGGGCTAGTCCCAAGTGTTTCGCCATGCCCTCACCTGTGTAAAGAAATCAATGCAGGCTCAGCTGTCTGGATACTATTTAATACTGGACCTATTGCTCACAACTATCAAAAGCCAAATGGGAATTCTTAGGTTGAGAAGAGCACAACCATTATCCCCAAATACTCTTGATCATTTATTTATACTTGATTTCCATATCAATCCCACTTACATGTGTCATATATTTGGGGGTAGGGGTGCTATTTCTGTTACCAAATTAAATTGAGCTCATGATCAAATTCTTGGTACAGCCTGATTATAGATATCTAAACCATGGCCTTTCTAGAAGATAAATGAATTATCTACCTGCATCATTTAGGATAGCTATAAAGGATGACCTCTAGGGCATGCATTGAAGGAAATCTGTAGTATAGTGATCATGTGGCTTAAATTGAATTAAGATCGAGTACGATACCTGATCCAAACTGTCAGTCTTTGTTCATATTTCCAGTGTTCTATGTCCCATGCCATACATCGACCATGACATGAAATATTCATTTTCTGAGCACCCTCAGCAGAGACATGGCACTGTCAAGAGCACTGAAAGAATGCAAGTGAGTAGAAAAAGGCGGGGCCGGTGTCGGCACAACAAAAATAAGATTACGCTGAGAAGTGGGCCGGGTGGGGAACCACAAGAAACAGAATACGCCACGACAGATGGCTTGATCTTGTCTTGGGACCAAATCGAAGAGGACACTTTCATCTTATTCAAAGAAAGAATCTGAGGCATCAATAGTTGGATCGCAGCAGTGTTTTCCTCCGGTTTACTCGGCGTCTTGTTCAAACCTCTCCCTCCCATATACTTTCCTAACGTCCGTCTGTCTACGTTAATCCCAGTCAGCAAGGAACAGTTGTCTTTGATAGTCTTATTTTCTCCAACATCTAAGCATACTAGATCCTCTGCATTTTATACAATTAATTATCGCTGCACACCCTATTACTTACTGGAAGACCTTCCTGGACACATGCATATTATCTCCGTCAGATATGGGAAGATATAGACGATGGGCTACCATTCAGCATGCTCTCTATTTTAGTCAACAAGAAGAGAGTACTCATTTAGAACATTCATTATTTCCTGGAAGATCCCCGAGGTCCTCCTTGGACTGTTTAAATCATGTTTACCTATCCCAGCCTCAAGCTGCTCTTGCCACTTCATTTATGGCTACATTAAAGGATACCAGATCCGCCAGGTGCTCACCGGATAAACACTTTTATCAGACTTTCCTCTCAATGATTAATCTCCATTTCTTTAAAATGTATTTATCATGAATAAAGATTGTATTCATCGCCATTTTCTCTTGCAATGAGAAATGAATATATATACTATTCATCCAGGTTTCCTTTAAGACAATTGGGCACATCTATTCTTGCAAAGAAATGAAAATAATTGTTTATATAAAAAGCAAGAATCGCTATCCAAATGGCAATTGTTCTAGTTTAAGATTGCTATTCAAGTTTAATAGCAATTGAAGAGGTCCAGTTATTTGGCTTCATGAGCATATTAGCATACAAAATAACTAGGAAAACTAGGCAGGTGAAACAGATTTGATCAGCTATGATATTTAATGAAAGAACCTCTTTAAAAGGATTATATATGCTATCAAGATTATTTATAGACCAAATACTCTAAAGTACTAATAGCCTGTATTTCAAGCTATATTTGTAACCTCCTCTCTCCAGTAATTGTTTCCTGGTTGGCTTCCTATGCATGAAGATTCCCTCTCTCAGAACACTTCACAACGATTATGATGCATTGAAATATCATCGAACTGCACCGTACAAAAATTGCTGGCAGTGTTATACTGATGGAATAATGACAAGATGGTGGTCATAAAAACCGAGAACACGACGGGGACTAGGTTGTAGATATACCATCAACATATGTACTGTGATCAATATTCTAATTGCTGTCGGCACTTCGCCATAAGCTAAAGGGAACATTTGTCAAGGGCTTTTGATCCGTGCAAGATGAGGATGTACTTATACAACTATTTCCTCTGCTCAATGGCCTATGAATCTATGTTCCCACAGTGGATTTTCTTGAATAGATTTTTCATCCGTAAAGATGTACATAAATATTATGTTATCTTTCTCATCTGTCGGCTCAATACTTCATGCCAATGCTATCAAAACTGTTCTTCAAAACGGTAGCTGGAAGAAAAAGGAAATTACAAGCTACCGATTTGATTTGAGAAGGCAGCGTTGTGCATCTATCTACTTAGTAAAAAGAGACGCGTATTTTCGAGACAACTAAATGCATATAATATTATATAGTAGACAAACAGTAAGATTACAATCAATATCAATATGATCAAACTGACATCACTTACTTGTATCAATTGAAAGAAACACACTCACCACTTTGTCTGATTAGTAACCAGTATAGCCATACATCATCATGAACGCTATTATACTGGGTAAATAAAGTCTTTTTATAGCTTTGTTATTCATTTTATCTTTAATGACCAGTTGCATTGATTGTTTCCTAGTTCCTCCCTTCATTTTCGACTCAATCAATATACTTAGTTAGAGCCAGGTAATTCTAAGGGACTCAATCTCCATCTATTACCACAGAAGATCCTGTATTAATAGGAGGCTGCATTTTAGATCTTTGCCAATCCGTCTTACAAGATTACATTGGTGTGGAAACCCCAATAAGGAGAGGGATTTCTAGGATTGGAATGGAATGAATGGCTTCAGTAAGATAATTGAATTTTTACCCTTACCCATGTACCAAGCACTCTATATAGTTGCGTAGAGTGTGTGTGTGGGGGGGGGCGGTAGAATGATCTAATTGATCAAATAATTATGGGACAACACAAAGACAAATAAGTATCAATTACATTGTGTAGCTGGGCTGGTGGACTGGTATGACATATATAGTTGGACAAAACAGTCCCACTAGTTCACATGTTAACACTAGTATGTGGAGGTCGTTGGTCTAATTCAAGCTTCTTCTTCTTTTTATCAAGATTGCTATACATATCATATTTTAAATGCATAACACAGTTTTAGTTGTTGCCACGCCTCAAATTAGAATGAAGGAGGGCGAAAGTGAAAGGGCAGGTGGCCGATGAAAAAGCTTCAGTCAGCAGATTCATAATTCTCACTCCTTCAATCGTTCCCAGGGTCCCTCAAGTCTGCCGGCATTAATTTGTACAATTATACATCACAACTTCAGAAAAATGAAAATTGAAGTTGTGGCCTTTTTTCCTGCTAAGGAGAAATCACCATAAAATCCGAATTGAGTGCATCCATCTTGAATGGAATTCCATTGAATCCAAATAGGTTACACTGTTTTTGCGGGAGTCCCTACGGGACTCTCCAACATAAACATAGTTCTTAATTGCCGAAACACTTCAGAAACATTTCTTGGGAAGGACTGGTTATGCTGAGTATCTTACAAATGGTGTTGCATCTCATAAGATACCAGTTGGGTGTTTATCATAAGCATAGATTAGTGCTGCACGCATGCTGATCCAGTGGAATGATATGTACATGTCACATTTATTCATATGTTGGCTAAAGACTCTATGGGTTCCGTTTTGCGTTTGCTGATGCGAGGCAGAAGATGGACCGTCGAGCGAATGATCCAATCCATCACGCAAACCCTGCCCCCATACATCTTGGGCAATACTGCTGTTGATTGAGAAAATGAGAGGGCGCTTCAATGTGCCATATAGGTATCAGGGAAGAAAATTGTTGGGCTTGGGATATCTTCAGGCTATAACCATGCTATATAACGGAACTATAACTAAACACGCTATGCCGAAAAGCTGTGTCACTTTAATACTGCCCTGCGAGCTACACCAGGCCAAGAAATAATATAGATCTGTATTTATCAATCTTGTAAAAAATAAATGCAATAATCAATTGAAGATAAGAATGTACACACTGAAAGGGTTATACTAGTGTGGTCAGTAAGTTCTTAGAGCAAAGGACCCTCATGTGCGAATGTAAATCTACTTTAGCCCCAGAGTTATTTCCTTTTTCCCTAACACACATGCCTATACACCCATGTTGATTGGTTAGCAGCTTCCACAAGAGCCCAACCCCCATATGGTTTGGAGTTAGCGCGTGTTATTGACTGGTCGCGCATTGATAAAAACGAAGCAAACGTGGCAATGGCTGGACGTCCAGTACCCAACCCATTCCATTTGTTTGCTGACCCTGGGGTCATGGTCACTCACTAAATACCTCTACACTGGAAAAATTGGAAATGAGAAGAGGAAAAGGTCGGTAAAGATAGGACCGAAGTAAGCCAACAAGACGGACCAAGAGCACGAGTCAGCAATAATATAATATCTATATAACAACATGAGGCAGGTTATAAGCCGCGACAGACAGATGGCTACTGCAATAACTTCTATTGAAGCCGGCATATAGCGTCTCGTGCTTAATAAATGAAAGCATAATTAGTAATAGGACGATTGTATAAGCGTAGGTCCCTGGCCTTGAGCAATGAGGTAGGATACATGCAATGTGGTAGAATTTAAAGTGATTGTGGATTTAATTATTCACTGATTATGCATGCCTACTCTACTAGCAAAGGTCAGCGTATTATTATAAGACAATACGGTGGAATCTTTTTCCTTGAACCTACTTTTTAAATACATTTTTGACGTGTGTGGCTTTGTACAAGTTTTCCTCCTTTGCCATACTCTCTATTTGCTATTTTCATCTCCTTCTCCAACACCTGATGTAAAGCCCTAGATATCACTATCAGTGTCAGGAAACATGGTCGGGTACTTGAGGTATCTATGACAGGAAAAGTGATTTTTTGGTCTATTCTATATAAAAGCTTAAACATCATATATTTTACATAAAATGTATGGAAGACGCTGCAGGATTATACCTTTATCGTCAGACTTTTTTCGCTATTTTCTTTATCTTACGTACCACATTTTCTCTAAAGAACCAAGGCTTGTAACTCCAGTATTTTCAACAGAAGCTGTTTCTTTTTAATTTCGGGAATACATTTGGAAAATGCAAAAAAATGTGAAATCCACATTTGGTGCTTTAGCCACTATTTTGAACAAAATATAATTATTATGCTCCACCACAATCTCTGGTTGACTCGCTATGACCAACGAGAATTGATTATCGTTGCTATGATAAAGCAAATGTTGTACCCATGTAATATGTTCCTTTACATGTAAGCAAACATTTCGGAAAAATTGAAAACTTGATCATAACTTCTTTGCAGCTGCTTCTAAGCATATCCCAAATAATAACATGCATTGATAAATTTTAACTAAATAAACCTAGGGCAGAATAACAAAATGACTTTTGGCACTCCCAGATTCTTACATAATGTATAATATCTGTGTATGGCATGCCATGTCAGTTTTAGATACCGTCTTGGTAGAGAGGGAGAGCTATTCTCACTTGATCCTATTAATTAATATTCACACTAGAGACGGACTCAAACTGAAAGATAATGGACAATATATGTTTTATAGAATATAAATAAATATATGTTGAGAGGCAATGCCGATTATCAAATAAATTTCCGTTTTGCCAATCGATAATCACCGTCGGTTTATCACATAGCCTCTCCTGCTAGAACTGACGTACCATAATCGGAAAAGCAGAGCACAAACAATGACGAATGAGATATGACGTCACCGAAACACCGCGCTAACTATGAGATGACCGATGAGACTTCTGGTCATGTTGGATAACGTCATAGTTGATTTCGGGGCAAGGAGCGGAATGCTTTTTTACCATTTTTCTTTGTTTTCCGCTGATACAGGCTCAGCGTATACGGTCGACTAAACGCATTTGTATCAAAACCTTATCTATATCACGGGGCTTCACTCCGGATAAATCAAACCACCGTCTCTGGGTCGCCAGCTCCTTTATATTCATTTATCTAGGTGCGAGAAATACATCAGCGTCAGCCGCCTAAGGACTAATGATGGGGCGAAAATGGAACAAGGACCATATATAATAAAGACTGAAGCAAGGCCTTCGGGAAAAAGAACTGTTATGAGAGCCAGCGGGGAGAACTACATGCACGAGAACTGTTAACAGAAAACAACGATTCCTCGGTTTAGCGACAATTGTTGGTTTTATAAGTGATTCTATTTGCCCGTCAATCTGATTCATTAAATGCATTGCGCTCGATATTTGTGTATTCTATCAATTAGACTCTTCATGAATGATGATGGAGTCAGATGGGAGGGGACTGGCGTCTCAAGTGCCCCCTCCTCTCCTCCTCCTCCTTCTCCTTCTCCTCCTGCCCTCCTCAAGACCGAGACTCTAGATGTCAGAGATTACTACCTCCTCTACAAGTGACATACAGTCATGACTGATTCATGACGGTATCTTGAATTTCTGATTGGAAGTCATCAAAGAAGGGAATGGCTTCAATAATGAAAGGTTTGATCCAGTGAAGATTACACATCCTAGACGTGATGTAAATATTCAAGGCCCTCGCTTAATTCAGTAAACATTGCCAGACTGTCTATCAACGTGCCGCTGAGCACATCGATCATATAAGGAAAAGTAAACGGAGCTAGTGTGGAAACCGGCATACTTTACACCCTACAACCCTGCCTCGACCCTCGTGAACCACTGCGATCAATATACACGAGACCTCATGCTTTTTATTCATAACTTAAATGCACCAAGCCTGCCTTGGGAAGCACAAGGTCAGCTTTAAATATAAGACAAAGAACCGGCAGGTTTTCATGTTGGGAAACTTTCCGGCAGACTAAAGTAAAACTGCTATAGGGATTCTCAATAAGGAAATGTTTATTATATTACAAATAAATCGTAGGATGTTTGGAGTTGCCAAATTCTTCCTCTTTTCTACTCATTAAAATTCTCTTGAAAAGAGATCCTTCGTATGGCTGAAAGGTTATAAATCGCCCCGCATAACTTTCATTAAATCAAATATATTCCGACATATTCCTCCCTGCGCTTGAACCTATATGCATCATCCAGCAAGGCAAATATACATTTTGATGCTCTACCGTTATTTAGTACTGATATATTCCGACATTACATCCCTTGCATTACCACTTCTGGTTTTCCCAATATTCACGCCCTGATTTATGGCGCGCACATTGCGATAAATAACTTTTTTACTTTATCCATGGCTGATTTATAAGCATAGCACTCTAAGATCGGTTCCTGACCTCCCAGCTGGTTTATGATATCAGTCTGATATCATTTTCATGAATCATTCATGGTGGCTGAATCTTTTACCAAACATGGATGTAAATTGGGTTGGTTTCCATCGATGGCCAATGAATAGGTAAACTGCCAAGGCGCTATTAAGCAAAACCTCGGAGCTCTTAAAACATAAATGCTGCTGCCTCCATAGAACATGGGTTCATTGCTCGAACCAATTGGACACAGATATGGTATAATGATGGCTGCTGGAGTGTGTAGGCAAAGAGAGCAACATTTACGAGCACATGAACTCGAGGCATTGGTTTTCTGTGCTGTAGAGGCTTATTTTCTAGAAGATAGGCATATATACTGTAAACGGATTTATTTTCGCGCAGATACATTTTCGCGGACTAAGCTGTTTGACACTTTTTCGCGCGGATTTAAGTTGGCACAGCAAGGAAGTCTCACACCTTGTTTATGCAGTAATTATACCTTTCGCGCAGGATTTATTTTCACACACAAAGGTGGGTGCGCGAAAATAGCGAAAATGGATGCTACGCGAACATTAGTACGTTTACAGTATGACAGAAATACATTATAGTGGCCGTTTAATATCTTCTTAGAAAAAACACTATTACTACTATTTCATCTATCTGCACTATTCAAGCCTGATATCCACTACCACGTCAAGCCCCATGTCAAAGCTTCTAAGGAGAAGAAGAGTTTTTTTTGTATTCGCACTTTACCGCTCAATTTTGTTTTATTTTGTATCCAGATAAAATTATTTTGTCAATGAAATTGAGGTTTGGGTCAAATGCAAAAGTCTCTTCTACGTCCTCTTTGGAGTTTTGACGTGAGGTCTTTGATCATGGTTTAATAATAATTGACAAATCATTACGGAAATTGGGCTTTTAGGAAGTACTGTTACAATTTGCTAGGCTTTTGGGAAATGTAGGCAAACTGAAAGTAAGCTTCATCCGGCCTATTCACAGTGAGAACGAATTAGAAATAATAATCTGACATTGTTTGGTATTGTATGTCATCCTGAAATATTATAACTATTCTAAGACTTATAAATGGACCAATGTTATTATTTTATATATATGTCGGCTTGGATTAAGTCTTTGAATGAATGGAGAGAACAACTGGGTGCCAGAAAACCCATGTTTTCATTTTTATTCCCAATAACATGAAACCATGAGTAAGAAATACAATAAAAGAAAAAAATGAATCAATGATAACACAACCTCTCAGTGCGACTGATGAGAAGAAAGTGTTCATGGAATGTATAGTCTGTTGAGACGTCGCTATGGAGGTGGGCGTGGCAGTCGCAACCATATGTGACGTCATATTAGGCAGAACTACTCTTCTGCCGAATATGGGCATCGATGGGTCGATTGTCTGAATTCATAGAAACATAAATATGAGATATTCGAACATCTGGGAGCTACATGCACGCATGTACCGGTATATCTGCATACATGCTTCGATTCTAAGCGCTACCATCTAAATAGCCCAATGGTGGAAATGTACGATTATGACCGTTACAAAGCTGTTCTATATTCTATTTTCTGTTCTATGTTCTATTCGTGATCTAGATATTTTTTAAATATGACTTTTGGTGAATGAATTATCAGTTACAACCCGGAAATACAAAACAATCAATCTGTGTTGATATTGGCCGTTGTGGACGCAATCGTTCTTCTGCTCGCAATGTTCAGATTGTATTGACCATAGGGGCCGTGAATGGCATTCCCTAATTTCTAGATGGTGGATTTCCCTTCCTTTCACCTGAGTATATATATAGTAGGTAGGGGCTGGTATGCCAAGTGGGTCAATAATACTTGAAAATTGATAGAAATTCCCTGTGGATAATAACCTTTGCAAGCATCATGATATCTTGATCCCGCGTGTCTAAATGAGTTTTCCCTTAACTGCTGTATGGTCCATGTGGCTCACCATCTTTATTCCTAATTATTCCACGTATTTTCACCAGCCAATGAAATGCTCGATCGGCACGTGGCGAGGTGGAAAAGGGCCTTCATATATGGCAACCTTTCATGGATAAGAGGCTGGCAAAGAGAAAGTGCAGTGTTTTCTTGCACACCTCGTTCTACTACAGATTTAATCAAGGGAATAGAAGCTGCTTGGCGGTCACTTCAAAGGTTGCTGACACGAGACCAATCAATAACCTTCTCTAGAGGATAACAGCGAAGTATCCTTTTGCAAATGTATCTACAAAGGCTCTGATCCCACTTCTGGCTTCCCCTGATCTTATTTAGCCCACTAGCTACTGCCCTAATCTTGGTCTCGCTGCTCAGTGATGAAACCAAATGTCAATAAAATGAAAGAAAAAACGAAGAAAGCAAGCGCAGTCGACGACATTTTATTCGCATTCTCTTCCCCTCTCTTAGGTTTTACCTTTTGTCCCATTTTTGCCCTCTCAGAAGGTTTTTTATTCCTCTCCTGGGTAATACCTGCACACTTGAATCTGACATTCTTCATTCTCCTTCCATGTCCAGTTTATGCATTTTGTAATCGTTTCCTGTTTGTCTTGATAGCTCTGTAACCTTTGACTCGATTTATATTGCAACTTTGTAATTTGAATTCCTATATCTCTGAATCCCCACATTACTTTCCCTCTTTCTCGGCATTTCTTTTCCCATGAGCTTTAAACCTGGGATGAGGTGCTAAGGAAAGACAGGGAACTGGATGGAAGGAATTGTATACTATAATCTCTCCAAGGCACCACTGGTTCCCCACACATCTTCCCATTACAGTTACCTTCATGTTTATAGTCCCGGCAATTCGTCCATTCCTCAAGGGGCATCCTCGCACTTTATCCCCTGAAATCCCATGGACATTTTATTCAGATGCAGTCTATCAAAGGTCACGCACACAAGGCCGTTCATCTATCGTTTTGCTTGCTTTCCCAACTATAGTTCCATGCCAAAAGAAGTGATAAAACACGGGGGAAAGACTGATGTCCAAATGATCTTGTTCATAGGTTGCCCTTCCCAATACTCTTTCTATTCATGGCCATTATTGATTCGTTTCAGCATTTCATTACTGGATAGATGCTGTGCTGGAGAAAGTGTATGATACTAGAAGTGATAAGGGATTGTCTGCCCGGTCGGGCCTGTTCCATCTACTCGATTTCCACGCATCTATTGCCGAGCCGTGGCGGCCAATGTATACTTATCAACTGCTGAGGTTATTACATTAGGCGTTATTGAAATGGTGTGAATGAGATGGGGAGGATTGTGTTGAGTTTGAAATTGAAATCTCTAGGAGCATAAAACTTTTCTGAAGGCTTCCCAATTTATGATAAGAACCAACACACTTCAGATAGGAATTGTCTATTTCATGGGTCGTGTTCATTATCTTTAATTTGATAAGAGAAGAAACCGGGAAACAAGAAACCGGAAGAGGATCTAGTAATATTTGAAGAGGGGACGCTTTAGGATCCTGAAAGGTTGTAGCAAGCGAGTAATTCCTTTCAGATCTTCATATTTTGTGTGGATGGTAAATATTCTTGAGCAAAATCAATCAGCAAAGGTTTCTTCAGACAAAAATTCCGGAAGGGTCCTTCTAGAAATTAGAATGGGAAAATCCTGCTGTTTAATGTTTAAGAAGTGGTTGAGTGCTCTTGGATACAACAAGAAATACCCACAGGAGTTTATAAGATTCCAGAAGTCTTCTGTCTGCTGCGCACTAAGGAGTCTGGTAGAAAGGCAATGATGTGAACAGATAAAGTGCCAAATGCCCCTTTTCTAAGCAATGATCCCAATTCTATAAGGGTTGGGAATAATCTTGCCACGGAGGAAAACTCACTCTCTCTCAGCTTGAGGGTGATGTGAACCCGCGGCGGGTTTATAGCAGAAGCGTATCTATTGACCCAGAGCAAAATTCATCTTGACTACGTTTGCAGGAGGAAACGATCGAGGGGACATGGTGCTGTCAGCAAACGCAGCGTCCTATTGAGGTGGTGGCCAGTAGCGAATATAGAGGGTCAGAATGGATGGTCACCAGCCCAACAGAGGCAATAGCCACTCCCCTATTCTTTCTGCACTGCCTTCTTAAAGTATGGCAAGGCCCACTAAGGCCTCAACCTATTGCATAGAAGAGGTCATCCAAAGATGAAGATGTTTACTGTAATGTCCATATATATTACTCAGCCAGGCCTGATACGCATAGGGCTTCAGTATTATCAAAGCAAGGAGACCAGGGGAGGCATACTGCCAATGAATTTTGTCGTAACTACTTAACTACGTATCAAGGCACAAGCCGTTATACATGCGTGGCTCTCCTGGGATTATATCATATCTTTATAAAGGCACAAACAATACAATCATTCACTAGGTTCTACTGTTTTATGTTTTTGCAACAGCCTAATTCGAGATAAAACCTATTTTGATTTCTTTATTTAGATAATCGAGAGAATTGCTACCAATTCAACGAACTTAAGAGAAGTGTCAATCACTCCATATGTACATCCGAAAAGCTAGTGAAACTGTGTTGGGAACGGTAGCCTTTTTCTCACCCGGGGAAGAAATCTTAATAGCTGGAAGCCCTCAAGCCAAACGTCCACAAGTGAATGATTCAGTCGCGCCTCTGACAGTCTCTGGATGGGGATAATGTGTTTTTCCCCTCAAACCGGTTACGTTAGTCAGTGGGGTGGTGTATCGTTATCTCACCGAGGAGGGACCCAGGTCAGCACCATTGTTAAGTGAGAGCTCCTCGAGCGGTCAGGTAACTAGATTCCACTAGTGTTCAGTTCAGTCACCCTCCGTCAACCCACACAGACACACAATCACCCCCACACACACGCTCAATACTGTGGACCAATACCATAATTCCAGCAGGAAAGGTGTTTACTCATTTTTACGGATATCATACGCAACGTATAACAGCGTTGTCATAAGCTTGACGCAACGACAACCTATTTTCTAGACATCTCCATAATACTGGGAACCGCTTATACTTATAAAATCCTATAATTATATGATGCTTTGATAAACACTTAGACAGAGGCTAACCGTGAGTGGTTAATAAGCAGTCAGTTGATATAATAATCTAGTAGCTGGAATCTCTAATAATCTAGTAGCTCTAGGAGCTTATTTCCACACCTTACTTGTTTCTACATTTTATGATATATCGACGCCTTGTATTGATCTTATGACTAATCTCATCTGATCTTATGGCTATTCTAGTGGCCTTTCAGAATAAACCAGAGTAACAATATATAGGCTATATTGTCCGTGATGTGTATTCTCCCCCTCAAACGATTACCTCGGGTCATTACAAATATAATGTTAATAATTGTATTAATATCATGTCATTAGAGGTTCATAGCAAGGGCTAGCTAAAGGACCTATCCACGGGTAGAAGCCCCATTTGTATGTGTCAATGATGGAAAGGATGGACATTTTTTTTTAAAAAAACCTTATATTAATGATGTATCAAAGAAAATAACTTGTTTCCAGCATTTTGACCTTCAGTATAATATCTATAAAAACTCAATTTTTACTGGAAACATCCACATAACCTTACATCAATTATGTGTATGTAATTTGGATTTGCGATGGTTCTAATGAACTATATACTATATATTATATATATATATATAAAAGTTCTCATAATTACTGTATATCACCCATCCCCTAGTCTCCATAAAGAAAACCCTAGTATGCCCCAAACTATAACTTGTCACCCAAAATTATTACGGTATGCACTGGGAGACCAGATCTCGATCTGATGTATAGCCCCGATCTTGTAACCACTAGTCATTAAGTCATTGACAAATAAAGAATACATTATGATTATCATAATAATATTATGTCTGAAATCTTAATTGCTACTGCCGACAATCAAAATGCTCGTCTCCAATATTCTGTGAATATTGAAATGTGAAAAGCGCTTGTGTATCGGGGTCATTCGTATTATAACTGCTTATGAACTAAGCTTGTCAGTCCTTCTCTTTTCTCTCTTTAAACTCTCTAAATTTAGTATCCTTTGCATGAGTGGTACATGATATCTTAAAAGTTTTGGCTTTATGCAGCAGTTATATGGATCGTTCTTCCTGGATTGAATTGCAAACTAGTTTAGGGGCACGCCATGAAATGGTGATCAAATGCAAAGGATGTAATGTTATAAAAAGAGTCATGAACTAGATAGGACATGAACCATGTATGTCATGCTATGGTTTGGAGAACAGCCTAGCGGCAGCAAGATCAATTAATCTGTAGACTCTAGCCTATAAGATTTCTCCTTTAAGTTTCACACAGGCACATGCAACCCGGTGCATTGATGATGTTGGTATTTAGTGGAACTAACCATAGTCTCTGCCTGCCTTTAAAGAATGGTCGAGGAGAAATATGTATACACGTTTACATTAAATATGATGGAATTGTTCTATTATATCAATAGAGTGAAACTGTATTCCACTAGAGAGGTCCTTAGTGGAATTCTAAGGTTTACGGACATCTTTGTCCTTTGCATTTAAATACAGAGTGTGCCTTTAGAGTTCGTTATTAAACCTTGCGATGGTGACTATCTATTTACAAATTAATATCGCTATAGAAAAATAGCACATTAGAGTTGTAATTTCAATAGAACTCCCAAAGGACTGAGGAAACAATCTAGACAGACGGACACGGACACACGGAAATAGGCGCCATTTCGTAGAGAGGTTCAACTATTATAGGTGAACAACTTCCTTTGAGTGGACCAAAAGAATAAAGGCCATTGAACTGAATATTTTAACATCCCCCCAATCTGTTTCTCTCCAGTCTGTGCATTGTTTTCCAGGGTCTGGAATCTGGGAATTAGACCAACTGCCTCAATAAATGCGTCCGGCCCGACTTGAAGTGAACAATGAACACACGGCGCAGCTAACGCTTTTCTTGGATCTCTCAAAGAGAACGCAGGACAACTATTGAAGCTCAAAGGTTTAGATTCCCCAAGCAACGCTTACTCTCCTCCCTCTTTCTTTCTCTGGGTATTTGCGAAAAACAAGTCCAGCTAAGATTCAACTGGCATTTGCCTGAAGACCCTTTTTATTAAAAAATATCTCATCTAGATAATATAAACTATCATATATCCATGCTTTTCATCTTGTCTTGGCCGAGGTGTAGTTCACACTTTGATATGTTTATTGGGAAGCGGCGTTTATGATTGGAAGAAAATATAAGTTTTTCTTTTCATGTCTATATCAAAGTAGTGTATACATATTGGTTTCTGTATCCCTATTATGTCTACGATTCTTCAACCGACTTTTCTCAAAGCGACAGAAAGGTTTGGAGCTAAAAATATAGATATAAAGCGTGCCAGGCCGCGTCCTTAATGACAGAATAGAGTAGAAGTGGCAGTGGTAATATATACAAATTTGTATAAAGTTGTTGAACACAATAACACAATGTTGTGCACAATAAATGTGCAGCGCTTATTCACATATTGAATTAGTATCAACATGCTATAGGCATTTTCCATCGAAAAAGACATCCATACACATGCTCTAAAAGGAGCAAAAGACCCACTTTACTCACGATCGTAATATAACCATTATCCTGACATGGACAGGTTATAAAGGAAACCCCCTTTAAGACCATAAAATCGTGGGAAAACTCTTAAGGTTATGTCTTTTATATCGTACATTGGGGTTTACTGCGATGGTGACGATAAAGGCGCCTAGTAGAGTAGTGAACCTTTGACTAGCTTCAAACTAGATAAAATGAGATGGATGTCTTAGGGCTAAATCTGAGCTGAGAGATAAGGATTAGATACAATACTCTGAACTTGGATGGGGCACTATTATAAACTCCGCGTGTTATTGATGTACTATTTGCACTTTGCTTGAAACGTAATTATCTATTTTAACCTTTGGGAATTATCAAGCGCGTGAAACTTATACATAGAAGTGTGTAAATATAGCTGAGACGCTAGACTTCACCGCAGGGTTCGATGCATCTCTGTCGGCGGTCCTCTTTGATAAATGATTATGTTGAAGTCTTCATAATCTACATAGTGCTGGGGCCATAAACATAGCAATTATTAAAAGGTTTTGTAAATATAGACAAATGTAAGATCCTCTATCTGCATGAACTAAAACTCATATATATAGAGCTCATGAATATAAATGTCATGACGTATAGTCATATTCCAGGGCTAGATTTATTTCAGGACCTTTGTCATATGAAAGGAATATGAACCGCACTGCAAAGCCTTGTCTACTTCATTATGAGAAATACCGAAAGCATATTAAATATATTTATGTTAGGGCCAGTCTGCAATGAAAGTGATCGATGTGGGAAATATCACTAAGGTGCCACCATGCATTTTTATATCGAAAAGAATCATTCTCACTCGTGGGAATTAAAATATAGGCCCTGTGTATTAGACGATATTTTGCAATAATCTCTCCTATTGTGGGGGACAAATTTCAGTTTGTAGATGTTGTGCATAGGCCTATATCTACCTACTCTTGAGCTTTGCTTACAAGTTCGCAAGACCCTCCCAGTAGTCACAGCGCACGTCCTAATCCCCTTCGACTAATACCTGAGATCTATTCGCGCCATAATCCGCTGACTCTATTTAGCTCATCCCCTAGCACTAAATATCAGGCGCAACTGACGTGTTTACTTTGGGGAAAATAATCGGAAATCCAGCATGAGATCCCATAGGAATAATCCCCTCCAGTGTGTCTACACTTATCCAGGCAATGCTCAGGAGTAGTGAGACCAGCGCTGTACGTACGATTGGGAGACGGGAAAGGAAAGGAAGGGAAAGAAGCTGGTGGAGGAAAAGATCTCCTTATGGGGAGGAGGAGGAGGAGGAGTATGTGGAGAGAAGCCAGAGAAGGCAGCATGGAGGGCTTAGCGAGTTAAGCTCTACATAGCATAACACCTGCTTAATGAGCTTCCCACTAGACATAATGGATGGCCACCCTCACAGAGCGCAATCAATTATCTCCTGATTGTTATTAATTACTAACATATATAGCGATTAGCACAACTGTTCTTATCCACTAATGTCAAGTCACACCCGGTGCGTTATGGGAGCCATTTTCTCGTGATTGGTAACAGACTATATAAAGTAGCCTTGAATGCAGGCATTACTCACTATTTCCATCATCCATAATCTGCTGTTACACCGGCTTCTTTATTCTTCCACATACGGGAATAAAGCTTTCATTGGGGGATACAATCATGATACAATATAGCACCATGCAACATACATAAAGTGGGTCTTATTATTATGTGCTCAGTGCAGATGAGTCTCGGTCACAAAATCTAGGATTAAGTTGGGGTGTGTTCATAATCTATAACATACCATGTATGGCTTCTCAACAGATAGAAACCTATTTCTAGAGGTTCCCTGAGATATTCTGGGGGCCGCAGCTTCAGATGCACGGAATGTAAAGGTCAGCTTTATTTACGTGCCTTCGAGTTAGGGTAGGAGGGAGCCCTTGGAAAATTGGTTGGCGGGCAGCTGCAAATGTTTGAAAGTAGTCAAGAATTTGCTTCTAATTTCGTCCGAAAATATGCCTGGCCCTTCCGGGAAGGGAATCCCAGGCCTTATCCACATATATCCGGTTCAGCAGGGAGAGTGTGAAGGGCTCTTATATAGAAATGAAATGGAGGATTTCTGTATAAGAAAAATAAGCCCCCGAGTCTTATCACCAAAGAGCATGGTATTGTGTCTTGTATCAGCGAATTCCTGACAGACTACCACTCAGAAAATAATTGAATAGATTCTTTGCAATTGTGATCATCAGTGTGATTTTACTGATATAATGCAGAGAATATATTTGAAATATATAGTTCGCTCCAAAATATTTATATTCATGAACATTAAATGTTAACTAATTTCAATGTTTATTGGGTAAATGGGATGGAGGCTCTAGTACAAATATGTCACCTTGGCCTTGTAAAAAAACAAGAATAGAGCGCACGCAGAGCTATGAAATTAACATCTCAATGCAAAGGACAAAATGAAAATCTTTGGAAATGTCACAAATTCCGTTTCATAATCAAAGTTGAGACATTCGCACATTAACAAACAACTTTGAGGATATTCGCAGCCCATGTCGCCTCCCTGTCTGCTATTACAGGTATTACGTTATAAGACAAACACTCACGTTCAGTCCCATTGTCCACCCTCACCTGGTCATGGTTTGGTGCACACTGTTGTGCTGCGAAGTACTGTGAATATGGGCATGTAAATGTGTGAATGTCTCACATTATGAAATGCCAGGCTGTGACATTCTTTGTAACATTTGAACACCATTCACAAATTTTCCAAATAAATCTGTCCATGTCTCCTTCATTATGAAACAACACCCTGGTGAGGATGGACAATGGAACTGGCAGTGCATGTTTGTCTTATTACGTAATAACGGTAATAGCAGACAGGGAGGCGACATGGGCTGCGAATATCCTCAAAGTTGCTTGTGAATGCGGGAATGTCTCAACTTTGATTATGAAACGGAATTTGTTCCAAATTGGATGTTTTTCTACTTAATTCCTATGTCCCTGATTATGAAACAAGGCCCTGTATATTACTAGAGGAAGACCACCATAGCGGTGATCTAATCGTGGTACAAAATGTAGAAAATATGTGCGCCAGTGAGTGCATGTATACATGAAATCGTACAACGTGCTCCCCCGTCCTATATCACCCCAGCTCTTTAATAACTGCAGGAATGTATGTTTACATCTACAATCCTATTAATCTAGCACTACTTAATTCTGTTCATCTCTGCAGGCTTTTCCTCATTTATAAATACACACATGTCTGACAGTATTTTCTTGAACACAGCTCAGCTTACCGTCTTTGGTCTAATGCAACACCATACTTAACACCTTATTATGTTGCGAGAGCTGTGGAAATATATGCCCATACTTGAAAAAATGTGAACGACTGTATAAAATATAGTTCCCTAATGAAAGCATGCGTCGATCTGTTCATAGAGAAACCGACGGGGGATACTTGTTATAATGGCCATCTTAATGAGAAAGATAAGTAAACTGACCCCTTTCTGAATAACATTTCTAAAAGCATGTGCTGAGAATGTTTCAGCCACCTGCCCGAGAGTATCATATAAGATGTTGAAGTACTTACCGATTAAAAGGAATACAACTACCGGAGTCAACTTTATGTACTCGTGACATTCAATGGATTCATCCCAATCTTGTCGAATGGCCTAGAAAGAGGTGGAATAATAAGAATGAGCGATTGGTATTGATTCACGTTAAAACCTGCGTATCACATTATTGTGCTCATAAATCGATGCCATTAATTCAATCAATAGGTTTAACATGAAGAACATGTCAGGTCATGACCTCGAGGGCAAACGAGGCCAACTTGTCTTTTGAACCCCAGATGTTGCCCTACACAAAATGATAGCTGCAAAATAACCATATCTCCGTAGCATTTTACACATGACATTGTACCTGAGTAAGTGTATCACATTTGTCTTGGGGCAGATATGTATATATTCAATGCATGCATTGACAGTGTCATTGTAAAGAGAAATTAAGCTACCCGGTATGGGTTGTTTCTTTATCGAGATTATAGAACCTACATCAAAGAAATTGTATACACTGATGTGATACCCTCGGTATCACATCAGTAGATACACAACAGAAAGCTTTATTGTTAGAATACAGACATTAGGCAGCATTTGACGACATTTGATTTTAACGATAAATAAAAATGGCAGAAAGCAATACACCATCCTCGCTTCCTCAGATAATTGGCAGTAAAGCCCAAAGAAGAAAAGGAGTTTTTACTGTCTCTTGCACATTATTATCTTCATTCGGTCTTTTTGATAGTTCTACCCGTTCTAGAGAATAAGCGGAATGGCGACTGCGCCACAATTTACTCTGTAATAATTATGATGTACACTGCAATAAAATGAAGCATCAGGCGCTGGCAACAACTGACTTTGATGCTCATCTTTGGCTCACCTTCAGTAAACAGTATAGAACGCGGAATACATGTTTGTTCATTTTTAGGGCTTTTCATCAAACGCTGCAGTCAGATGAATCCCACCTTTGTATCGAACTGTCATACTAGTTTTTTTTAAGATAACGTTATTTTACCCGATGTACATGCTAGGGGCTTAGTATAAACCGGTGCCCCGGTGTATTTGATTATGAAAGGGGCTTCATTCTAAATAGGAAGGTCTCCCGTTTGTCGTTTGTTCCTTCTGCTTAGTTCGGGTGAATAATTGTTGAATTAAAAGAAGGGAGGCAAAAGCCTTTATCGTCAAAACCGAATCCCCCCAGAGGCTTTGCATAAAATGCCCTAATCGAGTCTCATGAATCAGTTATACAAAATACATATATATTTTTCATAAAATGTATTGCTTCTATGTACACATAAAGTCAGAATGTTGAATGTGAAAGAAATATGAAAGAAGTTGCAAACGTCTATTGTATAATGTTAAAAGTTCTGAATTTCTCGACATGTAGATCTATACAAGAAGTGGAATATGATATTGCACAACGATCAATATGCAATTGATGACACAACGTGGTGATACCTTTAAGATTACTTAAGATTAATAATGTTGCAATCACTTCAATGTAGGAAACTTATTCAACGTTTGGATCGTGGGAGGACATTGCGGGCCAAATATGAATTAGGTTGTATTGTATCAGGTAAGAAACATTAATGTGTCATTATAAAACGGAAGACAGAGATTTTATTTAGATGTTTTATTTCGTAGTGGGGAAAGGATTTCATTTTATAGTATATGTATATCACTTTCGAGAATAGTCAATGTCTGTTGAAAATTGGTGAGCACGTCTGAACAATGTTCCTTGATTTAAATGAACAAATTTTTTTCCCTGTTGACGACGGGAAGATGGAGGCGTGAGAGGACGTCTGATTGAACGTGACAGTTTGTGTGACGTGATGGTGTGACGTGACGTTTGAGAGAATCTCGTTCGCCCGCCATAATGACTGAATTATTCAAAAGAACAATTCCCTAATCATTAACCTGACATTGTGATATAAATGTCCTATGGTGATGATACTTATATTGCAAACTTGCCATATTTCTTAGTACTTTTATATATGATTAAGTAAGTTTATATATGATCCTTATCAAATGTGTTCTCAACACGAAAATCACATGCATGTGTGAGATTGTAACTGATGATTTACCTGAATAAAATATCTGCGGAAAAAAATTGTGTTCCATGTTCAGGGAACCACCTCATAACATATAAACTGTATAGAGAATCGAATGTAGCTATAAACTATATGGGCGCCTTCTTAGATATAAACTATATGGGCGCCTCTTCTCTCCTATATATAATAAGTATATTTGCATTATGTTAGCAATGGTCCTATAGGGTGTTTCATAAGAATAGCGTGCATTCGTTATGACAGCTCAACTGTGGGTCAGATAGCGATAAATTTAGCGCGCCTTCGTTATAGTAACCCAACGTTAGTTGACGTCAATTTTGGAACTTAGCGCGAGCTATGTTAAAATATGTCGTTCCTTATTTGGTAACAACTGTCGTTAGGTGCTATAGCGCGCGCTATTTTTTCTTATGAAACGCCACCCAGGTATGTAAACATGAACATGGCTCCAATCAGTGCGCACCGATTAAACTTCTTAGGCTAATTCTTTGCCTAAAAAACTGACTTGACAACGCACACAAACCAAAGCACATGTTCGGGTGTACATATCTGACGTATCACAGGAAAATGAGCCACAAGTCGCAAAAAATGGATTTTGAGATACCATCATATTTGAAAAGATGAGATCGAGCTGATTCCAATGGTAGTAAACATTAAGGACTTTCAAGAAGGGTTTCTATATTTTAAATTTGATATTTTTATGTTTGAAAAAAATAATGTTTGCAATATCTCTATAGAAAAGTAGCTAAATATACTCTATAAGATGACCTTAGAAACGCAGGAATATATTTAATACACTGTCCTAAAATTTGGTACATATATTTGTACGACTCGGAGCATCAGATACCCCAAAAATGAGAACATTCCTACAAAGAGATCTTGGGAATACAAGAATTTGAAAAATATTCATTTTGCGACTTGTAACTCATTTTCCTGAAACCCATCACATATTATAAAGTTGATTATGCAAAGAAATTCAAATGTGTCTAATGTGTGCATGCATAGCTGATAATGTATTCTAACACATTTGTGAAGTTTGCCCTTGCGGAGACCCTCTATGAAAATACCATCCTTACGGACAAAAGTGGGTTCGATACCTATTCTAATCCTATAATATTATAATCTAAAAGTGATCATTTTTAGAGTCACGGCCTAATGTTGACTAAATAAACTAGATATATCCCTATTCATCGCCTTTGCTTTTGATATAGTATACCCTCCTGCTTTGCGGTCTGGCATATTATAATAATCACATATATATGGCCTTGGGCTATGTACAGTCGATCGGTATAGATCTATTCTTTACATAATAGGCCAATTATGTGTAATGAATATCTATAAATGGTTAAGATCAAAGCAAACGACAGGTGCGAATTGCGAGGAAGGAAAGATTCCATTATTCGTTCCTTTTATGAATGTCAAAAGGTCAGAGCCATTTGGAGTAACTAAACAGGTGGTTGTTTTATTCTTATGATCAATAATTAATGAACTTGGGAGGCACAGAGCAAGGAGGGGGGGGGGGAAGGGAGAAGAAAAAGTTATTTTACCACTGCTTGCAAAGAACATTATTCATGGAAATAGATTACTATGCAGGCAAGTGATTTGCACTTCATTAAACATTATTTCTGAGTTCAAACGACACTTATTAATCAAAAGAAGCAAATCTACAGCCACGAATGAATATAAAATACGGTCGATAAAACCAACAGATTAATAGTTCTGTGGTCTCTGGGTCCCTCTTTCCTTGCATCATTCAATTGGAACCAAAAATAGAATCCCTGTGGAGGAATATGAGTGGGATGGATGTCCAAGAAGATCAGGGTTCATCTCTTTGTTGTGACACTGCGTTGAAATCAATACGTCCAGCAGAAAGGAACCCGACTCTATTGTTGCTATGAATATTAGTAATCCTCACCGAGGATAATATTCCTCAGGTCTTCGCACATCTATAAGTGTGCCTCTTAATTACTACCTGTTTCGAATCAGGTCATGGGCAACACTTGTAATAGTATTACCACCATCATTACGGCTATCGACACATTCTATCAGTATATATTATACGTCTCCACAGTAGAGCTTTTGTTATAGTAATTATGATATATTGAGTGAGACAAATGAAAATCATCTATAGTAAATTTAGCATTGTAAGTAATTAATGAACAACATCTTTGACGGAGAGGTTGATGTCATTTGATTACACTAACAGAATCAACAATATATGATAAAGCATTATATTCAACATTATTGAGAAGTGAGCCATTTGGCAAGCGTAAAATACAGCTCGTTTCCATATGTGTCACCCCGAATTATCCTAGTAAAGATCGATTGTTTCCTTGACATAAACTATCGAAGAAAGGTGAAGTAGTCCATGGCAAGGGCCGCTCCTGATGTATGACCTATCAAGGGTATAATAATTTAGGCTATGAATCATACCAGAACAACCAGAAATGAATCATTATAATATCGCCTTCTATAACTATCTGTTCTACCATCAACTGAATTATTTAGACTCGGGTGCTTGGTTAGATTAGGTACATCTCCCATCAACTCCAAGCCTGAAACTAATTATGAACTCCCTGTACTACTCGCTCCGTTCGTTTGTAAGTAGTATTAGCAAAGTGGCTAGATTGCATGGCAAGGAAGAGTTTACAAGATTAAGGTCAACGAGGTGTTGGAAACATCCGATTGTATGTTGGCCCCCTAACATTTCTCCTTTTTATTCAACAAAATATATTCTCCCTGACCCTCGATGAAGTTGTCGTATATATGTATAATGGTCTTATTACAAGCTACGACTTAATGATTGCTTATTCCTATGAGGCTTTAGATTTCCTGATCCTTGCCTCTCTCTAAATATATAATGTAGCGCTAAGCTTTCTAGGATTACATTCTCTTATATTCAGAGCCGAATGTTGAGATGTGAGTTTATAGGACATAATCATACTTAATAGATCAGGCAGATAACCTATACAGACCAGGTTTCATATATCATATGTAGCCTTCCTCCAACCCTTTAAATGGGCGACCAACATTTCTTGCTTCAATTCTGCGAGGAACGCTCCACCATCTTCAAGGACTCAAACCTAGGTTTAGCTGCATACAAATAACCTTTCCTTCCTGTGAACCAGGTGGTCGGTTCATTATTTTCCGTGTTTGTAATATGTATATAAAAGATTTTATTTCCGCAGTTTTACATTGGAAAGTGGATTTGCTCTCTGTTTTATAAACAGTTGTTCCGAGCTTAACCTAAGTGTAAGAAATGGTAAGAATGAACAGTAGTGTAATAACAACTATGATCGTCTAAAACCCCATAAGGAAGTTTATATGTTTATAGTATTCGGTATTTATTGACGGTAATTTTGTCAATCAATACGTTAGTAGCTTGTCTTATCCGGAAAGCGTGCAGTGCTAGAAGTCCTGCATTGGCATATTATAGAAATAGATTGCAGATGTAAGATAATACTTTTATGACTAATTTGAATCATTAAATCGCCTGTGGTTGATTTATTCTACCCATTCTCTTCAATCACCATGAGGAGAATGGGGGATTAAAGTAAAGCTAAAATATGATACATCATGCAATGGGTATGCCTAGTGTATATACATATACATACATGCTCTCTATAGCCAGTCTCATTGGTCCAGTGGTTTGGGTGTTGGACTTTCAAACTGGACTTTGTGAGGTCGAGACCCAGAGCAGACAGCCTTTTTACATTTGTCTCATTTTCATTTTAACTCACACATTTACTTTCAATTGGTGAAAGAATTAGAGAGGCTAAGATCAAAATAAGTGAGAAAAGTGAGTTAAATGGGGTTCTGGGATATACTGTTTCCCCAGACCAGAGCTTTGGGTGGCAGTGCTAAGCTTGTGTTTATTTTCAGCAAAAATGGTTTTCACATGCGACCACGACTCATCTAGCATAACCTCGATGGACAAGAATTAAATGTTATCGAATAAATGACACTGAGTCTTTATTCATATATTTTATCTTTAACATGGGTATGTTGAAGTAAAAGGTGAAAGGTTGCCCAACTTGTATACATGGTTGAAATTTTTGTATTTCATTTCTTCCAATTGATAAGTTATATATATATGAATATTAAAAAATTGTAACTTTTAACCTTGTATTCATTTGTACAGTTAGCTTCCACAGTCAACTGGGATGTTAAAAAAGATTTAGATTTGGGGATGTCTGAGACTGTCGGTTTTGTCAACGGATATTAAGGATATCTTATCTCTAGTGAACACAACAGGAGAACACCCTGCTGGAACTGCCTACTCCCACATGTTGGAAGAGGAGTCTGTTGCTTGTTATTCTGCCACATGAACATAATCTTCCACCAAACTAAACTCAAACATTTTTCCTGCCTATTTTTCCACTGATTCTAACAACTACTTCTCGCTTGCTGGAAAGCGACATCGAGGGGCTTCATCTTAATGGCATGCACTAGGGGTCTCTGCCATCAACTGCTACGGATCTAGGATTACTAAAATGGCGGGCGGGCAAGTCAGGAATACTAGCTTCTGTAGAGACTCCACCTACCTCACAGTCACCTCCTCCCCCACTGCCCCCACCACCTCCTCTGCATGCTTATAGTAGACCCTGACCACGGCTGCTAGCTGGGATTGGCAAGCAGCCATGGCTTTTGCCACTTGTTGATGATGAGCTATTTTGTGCACATTTACATGATGGGATGAAAAACAAATGACTCCTGATCCATGTTAAGCGCATTGGGCGCAAAGCAAAGCGCTTGTGGAATGATTTAGATAAATGAACTATGAATAAATGTATCGCACTCGACACCATGGTCGGAATACTATAGATGTGTTCACTGTCCCTTTCACAACACTCCAATGACACCATGACGTTAAATGAAATAGTTTTTTTCTGATATGTTTTGCGAGCATTTTGAGTAGCTTTTATTTAAGTTGAGGGGAGGATATCGCCATAATGCCAAATAAATGGTGAAATCGATAATACCCTTGCTGTGGTTAAGGTTAATTCTTTACGTACAATTTGAGTTAGAACAGTACTAAAATCAACTTAATCAATTGATAGCAGACACACTTTAAATCGCATTCTGTATTAAGACTGCAAAAGACGGATTTTAAAAGACATTTCCATGTTACTGAATAATAGCCACTTGAATATGAATATGAATATGAATATGAATAATGATACATCTATCATCAGTAACATATTTTTGTTTCAACGTATACATATCTGGAATTTTCATGTTTGTTCAAATGTAACGTTCCCTGAGGGCTCTTCGTAAATATCCATTGAATTACAGGACATTTGAATTACTGTTATAAATGTTTTTAAATTATGTGTGACCTTTTAAAAACATTTCATTTGATCTCATACTTTTAACTTCAGATGCCTGTCGCTGCTACACTCTTCCATTCCACTACAGCTACACACAAACCATCCTCTCCGTCAATGAAAGCTCCGAGGTGTGTATATGTTCCCCTGTAGTGCTGTTATCATGTAATCAAAGAGAACCTCTCCATTTGTCAACCCACACATTAACCAAAATTGTGATTTACGAAAAGTCTTTTCTGTGAAGCTTGGGGAGAGTGCACGCTCCGACACAAACTCAATGTCAGATATACAATACATGTCAGAGTTTTCTTAAGGGATTCCCACCTTAAATTCGTGACATTTCGACCTGCATAGCATCGGGTTTTGTTTCAAAAGGTCGGCGGTTTTTAAGGTAGTTTTTCAGCCTCAGGGCCACCACTGTCCGGTGTTTTTCAATGGACAGATACAAACTGCTTCATTAGAGCTTCTCTAACGAATAAGACCTAATTAATTATGGTTGATGGTCTTTCATTTTCACACTTTGATCTGCCCATAATCATGTTTCTGAAAATGGTCATTCATTGATAGGCTCGTGGTGTGAATCGGTACAAGGTCAAAGTCAATGTCCTTATAAAATGTGACGGTTCTAATGGTATTCTGGATGTTACTTTCGAACTGATTATCATCAAACATTTTCGATTTAACTCTCTCCGTGGATTGCACCCTTCAAATTACATCCACATCATACGCATGGCAATAAATCTCAAGATCTGAAAAGATCCTTCTAGAACCCTTGAATTCATTTAGAGAATTGGCACACGAGAGTGTGTGTTGGGGGTTTCTCTTTTGTAATCAAAATATTTTACTGGTTACACTCAGAGTCGGAAATCTCTTTAGTGACACTTCAAATATAGGACAACTTTGTCCCTAGCCACCATCAGAGGTGCCTTTGTTGAATCATCTTACGGAGATAGGGTCCTAAGTAGGTTTGCCAAGCTGTAGATTATTTCTTTCATGTCGGATTTTTCCGCAATGTCTTTCTTATCTGTCAACCTAACATGAACATCAATCAGCCCTAATTTGACGGCCTCTTCGGATTGTATTATTATAAGCATATTGACGTTTCTCTCAGTCTACGTTTACATCCATAGTTAAAAAGAGCAAGCGATCTGGATATTTGTCTTCTGATGATAAGAACGTCTACTAACCAAAAGGATGAAATAAACCGAATCCACTATTTTGACAGGGATGATCCAAATAATATTTTCCTTCGAATAGCCTTCCAGAATTATGAATAAATCTTGGCCAAATTAGTGCATTACATAAAAGGATAACATCTCTCAGGCATATATATATGGTTAATGCCATATAGTAAGTACCTTGATGTTTTAGATGTGGAAAAATGAGAAAACGTACTCATAATGTTGGATGACCAAGACACAAGATAGCAGTCCTAAACAGTAAACAGTGAACAGCTTCCTAGCATTGGCAGTAAACCTATATGTCGCCTTTCATTAACCCCCCTCCCTTACCTCGGCCTTCATCTAGTCTCTGACTTCTACACGTCGTAGTTTAATTATGAAGCTTGCTCTACAAACCGGTCGCAGATAAATTATGTACGCAATAGGAATCCCTCACACCGTTGGTTTTAAAAAACCCACCTCACTCTTTCTCATGCTGAGCACTTCTCGTGCAATCTCAGCCGCAATCTCACGTTGAAACTAGAGAACTTCAGACAAAAAAGGTCTGGGATTTTCGCTCTAGGCTTTTAGTAATACTACAAAGCAAATTCGCACCCGTTCCACCTTGGCAGAATATCAGTATTAAAAGATATTATGTTCAGAGTGACGGCGCTCTCCACTTAGAGTCTGATTAGCTCTAGAGAAAAGATGAAAATGTCAAACACATGCTCCAAATTTGATATTCAGAGCTCCGATATGTATATATTCTATGGTAACGTGGCTAATTGTGCCATTTAACTCTTGGTGTGTATCAACATTGAACCCTATGGATCATGAAGCAGAAAGCAGAGAGAAATATTATCCTTCTTTGATCATTAGAGTTTAATGCGTTATGATCTATGATGAAATTCATCTGTCTTAAGGAAATCAATGTTGCCATTTTAATTGGACACTCGAAGAAATCCAGTTAATGGGACATTGAATCAAAAGCATGCTTGGAGCCACAACCGTCTTTTATGAGATGTCAAACATCGCGCTCAACTGGCGAATGAGCTGTTCTTGCGCGGAATTTAAGTCAAATCTATTGGAAACCCATAGGCAAACACCACGGAGAGAAGTACAAGGAAAAAGCCCAGCAGGGTTTTTTAAATATTCATTTTCGTCCCATTCCCCCTACTTGTAATTTACAATTGTAATAAGAAGTGCTATTGTATTTCAAAATCAGTTTAACAACCGCCTGGAAAGCCATCTGCTCAGATTTACTTTAAAGGTTTTAGGGAAAGTAATAGAAATTACTTGATATTTGTTATCAATTGCCTGGAGGGTAGCCTCGTCCGTTCTCCATGGGGTAGTTTTCAAATACATCTAGTCTTCAAGTTTTCAGACAATCTTGGAATGTGTATATTGAAATATCTTCTGGCAGTATTGGCCATGAAATTTGAAGCTTGCGCAGGAAGAAAAACCTATTGCTAGTCGCCTATTGTGGACAGGGAATAGCGCAAGAAATGAAGGAAAGGTGTTACGAGAATAACACGAATAACAAAAAAATGGATAATGGACTGCTAAATAGACTTATATAGTCCCTGGAGTATCTTGCTTTACACTCCCTCCTTCTTTGGTCGGTTCCCATGAGGGTTGAGGTATATATTTACTAGGAACCATGATCCTGAAAGGATAATGCATCACTCCCCTGAGACAGCTAGAGCAACATTTTATTAGATTGGTTGAGAATTCTAACCCACACTATTGCAAGCCTGTCGCATGACATCTGCGGTTGAATAGCACCCACCCTAGCCTGTTGCCGGAACAGGAGAACTTCAGTGGACATCTTTCACAAATGTATATATATATATATTAATTCTCCCCATCGGGAAAAATGGAATGTCCTTCTTTGTAGATATATGAATCAGGACATCGCAATCCTTCATTAAAGTTGTATCTACTAAGCTCTGAAGATAACATTCTTAATAACAAAAACATCTCCCCTGGCTTTTAAAATCCACGTAACCAGACTGAGTTCATTTCCTGTTCGTTTCCCATTGGCCTACCGTCAGTACATTAAGCATGTAATTAGCATTTCCTTTAATAATTGGGATCATTGCACCTGGTAATCAGGAAAAAACCCACTGCCACAATGCTGAGCCACAATGCTGATTGTCTGAGTTAATATTTCTGACAGAGACATCCTCACCTAATTGCCATAGCATATAAATCAAAATATGGAGGCGCTGCTGAGATCACCATTACTTTGAGTTAGTTATTGCCATCCAATGCATGAAGTGTCATTTCCTTGATTCATAGCCCCTTGGTGAAAATCACTTCCATAATCACGTGTAATAACATGATCAATAGATCCATTTCTCCAAATCAACATAGGTGTTGGACTTGATGGTCAATTGTAGTGATATGATTTGCTCATCTGCGGTCGGGCATTACTCTAATAATCATGATATAACCTTCTGATAGAACGTAGTAACACTGGGCCTTTCATTGGCCGCGGCGCACTCGACAGTTTGGTCTGTATTCACAGGCAAATATTTTCCATATCATGATTCAACAAGCGTTCAGCATTGGTATGTTGTATTCCTGACTTAATATTGACAAATCCCATGTTTTGAAAGCGCACCGAAGAAGGAAGAGGAATCGTTACTGAATGTGAAGTGGTATAAAAACACTATAGTGGATCGTTTCATTTCGTTCCTAATTTTGTTCTCCATTTCAGTGAATATAAAACAGGCTGCCTTTCTGCTGTATGCATTGAGCTTGGACAACAACAGAGATATGGCAGAGAGATCGGCAGATCCATATTGATATCATATTTCATCCTCAGAGTGCCATCGATTTTCTGTGAAAATGCACAGATATATTGTGCTTGGAAATTTGTTGTTGCGGGGACAAATAGAATGAGAGACAGCGGGTTATATATAGCTTGATGCAGGGTGGAAATGAAATACGATAGCTTGTACGCTTATATAGGCAATGCCAATACCCAGGTCATATGCCCATGTAACTCTGCTAATGAATATGTTTTGCCTTGGCCCAGAGATTCGGTCCTGCAGTGAGGGATCATCCTTCTACTTTCCCATCCTCCTTGCGGTATCCAATGTCTGGGATTGATTCACGAGGCGACAGAAGCTGTGAATATTTTACATACTTAGATGGAGAGGATAGATTTAATATCTAGCCAAGCGTAAATTGTCATCTTGTGGAATTTCCTCCTGGATTGGGTAGTGTCGGAAGTGGATATACGACTTTGGAAGCTCTAGTATGTGGTGTTATTGCTTTTGTTATTTTCCCTGTCAGCCCACTTTCTAGAAACTGCTTCAGTGTTCTTTGTCTGTACCCAATAAATCCCCATAAATAATGCTGACCCGAACAAGTTTGTGAGTGTTTGTAAGTGGATAGCACTGTCATCTTTTTAGATCAAACACACCTAATTTCCCTGGCTGTGTTATTGAATATATATCTCACGAAATATGTAGGGATATTGGAGTCATTAAGTAGCGTTATCGGAATTATATTACGATGCGGAAAGACGAAAGTACGTTTTCTTTAATGGAATACTCACGAGGAACATTTATAGCCCTTCATATTGCAACATCCAATTCGCAAGGATGGCATGAAAGCGGTGAGATGAGAGAAATTTGGATAAGAATAATTTTCGATCCAAGATACCTGTGTCAATTTCCACTTTTATGAGTTGTGCTGATCTTTTTATGAGCTTCCTACTTTTAATAGTCCTGACATTAAGCAGAGGCAGGGACATTAGGCGTTTAATTGTTGTCTGGACAATGCCTTCGTTCCTTTGGATTACCAAATATGACAACGTTTCTTTACGAGAAAGAATAGTTTTAGATACAAATTTCAAAATGAATAAGGAAATATCATCAGTTTCTCCGAGTTCTCCAAGTAATCATCATTAGGAGTTGATATACACATTTAAATGAAAATAATACAACTTCGATAATTGACCACAGTAGTTGTGTTTCTCCACTAATTGAAAAATAATAGACTATTATAGGTTACGTTCAGAAAGGGAAAACCAGACAAAAATACGCTATAATTCTTTGTATCATATAGTAAGTTGATGTTCATCTAAAGTATAAGTCCACATCATTTAATATCACTCCTTCGCGGCTGTTTAGATTGAAAAATTGAATAATATTATTGTGAGTGAAATGTATTTATAACGCGGTGAAACTCCACGCTGCTATTCTCAAATCACGAATGTTGAGCCGAGATCTTTTGTGTTTACAACCCTCGCTTCGCTTGCATCGCGAACAAAAAATAGAGATTGAAAATGGTTGTTGAACATGACAGATCCATTCCATTTAGTTGTGTATGTGAGGCAGGGCGATGTCATCCTACATGATATGGCATTCTGGTAGAAACGGGGATAAAGCCTAAACCTAAGTAACACGCTCTATCCATGCATAGACGTGACATGCACATAAAATACCACTCAGCCGTTCACCACTGAATTGTCTAAAAACTAACAACCCTTCAGCAAAAATTATTACCACGAAATGCGCCTGTCTCAGGGATAAGCAATTGTACGAAATGAGGCGTTTGTATTGTCCCCAGTTGAGTTCCCCAACTCTCAAAGGGCATGCACGTCTTGCAGATGGAAAAAGATGAAAATCGAGAATTGTGTTCCCTTATACATGCACGCACCGTGGGCGAAAGCAAACAATATATCAATAAGTTCAAAAAGACCTGCCGTGCCACACATATTCCCACGCAGTCTTCGATACGATTCTATTTAGATTCTGAAAAGTACTGTTGTCATGTGGCGTCCTACTGTGAAGGATGTAGTCATAGTGGGTGCATACATGTATGTAGAGGTAGGTAGGTAGGTGGGAGGGTTTGCCACTCCAGATCACGCTCCCAATCTCTTCCACTCAATGCATGTGTGAGTGACTCGGCGTGCATCTATACACGAGCACCTCGGCAATCACTCGCGTGTCAGGCAACGTTTGCCCACGTCTAGCTGTGGTTGCACATTAGCATTAAATTCATGTTAGCCTGCCAGAATCAATCCAGAAGAGGTTTTAATGAGCTTCCTTTGTAAGGGGAACTTTCATTAAGTCGGTCATTCGTTAGTAATCACAAGCCCCGTCCGCGTCCAAGACAAGCATAATTGAGCTAATAATCAAACTGCCAAAAAAAGCCCAGGCACTTGATTCCACGTGCACCAGCTAAGGTATTTTATACCAAGTCACAGGCAATTACAAAGCCTTGTCCTGAAGTGATTTTATTTCAGATGCTAATTGATTAATTTGTGACCAAACACTGATGATCTTGAGGGGGAAAGGGGAAAAATAACGCTCTGAGACACTGCTGATTTGTATCTAAAAATAACCCGAGGATGTGATTTGTGGCCTCAATACAACCCAGGAAACTGGCTTGTATCTACGTACATTCTGTAAATATTATTTCACCCATTTCATAAAAATTGCATCAGACCATCGACAACTTCTATATAAAATTAAGTTTTTTTAATGTCAAGAACATGAACAAATGTCAAAAACATTCTTTTGTCAATATTACTTGCTTCGATTTCCCACGCAAAGCCACCATTAGTGGCACTAATTGAGATCAACTGACATGGTCTTACCATTATAAGTCCCGGGTCATTCCTTCATATGTATAGCAATCAAATAACCGCATCATGAAGCATAAATAATAGCAAGGATAATTAAACTGCTTATTTGTCCCAATTAGCTAATTAGGTAAATTTACTCTATAACAAAACCTGTATAATCACCACACTCCTCAATAGTTCATCCCGGTCGTAAAGCATTTAATCAAAATTTCCTATGAGCGTCTGAGTTTCATTTCCAAACATACCCATGCCTGTTAATTCATAAGCCAACTCTCTTTTATTAACCCCGAATATAATTTATACATACTATGCCACTGGCAGAGGTTGCTTAAGTGCATTCATAAACTTAAAAAAACTGGAACAACATACAATATTGTTATATTGCACTTCTGCCCTAATAGGAATCATCATGTCGTGATAGACCATGCTTAACAAGCTGCAGGTTGCAGTAAAGAGGTTTTCCATTGCTTCCCTTGCACTCATTTCATGCCAGGGAGGCAGGTGTGTTTCACAGCGGACCCAGTGCATATGGCTAAAGCTGAAACAGTTGTATATGGCTTCAGATTTGTCTAAGCTGCTGTAAATGACACCGCGGGAGTAGTCATACTGTCTTGAATAGTTTAGCAATAGTATGCATCATATATGATACAACAATGTCTTTATGCATTATACCATACATTATTATATTTGTGTGTATTTTTCTGTAGTAGGCTATAACATTTCATCTCCTGTGCGTGCTTTATAAAATTAGGGCATCATGTCAAATTTTATATCATTTGGATGAATTTCAGTCAGAAACCTTTGATAAATTCGAATGATTGAGTTGAGCCCCTGAATTGGGCAAACATGTTTGATCTACTAGCAGGCACTCGTACAACTGCATGCTAATAGAGAATCCATCTACTTCATTTCTTATCCCTGAAAGCCTTGATTATATTATATTATGGTGTTCGCAGGAGTGTGAAGAGCCCGTCGTTTTGTATATCCAGAGCGTCCATAAGTAGAAGTGGGAGACTTTTACAGTTTGCTTATAGCTTTATTTGACCGCCATGTCGTGACGGCTTATATTGTTACACGTACAGTGTTAATGGAGGGAAGCATGCCTATGGGCAATGAATATGTAAATGCTCATGTATCACTGGGTGGATGTGGCGCTTGTGAAATTTGATGAACTATGTCTGCCACGAGGAGGCGCCTCAACTTGTGCTCTTTAACTCGAGGTTTTTTGTCTGTTTTTTTTCCGTTTAGCACATTCGAGGAAGTTTTTCTAAAGCTGTTGCGGTGGAATCACGCTAGGGGAGAAAAGCTATAAATACGCCTGTCCTCAAGGGCTTAATGGATCTCGCATTTCTCCGACGTTTCAATCATTCCAACAAAGTAACTGACCAAAACCAATCGAATTTGATCCCGGAAGCCCGGCCTGCGCCTTTGGCCCTTTCTCCGACCTGTCGCGCTCTTCCGCCCACCAATCGAGCTGACTATTCACGAATTCTAACGATGAAATCTCCGACTTCCCGTCTTCCATGGGCTGGAAAATTGACAGCTAGTTGGGCAGCGTGATGCATTACCAAGATGGCTTCTCTGGGCTTCTCTGGTACCTAGGCATCCTGCCTCGAGTACATCGAAAGCGAGTCAACACGTTTCGCAAACGACTTTTCTGACCCGCGACCATCGGTGACAGCCGGAATGCAGCGTTAGCACTCCTTGGCATCCCAGCCACGTCTTGACTTGACCACAACACACATTCCCCGCTCACAACAACCATCGAGCTTGTAGATGGGTCCGGCTAGGTCCATGAATAATATTCAAGAAAGGAAGGAGGGAGAGATTTTGGAGGTGGTGGGCATCAATGGTTGTGTACCTTCAAATCTTCACCATCTCAAGGGCTATAAGCTTTCGCCCCTACAAAGAATACGGGCAAATCCTAGAAAAGAGGGGAAATGGTCGCTGGTCAAAACCATTGAATGGATTTTAAAAGCCCAGATCAAGCCTGTAATAACGCTTTGATTGTGTGGGTATAAGAGTAGCGCTGTGGTCTACACTGCTGGTTTTGGACCCAGAGGCATGAAGTGTTGTGGGTTCAAACCCCTCTGTGGGCACCGTTCTCCTCCATGCACCGGAGTGTTTTTCTGCCAAAAGTTGTGATCAGCTATCAAAGGCCAGCGGTATGTATATAGCTTCTGAGGCACTAATCACTCGCTAAAGATTCATTGGTAACTATTATTTGAAAGAGTATCGTATAGCACCCGTTATAGCGTGTTTCCCCCAACATTAAATGGTAGTATAATATAACCCAGTAGGAAAACTAGTTAAGAACTACGCAGCCTGCAACATCAAACACACAAATTGTCATTGGAGAAGCAAATTGATACGAGTAAAAATTTTCTGATTTACTTTGTAAAAATCACATGTATACATGAATATAATATCAGTATCAATTGAAAAAATAACTTAATATGACATATATATATATATTATATGCATGTATATAAACTGATCTAATATCTGAGATATATTAAGATTCAGGCAGCGAAATCCAGCCGTCCAGCCGTATATACAGCGGAATATTACATTCAAGAATAGAAATTTGCCCCATCTATATAATTATATATATGTCTCAACATACAAGCATGGATACGATTCGGTATCGGAGAGGATTTGGAATGCCAGAGTAGGCTAACAGGAGGAAGAGAATGGAAAGAAAGAGAGCAAATGTGAGAGATACAGTGGAAGAGCAAGAGAGAAATAGCCCTGAATTCGGGAGGCACAGGACAATTTAAAACCTAATCACAGAGCCAGTTTTGACAGATGTCTGGCGTAGATCGATACAATTCCCCAGACGCGAGCGGAGTCCTGAGTTCACCACTGAGCAGCGCTTGGACATTAGAAGCGAGCAAAAGATAACCCCCTCTCTCTGATCACTCTGCAACAAACTGGGTGCAAAGCGTCTCTTACGATATCAATCTCAATCTAGCGTTTCCTCTCTTCTCTTACTCTCTTATTCAAAGACTTCCTCTTTCTTAGCCAAACTTTCATTGCCTTCATGAGGTCTAAGTCATTTGAACTATTAACGAAAAAAGAGCTGGTAATTATTTAACAATGCTTGTGATTCCAAATTAGTCTATTTCTTCGTGATGTTGCTTTTTTTGCTGGCGAGGAAAAGCTCTACAATCCTTACCCATGTGGTAACTAAATGTAGAGAGCTAGGCTTACTACTGAAGTGAGGGGCATTGCCCTTACGAAGAAGGGTCCTTTTTGGGGAGGTCATTTGGAGCGTGTCATTGGCTGCAATGGCTGATTGAGCGTGACAATCGAGGATCGTTACCACAAAAGGACCTAATTGTGCTCCGAGACATAATGTTCGGGATCAGATTGTGTACAGCTTGATTGAAAGCCCACACATACCAACGCCTAAATGTACTTCGAACAGGAAAATGAGCGGATCATGTCTACCGAGGAGTGAGAATATCACGCTGTCTAGTCTCCTGGAATAAAAATTGACTGGCTAAAGCGTTGCACGAATACTTTTCCATCTATTTCGGCTATCAAAAAAGGTTTATATAAGGCATTGTGCCACACGCAAAGAGCTATTTCGGTTAATGTATTTTAAAATTGAACTATACCTTAATAAAGTGGACGGGGAACCGCGATATTTGAAACGATGATACCAAATATAAGAACAAGTTTAATCATTGGTATATTCGTATCCGAGTATTTATGTTAGTATGGCCCGTTCTGTTATAAAAGATGATCTGTACCTGTACTGAGAAAGATATAAAAACTTAGGTAAACGTTCAAGTAATTACGATTCAATATTTTTTTTATTAACTTAAAGGTCTGTAACGAAATATTGTTGTGATTAATTTATATTAAACTACCACTGAGTTCAGTTTACGTTATGCCTTTAATAAATCTCATAAATCCGTTCTATACATTCAAGGACATAGTATTACAGAAGGCATTGAAATAAAAATATATTCGACAAGCACAATGCATGATAATGTTCTTTACACGTACTGATATTTAGGACAACACGTGCAAGGTACTATGATTTGGTTATACTCACTATAACCTTATTGTCCCGATCAAAGTTCAAATGCTATGATGCAATGAACATTTGAATTTGCGCTTTGATTATTCACACATGTATTAAGCCTCTGAAATGCTCTGACATAGTGAAACACACTCGACCTAGAACTACCTAAATATATCTACAGTATTAACCCAATGCCATAAAAAGTATATTTCCTGGGGATATATATATACCAACTGAAATACTTTATTTACTATTGAAAAATGGCCGTATCACTTGAATTATAGTTATTTTCCACCGTGCATGGTTCCTTTGCCAAGGTGGCATAATATAAAACTCCAAAACCTGCCCATTTTACAGAAGCTGGTCACCCAACCTATCATAATGCTTTTGGATAGCATCCAAAGCATCGTGAATACGAAGGGGTGGGGTGGGGGTGGGGGGGATGGGGGGGAGGAGTGAGGGATACAGGCGCTTCGCCCTGCGTTCTACCGAGGCAGAATACAAAATTTCAGGCAGTGTGTTCCCTGCCTAGATCTCCTTTACAAGCCAGACATCACTTTGGTTAAAGTGTCCATGAGAGAGATGTCTTTGATTTTAATATTAGTAGATAGAGTTAGGGAAGGACGAGAGAGGGGATAGGGCGGGAAGTACGCCGATGTGTTCAAGCCTGACCCATAACGCTGATTTGTTTAGGGCTAAATGATGTTGTGCAGCCATACGCCTTGCCAATACCCCATTATCCCAAGCGCCTCGGCCCGATGGTGCAGCGACCATCCCCCCATCCCCTCCTAATTTGAACAGTGTCTTGCTTGAGGGCGTTGCGAATATTGCGTCCAGTGGACCATAAAATCAGATTATACGAGCACTAAAATATCCACCAAAGATGTTACATCTCCCATCGGACGAAGACACCATCGATTCCGGCGTCATTTCTTGTCTTATTTGGAGCTCATTTGGGCTACTGTCTATCTCCCAAGGCTAAATCGTGTATGCCTTGTTAAACTTCATGAAGTGCAACAAAGTGTTATGCAGCACAAGGCAGGCCACGCATATGTTGAGGAAAGGACCTCGGGGATCATCATTCTTAAACATTTGCTCATATCAACAATCATATTGCTGGAAAGTTAAAAAAGATTATGATTCTCATCTCGCGTTTGTCATTCGGAAATTAATATTTCCTGTACATGCGTCCTGTAATTTAACAACTATTGTTTTTTGAAACCATTAGGGGAGTATTAAACTAAAGGTCATTTTCATAAGGATCTTCTTAAAACTCGACAAAACACAAGTTTGGGGCGGAGGGTAAAAATCTTGAAGTAAAGCAGGGCTCTTTATCTCACATCGATGATCTGATTTGGACACATGTGTAGCTGTCCTTAAAATGTCACAATGGCCTTAATGGAAGTAAAAATGTGCATCCTTTTTAAAAATGGAATATACCTCGGGCGGCACAGGAGACCATTTAGGAAGAGTCGGACGAAAGAAGCATCTTGTATGACTGTTACATCTGTAAACGAAACCTGCTCGGGGACATTCCGCGGAAGGCTTAATGCAACAAATTCCTTTGCTTCCCACAATTCCGTCCCTTTCAATACCTTAGTTTCAGTTTCCCTGTCTTTTCCAGGACAAGGAATCAATCCGGTAATAATACCCCTTTGGGTTGGTTTTGTACATGATTTTAGTTTTTACCGGAGTGTACCGTATTCCCGACATTCGCGAAGAACCATACTTGACTATATCCAATGGGAGTGATGGATGGAAGTTATGAATATTCAAAGGTTACCATAAAGTGATGGAATGAATGAATACGGAAACTTGGCAATACCCTAATTGGTGATAACACTTAATTCATTGTAATTTCTCTCAAGTGAAATTAAATTGCGCAAGAAGTTCCCCCTGAAATAAACTTGTGGGTATAATGATCATTCAATAGCTCCTAGCTTGAGGTGAGAGTAGCTCCCATATTGCCTAGACTACATGTACTCCGATTCATCAATATACCCTAGTCACAAAGAGCTGCTCAAGATGACATCTCAAAAGCACAATATGCATGCTTAGTGCCCCTTCCTACATTGAAGTGGCTTCATGTGCACCTCATAGGGGAACAATGAAGACAATAGTTCCTTCAGGAAGGTGATTGGGCAGGTCCTCTGCCAGATATCTCACCAGCCACCCCCCTCCCCCTTCCCCCTCCCCCACCCCCATAACGCCTGGCCGGTCTGAAATACCCTGGAGGGGGATCCAAAGGTAACTAGCTTTCTGTCCTCCTTTTTATAGGCTCTCCTCGGATAAATAAGTATTCAACAGGGATCTCCTAGTGACGTAATAAGAACCGGTGCGCCTGGCCAATGAATACTAGTTTTACGATGGTGTTTTCAAAATGATCTCCAATTTAATTACTCGAGATTAAAAAAGGGAAATGAGGAAAAATTGGCACGCCTTCGTCAAAAAGTGAAAATGCTCCAAGGGGATACCTAGTGGGATGTGACTATCATTTTGAGGCTTTGCTCCCGCTTTAACAAACTGCAGACAAAAATACCTCGCCATGCAATGCTTGGATGTGACTTGGACAATAATTGTGGAACCTTTCATTTTCTTAAAACATTTCCTCGGTCATGCCTCGCCGAGGGACCAAGGCCAAACACGTCCGTGCAACAATCATGCCTCTTTAACACACTTGCTCGTTCTTGTAAGCAAACCTCCTTGATGATAGGCTTGATGTCAGGGGTGGAAGAGAAGGCATGCTTGAAGTTGCTGTTACAAACCAGGCAGGATTCTGTACCAAAGAAAGAGCACCTGCTTACTTGAACGAATCCAAAGGATTCATTAGTGTGGATCGGATAGCCTGGGATCAACCCTTTGCTTGGCGTTCTCCGCCCAGATTTCAGCCATATCAATCTAGTGCTCAGTCTGATAGGACAGTCCACCTGCCTCGCATGTGGTTAAGTCCATAAAACCAGTCTCTTCTATACGGCATATTAGTTTGGCTTTAGTCGTGCTAACAATGATTTCCGTAGGTGGCTTAGGGCCTGGCTTGGGTCACGGTGAAGTCGGTTTTAACATATTGCTTATTTCCCTTCTGTAATACACCCGCTATATATGGGGAAATAGCGTCCCCAGTTCACCATGGTTCGCGTACCTTGCCTCGACAAATATGCCTCATTTGTCTGCACTGCTTTTGATTTATTAAAATATAAGTGTCCGATTACAGGGGACACAGTAATCTCCTCTCTCCGGCGAAGGTTTAGGGAGGATGTCGGTTAACATATGCATGTAAGAATAGATACGGAAAGAAGCTGGCTGACGTATTGCACAAACTTGGCCCTTTTAGCTACAGATTAAAAGAAGTTACCGCACAGAGTCTGTCTCCCGCTCCATAGATCCTTCACATTAACTCAATTCTCTATGCTGCTGATCGTATCAAACGTACGAACAATCATTTCAAACCTTTTTTAAAACAAGAAATCATTTCGGCTGTAAAATGAAATACAAAGAATTTCCATTTGAGTTGGCGTGAAATCCCTATGGAAAGAAGATAATAGAGGAAAACATCTCATTTTTATTTGGCTAGCGTCATCTCCTTGAACGAACTAGATTGCATCTGATTTATCCAATTTCACATTAGATATCGGGTCAAGAAAGACCAATCTGTGTGCTTTCTTGTTTTTAATTGGAGCCGACCGAAATCGAGGGCTTTCTTGTTTATATCCATCATTAAAGTTGTCACATAATAATTGAAGGTGTTTCAATGTAAGAAGAATGTAACAGGGGGCAATTGCATGCTTTATTTTTAATTTCATAATGGAATTGGTGTGTCCTCCTATGATTGTTTGACAGTCAAGAGAATTAGTTCAGAATGTTTGGTTTATATGCATCTTGTATAATGGCTTATGTGAAACAAATCAGAAAGGTCCTTCCAAAGATTTAGACATATATACTAAGAAGACTTAATAGATATCTTTTATCAAATTAGTTATATGTCCCTTCATTATAACATCTGGTATTGGAAAAGTAGGTAGTGGAACACGTTTTAAATTGCAATGTAAAGACCGAATAAATTTGGGGTTATAACCCTAAAAAGGAACAGAAAATGCAAAACGACGATAATTATTGAGAAAATGAGTCCATCACATTGTGTACCAATGATACTGTATTATTCCCCGTTCGCTGCTCAGGATGAACAATTCACTGGTAGTTAATCGGTCATATTTAGTTATATACATTTAGCTTCTCTAGTATGATGGATGAAGGTGGGACATTTATTTTGTTATCTTTGGGATGGTCTGTGTATGATTACTTTCCCCAAGGCATTGCATCAAGAAGAAATAGCAATTCATTCATGGTCCCCAGCCTCACGGGCTGGAATATATGTCCCATCTTAATTATGGCAATTGAAAGAAGTAATTTTGTTGCTGGCTTAGAATGTACCTCTCCTCTTTTGTTTTAAGACATGCCTTGCCATCATCATTTATGCATTTGCTCCCAAAGGATTTTACAGGGAGTCCAGGTGGAACTTTAAAGATGGCTTCTTAAGAGGGCCCAAATAAAAGGGGTCAGATATTGATTTATCTAGGTAGCCCGGCGATCCAAATGTATGAGAGCGATTTTGTTATTTTTACAATTGATAAGAAATATACGTTTCTAGCTAAGATGTATTGAGCCAGGATTTCGATGTAAAGCTTATGGCAAAACAGTTTTCTAAACAACAGAGAAGCGGTCTATCCCCAGGGTCTAGAATAGTAGCATTTAGACAATCTGCAGACCAGAGATGAAGAATAGTTTGAGCACCTTGCCTGACTAACCTCTCACGGCCTCTCAAAATGCTATCTTCTTACATCCAATCGATTCCAGGCACAGCAGTAGCTGAGCTTTCCATTCTGATTCATGTTTTCTTTCGCACTCCCCAATATAACTATTAGGATGGACGTTTATTGTAAACCCATCTTGTAATAATGAAGATGAACTATCGTGCGTTTATGAATATACCTTTCTGAAGAACCTACTACTGATAGTTTACGACTGGAATATTTAGCATGTGATACATTTTGAGAATAGTTTTTGTTTTTTAAGGGAAACCTGAAATCTCAGATTGATGTCTTCAAGTATATCTGATTCGTATGCCTGCTATAAAAGGTACGATGAACGACTTTCTACAACTTAAGTTAAGGTTTTTCCACAACACTCCTCTTATAAATGTGTTAGGACCTTCTGCTGCTACCCTTTAAAATTTCAGAACTGGAGGAACCGAAGATCTTAAGTACATCCAGGCACGTGTTCCACCCAGAAAGTATATAAAACAATCAGACATAAGAAGGTACGTTTAAAGTCCGTCTTATTCATACCACAGTTGAAATAATTTTTGCCAGCAGGAAATGCATAGGTCTCTGAGGAAAACGGTCTTAATTGCAACACATTGTATCTGCGACAATATTATCTTTACATTGGCACAACAAGGGCAGGGATAACTGCAGTGGGTGCGTTTATAAAACCTTGCAGAATGTTTTATATCACAGTCAAGTTCTCCAAGGAGAGTACTACTGCACTTTTTTTCATTCAGTGTTCACTCCGGTTTTATATTGCGCTATTATCTGCGATGAAAATCGCAATTAAAATGAATACTTCTCTTGAAGAAGCTCTCTTGAAGAAACACCTACTGCTAGAATACGGAAAGGTTAAAATGGAAAGGACGCTATATTGAGTTTATCGCTAACCCTGGTATAGAAGGGCTCTAATTAGCAACATAGTTGGATGTCTACGGTGTATTCCGTGCTTATTACACTCCCATCATTGGTCAGAATACATTTATAGAATCGGCATACATACTCCTATAGTGGTCGATACTCGTTTCATAGCCGTGGCAATTATCATACTATAACATGGGAATTGAATGTGTGCGTGTCTGTGACCCAAGAGAAGCACTTTTGTCATTCAGCAACTGCTTTGTTTAGCGGTTTCATCAGAGAAAAATATCTTTTCTGCAATATAGTGCTCTCCGCGCGCAGATCATTTCGGAGCTAGGAGAAAAAAGGGATGGATTGCATGCAAACAAACTATTCTGATGTTTGGACTTGTTGGTTTGCTTGCCAGCTTGGCCAATGCATTTCACGGCTTGAATATTGCTGCTATCATAAGGAATCATTCTTCCCTTCATCCCATATATAGTCTACGTGCATATACATCGCCAAGTATAATGTTTTTAGTAGATTGCACGAATGTATACAACAACCAATTCAGCAGGTTCTCCCATATCGGAGGGTCCTATCGAGGATGAAGCGAATATGTCTTCCGAATAAGTATGGCATATTTGAGCTATTGATTGTATTCAATTTTATGGAATAGATAATACTTTTGGTAATAATCTGGTTACTGTGGGGCTTCTGTGAAGAAGGTAGGGTGGTACAGTGTGAGATCGTGTGATTTAAATGACCTGGATGGATATTTATATAACCTTAGCTTCCATTGGTGTTTCCAATATCTCGAGCGCTAACCCTGCATTTTCTATCTATGTGCTATTAATAATAGAACGTCGTGAGTTATCGTTATTATTCCATAGGGCCGATATTGCTTTTACACCGTCGCTATACTATTCCCTCAGTTCTCGGCTATTTAAAGGTCAAAGATGATAATATGACATAGAGACGTGTACCTACAAAATGTTAATCAAAAAGCCTCGGTGCTCTCCTGCTTCTATTTGATAGCATGTCTATTTGAAACTAAGTGCGACGAGGATAAAGGGCCGTGGGATTATGAATGTTCATGTATCCAAACAGAGAGGTATATAATATATTCCTGATCTAAAGAATATGTGGAGACTCGGAAAAACCGTTCCATGGTCTTCTATCAAATAAAGCAACTACTGTGGGTATGAACCCCGCGAACTTTACCAAAAATATAGGTAACCAGGCTCATTTCAAGAGCAGAGCGTATAATTGACTCTATGATTCGTCTCCTTTTGCCTTACTATGGTAATGTTGTGGGCTTAATATAGTTCTACGCCTCTCCGCTAGTACCGATGGCATGGCCTGTGATTTAATGAAGCTATATGCAACGAATCCATGGGTCTTGGCATCGACCGAGATTACACGCGATTATACGAGATTTCAATGAATATTGATTTGCAGGTTTGACCCGAAGTGTAGGGGGATGCCCCTTACACCATAGAAAAACAATATTTCACGCCTATTGGTCAGGTGATCTGTGGGTGGATAAGAAGTCAATACCCGCACATGAACGAAGTCAGTGAGGTGCACTTGAACTATATATTTATATATATATATCTGAGATACACACATTAATTACATCAGCCTCCTTCGCTCCAATCTCTTTATTTTATTCACCACCATACTCTTGTTTATGCGTGATTCAACGATATGTACAAATTGTTCACATTTGTTCACCTTATAAATACTTACACACACACACGGAGACCAATCAAGTTTGTCAAATTTGAGATGTGTACCTTTATTGTTGGTAAATTGTACATAATTTTACAATGCATGTGATATGGAGAAGATAATGGAAGTCCTCGGGCCCCGTTTGATAATGAAAAAGTACTGAAAGTTCTTGTATTTTAAGCTTTATCATGAATATTTATAATGTATTGATTATCATATTTGCTGGAACAGATACATACAGGCGTTTGATCTAATATGTCATCTTGATCGCCAAAATGATTAATTTATTTATATTTTAAAAGGCCCGGAGACATGCACTTCCATGCAAGGTGATGCAAGGTATCTGATATATCACGTCTCTTCTATGATCAAACCAGATGGTGTTGTTCCCAATCATGGCCCCCTTTATAGGTTCTTTCCGTAGACTCTGCCATCGAAGGACATTCTTGTCTGCTCTGATATTTTCTTTATGTGCCCCATAACTCCACCGTGGTATTAAAACAGGATTTCGAGTGACAGCTCTTCCAGATTGTGCACATCTTGTCGGTGATTCAAACCAGCATTACTCCATACGCCCCATGCACATTATGAAGCCATATTATGTTATCTCTAAGATGCTAAAGTGGCGAAAGAACAGGTTTTGACATTATAATAGGAGCAAATCTGGCAAAAGCGTATCGAGCCGGTAATCCTTTCTGTAAGGATCTGTCTACATTTTATCTGCCTAATACCACTAAGGCCTTCTATATTTTACCCTCTGGGGTCAGAGACGTGTCAACCTTTGAATACATCCCTGTATCCTGGCTGTCTCTGCTGTCACTTAAGATATTCTTATTTAAAAGGAGGTGAGCGATGCCCTTCTTTCCAACCAGTGAAGTTTCAATCCCTCACACCCATTTCAATAGAGGTTAAAATTAACCTAATCGTATCACGCGTGTTTTTGTTGTCTCCAAAAACAAAACGAAAGGTTTTCCTTCCAATCGCTTTACAACAGAATCGGAGCTTCTTGCTGTTTTAAGACCTTTCCGAAGTGATAAAGCATTGGCTTGAGGAAAGTGGTCCGATCCTTAACTTGGTTATCTTCTCCAAGAAGGGCGACAAGGGGAAGTAAAACATTTCTTTGACATTTTCGTTGGCCCCTACAAATGACATCATATATCAGGAGGGATGCTTTATACTCAAGTGATACGTGTGCATCTGGGATAAAACCAACCTATTGAATAGCGTGATTAGTTGGGGTAATCCCTGACAAAAAAACGAACACTAACACGAAGCACTTGCGCCCAATAATCATGAGAGGTCCTGGCTTTACCAAATGTATTGATTCTATTTGGGGAGGTTAGTCATAAGAAGGCCAGCTTAAAAGGGAGGGAATTGCTTTGATTAAAATCAGGTATAAAACATCTTTTTAGGTATTGATGGAAAACGGAGGCAAGTGTGGTTCAATCTTATGACACGTTATGTCAAAACGGAATGTGGTGGGAACAAAATAACAATGGAGGTCGACCAACTATTCAATGGGTTTTTTAAATATTGAGTTCTGCTTTAAAGGACAATTAGTAACCTGATGAATAGGCCACAGAATGGCAATACACATTCACAGACCATGAATATAATACCATAATACCATCTTTGTCACATATTATCTTCAATAACAAAAGCAATAGTCTTCATATTCGTGAATTAACAATCGCCTTCTCGAATATCCTGAGGCTCGTGCAACCAGATACTCACTGTTAATATGCAGAATTTTCTAAGAGTCTTAATTTACAAATATTTCAGGGAATGTGCAGTCAGGAGTTAGCCGGCAGTGTTATTTTGCTTTGCCAAATCGCTGCTCCTCCGTTGGAGATTCGTTTCCAATCCAGATCGAAAATAGAAACATCGTTCGGAGACATTTTCCCAGCGATTCGACCTACCGATGTTATCATGCTCCGGGCATCCTCAGCAGAAAAACAACAATCGGTAGCTTAGAAAGTGATAAGATAGGATACATTGCTCATTCACTGTCATTGTTACGTAGATTTGAATTATCTTCCCAACTTGGAGCATAATTTGGCATTAATTACAATTAAACACGGCATTGTCTGAGCCCTTTTCTTGCCTGATTGCACTCATCATGATAGAGAATAGGCTGAGAGACGAGGAAATCTTTGTTTCTCGCTTCAGGGATAATAAAGTTAGTGAAGGGAATATTCATGTAGATATTATACCAAAGTTCTTTCCTTCATGATACAGGAATGACTTGTCAGAATCGATCCTGGTCGCTCCACTTAACTTCAAATCTAACTTTTATATGTCAGTGTATTGATACTAATGGTAGCTGAAATGATTTAAAATGAAATAAAACTATTAATATTGATTGAATGATAACTTTTATTATCAGGGGGTAGGCCTACTTTTCTAAATTTATCGGGTTTTCAAGCCAACCTGTTATAATTTGGTACTACATTATTTCCATGCAGGTACAATATAAGTCGATAAATAATTTGTATACTATATATTTTATAATCATACTTGCATATCTAACAATGTAGTATACCTTTTATAGTAATATTAACTGTTGTCCACAGAACAAAAGCATGGGTCTCCATGCTATGGTTAGCATGATGCATTTTTGCGCTATTATATAAACGTACCAACTATACATTATGGTAATATAAAACGATGCACGTGTTTCATGATTGATGAGCTCTAAATACTACAGCAGAGCATGTGGGATCATATTGCCAATAGGAAGATAAAGAAAGTGGTTCACCTCGAGAATTTGGTTCATATACCGAGTCAACCCTACGTAATGATTTCAAGTACGTATCAAGAGGCTGGAGTAGGCAACCGTACGCAGACTGCCTAAGTTTGGATATACCTGGTCATAGAAAATCTGCAATTACCAGAACGGGTCTAATAACTCTGACAATACCAGAAATATTCTCTCCGCAAATCGTCTTTGGCAGCCTAATCCATCTAGTTCTATGATGAAACACAGGGAGAAGGCGACTTGACATTCCTATCAATCACTGAGACACATAACGTATATATTTCGCTGTATGTACAGAGGCAGAAGGCCTGAGTGATTTGTTTCCATAGACAGCGTGTTGCATTTTTACTACGTTGGCTCGAATTCTACAATCTCTAATGACATACATAGCCTTGAATTTCTGTGCATCTATATAGAACATTTGATGTGTTTTTCTTCACTTTTTGGAGCTATAATGTTTCGAATTGAAAAAGGACTTTCAACCGAGACAGATAGTGCAAATCACCTTCTGACCATTGAATAATTGATACCTCTATGATATAGTAAACATGTTAATATTTTATTCTATAAAATATGGCAATATTAGGAGTTATCACATACATAAAGGTAAAACGTGCACGTTCCCCACCAATGACCCTTATTGCACTATTCTAGGCAGCGCAAGTAAAACAAGATAAAATGTTTTAAGTCAACACGGGCGGAGTGATGGTCTACACTCAACGCCTCGATACTGCCACTACACCTCTCTGATGCCTTATTCAGGCATGGGAAGCATCCCAGGTTTAATGTGATCTGCCCTTAGGGGATTTCCAAGGTAACATGACTTCTCCACCAATCATGAGATCCAAACGCTGGCCTCATGTTCGTGGCAATATAATTCCCATGCATACCCCAACGTATTTCCTTCAAGCACCATTAAATTGCCTTTAGCTATTGGGCTGGCTTCCAGCACCAATTTAAACATTCCTTCATTCTTCAAAACTCTTCGTAGCACTTTAGTTCTCGCAGGAACAGCAGTCAATGGTCATGTTTGATGGGAAAACAACTTTTTGTCATTTGATCAAGGTGTGATGTTCACGGAATATGTTATGAACAATGGGATATCTTATAGATTCCATTTCAGAGAACCTGTGAAGATCTCTCAGATAGTTACTAAAAGGATTTCTAGCATCAGGAGAAGACCGACTAATTGGCAGGAAGCTACCTAACTTTCAAGATAATATGGATTCTACCTATTATAATTGTTGGCACTACAGTAATCCAATTACTTGAAATATCAGTTATCGAACTAATCAGGATCCCACTCACAGACGCTGCAGTCAAACCTTTTATGCAAGAAATTCTTTTTGACAGAAGCAAATAATCATGATCAAATCAAAGCCAACATATTAGTTCGTTGACAAAAGTGCGATTTCAAAACTCCAAAATCTATTTGTTGGAATGGCGAACAATGTATGGGGAGGTTAGGATAAAAATTGGATGGAAGATATTCATCTGACAGTCTTGCTTAGCTCCTCGCTTCCAAATGAAAACCAATGCCCGGTTGAGTGACACTATCTCCATATTGCTATGTATATTCGAGACCAGATCGGACGGCTACTCCGTGCCTATACTGCTAGCTTGTCCAATAAAGTCACTCAAACTGGCCCACAGGCTGGTCAATCGCCAAGGTCCCAAGAGAAATCATAATAGTCTGGTAATATTGGAGATTGGTTTGCAGCATATGGTCATAGATGTGGCCAGAGGCTAGGTGCTATGACCCCTTGGTTGGCCAAGAATTTCCCAAAATAACATCCCGAAGGATAGTTCGCCCATTGATGATCTTTATAATTGTCTATAAAAATAGACTACAAGCCAATGCCTGTATGGATCGCCATAATCACTGTTTATGATGAGTATTTTATGACAAACCCGAATAATGTAAAGCCAACTATCGCTTGTTTCGGATAGCTATAATAATCTAACATGTTTATTTGATGTGCCAGGGTATACCATGCAGGTCCTGGTCTTTAAAAAAAGATTACCACCAAAAGGAAAAGCCATGGGATCCAGACATATATAGGCTTCATTTGAAGAAAAAGACAGACACAGAAAATAAAGTCCTATTTATAGTAGCACTTATCCTCAAAGAGTTGGACAGGTCTAACAGCTGACGCCCTTTATAAAAAGAATCTTAAAGCCCTGACCACAAAGGTCGCCATGACGTCTTCCAGTAAATGGCGTTTGGAGACTGACGATGAAAATTGCTCCAGACAATGTATGCTCATGAAGAACCATATATTTCAAAGCGGCTTCAACAATAGTAATGGATTGAAACCTCAAGAGGAACTCCTTCTTTTGAGGCCTTAGTATCCTCATAAATATTGTCCCGGAAGGAAACCTCGCCTAAGGAATGGACCGACTTCGTATGAGCCAGCATTCCTGAATTCCCAATATAGGAAGATGGAGATAAGAACACCAAGCCTTATCAGAGATGCAGGCAACTCGTCGCCTCTGATATTGGTAAGGTATATAAACCATGCAAGCCGGTAGATGTCAGATCATATTCAGGGGAATCCTTCTGGGTGAGAGGCTGATGATATTAGGACTTAGCTGGGCCAGTGGTCTAATGAGATAACACCGCCTTTTCAAGAGAAACACAGTCCCTTTTCAGTATGATACAAGACAGTCAAAGCCATTTGTCTTGATGCATGCACATATTGGTTTCTGCATACAAAGCAGTGTCGAAAGGATTTTACCCATTTCGATTCCATCCTAAGGCTGGTCTGCAAATAAGGTTTAGTGCTAACACAAAGCGGACTAGATCTGGTTTACTGTCTAACATAGGAAGGCCATTCCACGCTGGTTGCAGGAGCAGTAGAAGAACTTCCCGGTCGAGTTAATTTTACCCTATGGCTGTCCACGTATACAGACATTTTTACCTCTCTTTTCTCCTCGAGGCCTGCCCTTTCATTTCTCCGTTTGCCTTTAGCTTATATGTATACGTTCTCTTATTCCACTCATGGTAAAACTATTCCTTTCCTATCAGCAAAAGGAATATGGCGATTTCACTAATCATAGTTTTCCCACCATGGAGATAGGAGAGGGAAATGGTTAACGTGAAGACCGTCTATAAAAGGCTGACACTTTCAGGAAATATAATTTAAGAGTACCCACGGACTCACATGTACTGATAAGTAACTAAATGGCAACATAATGACGAAATGTTCTTCTAGGTGCCTTCTAAATTGGACGAGGAAATCCCGCCTTCCATACATTTCGGCTTTCCTGCCGGTGATTTATAAATCCTTCTCGATAATTGGACCTGGGTATCTTCCAAATGCCTAGTTAGAACATGTGTAGTTGGCCTTACTTAATAGTGTTTAAAAAACGTCGCTGTGCATTCCTTGGAAGCATGAAGCATTGGAATGGTTACACTGGCTCGCGTAGCGTGAGTTTACATTATTAGGGTTGGTAATCAATGATCCGACGCTATAGCCGATATGATTCTCGTCATGAGAGCTTGCGATCAAGCGCCGCTATCGTTACCTCTGTTTATCGGGGGGTGGGGTGAAAGTATCATTTTGTAGGATACAGAAAGAGGATATATTTCATTGTCCAGACATATCTAGTGTCCCTTTTTGTTCCGTATATATATATCGCTAAATATCGTGTGGTAATCACTAATATCATTTGTAACTAATATGTGTACCATGTGTATCATTAAAAATATGCTGAGAGCAGAACAACGATCAATGGATGCAAGACAATCTACATGTATTTATTTCCGTGAAGATATATAGGGAATTTAATAATTGCTAACAGCAGCAATTTCTACGTTAAGCTTCCCCTCTTTGGATATTAGTCATTGATCGCTTCTTCGATCTAATTTCAAATGTACACATGCGAATCTTCTTAGATTAAAAAAACGCAATCAACTTTAATTTGAACAGGAGTAAACCAGGGAATCAATAGTAATGATTTTGTTTAATTGTGGCTTTAGATGGATAGATTTGCCGTTCTAAATTATTCGCTGTATGATTGATGAGAAGATTTGACAATTAAATCATAGGAACAAAGCTAGCCTGGAGAGTGGGAGATGTTTTGATTAGATGAAATGGCATAATATTAGTATTGATATGATACATGTATACATCTTCAAGTATAGTTCCTATAGATCGAGCTTGGTTACAATAACAGAAAAGTATATCAAATTCACCAATGTATTTAATTTAGGGTATAGATTTTATACTGATATACCAACAATGCCTCACAGACTGAACATTATGAACCATTCCATCGAAATATATTGATATCCTAAGTGCTTCTAACTTGTGAATACCCTAGCCTACATTGTTATATGTCCAGCTACAAAGGCTGTCTGGGGAGAGTGGTATACTGAAAGAGCTTATACTTCGACGGTTCTAATCTCGCGCCCGCATTCAATGATATACACATTTATCACAGTTAGGCGGAGGATAGATTCAGATAAGATTCACGGTTTGCTAAATGTGGAACGAAGGGGAAAGAAAAAATGGAATTGGGCATAAAGAAACCCTCCCCTGAATGGAATTATCAGTTGACAAGATCATATTGACTTGTTTCAATCCGAGGAGGTATCAATTGTATCTTTCTTAATCCATCCCTGCGTCGGCTTTCACTGTAGTAGAGAAATTAGATATCGGCTGGCAAGACTTCCATTAATTCACTCCCAATCTATACGGAATGTATTTCATTTGGTGGAGGCTAGATAATGTTCGCAGGAAAACGTTCTCCTTGGGTGTTGCTTGCTATCAACATCTTCACGAGGATTATCATTTCATTAGATGATCCACTGCCGGCCAAACTTTCGGGGTCGGGCATGTGAGATATAGTTATCAATTGTAACGCACTATGGCGCTGTTAGGAGTCATCTCCGGAGATACTCGAAGGCAGTCGGTGATCTCCGCATTGTAACGGATCGCCCGGCTTCTAGCCACTCCTTTATGATGATTGGCAGAACCGGAAGTGGTCCCCAGAAGCGGGTTAATGCGCATGCCATCCAGTGAGTTGGTTTTATTGGATGCCACGTAGTGGTAGGAGAGGAAACCAGACAGGAATAGTGTTGGGGTGGACATAGGCAAACGCCCTCCACACTCGTCCACGCCACCGAGCGAATCTTCTAGTCTTTACCGCCGGAAGCCAAAGACTTTTTTCACAAGAACTCAAGCGGCCCCTAATGTGTGGGCAGGACTTCCGCCGGAAGCTCAGATTAACAAGCAGCGCAGTCTAGTAGTGGTACCTCAGTGGCGATCAAATGACTCTACCCTCCCAAGGTCTTTGTGCGCTACTTTTAAGCTAGCTAGTTTCAGCCTGCGACACAATCTACAACCTTTTCATAAGCCTAAGACCTTATCTTTCAATGACTCCTTCAGAAAGGGTGGCTAAAAGTTCACTCTTTTTTTCGACCTTTATGTTACTTCCATTATTGCGATGTCAGCCATGTTCAGATTTCGTTGCAGTCTACATGTGCAGCGAAGAAAAAGCTATACACCCAGGGGAGACATGAAAATCAAGACATGTTACCGCCCAAGCGCACAGGGCCGTTTTCAATGTAAGCCTCACACACAACTTTCCTCTCTTAGCCATTCTATTGAGAGATCCATCTTGAGGAAAATCCTGAGAGAAGATAATGGGCTTCTATAGAGCAGATTCTGGGGAGGATAAAAACCATTCAGCGTGGGATACATCTATTAGCAAATGGCTACATCCATAGTCCAATGATTATTTTCTGAGACGGGTCTACTTGATAATGCCAAGATATTAGGCCCCCAGGGAAGGCCTTGCTTCTCTCCAACCAAAAGGAAACTCATTACTACATTGCTTTGAAAGGTAGTGGGTCTGATTGCCCATATTGGCTTTGGTGCCCTCTTATGATATGCGGGTCAAGGGATCGGGACGTGGGATAATATCAAGACTAGGTTAGAGATAGAAACAGGAGAGACCTATAACTGGGAATGATCTGTATCAGTGGCGTGTGCATGCATGTATACGGTGGGTGTAGAAGGGTTAAGATGGAGCCAGGGGCTATGAGACAACACCATCCACTATACAGGGCCTGGTGTAATGTGCTTAATTAGATCATCCAATCAGATACCATGACGATGGCCGATATATTGATTGATGCTTGGTGTGGGAAGCTTAGGCCGGCTAGATGCCTGGACAACACGCGCTTAAAACGCCTTCATGTTTGATGTGTATGTCGATGTTGACACAGTTATGTAGATTGATCATTAGCCCTCGAGCAACGTAAGCGTGGGTCATCTCCCTCCTCCCTCCCACCTTCTGGTCTCTCCTATATTCAGCTCCCACCACAGGTTGCATCAGGGCAAAGCAGAGACAAATTCACATCCAGCCAGGAGGCAAATAACTCGGTCTGGTAGGTGAATTACAGTCACCTTCTAGATGGGGAGACAAGACTACAGTGCCCTGAGCCAGCTATACGCTGTGAAAAAAATATCACATTGGTCAATGATAGTATAATACTCAACGGTTATATTGCGACATCCCCGTGACCCTTAGGACAATATATACCAGTTAGACCGAATTTAAATACTACCTCTTTTAGAGGTATTCCGTTCATTCATTTGTATGTGACGCCATCAGAAACCCAATAAACAATCCAATTGATGCATGGGGTCAACAGTTAATCTAGGATTGAGTAGCAGCCATTGGAATAATTCGGTTACATGCACTGAAGGAATCCACAGAACCATACACAATACAGATGAGCAACAGCTAATAAACGAAGTTTACAATGGTATAAAGCCAAGAAGAACGCACATTATTGCCGTTGAAGTTAATTCAGTACTTAAAAATCACACTGCCTTTTAGCAGTATATGCAATATTTGGAAACAACATAAAAAGGTAATCTAAATCCATCTAGGCAAAAAAAACGTGGCAATGTGCTAAATCAAATTTAAGGGTGTTGAGAAGAATTCATGAAATAGTTAACCAAACCTAATTTCAAACTAATAAGATTAATGACTGGTTCCTGCCGGGAATATCGAATCATGAGTGTTTTATTTGGTTTGGGATTCATTAGGAGAGGTGATAAAAGAATCATACGAAGGCGCCCGTGGTGCTGGGGACAGGTGTCGACCAATTTGAGAAAACATGAATTCTCATAGCTACCACGTGTCCTTTATACGATGAGAGGCCTTCAGGGGTGAGATAAATATGTTGGCAGTTGTCAGCAGTTCTGGTATCTCTGCATAAAAGTATATATGTTGTTCCAAAACACTATAGTTTATTCATATCATAATTATGCTTTTTGGCTATACAGACCATCCATGTATACGTAGACGCACAAATCTGTAACTGCTGGGTTTAAACAGATTCTTTGCCCCTGTACGACCTGATGATTATGGTACTTTCGAAGCCAATATATCCTGATATGAGTCGTCAGCGATCTATAACTGCCATGAGCTACTTTCGTTTAAAACCGAGCCACTTGAAGAAAGTGCTGCTAAATGAAGGTGGATAGGAATCTATTTCGGGGTTGGCCACTTAAAAAAGTAATCATCACTTTCCTCATCTATGTCATCATTTCTGGATTTTTTCCCATTTTCCAATCTCCTTTCCCAAACCAGGTTGTTGCTTGCTGCATGGTCCTCGTAAAATATTCATAACACTCGCATAGTTCATCGATAAATCTTGCATGAATCAATTGTATTAAAGTCTTAAAGATAAAGACAAAAGAGCAAATTTATTCATTGTGGTCATTTTATCAGTGTTGCCTAAGGCTTACTGAAAAACAAGACATGTCAAATCTGCTCTACCCGTGCCTCATGTTCTAAATGAATGCGTGTACTGGTATTAACCTGGTAAATTATAAAGAGTGTAGAATATATGCCATGTATGGAATAGTCTAAATATATTCTATTTCACTTGCGTGTAGAAATTGCTTAAATAAAGGACTATTTCTTCATTCCAAGACGGCGCTGAATGTTGAGTCAAAATGTAAAAAATGTAAGCACGTTCACATGAATAGGCTCCAATGTATTCAATTATCGTGTCAAAGGAGATCCCAGCGTTTCAATTTGAATAAGTTAATGCAACATGTCCTTTGTAAACGTTGAGTTTTACCAACCAAGCTATATAATTCCCCAAGGTAACATTAGCCTGTTTGCACAAGGACCTCTCCAGCTCGCCTCGCTCCGGGATAATATACTTCCAGAAAAGGGGATGATGGGGGTAGGTTTTGCTCCGTTTTATAGGCAGTGCCTGGCGTGTTGGCTGGTCTGTGTAGAAGACCAAATAGGCCTTAATCTGCGCGACACCGGGATATAAAATAGGTCTATATGTAGTGAGTCAAAAGTTAATTATATTAATTATCAGTCATAAAGCTATAAATACTGGCAGCGGTGGGAAGCAAAAAAACTATCTGTGTTACACAAAGCAGGCGAGGTAGATCGAGTGTGAGGTTGTTTTAGCAGGTAATAAGCTGTGTACAAATAACCGGCCATAGACAAGCCATAAACGTCATGTCCTTCGATGGCGAGCGGTTGGGCAGGCTCTAAATTATATAAATGGGGGAACCAACAAAACGAGATGAGGATATTTGTCAGGGTTGGATTCTAGAGATCATTCAATATTACCCAATGGTGTTAATAATTGAATCAAGATAACTTCCATTTTGACATTGTTGATTAATAACAAACAGCAATACTGTGGAAGCTGTATGTCGGTCATATAGTATGTGGCACAGCACAATGCGCACAGCACTGAACAGATATTCGTGCAGTGAGGGCCTTCTTTCGGTCGGAGAGTACATAACGTTCTTTGTTCTCATAATGCATGACTAAGGTCCTGTAAAACATTGACAACACAAAGGGTAAACATCACATGGACTAATATTACCACAAAAACTGAGTAACACTATAGTTTAAGGCCACTTAAACATACGCAACTGCTATTGCAACAATCCTCGTCAGGTAGAAGTATCACGCTTCCAGAAATAACGTTTTTGCCACTCTTTACCAGCAGGGAAATCTTCTTACTTTACATACCTATGGTATGCGGTTCATTACCCTCCTCAATAGATATGACTAAAAGAATAATATGCCAGGCATAGCATATTTTTTCACTTAAAGTACCTTTGGGATCATTCGGCTTCTGTAAGGTTGTCGATCACACGCAGAACGCAGAAAAAGGTTCACATTATCCAATGTTTTTAACGGCTTAATACTTCTTGCTTTGGTATGGCAATATATTTCCCAAGGGTTTCCTTCTTATATACACCAGGTCTACACACCTAATGATGCCTACATAACGTGTGGCCACAGTCTCTCCAAGCCTTGGTACAATAGCAATTACGACTAATAATCCCACAACGCCTGGTCAAACTATAACGGTAATTTCTGCCAATCAAATGATAATATAAATGTGTATGAGCTCACCCTTAAGCTGTTGCCCGTGAGGTAAGCATTTGTAACACGTACTTTGAAACCCAATTACAAGTGGAACAAAGGCAATAATGCTCTGTTGAGATCCCTTTCCTTTGCAACCATACTGCCTTGAACAATTGGAATGATATCAAAGAACATTCATAATTGGCATTCGTTTTCATTTTTCCGCCAAAATCGAGAGAAGCTTCAGTTATCTCATCTTATAAATGGCACTATAATTACCTTTACCGTTAACAAAGTAAGTACATGTATTCTAAAACGACACGTGATAGTAGAAATGAGGACCAACCTAATAAATGGTGCAGAGGTCAGAGTCAAATATAAAACACCGAAGGGTTATTAGCATTTAACCTAATTATTCAGTAGGAAGGAATATCACACTTCCCTTGTTGATAAGTAGCACCGTTACTATGAAGGTAAGCTCTGGTTGACCTTCACAATCCTCATTATCTTATCATCCGAGATAAGCCCACAGTCATTGCCTCGGAGACAAGGTTTGCTCACTCTTTCGGTTTGCCCCACATTATCAATGTGGCATTGAAGTAAACCTCAGGCTAAAGCAGCACGTGCATCTAACATTGCACACACCTACATTGTTTCGGCATTGATGTCAAATTAACTGCCAAGTAATGAATCATCTATTTGTGTATATGTATCAGAGAAAAGACTATTCATGATCTCACATAAGGTAACCATATATTCAAACATTTATATAGCTTATGCACAGTAGATAAGTCAACATATAGCGCATGTGTGGGGTACATAGATTATATAATATTTACTTAAGGAAAATTAATATTTATGTGTTTTAGATCGAATTTCAATGACGAAAGCAAGGGAAAATAGAATAAAGTTGAGTTTTGATGGTCTCGGATGGGGTAGTGGTATGTGGATGAGTATGTATACATACATTACATGTGCTAAATGAAATATCCTTCTGTTATTATAAACCTTTACATATACCGTGGGAGAGTGAGTGAAATGACAGATTCTGTACAACGATCATGATTTCATATTTCAGAAATTGAAAAAATACAAGAGTGAAAAGATCCATAGCAACGAACCTAGTTTTTTTAAAAATCGGGTTTTTAGCAAAACGGCTTAACACAGTTATCGCATGCTTGTATCTGATCGATAAAGAATAATCTCACATTTCCTGAAGGGGCTTTTGAGCTACCTTATTTAAGATATGCAGTCATTCATTGTTTTCTGTTATTTTTATTTCATTAAAGGCCAAATCGTAAATACAAATATTTAATCCATTCATTTGAAAAAACGCCTTATCACACAGTGATGTTTTTATGCGCCACCTCATAAAAGTATCGATTTTTATTCAAATTAAAATAAATTCGTTATAACCACTTCTTATTATATTACTTCTCCTCAAAATCGCTACACCACTCAAACAGGTCACAATATACCTTATGTACTTCTCATAAACCGCTTCTATGACAACAATTAAGTATACATATGTTACACTGCCCCCAATTCCTCTCTTCTTATATATTCCTGTTTAACTTTCTTCTTGAAAGAATCCTGATCTTGTTCGATCCGCAGATCTGTCGGAAGCTCATTCCATCATTTTTAATTACTTTGTAGAATACACTATCCTTTTTTTTCCCTGTTTTGGTATCTTTATTTTGAGCATTCCGATACCATCATTTTCTAACAGTTCATAGTTGTTTTTCCTGCTAAATACTAACTTCAGAGCAGTTATTTGAGCTCCTTTCTCAAGAGAGAGTATACCGGAAAGAGTCTGTAACTCCTCATTTGTTCTATCCTGGCCATATGCTAGTCATAGGGCCTGGTTCCATACACTTTGGATACGTTTTGCCAGCACTTAGAATTTTAAAAATTCGAAAATTCGAGGAGAGGGAGTACATAAGTTTTAACTAAGCAGCCACATAGTTCATTAGTCATGTATTTACGTCTTCTTTTCAACTCTGAAATCTTCCATTTGGCAGTTGACATAGCCTTTTCTACATGCTTTTTACAAGATCTTCTGTTTTTATTGTACCTAGGTATTTGAACGTGGTAACTTATTGTATTTTGGTACCCATCAAGAATCGGTCATCAAAATTGTTTGAAATTCTTCTAGGCCCAAAAATGTGGTACACTGTTTTGGCTTTTGGCTGCATTAACTGTCAGTCCACTTGACCAACACCATTCAATATATTTCATAATGGAGCTGTTGGCTTTCTCATGCAGAGCATCTTTTTCTTTACAACTGCAGGGCCAGGAGACCCGGCTAAACTATGCCACAACAAGGGTTGTCTGGACTCGGTGTTTTGCTTGACAAGGCCTGCAGGCGACCTTATGGAATACTATAAGATGCCTGCAGACAGTTAGATTTTAGGATTTGATTCTATATTTTGTGAGCTTTTTAATGGAATAAATTATCATCCCTAAGTTTGTACCTTATGTTTTTCTGATCGGAGAGGCTTCCCCACTCTGCGCTATGACATCATTGCCAGTGGTCACATCTGATTGGCTCAGAGCCGCAGCAGCTGTTCTATGCTGCTTCCCTGCTCGCTCTTCCATCAACTTTTTTTTTTTGCGGCCATCTTTGAATTCTCCTCGCTTCGAATGCATGGTTTGCAAGAACTTTTTAATTATTACTCAAATCAAAAAATTACTCAGGACCATTCTTAATTAAACTTTGCTAGCCAGCTTTTGAGAGTACTTAAAGAGGTTTGACCTATGACAAAAAGTCGAGTTTTAAGGCAGCACGTAGGTGAGCAGAATACTTAAGGCTCAACCTTAATGGCAGGGTGACAGTCCAAATTTTTTGAGGAAGCCTTTGGCTTTTTTTTTCTCAAAAAAAGCGCGGGATTCATGTTTCATCAAGTATTAAAAGATTTTCTATTTTCATTCTGTTTAAATTTCCCAACCCATCTGAAAGTCATTTGATCAAAATCTTGGCAAATCATACCTGACTGTTTTTACTGTAGGGCTTCGTGAAAGTCAACATTTACCTTAATCCATTGCTGCAGTGGTAACTATGCATATATTATCGCTCACCGTTGCCTGATTCGACTTCAAAATCCTTTCTAAACTTATAGTAATACTTCTTACTAATAACTTTTATTCTAACAGCTGCAAAACATTGATAACCACAGATATATATGAAGGTCAATTTCAGCAATGCGTATTATTCGGTAAGATTTTTTGTCGCAAATATAGCTGAATGCAACTTTAAGGAAGGAGTAGCCGACCAGTATACACCATTCAATTTCATCATAGTGAGCCTCCTACGTTCTAAGTGACAAATCATTCTCAGTGTATGTATACATGTGCTTCCCATCTCATCATTTTCGAAATATCCCGTGCAACATAGCTTCCGGATATTCCATATTGATGGCACAATAAAAGTCCAAAAATTAATATAATGTTCTTCTTGGGTGTGCACATGGAGGCGTGCAATAAAGTCAGTCGCCACGCTAATGGTTCCATGATCTCTTTTTAGATATATTTCTCGAAGCTTACCTCTTTTATTCAATTCTAAGATTCCCTCGGGAAATACAGAAAATGATGAGATGAAAGCGATTTAATCAAGAACAAAGAAAATCCAATACGAGTCGAGTTATCTTTATTGTATCAGGTAGGAATTAGCCGACAGATACTGTTACTTTAATGAGAAACTTCAAACGAAGATCTCCTGTAAGATTGCACTTCATTCTCATTTGCCATAAGCAATATGTAATCTATGGTAGAAATGTCTCCTAAATTTTGAATAATATTCACAAGCCATGGATTTGGCTGGTCATTAAAAGACTCATTGGAACTGTAAATTGACAGTGAAATGTAAGGGTTCATTACGAACTCGATGTAATTGACCTTTAACTGGTAGAGAGTCGCTGTATCTAAATGATTAAGACAGTTATATCTTTTGTGCCTTTTAGTTTAGCTCTACATCATAAAAGTAGGCTGCCTCAAGATACTGCTTTCCTACGGGTTTGTGAGAGTCAGCCTTGCATACATGTCACGCTTCTTCCATTGCCCGATCTCTCTGGCTATCACTTCTCCTTTCCTAATTCCTTCTCCTCCTCTCTCCCACTTCTCCCTCACCCTTCTCTCTTGAGTCTGACTCACCTTCATCCACACACAGGCCCTCCTACTTCCCCTTTAAATCAACACCACTCAAGACGTGGAGATGCACGTCACTGATTTGAACCAGGGGGCCCATTGCCCTGCCCTAAACATGCAAATATATCTGACATTGAAGGCGCGAGGGGATGAGTTTTATGTGGACATGATTGGGATACCCACAGCCCTCAGAGCCCTCTAGAGGCTGATATGTAATTGAATGAGGACTTGCCACCAGGGGCGTACCTCCAATAGTCACGACCATTGATTGGTGGTCAATCGGCTTTGGGGCACAGCCTTCAATTGCCTCAAACCCAGGCACTGCCTCTCCCATCAACTGACAGCAGCGTTCCCCTATACAACCTCCTCCTACACCTCCTCTCTTTCCTTACTAAGCTCTGGAAGAGAGGAGGGGATTAGCCCATGTCCCCTGGGCCACTGATCAACTCAGTTCAAAGATATGTTTCCTTTTTTGTCGAAACGAAATAGCATAGGCAATGGAAATTACAGCTTAAATCGTAATATATATATGAACTCATCCATCCTCGGTTGTGTTCATTTTGAGAATGAGTTGTATATAGAATGCATTCTGCAGATATCACGAGAAGTTATTCTAACTTCAATTAGGATGATTTAGAATCTACGTACCATTCCTTATTCGATTGGCTTATATATCCAACCTCCACACTGCCACCACCATTAAATCAGTCCCACCTCCAGCAATATCAGGCCAACCACAACCAACACTATGGTTTCCATCCGGAGAAAAAACTTACAGCCATACTATGTTTCTCACCCAATCTACTTTTTAATACACAGCCTCTGAGTTCCTCCTCTCACCGGCGTCATATCGATCACTCCTTACACTTTCTTCTATCAGTGAGATCACACATATATGGGTCCCGTCTTAACAGACAAGTGTGGTGCTCTGGACTTCATTCCCAATCCGCACCATGGAGATGTATATTTGTAAGAATGTATATATATTGGGTCTGTGACACTCCTACGGTTGGCCCCAAACTTTTCACTCGAAAGCAAACTTCTTCGCCAGGGTTGGTGAGCTTTTCAATAATGGAGAGGAATCCTAAGAGTTCGACGTTCAATAGTTTAATGATTTTAGCTCTGCTACTTCTAAAAGGTGGCTCAAATGTGAGACTTGAATATCATTATAATTTCAGACGGGTACATTTGAATTATCCCGCCTCACAGAGGTAAATAATCTCCTGTGCTTTAAAGGGACTCTTTTCCACAAAAATTGAAGACTAATCAAAATCCACAGAGAATGAATTACTTTTTCATCCCTATGAAAGACTTCTCAATACAGCAACTCCGCTCGGGAAACTGTTCTGCATGTTTAAAAGGAGGGCCTTGCCATAACTATTATCAATATGTTGCGAAGGATGAAATCAGGGAGGCAAGCTCAAAACTGCTGTATGGAGAACTATTGTATTGCGTGATATCAAATGCCTCCTGAAAAAGCCCTATCATCCATCTTTAACCTATCCATTTTCAAGTCCGAGTAAGGAATCCTTTACCTGATGTGAGAACCGAGAACAATATTGATTACGCCTGCGCCAGAAGATTTTAAAACACACGAATGCCATTAATAATAGTGCACAATAAAGGGATCCTGTCGCCCACCAGCTCCATTCTCCCACCTTGGTCATGCATTGTTCATAATGTCATAGATATTATGTTAGCGTTTGAACACAGATTATTATTTTATTCAATGAACATTAGTGAAGCGTTTCTACATTCATTTGTTATGGCGTTCAAGTTTATTTTTCAACGTTATTTATAAAAGTAACATAGTATGTTACTTGTATAAATGACAGTCCCGTTTTTCATGACAATTTTTTCATTTTGGTGGAAATAGCTTATGGGCAACCACTTATTTTGTCTTTGGAATTGTTCATTGTTATTAGCATTCCAGTGCATAGAAACGGGAAGGTGATTTCAGTGCTTGACCCCAAACTGGCAATTCGGAATTGATAATGGTACTTCACCCAAGCACTGAGAAGCTGCCGTTCGCATCATCTTCTTACCCTGTAGAGGAGGATAGCAGTTTTTAACAACTCATAGCATACAATGGTAAGATTAGAATTATGTTGACGGCACTCGAATGATCAGTGTTCCATTCGCTGAGAAAAACTGGATGGAAGTGAACTTCAGGGTGAGGTCTAGCTCATTGAGATGTTAAGTAGCATAAATGAAGACAAATTCTTCATACCTGAACCATTATTAGTACCAATTACATACTCTTATTGATACTGAGCAGGGTTAGGGTGCTTCAAAGTGATATAATGAAACATTGAAGATACACTTGTTAAGAGCTCTCATATAGAAGAAGGATAGAATGTGAAGAAAATATATACGAATAAGAAATGACAAGGAATTGATATGTTGTGCATGGAGAAACGTCTCTTACAATTGCCGGGCTCCTGGGCTCAGTATAACACTATATATAAATATGGATTGATATCTATTAACAGAATGGTGCCATTCATTAAACATATCTTGTAGGCATTCACAGTATAAAAACAGAAATAATAAGTATCTTTCCTACGCAGTATTGTGAATAATTATTTTGATCTATTTACTGATTAGTCTCTTGAAACTTCTTCTCATTAATTCAGAATAATTTCAAGTCAAAATTTAGGAGGCTTGTCAGTTTTAAAGAGTCCTAAAATAATAATATTACTCTGTTTCAAATGTTTCAATTCAACAATACTTTTAATCAGCGATATAAAGCACGCCATAGCAATGTAGCCACCCTCCCTCTGGCAAGACCGACTAAGAGGGCCTTCTTCTAAATTAATAAGTGAGAATAATTGCATCTATTATCTGGCATTTTTCATTGCACCAGGAAAGGAATGGCCATGTTTTTGTCATGAGTCCCCATCTTTATAACGTAATCTGCCCCTCATTTAATCCGCCATCTTCATCCATTCAATCAGCATAGGCAGAAAGGTATCCTGGTGATGGGGGAAAGATACGACAATGCGACTGACACCGGTTTATTTAAGACAAAGGTCTACGAAGTATGAATACTAAGAAGGAGGGTTCATGCAGTGCTTCCAACATAACACTGTGCTGCAATAGGAATCTCACTTTTTCTCTTTTATACCATAAAATGTTTTTGTTCTCTTACATATCCGCACTGGAAAATGATCAGAAACAGCTTGACGCATTGTCCTATCCTGCGCTGATAACGAGCGAAGTATTAGTTTTTTCAAAGGAAATAAGACAGCACCTATTCTTTCCTCTACCGAAAGGACGCTTTTTCTTATTCCGCTTGATTAAAATATCATTCTGCAGGAATTAAGGCTGCTTTGATATAAGGAACTGGTGCTGGTGGAAATCAGCCATTTGCACATACAACATAGTTCATCCATGTAATAAAGAACTAACCAAATGTATGTACTGCTTACGAGTTGGAGAACCCTGCTTCATCATGAGAGGCCGTCAATTATATCTCAAGCGTCAGAAGAAATGTTGGGAAAATTGGGGATGTTGTACAGGCGATCATTTTTTTAGTTATCAAAAAAGATCACCTGGAAGCGGCTGATAATGAAGACTGTATGTTAATGGTAGGTTATCAGTTTGAGGATGAATGCAGTCATGTTGGGATTAGGAGATGTCCCTCTGAGACCTGGCAAAACATTCTCCACTCAGCCATTGACAATGATTGGAAAAGCCACCGACTGGGACAGTACGACCGACAGGCACTGTCACTTGTCTGCAATAAATGGAACTGTCAGATTAGAACAAGAGTGTCCACCCGTTTATATGAAACAAAGAGGTTCAGGTTGTCAAGTGCTCGAGTAGATAAAGTAAAAAACGTCTGCTATGATTGCTTATAAATCATCCATGCATTGTACAATAGTGGGTTTTTTTCATTCAAAAAAAGATTTCTAAGGATATCGCGCATCCGAATAATGTGTAAAAATGAGGACATTAGTCATACCTATAACACAATTCCTTCATTTGATATTCAGAAAGATGAACTTCCACTATAGTAAACCCCTTGTCTTTACAAGGAAATCCAGTTAGTTTGGGAACAAATTCCTTGGCGCCCGACAAACCACAATAACATGGGAAAACAATGGAAGTTGCATGGGGAACGTAGAACTGCCTTAGAGACCAGGAGGTGGAATGAGAAGAGAGATACAACACTGAGCAGACTCGGGACAAGAATTGGACATCAGGGAGGAGACTAAATGGGAATTACATAGCAGACAAAACAAAACACGCATCAGGCAATCCATCGCAGGCCCTCGCTTAGGACCATTGGGGCAGCCCAGAGCCAATCAAAATATACATTAGCTTTTGATGAATGGAAATGACCGCTGCAAACTTTCAGTCAGAAGGCCATGTTTGATGTTCCGATCTCTTCTGTATAATCATGATAGCTGTTGGAGAGTTGATCAGCCTGGAATATTCCAGAGAAGAAGACACTAGAGTAGACGCCTATATGGCATAATGGCAGTCACTATATAGCTGTCTTGAACCGAACTTATTAATTTCCTGAAGTAAAGCTCAGATTAAATCTACATAACCCCAGATTCGTTTTAAGAGCTCACAAACATGTTTCTACTCATGTATCGTGTATTTAGATTTGCTTGACCCAAGTTTGCGTTGCAGATTCTGAAAGTTCCCCCTTGTGCTCCCTAGTGTTGAGTCGTAGTTCATACTTTATCCCTATACACCAATCGTATACATAATACTCTCTATATTCACCCATTCCTTTTCCCCTATGATCCACTTGATTCCTCTCTACTGAGAATTCAATACGAATATTGCGTAAATGCTGTGTATCTTATCTGAGTTCCACACATATATTATTCATAACCTTACGTAACTCTTGCCCGTTGAGTGATTTGAGTGGTTCAATTCAATTTCTATCGATTTCACTGCCTTCATTACATTTCGCCAACTGTGTGTAACTCATATAAGCCATTTTTGTATCCTAAATTGGCTAGGATCATTATGACGCAAGTGATGAAATGGGTTCAATTAATTACATGAGAGATATGTAACATATATTATATAGCAGAGAAGCTCCTTTTATGAGTTATTATAAGCAAATTAAGCGAATTATCAATTAAGGAAAACAGTTTGAAATAAAGTGTCGGAGAATGCTAAAAGTTGATGTCATATTAATCTTATTTGGCCATGGCGGAAAGACCACAGCTCTGGGATAGCTAGTCTGAAGAAACACCTAATCCATGTACACAAGGCATTCCTTCTGAAGCATCGCGTAAGTGTGGAGAAAGGGAAGTCCCTGGGTATCACATAATATTCTGTTAGGAGCTCCTCCTTTTGTCACTAATGACATCCATTACTTGCCTCCTTAGCTTTACCACTTTATCCAAGCTGAAAAGCTCGGTTACAAAAAGCCCAGGTCGGATACCCTACCCGCCTTGGTTTTGTCTGACATGCATGCTTATCCCTCTGGCTTGTTAGGCAAGACCCACTTTTTCTGTTTGCAATGGAATTGCAAGTACCATGTAGGAAAATATAATTTGGACGCCTGTAGGAAGCTCTTTGGTGATAATTAGCCAATTGTGGATACATAGAATTCTGCGAACTAAGATATGATAACGAATTCCTTGATTATTGGATGAACGTATTTATCATCGACAGCAGGAAATTCTATTTTTACAAGTCCTCATCCAAGCCTTGCCCCTTTCTTGCAGTCTCATTTTCTCTCTATTCTCCTCACACTCAACGTTGTGGTACTAGGCAAGGTGGGTGTTGAATCTAATTAGTAGGCCTACAGGTCGTCAACTCTTGTATTTAGGTACTCTTAAATTGCACAGCTTGCACGGTAATCACAGTATTTTCAGCTAAAGATTTCTCCTACAATTTCTCCCAAAATTGAGGTTTAACGGTTCAACAGATCTGCGTTGGGAAACAAGCTCCTACAGCTGCCCTACATTTCCATGCACGTCTTAGGTCTAAAATAATGTATTAAGAAGGAGAGTACAAGACAGGATGAGTGGCTCCCCTTGGTCCATGGAAACTACTCCCTGTATTTGATATTGAATTTCTGTCTAGTTTGCATGGCTCTGATAGAGATGTATACGAGCTATGTATCATTAAACCTGACCCCAAATTCATTTATTCATTGCCTGTAAAGGAGTGTGTGTGGGATGGTGATATGGGGCTGTTTGCCTATTTGCTCTTGGAGTGCCTCAGAGTTTTATTGTGCCATGGAATTGCAGTTACATACAGAGAATGCACACGGAGTATGAATGGAAATCCATGTTGGGGCGTCTTTAATATTGCTTATGAGGGGTACCGTATTCCCAAGCCTACCTTATCAAACTTCCCATGGGGAATATCAAACCAACTGCTTCACTCCAATTGGAAACAGCTTCGCATGGCTACTCGGACTTTATTGAGTCCCGCATCAGTTTGAATATTCTATTCTCTGGGGATTAGTTAGAATGGCGACTTTATGTGGCGTCAAAGCATATACAACATCCCCAGAGGCATTCCAACTCGCCCTATAGCGAGATATCACTGGCAAATGGGGTAATTATTATGCTAAGTGCATGCAGGAGCAATTGATTTATAAGGAAAACTATTCAAAGGGAATTGCTGGAATGAAAGAGGGTAGGTCGGCAATAAGTAGGGCAATCACATTAATTGCGGGATTAATATAAATCCATTAATCAAGATACAAGCACTTCCATATGCTCCAGTTTCATCATTCATAGACTCGAATGCAAAGTATTCAGACGCAACCAAGAGTCCATATGGGGGGAAATGATTCGGTGGCAGTTAAAGGCGCGTTGTTTATTTCGTTCATTCTAGCACAAATGTACTCAAAAAGTGCAACCTAATCAAAGCACGCGAATTCAATCTTTCTCATCAGAAAGAACATGACATTGAATGCGTCTTTGAAATGTCAGATTACCCAATCATTTGACACTATTATGCGATGCTTTGTGTGCTGAAATCAAATGATTGCCTGGTACCGTATTAGTTTCATTCCTATATAGTCATACTCTTAAAAAAGGTACTAAATATGTTCTGTAGATCGAGGACCTGTCTAGGACTCGAAGAGGCAGACCTCCTGATTCAGCAACTCCGACTTTCCTATAGATCCTAGCAACCTTCCTTTCTCTTTAAACAGACATCAAAGTCTTCAGAAGAGATCAGACAAAATGCCTGTTTAACTTGGAGGTTACTCTGGATGTCCTTTAACCTTGTAAGGTACAGAACTTGTAGTTATGCCAGATCAAAGAGCACTGGAATAGAGAGTACCTATATCTTATGAGTCCTATATTAAACATTAGAAGCCTTGTGTTTGAAAATATAGAGGCAGAGGCTCCGTTTTCTCCGTTCGTACTCCGCTCATGTACTACGAGTTCACGAATATTCCTTCTACAGCTTTCTGTCTATGATGTTGTTTGTATCTTACTTTCTATTTCATTGTTTTAGTCCTGTACCCTTTCATCGTTTTAATCTCTTCCAGTCAGCAATGTTTCCAACACAAGCTTTATAATTTGCTTTAGCATATCTTTGTTGTTTTTGTACAGCACATTATTCTAATCATGCATTATCCAGAATCCCTTTTTCAATCAATCTGTCCCTGATACCTTTAGTTCCCCCTCGATTGTTTCTCTGGCTCAATCCCATATTTCTCCACCCTCAACAAAGCACCAGCGCAGCCCCATTCCAAGTCAATAGTATGCATGTTTGATGGGTTTATGTGAATAGGATTAACTCGGGAAACAGCACGATGTGTACCACATACACATGACCTAATAACGCCAGCGTTAATTACTGCACACCAATGCGCCTAATATAAGTTGCAAATTGCTGAGTCAATAGCAGGCACTGGTCATTTCTCTCTCGGGGCTGGATGGTGTTTGCATTGGAGCCCACAAGATACCGAGGGTAAAGTTTGACTGGTGCAAACATCGACCTACCATTGCTAGTCTGCCCTATGTCTTGCAGCTATGCCTTGCTTGTACTTAATGTTACCACTGTTTTCAGCTTCCTCTACCAGGGCAAATAATGTGTGCACGATCTCCTGAACCTAACACGCCCAGACAATCGATGAGGCCGATGAGAGACAGCCCAAGTGCCTCAAGTGATTCTTAATTAATTCTGCCCCAGTTGCATGTGAGCGTCTAAGGTTATCTAACACCAAGTATGCGCCATGGAACCTGTAATCCCTTCATATAGCTTAACTCTGACGGGTATAGGTTTACCATTCCATTAGATATCTAGCTATGGATACAGCTTCTAATCTGTCTCCCTTTTGTTCATGCTTCTACAGAAGAGTGATTGGTTTACATTAGACAATGCCATAGATCTGTGAGGCGTTCTTGATTAATGATGGGACAAAGTATAAAAGTATATACTTAAATTGGAGAAATAGTTGAGTCCACTCCTGAATCAACCATATAAGTCTTGCCTAGATCTATACAGTCCAACAAAGACCATCATGGCTTATTAGGATTTCGTATTTTATTATATTGCTAATTGCCAGTAATATGCCTAATACCTATGGCAATTTTTTTCAACTCCGGTTCCCGAGATTTGGAAAATAATGTAGTTCTTGTCAAACATTGATGTGTGTTGCTCCAATGTAACTGAAGGCTGATTTTCGCGGACTGCTCTCAATCCTTTTATATAAAATCTTGCTCCATTTTGGCAAATAAAAACTGCCTTACATTCCCAGTCTTCATTTAGAATTTTAACATGGGCCTTCTCCTGCCTTGCCTCGGGCGGCCATTTCTATCAGATCATCTTCTTCTTCGGAACTCTTATAAACTAATTAATTTATGTCATACTCCATTCTCAGCATCCATTTCCCTGCAATCCATCACAACACTTGCACCTGGTACACAAAGATGCGCATTGAATTGCTCTATGCCTTTAATCATTTGCTTCCTTTCGCTGTCCAACCAGATATTTTCAATAGCCTTGATGTCGCAAGCCTAATGAAGATGGGCATACTTTGAGAGAAATGCAAAATGAATTTCATTAATATATACACCATCGATCCAATTATCTGTCAGGAGGTCGGGATATCCTAGATAACGTGAACAATTCGTGGGTATAAGAAATATTGTCCTTGAAAGACACCTCTTTAGCCGAGCCCATCTAACTCTGCCCCACTCGAGTCAACGCCATAAGGTAAATGTAATTGTGACGGCGCCTGAATAGATACTTGAGTAAAACCGTTATTTCTATTGCTAATGCTATTCCTGTTCTATGCAATTGCCTGGGACAGTTTTGGAGCAGTCACCAAATATTAAAACGCTTGATACCATTCCCGTTCCTGAAACCTTGATTTGTTTTATAATTCGAATTATTTTCACCTCTGGTAAATCATCGATGTGATACTCTATTTACACAGGAACAGCTCAACAGGCATGATCATCATTTATAATTTATAATCTCGTGCTACTTATCAGAAGTTCAACATTCTATTCATAAACTTCTTAACCGACAGCTTCGTAATCTTTCTTGTATTTAGCCTCATCCTTCGGTTGCACTGGACGTATATATAATCACTGTCTCTCCGGTCACTCTAGATCCGTCTTCTTCTGGAGACTATTTTTAACCTTCACAGAACCCATCTGTCATTTGCCATCCCTTCCCTAGAAGGTCCCTTCATTCCCTTATCCCTTCATTTTCAGCGTTACGTAGATCCAGATTATCCTACTCGAATCTAAATCTGCAACATACTCAAATCACTCAGTTCCAGATTCCCTGATGGATGGATTCCAGTATTTCCGATTATCCTCTTTCAATATAGACCATTATGCCAAAACTATCCCATATCTTGGATTAACCAGATGCCTTTCCCCTTCTCCCACTCATCACCTCTTCCTTTCCGTATTGCTCCATCTTTATTATCCTCAATCTTCTCCTTTCCTCTCATATTAATTTCTCCTCAGCGTCTTATTCTTCTTCTTCCTCTCATATTAATTTCTCCTCAACTTCTTCTTCTTCTGACTAACCAGACCCCTGTTCGTCGGTAGCCGGTGCTAGGCAGTGGGAGAGACTATTACTTATTGAACTCAATCAATGCATGCATTAATTAAGATCCTTCATCACCAGAACCGCAATATCGCCATCACCACACTCATCATCATTATATTAATGAATTTACTAGTCTAGCACAAAGGTGGACGAAAGGAGTTTATACTAGAGCAGAAAATGGATAATACTCTTCAAAAGCGTATTCATTAATTATTATATAGATAGATATCGACTTCCATTTCTCGGTTGTTTGTAGGTTTGGTTACAGAGATTCGTCTTTTCTAGTTTTTTTTGTCATTACAACTAATAATACTTTGAATAAAAATCATGCTAATACGTTATAAATTAATATGATAGACCTATATTAAATCAATGCAACGGTTTTTAGAAGCTACATTCAAGAGTCTTACATTTTGAAAGACAATGTATTTTCTATCATACCAATATATTCCAATTAGTTAATCCAATTATCCGTAATATTCAGTGATCGACTAACAAAGAAACCCAAGTAAAGCTCGATCCTATACTGTGGTACATGCAAGCCCCTTTTCTTACAAGGAAAAGTTCCCCTGACTACTTTGTTATCAACTTGATTCCAAAGTTTGTATATCAAGAGAAGGCCTACCATTTGCATGACTAATGGCTGCTTTCTTATCCTTTTCTAAGCAGGCACATTGTGTAGTGGCTCTCTAAGTAGAAAAATGGCCTTCTGAGGATACAAAACCTATATGTATGTGGCAATTTTCTCATGCATAATATATCACGGCAGATGATCTAGAGACCATCAAATATCGATTTAGATATGAAATATATACGATGGGGCGACAAGAATCGTGTCAGTTGGAAAATGGGGTTTGTTCCCCATAACAAATATGGTTAGGAAGATAAATTGCCTTTTGGAAGTTGGGTTAGTGTTGGTGGATAGATCTGTGGATGGAGAGATGCATGGGGAGTTTCCTTGCACAGGAAAATATAGACTCTGAGTCCGGGGTAACAGGCAGATAACCATATCACGATTCTCTGGCCAACCTGATTTTTGTATGATGGGTTGCAAGTCAATATATGCCAATGGTGGCTGGCAGGGTGGAGAGAGACTTGAGAGCCTCGCTGGAGTATTGGACGCTCCCAGAAGCCCCTCAAGTCTGCGTTAGGCATCAAGGGCCCAGGCTTACCAAAGGGTTCCATGCTAGGTCCTGGCTCTACCCCAAAGGTCAAGCCTAAGAACTTCTCGTGGGTATAATCTATCTACAATAAACAGGTTATGCATAGGCCTTTCTCGGGTGGGACTATAGTAATGTGATAGCTGTATGGGAATGCTTCTTATATACATCTTTCTATCCACAAAACCCGGTTCTGAATAAGTCCCAGGGGTTAGTGACAACTCCATGGAACGCCAATCATACACTAACTCTGGTTTAGTATAGACCTATATATGTATGTTCCATTTACATGTTCCTTACATTTTATGGTACAATTCTTTTTTACTTCAAATGCAGACTGCCAAAATATGACATATATGAGCACAATAATGAAATACATCTTAGAGTGCTCTATTCTTATTTTCAATGATAATTCCAGGCTTGATGTATAAAGCTTTATTATATAGGCATTGGTGAATGGATGCCCCATCTATTGTATTGCATATAATACTGGTTCCGAAAGTCAGAATCTTCATAGGTAACAGACTTTCATGCGAAGAAACATGTCTGAAATCCTTGTGTCAGCGCAGCAATTGTGAACGCCAAGATTCAATGAAGACCCAGGAAGGACCTAGAGGAATGGATGTACCATGGATCTATACCGAGCTGTGGATAGAGAAGCTGCCAATGTCATATCGTATGTAGCGTTGAAAATTTCATCAGCAGAGGGACCCCGTGAGTGGCACCATACGGGGGATGGCTTTCCTACTCCTCCCTTTTATGTACATCTATCTTTATCTATCTGTCCAGGAGAAGAGCACTTAATAACGCAAATACAAACATTACTATGCAGAGAATATCCCCATGTTGGGTTCGCAATCGAACGATTCAGGAAATGTACATATTAGTCTGTATTTTTATATAGGTCTGGTCTTTTATATTGGCATACCTATCATAAGTATGCAGATAGGAAGGCAGTTATCCCATTCACGAGGGAATGGGAGATACAGTAGAGACGTAGGATGTAATTTCCTTCCACTGAGTTCTACATAATATAGGGTTTGTTTGTTGGTAGGGAGGGGAGATATAGAAGGGGTGGGCAGTGAATAGGGTGGGGGTTTCCAAACGTCTCTGCCAGCTTGCCTCATAGATTTGCGTGATGTTACAATCTGTACTTGCTCCGGCCTACCTATATAATCGATGTACATAAGAGAACTTTTGATCCTCTGTCTGCGGGGCCAAGCCAAGCTTAGTGATGAATGAAAGGTCGCCAATAGCGAGAGAAATTGAGGGAACGTTCCCCCTACGCTATTGCCATTCTATTCCGCTGCCCTTGAGCGAGATGTGCGGACAGTTTGTCGAGATAAAACGAACCAAATTTAAACTCTTTCCCCACTTTCCCGGTGGACACAAGACAAAAAAACGAAGTTATTTATTGCACAGTGGCTAGGGAGAAATTGTTCTAAGTGTAAACAACCTGCGGAGATAAAAATATAAAACAACGAAGATGAAAAAAACAGCCTGACCGCAAACACAACAATTGAGGTAACAGTATCCTTATGAACGAACCTCCCAAAATATAATTGATGTTTATTTGTCGCTCATTTACTATACTCCCACTGTAGAAGCAATGTTGATATTCGAAGATGTAACAAGGTAAATATAATATCTCTTTTAAAGGAAACCTATTTACCCCCAATGTTGCCTAAACCTAGGTAACTCTCCTATATGGCACCAGGCCGGGAGACCTTTTAATAGAGCCGGTAAGTAGTATAGGGAATTGGAGATCTTGTGCTGGTAGAGACCAGCCGTACATACAGGGCCTATCTGGGCCCAAGGTGCCCTGACAAGACTAGACCTTCCGGTCAAGTTTTTATAAGCATTAATCGATCGATATGTATATATAATATGTATGGAGAGAGCCCAGAATCTGTCCCCGCTCCCGAATGATGAATGGAATTGTTTTTTTTAACATATTAGAGGTCATAAAAACATGGCTCCTGGATATCTGTGAACTACTTTCCCATTCCTGTTCTTAAACTATGGCATACTTTTAATTTTCAGCGGTTCAAAATAGGTTTATAATTATGGCTGGATCGTGATTGATTATTCTCAACTGAGTGTGTGTGATTTATTAGTATATGTTTAAAATGGCAACAGGTTCTAACTCATTATTTTTGTATATAGTACTTTTTTATTTTATCGGATAACCGATTTTTAGGGGGGTTTTTTATCACGAACTGCAAAACTGCACAATCAGCTGGCAGTTTTGCATTGTTTCGTGCAGTAGGAGACACATATGCAGGTGGTGTGTGGGGTAGTGGTGAAGAGGTGGTATATATACAAGAAGAGATACGAAAATAATTATACTACTCATTTATTCAACTTAAAAAGTCCCGCGCCGAAGGCTTTTGATCATTACTCAACAAATACAACTTTTATTATGACGATACATATGTGGTGGTCTTATCCAGCTAGATACAGATCATTATTTCAGCCATGAATGCATGCAACAATGGCATTTGCGGACTGGTGATATCCCATAAAGTTAAAGCCCAATGCCTTTGATGTAGGTGCCGTAATCGCGTCGCCCTGTGTGTGAGATACAATTTAATGGTGTATAGCGCGTAACAAATGCACTGCTTGTCTATACATGCGGCTATCTTTAGCACAGAAAACACATGTATACTGCTTGGATGACTGGCAGAACGGGAGGCGCCTGGGCTTTGATCCAAGATCCAAGCTCTGTGTCAGGTGCAATGCTCTTCTGAACAGTGTCTATGGGAGCCGCCTACCTGTCTGTACCTGAAACACATCCTTTAACACTAGCTTTCCAGCTTTTCCCTTCCCCACCTCCTCCCTTTCCTGCTCCCCATTCGCCTTCCTTTTCACATTCTGGAGATGGCAATTCCTCATTTTGGTACACATCCTCCGCTCGCTCATTCCAGTCGCAGAATGTTCTTTTTGTTCGCAATCTGAGTACAAATCTTCAAAAACCTCCTCAGTTCCTTCTAATTCCACATTGTAAGGAAATAAATAGGAACATAGATCCTTGCAGTTCCAATTTCTAACCAACTATTTCTTCATAATCAATTCCATTTTATCTCCCCAGTACTATTTTGAAAAAGAAAATTTATGGATAGATGTCTTCGGAAGACGAGAAGACATCGATAGAGTCAACGTCCTCGCTGTTGACATGAATTCTTCACCCATGCCCCTCAGGTGTTTAGGAAATTATAAATTGGTGTTTTTCCGCAGCACTTACGCCTATAAGGACAATCAATCGAGTGGAGAAAAAGCTATAAATAAGTCTCGTTTAACTAATGAATTTCCATTCATTCTATTGTTATATTGCCTATATACGATTAGATGTTTGCAGTTGTTACCTTGGATTTATGCAAGGTGCCAAGCCATTCATGGAAACATTATAAGCGATGGCAGGATGAGAGTCAACAGTGCCTGTATGCAAACCATGTATTGAGCACATCGGAGATTTAATCCCGGGTGTGTGTGTGCCCAGTGCAGTTAAGTAAGTGAAGGTTGGATTGAAGTGAAGTGAAGGATGTGTAACTTACCTTGAAACCTCTCACATGTTCGGCACAACAAAGTCTGTCGAGCTATTCACTTGGATGCTGTAATGAACTAATCCAGATTCAATATTTTAGGCGAGCGGCTCCGGGGTCTATTCTGTTAAGCCTGTTACAATTACTTTATACTTTTAGCTCGTGTATGGATCTGTTGATGTAGCACGGTAGGGTGACGAGGGTGGTGGAAATTTATATCGCACTGAACATCTCTCAAAGCCTCCAGCTTAAATAAAGATGGCAATAATTCCCATGTAAGAACGTGTGATTTTGTGATGTATATTCAAGTATGCACTTTCATTCCACGCCGGTAGTTCTTCATATTCCTCCTTTGTGTTAGACCGGCAGCTTTTATCTTCTAGACAATGGGATGTTGCCTTTCGCACCTGTTGTTGCTCCCGCGACTGTCACCATCGTGATTATCATTACCAACAATTACAGATCCAGAAAGAGGGAGCGTTTCAGAGTAGTGCAAATAAATCCACTAGTCTCAAGAAGAACCTGGCCCTCCTGCTTTTTGATAGAACAGACCAGTTCCTGTTACTCGTCATCAAGTAGTGTGGATCCAATCCTTGTTAACCCGTTGCTTGAGCATTGGAAACGGCAGCTGATTCTTCCTTTCCTCGGGGCAGTTGGACCAAAATCCCTACCGTTTTCTTTCTCCACTGTCTCTGTTGCCTCCAACTACTAATGCCCCTCCTCCTATACTCCTTCTCCTCTCAGTCCTACTACAATCTTTCTTCCCCACCACAACCACTTCCTCCCCTTTTCCAGCACATTTACTCCCTCCTCCCACCAAACCCTCTCTCTCTCTTACCCCTCCTCCTGCTTCTCTCGCACTCTCTCACCAGCCTCCTCCTCCTCCACCACCGCCACCTCCTCCTCCTTCTGCCTGCTTCTCCACTGCTGGGTACACTGCAACAGTCTGCCCAGGAGATGGGCATTATCTACGATCCCTCTCCTAGTGACAAGGTTGTGAACTACAACCTACAGACACTCACATGCCTCCGCCGTATCGCGCGCTCTTGCTCAGCGATTCCCTCCAGACGATGAATTGGCGTTCGATGGTCATCAATTGGTCTTCCTTCAATACGGAGAATCTACATATTATCTCTGGATGTTTTACGGGCCGGGAGAATGCCATGTAAGGCTTTGGAAGCTGGACAGAGTAATCTCTTGTAAAGTACCGCCCTAACCTGACATCTTATAGATTATAAAGGCCATTGCCAAATATGATAAAAGGTAGAACTGTGAGCAAGCTTCTGCAAATCGCCCTCAGCACAACTCATACTTATTAAAGATATTTGGAGTTAGCCTCCAACTTTTATCTCTGCCCCTATTCTGTCGTAAATGTAAGAGCTGTTTCTGATGAGTATTCCCATTTCCAATCCGTGTGTACTTGATCTGTCACCGGGATCTGTCATTAACAACTAACGATGGGCATAAACGATACATTTTGTTAAGCAGCAGTCGACTGGAGTCCAAACTATGGAACAAGTGTTTGATGGCAAAACTACTTGTAAGTAGCTGCAAGCGTATGGAAGCTAATCAATAGCATTTTCCGCCAAGTTGGGTTTATAAGTTGTGGTATAGCACATGCACATATGATATATATAATATCAGTCGATCATTTAACAATATATAGGGTTGATCAAGAAACCCAATTAGCCCAGTCTCAAAGCGTGAGAAAAGGGGTCGTCCACTGTCTGGTAACCTTCACTTATCGAACAGGATAAAGAGCCTATAAAAGCGAGTGGAAGGCGTGCCAAGTTAACCACGCGGGTCAGGGGAAGAAAACCAATAATGTCTCCAAGATCCTGTCCAATCAATGGTATTGATAGTACGACTGGCTGCCCCTGGAAAACACGTTCAGGGGTCAGGGACCACAACTACCACTTAGACTAAATGGCCTCAAACGTGCTAGCAGTGAAGTACATTGTGCACATCAATTGCTCAGACCCAAGAATAAATGAACAATTTAAAGGGTTTCACGACAGTGGAATCGAAAAAAAAGAGCGATGCCTTTGCTGCATTGTATCCCCTCAACTTTTTGAAGTTTGATGCTTTTAACCAAAAGTGCACGATTATTCCCTTATTCCCCCTACTATTTGGAGTGTTGTCAATAACTTGGGATGATAATTACCTTTTTTCGTTTTGGTGTATAGCTGACTTAGTTATTGGGTGCGCAGTAAATCCCTTGACGACATATTTGTATGTCTGCATGAAAGGTAATTCACAGTTAATGGAAAACCGCATAGATGTGCCTTACGTGTGGAGTTATTCTGTCTGTATTCAGTATTATAACTTCAAAGTTTCTTATCTAGACACGCACAGGATATGTTTAAGGCGCCAGTTATCAACTCTGCTTGTGTATTGCTTAGTACATTTTCACCACGCATGAAAGCCAGTAGCAAAATCTAAAAAATACTGAAGAGTCTTATAGTTTTCCCACCGTTACAGTTTCTTATATATATAAAGTTCACGACTTTTTATGATTTTTCCTTGATCTCCTCACAACACCCGCGACGTCTGCATTGAGTATTACCCATTCCTAGCTGCTAAGATTACGAACACCGGGTAGAATAGATTATCCCTCTTTGATGGCACGAATGCCACAACGGTCAATATTACTCTAGACGACGTCGGCAAGAGATTAAGGATCACAGTTCTTGACTACATGGATTATTACACGTCTCTACATAACATTATGCAAACTGTAATATTTGGCTTCATTCAGATGAACAGTTCTTATTACTGTTATACATAGGAAGAAAGTGTTTCTTTTTCCGAAAATGACATGGTACAATTTACGACTAAGGGGTTAATGAAGTTCTAGGTCCTGCAACATGGCAAGTGAAGAGTTGGTATTGCTGAGCTTTGCTGGTGCTATCATTTTGCACATGAGGAGTCACGGTGAGTCTGGCAGTGTGTCACTTTAAAGATGACTTGGTCTGCAGCAACGATTCCAGCCTTTGTCGTCCGTGGCCAGGGTGTGAACTTAGGTGGAGTTGGTCCTCTTGAGGCATGCAAGTGTGATAACCCTGTTAGTGCGGCGATCTAGAAAGAGGAATGATTGTCCGAGTTCTCCCCGTGGGCAGCCCTGCCCAAAGGGGCTACAAAGCCATTGCCTCTGCACAAAATGTTGGTATCTGAATAGTGCCTTCAGAGGACATTGCCAACCAGGCGTGGCTTTCATTAAAATTGAAAGCTAAAAAGTGAAATGATGGATGTCATACATATCAGGGCCCAGACACGTCATAGAGGGTCCACTTTCATTATTTTTTAGGTGGCCCAGTGTGGACATTAGGGAAGCTTTTAAAATGACTTCTTTGTAGGCCCTCCAGCTTTGTGGTCAATCTCCAAATCACTGTATTTTACAACTGTCACCCTGGAAAGGCGTCGGGTCAATTATATTGGAGGTGGTCAAACTAATATGCCTCCGGTTTGGTGATTGGTAAAAGGAAAGTTTCAAATCAAATATATCAAAGATTTAATGATTATCTGAAATGTGAGAGTAAACTTTCTGACAGTTTATGTAAGGCAGCGCTGAAATCAATTTATAAATATCCCATATATGTGGAGACCGAATAAGTGGCACATGCATATCAATCTTCAATAGTCAAACCATGCGTTTGCTAATCCATTTAAGCCTTTAATCTATTTCCAGATATTCTAACTAAAATTGCCAAACAGTGGTCTAAATCGAAATTATAGTATCTATAGTTGTTTAATGGTTGTTTTCTGTATTGTGTACGGTCACATGTGGGATTGATAAGGATTCGTAGTCATTTAATATTAACACTCTGATAATTGCCACTCACTCCTAGACAACCGATATATTTAGTAACTATATAATCCTTTACATTTTAAAGTTTTATTACCAAATGTAAAATCCAAAGAAAAGCCTTTCGACCCGTGCGACTCAATTAGGATCGGATGCGTTACCATATTGAATAAACCTTGTCAAAAGGATCCTAATGGGAATTCATAAGTAACAACTCCCCTAAAAGCCTGCTGTCAATTTGTTTTCAACCTAAGAAACTACTTGGGAATTCGAGATGGAGAGTGAATGCTGAAATTAATGGCATTGCCTACAACACTTAACAAAATACCTGTCCCCTGGACAGCTAGCAGCAACTGGCAGGCTTGTGGCATGAAATAGACAGCAGTCTGTAGACCGCGCCCCCTGGACGTCGCCTCGTGAGTTATTGCATTTCCTAGGCACATCGCCGGAGCCATGGGTGCACTAACCAACACCCGTTAAATCCTGGAATTGTTCTATTGAGGCCATATGCTTTTAGGGTGTCAAAAGGGTGTCTGGCTTTTCATGTATTACCCGAAATGGACCAGTTCACTATGAATTTATTCATAAAGAGATGAGGAAAAATATGTCATCCCTCCTTGCTAGCCCCTTTTCAATAATGGATAAGTTGATGCACGTATAACGTCGGGTCAGTATAGCTCAGTATCGCTGTCTGAACTGGTGAGCATATAGTATAACTCAAGTCAAAATACACAGGGTTAGAAGTCATGGAAGATGGTATCATGCATGGATTATCCGTGCCGCCAGTGCTTACGAAAATATGGTCCTTTGCCAACGGATAGATTAAGATAAAAGTGGTTTGATGTTATGGTTGGACTCTGCTGGGAAATGGGAGACCTGTTTATAAATGAAACGCTGGTTATTTTCGATTCTGGCTTCAGTCTCTGACTCATTGCTTGTCGGATGTAAGTGAAGAATACCGAGGGAATAAATAACATGCAAAATGGGATCTGTGATAAAGATATCGCTTCGGGGTTTTTTCGTGTCAACGTATCATGTGTCTTCAACGGATTGTACATAGATGCTCAATGTGCTATGAAGTCCTTCTACTGGAATGTGTATGCATCTCAGCATAATTGAAAGTAAATATCCACAATAAGACTCAATGTGTTGTTGATCAACGATACAGTTAACACCAAGGGAAATGTGTCAAGTTCTATCCCATGTTAGCACTGTGTATGAAACATTTATATAATACGCTCCTTTTTATCATTCCTGCCAATTACTTTTAAATTACATTGCAATGTGTCAGTGGAGAAAATGCATTTCGGATGGATCCTCTATTTTCTTTCTCTTCACCTCTTTAAAATGTGATTGATCATTGGTCGTAAATAGGTCTATGACATCCAAAGTGTCTACATTATTATTGTCTCTGTTTCCATATCCATTCCATTGCAGATACGGAAGAATAATATGTTTTAAATCATTTGTATTCAGGTTATTGAGCATTTACATCAGGTTAATCATTGCAGACAGTAAGTATAATTATATGGCTCCTCAGTTCACCATGACGGTGGTCTACCACTGGGCCCTGAGCCGGAGAGGACAAAAGGAAACTCGGTTTTATTTCTCTAGATGATTCAGTCCTTTGAGAGGACTTAAAACACACTCAAAGAATAGTACTCAAATATATAACATAAGGTATATGCCTACGGTAGTAGGCTAAATTTAATGGATCGTTTGTAATCGTCGAAATTGTTAATGGCTCTTAAGGTAACATAGATTTAAGTTATTCCATTCATTTGTGATACTATAGTAGGCTATTGTGTTGATCGCGGTAATACAATAGTAAAGAGAGGCGCATATACTAGTACATGTACCTTTATTCGGGCGACAAGCCTCATGTTTTTCAAAGATCTTAAAGTAACTCATCTTCAATATGTTAAATTGTATTCTATTGGCAATAGTCATAACATTGGCTGTTCTGTATCTTTCCATAATGCTCGTATGAGGTAACAATAGGTTTAGTCGTAGGAAATTATTTTGGGCTCTGAATTGTGGTGATAATTCTGTCTGTACATGGTGTTAATGACATTAGTTGGATATCAATGATTGGTAAGACAGTTGATTTATAAGTAGTTAGGACTGCACGCTCTGTCAGATATTTTCGTACAATTCTACAATATAAAGGATTCAATTAATTTACTTTCAAAACTAACTAAACCTTTGCAAAGAGCAACTCCGAAAAAATGTGTATGGAACTGCTACAAACCAACGGTAATAAAGTCCACACATGTGGCAATGTTAGGTGGGTTCTTATTATGTACTTACCTAAATATTATACCTTGCTAATTCCCGGCGGAAGAAGACTTGGAATACTGATTATTCCGCCTTAAGAAAGTATGCGTTCCGTATAAATACCGTTGGAAGGAAGAAAAAAAGTATCCAGAATCTAGGGTGCACTGTTTGAGTTGTAAAAATCTAGTTACGACCGGCCTGTTTAAATCTGGATTTTAAAGTGCACATTTCTCCGTCCAAACTCAGAGTTACATGTGATTATCTGGGTCATGACTCTTGTGGATTTCCATTATAAAACTCTGTGTGGGCCTAAGATTAGGGAATAAAAGGAGCAAATCCACACTCACTGTTGGTGCTTTACAGTCCAGGAAAATCACGCCAGGTGGTGCCACCCTCACAGGCCCCCGAAACAACTTAAATTGTTTCTGGAGGTGGGAGTTCGAGATTTCACTCAATCTGATTCTGTGACACCTTCGTAGAAAATACGACTGTTTCGAAATTGTTATCTCACAACTATATCTGGCAACAATAAGAGCAGAGTGTGCAGAAGAGTTTCATCGGATGATATAGCATTGCTAAATTTAAGGAAACACTTAATCCCTTTACATGAGTGGAGTGAAGGAACCCGCTGGAAGACCTGGAAGTTACCTTTCAGATACGGGTCTCCTTTTTGTACACCTTATGCCTATAATTATTATTTCAACTATTTTTCCACGCGTGGCTGGTATGTTAAGAAATAAATAATGCAGTATTGATAACAGTTGATACTGATTAATTCATCGATCCTTGTTTGGTGAAAACTATAGTTATAACAACTCAATTCAATTCAATTCAATTCAAAGCATTTTTTATTTATACTAGTATTAGTGACTTGGAAGCTAAATTCAACTAGAGATATTTACCTCAGTATTATGTTTCAAATTTAACAATAATATCGTACGAGCCTCGATGGCATGTCATGTTGAATAAAACCTTTTTCAAAAACAAAAAAAAACAATAATATCATAAAACTTCTTATATTCTAGTGGTATTGCTAATATATATGCAAACCATGGTGTCCGGTGTTTTCCCAGCCAACATTCTCCCCGCCGACAATCTCCCCGCTGCAATCTCCCCGTCAGACATTGTCCCCGTCAGACATTCTCCCCGCCGAATGACCTCCCCGCCGACATTTTCCCCGCCTATTTATGTTTTCTACATGATGCATTGCAACAAGATTACAGCGTGAAAACAATTCCTGTTTAATTATCGTCTAAGACTTGGCAATAATTAATACCTTTTAGTCTCGGAAAATGGTGCAAATTCAATCAATTCTGTGCGAAGTACAGTGCCCCATGGTAGAATATTTAGCTGTGCATATACAAATGAGTACAAACAAGCATAGCAATTCAGTATAGTTATCCCGCATTTTAGACTTAGAAACTGGTTTCATTACATTCATGGACTTGGACTAGGATTCGTTGTACCATTTTAAGAAAGATCATATAATAATTACAATATACTTGAATACTGAATCACACAAATACATCACAATGGACTTTGTCTGTCTATCTTTCTCACTTTCCTTTACCCTGGTTGATTTCCACTAAACTGGTATAAATTAATTCAATGGTGAAGTTATTCATGTATAACATTATGAGAATTTCAGCAAATTGTCATCATTCTTTCCATTTTGTGTGAACGTGATATCCCTTACACAAGTATAGTATAGCGCTTCTCGCGCTGAGAGTGGTCGTTTGTTTTGTCCCCAATCGGACATGATCGTTCGTGGAGATATAGGGCGTTCGCCAACATCGCCGAAGGGGGATGGGGGTGGTGATGTCTATACATTAAATTTCCAAAAACTTCTCGGTTTTGAGGTTTTCTCGTGACGCTGGCAAAACATAAAGTTCAGCGATGGTAGGGAGACCCCTTTACACAATACAATTTCTAGGATTTTATCAGGTCGATGAACTCAGTAATGTCATCTTGTATTCTTCTCCACAGCTTATTCTCCTCTTTGTCTACCTTACCAACTCTATACGTGTGCAGCACCACGGACACTCTCATTTTCAGTTCGTTCATCAAATATTGTAACGAAAAGAACCCACGTTCAAAAAGCTTAACCCTGTGTATAATTATAGGCTTTGATTTGTAGAAACAACCAATTTATTGTTTTAGTGTTAAGATTAATTTGTTTGTTTAGTATGTGCAAACCTAATACAGATGTTACCGCGAATGAACTCACCATTATCTAATATTTAATGCGAATCATCTTCCCGCCTGTCCATGCGAAAAACCTCAACCGAAAGTCATGCATGTGAACCCGAAATCAAATCTTTCTTTTAAAAAAAATAATAATAGGACTTACATATCCCGGAATTAAGTGAGCCAAAAATGAGCATTCTTATCAGTGGGACATTATTCATTACAATTGACAATTAGGCCTACAGCAGTCAGTTTGGTGAGCAAAGAAAGAATGAACGGCACTGGACATTGCGATACTTGCTCAAGTTAGTATCGTGGAGGGAGGTCGTGAAATATACAATACACATGTATGAAGGTAGAATCTGATTCCTTCACTGCTAAAAGCTTTGGGCGACAGGCTCGGTGTCTACCGCAGGTACCTATTGAACACGTGACAGAAAATAATGTTTACTCATGTCGTCCCTAGCGACAGCTCGCCGAGTCCACTCATGTAAACAAGGTACAGAACATGGACTCCGGAGCGCCTTGTTCCTACTTCCATGTTTGAACAATGGCGAGCTGTGATCTAGTTATTATTTGATCTTTTATTGAGGGTGCATATATACCTCATAAATGGATCACTGGAAAACACTGAAAGAAGGGAACTTGCACCTCATTCATTCACCCTCACACATATAGCATAGGATACATAATTAATTAGTGATCGTTAGTAATTGTTGGTGCAGGAATTTCTGAGAGTTGATACCAGCAACAAGTACCATTGGATTCATAGCGGTGGCAGTGATTTTGGATATATCTTGAGGCTAATTATTGAGAGAGGAACAGATATGACCATTGGCTATTTAATGGCCCCTGGTAAGTCTAAATAGTAACCAACGCTACATTAGATTTCATGCATGGTCTTTATTGGGATATCACTATTTCACATTAATTAATGCATTATAGACATAAGATCTGAATTTAACACATGCATTTCTAATTGTGAATTCTGCATCTGACAGTGATGAATATAAGATATTCAGTGTCTTGTTGGCAAAACAACTATTGATATTTTGACCCAGATAGCTGGTTCAAAAATGACAATATTCCAGGATATGGCAAACTTCATTTCTGCATGAATATTCAAGAATACATATTGGATAAATCTCAGTGAAATCCCGATCGATACTCAGTATTCATGATATAAATAGAATAAGGGCTAGAATAGTGTTGGCCATCAACTCTCATTTATTAAAGAAATTCAACTCTTTCATACCTCCTGAGATATATTAGCTATTTGATAGGCAGATAATGTTTCATGATTATTCATATAACGAGCAAGTATAACTTATACTTATTGGGAAACTATGAAATGGTGTACCACCAATGAAAGGGAAGTGGATATTTATATCAATCAAATTAGACGTTGATGTTCGATTGCATATTTAAGTCACAGTTTGCACACTAAACTATAATTATATATGATACAGACCAATAACAATTCTGGTTTCTATTTTACATTAAACCGCGATGTTATCATTATGAGTCTGATAATGGCTATATCATAATGTCATGTCATAACCCATACTAACCATTGTATAGATGCTATCAGGATAGTTATGCCCAATCCTATATATACCAGTATTAATTTCAATATAAGAGGATAATTTTATTAAAGAGAGATTACACCATATCACAGAGATTTATCACTGGCATAATATCCCAGTGATAAATGTGATATGCAAAACATATTATGTTTTGCATAAGTTCTTCAGCTTGTGTATCATGGTCTCTTTTAAAATGGTATGCAAAATTCATACCAACCTTATTGTGGCGTATATTGTAACTATCTAACGCACTATTGAAATGTCAGGGCAGAGTTATACATATGTATAACTCTGGTCAGGGTAAGAATATGTAAATAATTTTATGCATTTACATGATGGTAATTACAAATCATTCAACATTTGATTTAGCTGTTGTGGCAAGCCTAGAACTGAGAAGGCTATGTGTGAAAACATTGAATATACAATATACCAGTTCTGGTGTAAGGGCAAAAAGCTTGGTCCCCCAGTGAAGGCCTGTGGAAGCTTGTTGATAGCTATGGTAAGGTCAAAAATGGGTATAAAATGGTGATATGAAGGCAGTTAAGGAGTTAGCAGTTAAGGTGACTCAGTACTGATCTTGTGTATTCAACACATATAGCTCAGTACTGATATATGTGTATTCAATACATATAGCAGGGAATATCAGCATTATGCAGACGAAGTATGTATGTTAAGTCTTGATATAAACATTTCAGATAGAAAATTTATGCTGATTTTTGGTGTGGGAGTTAGTATCTACGATCCCTATACATCCATATTAAATTTCATTAAAATTTATGGAGCCATATGTGTATAAATCAAATAATTATTAAGAATTTTCTCATTTTTAGCCAATTTTCTCATAATTAAGTTGTAACACAAAAAAATCGACCTGGAAATTCATGCTGATTTTTGGTGTGCGAGTTAGTAACTATGATAGCTGTATCCATATAGAATTTCATCAAGATTTATGAAGCCATTTTTGTTCAAATCAAATATTAATCAGGAATTTAATTTTTTTCCCAATTTTTCTCATAAATAAGTCGTAATATAGAAAAATTTAGCCTGGAAAGCCATCCTGATTTTTTGTGTATGAGTTGATAAATACGGTATCTACATTCATATTAAATTTAAAAAATATTCATCAAACAGTTTTTTTTTAAAACGCTGATTGTCATCAGCCAAAGTCAATTTTGCTAGTGCCCCGTACTGCCACTAGGGGGCTTCCAGCGGGCTAACTCAGGATCTGAGGGAAAAAACATTATCTGATGATAAGTATATATATGTTGAATGTGTGGGTGAAATTTGATGTCTGAATTCATGTCAGAACCATTTTAAACGAATTATGTTAATAAATCACTCAAATGTAGTAAAATTACTCAAATATGATTCATTATTTCTATCTCCATACTGCCATAGCATGAAAACTAGCCTGGTGACCTATGTTTTTTTTTCACTCGATAATGATTATTTCATGTCAACTATCATTGGTAAAAATTTTAGAAAAATTCATCAATAATCAAAATCACTACTGAGTCACCTTAAGCGGTACGCTTAGGTACCGTATAATCACTTATTTAAAGAAATATATAATCTTGGACATTAAATTAATATTTCTCTAATCTTAGAAAATGCTTGAAATGTTAATTGTGATAATCGTTTTCAAATATTCAAATCTGCATTTCCAGCTATATCAACCAAAAGCTGTAATTCTTTTTTTCTTTAATACTCATGCAGCCTTGTAGAATTGATGATTTGAATACGGCAATGAAAATAAAGAGGCATGACATTGAACCGACATGCAATAAACCACCTTTTAACAAAAGATAAATGTGTCAAGGTTTAAATCCACAAAAAAAAGTATATTATATAGTCACCCCATTAAATATAGACATTACGGTACATCAATTAAGCTATCTCAGTTTTGCTCATCATGAATCTTGATACCGTACCGGTATATTGAATCTGACAAAGGCCTAAATAATAATATTTTTATCGCTGAGTTAAAACAATTACATATATTCACATAGCCTAGCTGCGTTTTGTTTTCAGTTTCTAGGAAAGTAGGCCGACATAGGCCTAGTCTATATCACAAATAATTTTTTTAAAAATATAGTTGAATATTGAAAACACAAAATACGGCACGGTAGTGGGATTCTGGTGTTGACTGATTTTGGTGTCTTTAGTCGAGTGCAAAAAAAAAACATAAAAAATTACTAGTTGTCAAACGTATCCTACGTATCGTAGGCCTGCCGTAAGGGGTTGCGTCAGTGGGCGAGGTAAATCTCTTATTCCACTTAAGATAAGCCGTGATTACCCATATAGGTCTACTGTATCATCGATGAGTGTATCGGTAAAATAGGGCTTCCACTTACACGTCAAACGTGACCACCGTCAAGAGTGGCCAGTGGCGACGGTCAAACGGTGACCACCCATGGCCATTTTTGACCGTCGCTGTTGACCGTCCTCGGTATACACATACACGTCAAAAAGTGCCAGAATGGTAACCGTCGGACGGTTCACTAGGAGGCACCGTTCGACGGTCCATGGTATCCACTTGTACGTCGGACGGTCCCCTAGACACCACCAGACTTTTGATTCATTATTGTATGTACATTTCTGGTCATATTTCTACATATTATATATATTAGCAAAGCATCGATCTCCAGACTCTACCAAACTCCCCTTGATATTACCAGATATATTAATTTGAAATATATATGATCAATTCATGCATACACACAGTATAGGCATGGCTTGGCATGGCATGTTTCTAATAATCTTGATAATCATGTATGTTTAATATTTATTTTGTTTCATATATGTTTAATACATGATCTTGAGATTTGGTAATGTTATCATACGGCTTAGTAACCTCTAGTAACCATCGACAAAATGTTTATTTAATTTGATATTATATTTTATTATATGTTCACAATTGCTTAAATATATGAAAACAATCGCTCTTTATATACCTGGTAATACCGAAAAAAGAGACATTTTAAATGGGAAGAAAGAGCCAGGGAAACGGCCCTCATCAGTCATTGCTTGATATTTCTGGACGAGTACACATACTTATATACAAGCTCTGGACTTCTCTTATTTTATTTCAATGAAATCCTAAACAGGGCTTGATATATTAAACAGAATACCATGGAGATACTCAAGAAAATGTAATTTACATATATGGTCGATTCCAGAAATTTTAGTGCGATATTGAGATTTGGGGTGAAAATTAAAAAGTACTTCAATTGTTTTCCAACTTATGAGGAAGAAAGGACTTACATCTGGCTATATGACTGTGAATTTGCCACCACCTGGGTCGATTATTTTTCCAGATACAAGCCTCCAAATCATTTTCACCTGGTCAAAGGTTCCATACGAATACATGTATATGTATATATATATATATATATATATATATATATATATATATAAGAAACTTTATTTCCATTTTGTTATACAGACAGTGATAAAAGTTTTCTACATGGAAATCGGTTTTTGTTCTCTGTCCCAGACAGCTCTTCCGAACAAACCTTCTGTAACTACATTTCTAACTACACGTTTATAGAAAAATAAAACAAAATATTACGACTCTTGTACAGTGTACAAAATTTCACTCCACTTTTGGAGGGCTAAGTGCCCTTGCAGTTTTTACAGTTTTTGGACCAGGACTTACACACCTGTTTTTGGTTTTGAGGCTTATAGCCTCTTGCCCACCCATGTGTGGAGCGTTTTTTTTTCTTTATAAATTCGAGATGTTGAAGTCAATCCAAAACAAGGTGAACAGAGAACATGGGGTGTGTGAGTTTGGATTTGGTTTATTGGGGTTCCGACGTTTCGGTCAACATACAACCTTTATCAAGGGTGGGTGGTCTTTTTCTTTATAACCCAATTTATTTATAATTCCGATATAAAAATGTGGACTTTTAATATCTTTTCTTGCAAATATATGTTCAAAACATGAGCACCATTATATAAAATCCCATAAGTGTTTCCAACGAATACACCATTCCATTCGAATACACCATTCCATCCATACGAATACATCAGTTCAATTATGCTGGTTTTAGCAGCAGTGCGTGAAAGCTGCGCGACCACCCGCGATCGGTAATCCACCCGCGATTCGTGTATCATGATAATGAAATAACTTATAAAAAGTGGATAATTAAATAGAGTGATAAATTTGCTATCGATTGATATAAGTTTTATTAAAATCGCTTAAGAATTAGCTGAGATATGAATGTTTTAACTCAACAGTGTCTGTGAATACTGCATGATCGCACAGACTGACGCTAATCCACAGCGGGGCTTGGTAATGCTATTCCATACGAATACATCAGTTCAATTATGTATTCGTATGGAATCTTGTATTTGTTGATACATCCTTTCTGAATAAAATACCTAGATATATTAAGTGAAATGAATTGTAACTGTTTTTGTTAGAAGACAATGGTTGACAATAAGAATACAAATTTTGTATTTTCCAGCCAGTTTTTGACTGTATTCATCGGAATCGTGTATTCGTATGGATTCTTTTCATAACATTATAATTTACTGATTGGGGAATAATGTTGGAATCATAAGATTTGTTGTGGATATTAAGCTAACGATTCCAAATGTAAATGCAAAAAAAGTTGATCAAATATGAAAAGTTTTCTTTTCATAGAAGTAAGAAAATGTATTCGCCGAGGGCCAAAAGTTGATCAAATATGAAAAGTTTTCTTTTCATAGAAGTAAGAAAATGTATTCGCCGACGGCCAAGGAATCCATACATACTATGTGTAAGTTTACACAACCAAAATTGTCAACGTTATTGAATAAAACGTGAAAAACATCAAAATCGCACTAAAATTTCTGGAATCGACCATATAATAGGGGTTCCCTAGAGAGAGGAAACATATATAGATTCACCAAAATGGCCATAAGCAAATTCGGGACCAGGAAAACACCCACATATCGAAGTAGGCAGTAAAATATGCCCAAAATGGCCCTAAATTAATAAAAATCAAGTGAAATGATAAAAATAAACTTAAAATAAGTGTACAAATGAACTGCAAAATATTCACATGTGTCACCCAGAGGTATCAGAGATAATGACAAACTTCGGTAGAACCATAATTATCAAGAACAAAAACCAACAATTTTCAGGTGGTCACTTTTGACCGTCGCTTGACGGCTGCCCCTCCGGTCAAAGAAGTACCCCCTGACATCTTTGACCGGAGCATGGACGGTCAAACGGGAGGTATGGACGGTCAAACCGTCCCATGCGACCGTCCGACGGTCGCCTCGGTATCCACTTACATGTCGGTCAAAATGTGCCATGGCACCGTTCAACGGTGACCGCGTGGTACCGACCGACGTGTAAGTGGAAGCCGAGCTTAACACAGTAAATGAGATGTTCCTTGAGGACCCAATCAATGTCGGGCCCAATGTACGGTACTTTATTCCATGATTTGGCCATGAGCGTACAATATAATCGATATACTTGCCGCTCACAAGGTGTACAATATAAACTCGCTGTATTTTACAGTGACGTCACAACCGTTCGAGACTTGGGGGACAACACAGTTTGATGAAATCAATGCAAATTAAGTTGCAATAATATAAGAATCATGGAATAAAAGCAAGAACAGCACATGTGCAGTATCGCGTCTTTGGGGGCCTATATTCACCTTGTAAATGTATGTACAGTTCAGTTTAGGCTTAGCTGAAAATGTCGATCTTAAAGTTTGATTAAACAAGTTAGGCTTAGTAACTGGCATATGCATATAACGACCAAGTATAACTTATACTTATGGGGAAACTAAATTAAAAATTAGTGGGTAACTAAATTAAAAAGCAACAGATTCAGATTTATTTCTGACCAAATCAAAAAACAAATCTAAATAGGCTAAAGACTAAAGTTACCTATGGTTCGCAATTATGTAATGTGATATGCACAATATAGTATGTTCTAGATATATATATCTAGTCTTATGTTTCTTGTATCTCCACTAGAATTATTTATTGAATAATTTATGTTATGGCAGTGAAACTGGATTCTCCGGTCCTACCGTAGCCGTAGGCGTAGGCCTAGCCCTAGGCTAGAGCTAGGGCGGCTGGGCGGCCTACTTCCAAATCTTTGCCTTAGGCTTTGCCTTTGGATGAACATTATATATGCCTACTAGCCTAACTAGGCCTAGTAGGGTCCTACTATAGTCTATACATTTCTTTCTTGATAAAATGTCTCAGGTCTGAGTATAGGCCTAAGTTCTGGTATTAACTGTTTTATATATTATAGCAAATCCGTGTGTGAGAGTTGCTAATTTCGGTATTCTCTTTTTTTCAGAGTTTACCATGGCAATAAAAGAGTCGGTGGATACCTTTTCTCACGTCACCAACAATCGTTTCTAACGTCCTCTGTCAATAAGTCACGTCGCAATCTCCCCTTGTAAGGGGCAATTTGATTGGTCGATATGGATCCCGGGGCCACTTCCGTTTTGCCGTCGACGTTTTTCTTCGAGCAGACGTCGTACCGCAAGACACCAAAGAGATACAAGAAGCTACCGGAGGATTTGCCAAAAGATCTGAGGTATGCCCTCCTTACCCCACGAGTAGCATCGTATTTGGCCAGTAAGGAGAAAGATCCCCCGAAGGTAACTGAACAAGACGCTGATTTCGGCGATGGTTTGGGAAATAAAAGCTTACTTCCTCAAATCAATGCCAGAGTCACCCTTCTTCAAAACCAACTCAATAACGCTTTTTCCAATGATGAGGATTCACAAAGATACCTATTTGAAAGAGCCAAGGGTACGGCTGATTCCATTATACAACAATTAATTAGGATATTATATTTATTCGAGGGCCTTCGGGTGAGTGTGCCTAAAAGCTTAGAGCACCAGTTGTCATCTAATTTCAAAGACCTTACCGCCGATGTCAACTATGTACCTCGTGAATGGCAACTGCCAGCGAACAGGGAAGAATATTTACGAAAGTTGATTCCATCAAAAGACGAGACACTAAGATCAAATGAGGATGCCCATACAGACACTGGAAGTCTAAGTAACATGAGTAGACATACCGGTGATGACGACACCAAAAGTGTCAAATCCGCCTCGGAGAAGGACAAAATAAAAGGTTCCAAAAAAGCAGGTCCGAGAATGGCCGGCACAGGGCAGCCCTTGCAAGACATTGCTGAGGGCAATAATGAAGAGAAAGATGGCAGCAAAGGGGCCAAGGGCGCACCTGGTGATGGGGCAATGCCCCCAGCGGTCGCTTCTAATGTTAGGAGGGAGTCCTCCAAAGATCGAGATCCAAATTTGGCGCGTCCAAGGACTAGATTGGAGAAATTTAAGTCGAATATGGCCATGACTCCATCAGGTAAGTCTAAGAAGCAGAAACTATAATTTCATGACTTTTTGTTTTACTTTTCCAGCTTTTTTGCTAATCAAACATCGCCTAAATCATATTGACTCCAAGGTAATCTAACATGTTAATTGCTTTGGCTTTTATTCTAAAAAAAACGAATCCCGGTTCACGTTCAACTCAAGTCTCAAGTCAATTTAATCTAGCCTAGGATACCCATGGGCATGGTCCATGGAGTACATATATTGTTTTAAGTCCTGTTTATCATTCTACATGTACATGCATATCTTTAAACAATTAGGCCTAGCCTACCTATCTATTTATTTAACTTTCTATCTATCTACCCATCTATCTTTCTGTCTATCCTCAGTTCAAGCTTTATTCTGCACGTCTTTTGCCTGGGCAGTGCATGTCATACGATACCTGAGCATTATACAGATTCCTAATTTGTCCATACAAATCAGCCACTACCTGTTTATCCCTTTCATTCCCTTGTATACAAAATCAATACATCCAATTAGGCTTAGATAGAACCGATACAAGTTCATTAATTTTGGTACACATTGGAAATGTAATGTATAGATATAGGCCATAGATATATGTATTACTGCTTCCTGGGCACAGGGTCCTTATTCACAAAGGGCCTAGTCAATATGCAATATAGACAGGGGAAACGATCAATACCTGTCTATATATAGTCTGAAAAGGTCTTTGTTTCCTTTGGCATAAGCCTTATACTTCGCACTTCAGGACAGGAAATATTAACATACTGGGTTTCAGAGTAAGTCCCTTGTTTCCTACAATACAGATCAATACCAAATCATCGTGGACTTACCATTGGCATGTGGGCCTTCTTTTACCCACAATAAGAAATGTATCATAACGCCTATCATTGCGTGACTTGTCACTATCATCTTTCTGTGGTGTAATATCCATAACCTTGCCAGTGATAAGTAGAAGTGGGAAACTATGAGATCTATAGGATACCCATGCATGGTCCATGCAGAATTGATGTATTGTGGTATGGCTTGTTTACCCACCTACACATACATGCATATAATATCTACCAACAGCTAGCTACAGCTATCATCTATTCTATACCAAATTCATCCTTGATCTGTATGAAAATCTAGTGAGTCCACATTGAACAAGAAATATGTGAAAAAGAATCGTGAGTGTTCTAATATATTGCACGAGTCCGATAAAAATTGCACAAGAAAAATACAAACAAACTTTTTAGAAACAAAGGGGCAAGTGCCCAGAAGTAGGTACTCGTGTTGCTACCTCTTTGGCTGCCTGTCCCAGAGAGTGTTCCCGATACCTAGTGTTCCCTCTTATTGGTCATGCAACCTTACAACTGCGCTTGGCAACAACTGGAGTGATTATCATTCCGTCCACACACACACAATTATTTTCTGTTACCTCCTACATTTTAGCATGAAATTGGTGCAAATGTTTCTGTTAAAACCAGCATTTAGATAATTATATCAGAATCAAAGATAGTTGTGTAGCACTGGCAGAACGTCAAATAAATTTAAATGCCTTTTTTCTATTTGTTTGGGTCATTTACTCACCATTTAAGCGCTGTAAATGGCAAGAGGTAGACACTCAAGCACGAGTACCTAATCCCAAGATTAGACATTGGCACCCCCCAATAAATCCTGCTTTTGACCTTTACTCGTGGTCTCTAGCAGTGGCTATGGTCTGTAACCATTAGTTTAGGCGTGTGTGGCATTAAAATACATCCGTATAGAAATAGGGAGGTGGACATTGGTGAAAGAGAAAGTTTGCATAAATTGTCCCTTGTTTTATGTCTCATCTCTTAAAATACCTGGTCTTATTTCAAACAATTTGGTGAGGAAATCTAAATTTGTTCCAGAAATGTTTCTCTTTAAATATCTGGGTTGAGATCTGTTTAATTTAATGAGCTCCATAGAGGTTAATAATTGAGCCAATAACACTGTGGCACCATTGAGTTAAGTAGGCCATATTTCAGGATAAAACTGAAAAATCAGTTCCGGCTCGAGGCATAAAATACTGACTGGTGATGAATGTTTTCATTCAGCGTGTACCAGCAGACCCAACGATTTATTTGCGGAGCACTCAGTGTGCTCCAAGAACGGCCTGCTAATTAATGCCACTTTTCTTTGGAGCTCATGCAGAGAAAGGAAGAAAATTGATACCAAAAATTCCATTGAAACTTTCACAACACAAGCATGGTCCATAATTAAGATTAATACCAAATAGTTAAGCATTTCGTGAAGTTAGGGCCTGGAAAAGCTTTGAATTTGGACAAATAAATTCAATGCCTTGAAAAGCCTGGAAAATGAGCATATTGCATGGTTTATCTAAGATTCTGTTTCTTTAACTGTGTCCCCTGATTCGCCCCTCTCACACCTTCCACAGAGTGACTCGTAAAGTAAAAGTTGAAAAACGTTGACTGATAAAAAAAATGAATTCATATAAAACTTGTTAAATATATTCTCGGTCTATGGAAATTATAAATACAACGGAACCCACAGTTCGTGTCATTAAGTTTCTCAGAAATCATTGATATGGGCCTTAAAATTACCCTGTTAGAGTCTCTGAATGGAGTGCAGGAGGCTAGCTGCACTAGCGCTCTAAAATAACACAGTCTTAGAGACAAGGGCTGTAGTCGTTCTTTTGGTTCCCCTAGAAGAGGATCAGGATTGTAATTGGACGATTGCATGATTTGAAATACCATAAATATCTGACCTATAATATTTAGAGAGACCCCCGTTATCATTCCAATCACTCTTAGCAATCCAATCCATACCTTATTTTAGAAGAGAATCCAGTAGTTAGCATGGAAGTTTGATTATATATATCATACTGCTCCAACTATTTGGCAGACTATACTGGATATTGTATCATGAAAAAGAATTTAACCATTTGAGGTTATCAAGAATTATAGATTTATTCACTGCAATGATATATTTGTAGGAGTGGGTACAAATAGATACAGTTATTTAAATATGGCGCAATTTTAATATAGTTCTGCATAGCATTTAGATAAAATTAGTAACCGTTGATTTTTACTGTGATAAAAATATGATAAATTCTTCATGTTTAAAAATACCTTTGAAATAAACCGTTTTATTTAGAAACTATTGATATATATATGTGATTGTTGAACAAAAGTTCATACTATATATGCGCGCCACTCCATCGACTATAAAATGACTTCCTACTTAGCAAAGCCTGCATGTGTGTCGAGAAGCCGTGAACATATTCTTTTGTGACAAATTTTATTCAGCATATTATTTGGGTTGAATCCATGCTCATACATATATGTATGAGAATGGATTCAAACACGGTGCCAAGACGTGTAATTCAATGAAGGCATAACTCATGTAAAGATTTGTTGAATGCATGAATGAATGAACTCAATATAGTATAATGCCATCCTGTGACTCATATTCATGTATTAAATAGATTGCATGCATAGCTATCTTTATGAAGTAAGCTCTACTTGGCAGTTACTCAGTTTTATGACTGACAATTAAAGACTGTTAGATGACCCGGGCTATGTCCTCCTCCTACCTTGCTGTAAGCAAATAGTATAATAACTGTGCGCAATGCCAATGCCATTATAACTATTTGAACCATCAAAACAGGTCTTCGCGTTTATCATTCAGAGATCAGAAACCAAGATCCACTCGGTGACTGATTGAAAACGGTAAGGAACCAGGCTTGAAGAAGCATTCTGGAAGCTGTCCATCGAGGGACCCTAAGTTTTATACATATTATGACAAACACTCGGCCCCGGCCATACCTGTATGTTGAAACAAAAATGTGTTTGCAGACGGGAACTAAAACCAAATTTATTGTTTGGTCTACGAATTAGTGCCACATGGGTTTCGCACCTTCGCAACCGTGAGAAGAGAATTTGAAAGAAATGATGTCAGAAATGTTGTTTACTCAATTTACATTTTCCTTTCTCCGTGAAACGCGTATCTTTCCCATTTGGATTACGTACTTCCCGGCTCAAACACTAGTTTAAAAATATAGGGATCGTATCGCTTTCCCTTCGATATCTTTGTAGTGCGTGTATTCTGTCACTTTTACATAGTTATAACATCGGTGCAAAGTATGAATTGTTGATAGACAACCACGCATTATATTATTTATATATATTATTTAATGTACACGTATAAAGGTAACTTATACATTAAAAATACAATTCGATACACGTGAAATTTAATTCCTGGCTGTTAGAACAAAAACTATAGCTCAAACTTCAAGTCATAAAACTAACGCTTAAAAATAAAGGCTTTGCAGGGAATCTGAAACTCGAGTTGGATTTAAATAGAAACTTTACCTTTTAGACTTCGAGTATATTATAGATCTATAGGATTGAAACAGAAACTTTTCCTTTTTGGCCCAGAGAGATGATTATTCTCTGTTGAAAATATGGCACTGATTATTGCAACTCAAGGCATACAACCCTTAGGTTATATAAGAAGCGCATTGTTGTTCGCTCTACAGTAACCTTCGGAGGCCGTCTTAGAAGTGCTTCTGAAACTACTCACCACCCAACCACCGAGCAAAGCTAAAATTATAACTTAGGGAATAATTGAATCATCAAGACCCAATACTTAACACTTTTGAGGATCTATTATTGAAATCCATACTTCTTGAGAGTGTGTTAGTACTATTGTAAGCTGGCAGTTGTAGTGGGTAAAAACCGGTTTGCCAACTCTATATCCACCTCTAAGCTTCTTATAGGCTTGAATGCTCCGTAATGACGCCGTGAACAAAGCTATTCTTTTTTACACGTAGGATCCCAAACCTTTCTGATTGAGCTTTGGAAGTGCCATGCTTGTTCTATACTAAGTGGGTGTAGCATGCTCCATATATGTGTCCATGTAGCCTTTAAAATGTGTATTTTTTTCCCAGAAAGTAAATATATAATATGGTCTTTAGTTTAGACCGCCTAATCAGTTCTTTTGATAAAAAGAAATTCGCCTAACAATATGAACTCCCACTTTTAATCCGTATCAAAATTCATAGTAGACACAAATTGAGGATGCATTAATAATATGCCGGGATATCTGCCTTATTACGAATACGTTATTCCTAATGAATTATTTGGTGAGACATGGGACGGAGATTTGAGATCCTTGTACTAAATACTTCAATAGTACTTCAATCTCTTTCCATTTGCAAATGCACTATAAACCATTTAGATGTCTATATGAGAAACATTGCAGTGCTATTTGTATACAAGTATACCTTAGTGGAGATTGTCCTCATATATTCATGATGCCTGATAAAATCTAACCGATTGCCTGCATAGGCTTTTAAAGTATTAAAGGTTAATTTGGATTCTTGACGCCTGATTTGAGAGGACTTTGCATTAATTTGATGGACTCAGATTAGAACGGTTCAGAATTTGCCAGGGAAGGCAGATCTGAGCTTCGACTATATATCTATAGCTATATAAGGTTCAAACCTTTTGCCAATGTATATATATATAGCCTAATAATAACGTGGCCGGGCCCCCGACTGCCATAGATTGAATTACGGGAGGACAAGTTTGTATACTTCTCTCTGATAGTTCATAGTGTATCAAGGATCAGTATGAAATCCGTATCGTTCCTGTTTTGCATGGGCTATACTGGTTGTATTCTATTTTTACAGGATCAACAGTTCAAACAGAAGCACATGGATATAACGAAAAGGCTGATCACCATATTTACTCATCATTATATCATCCAGTGCCACAGAATAACAACTATGAATAATGAATCGTAACTAAGTAAATATACATTAAACCTCCGAATCATGCAGACCTGCATGGTCTTGACAAAAAAGTGTAATTATTACAAGATATTTCCGAAATAATGACGCGAGAGCGGGCGGAATTTCGTTTACTATACCCTTTCATGCAGTACATGTTCGATAGCGATGAATAGTAAGAACAATGATTCAATTTGCCAGACTAATTCCAGCTTATGATCAATCAAAAAGACTTTTCTCCCAACTCCCCTAACCCCAAGCCGTGATCGCTGCTATTCTATATCTTCTTTCAACATAGAAAGCAAATACAGCACGGGAAGGCGGCTGCCACTTCACTTACGTGCTAACTATATCAATAATGCTCGCATAATATTGAACCTGTGCGCTCTGTTTTGTCCGCACTGAGAAGCCAAGAGCGTGTGTACGAGCTTTGGCTATAGAGTGTTCACAGGCCCTGGCTGAGTTTTGATCTTAGCCGACGATCTTATTCTTATGACTGCAGTCCATAGATGTAAAGCCGGGGGTGGGAAGAGGGAGGGGGAGAGGGGGGACACCCGCGTGGTCGATGATATTGCTTTCTTTGAAACATGATGAATTATATACTTTTTAAAGTAGACCTAATAATCAAAAACAATTGAAAATTAACCATTATCAGTGATATTGGGATAACATATGTGAAAATAAAGTTCGTAGGAAACCGATTATTCGTGTTTAACTAACAATATCTTCCCTCATCTTCATACGTCGGTGCTCGGATCCCTCCATATATTATTTCTCTCATTGTCTCCCTCGTCTCTCTCTCATTTCCAAACAGAAATATCTTCGATTCGCCCCTACAATTTATGGGATCCGACAAAGGCTTGGATCCCAGCAACGCAGAGCTAAGGCAGCATTATTTACTCGGGATATTTGCGGTAGTTTAATGCAGTACAATCGCTTGATTCTGGCTGGCTATATACATAATTATAACATTTATGGCCCTCTCCCTGCGAAGTAAATAGAGAACCCAGAATCATTAAACGGATTATTCTGGAGAGTTATGTTCCCCTTTAGCTTACGGTATTATGAACTGCTTCTAACATGCTCTCTGGTAATTTATCAAAGCTGATAAGTGGAAGTTACAGACTTATCCCCCAATCACGGGATACAATTGTCAATTCATAAAACTTACATCTAGTTTGAATGTGGGTGCTAGTTTAAAATGTATTTTTTCAATCATTAAGTTATTTGCAGTTGTTCATGAATGTAAGATGATATAATTAGAATGTATTGTACGTCGATCCTGCGTTGATGTTGAATATCATGGAATATCGCTATCAAAAATATATTTTGACTTGGCTTTTTATACCTTGGGTGGTTTTGAATAATTGTTGTTCACACTTGCATGAACCTATTACTCGCGACAAATCATATATAAGACACCCAATTCTAGCTTGAGTAAATAATTATGTATTCCAGCATACAACACACTGGAATATCCATGCAATTAGCCACTAGTGCCTTATTATTATTTAAAGAATGTATTTAAGCTGAGTTGGCCGTATCCCCAGATGGGGTTTTATTTCGAAAACCCCAGCAAATAATGTCTAATCTTATAGTTCAAAAACAAACTTGTCCATAATTAAACTCGCGATATCATTCGCAGGAGTATGCGTATAATTGTTAAACCTTATAAGTACTTTAATTGTAATATTCTTTTAACATTTTGCAAAAAGGTAATTTTATTGAAGATTTTGAGATGTAAATTAAAGTTCTTGAAGAAAATATGCCTGTTTAAAATAGTTGTTATTATTTTTCCTGCAGTGCCAGCTAATTATAAAAGAAGCTTAAGGGTCGCACGAGGTTTGTCACTTTGAGACAACAATATTTTTCACAGTTAATGTTCTTAATTCTCACTTTGTGATTTTGAAGGGAAACAACCAAGGTGACACATGAAACTTACTAGTTAAAACGGCAATTTATTATACATGTTGAATGATAACATTGCCGAACATTGTTGTCATTCTGAAAGACGTCATACACATTTCAAAATTTGTGACAGTTTCAAAGGAAAAATAAACTCACTTGAACTTTAAAATTGTTGTCATCTTGGTGGTTTTGCATATAAAATGGAGGAATGCGGGGGTTTTCTATGAATGAATTCCACCCCGTGTTATAACACCCTGTTTTCATCCACGGTTATCCATGTTAATGTTAATTATTCACGTTAATTATACATGTTTTCACTTAGATAAATATTTCGAAATGTTCTTGAAATTAAAAAAAAAATAGAAGCACACTTTTCACACCCTCACATGAGAGCACATGCACTTTCAAAGTAATCGAATACGAAATAAGGCCAAATTACAATATTCAAAATCATTGCTGTTCCAGAAGTTATTTATACTAACCGGAGAACCAACACTCATTACATCGGCACACGTCAATCCATTTATATTTGTATAAGCGCGCAAAGGTCTCTAGAGCGCATATTACTTAACTGGGGACTAATTAGGTTCCACTGAGCGCGGCACACTTGTAACATAAATGTAATTTCCATAATTCATAACACAATCTGTCTGAACATGTACATGTATGTATGTGAGCTGCGCGTTCATACACGGCCGGCGATCAAGGAGTTAACTGACTCATTTACTCACTAACTCAGCTGTATAATTACTTACAACTGACAAAAGCCAGGATAGATGTTATATTTGCTCATGGTGCCTGTAGTTATTAGATAATTTCATATATCTTTATATCAATGTTTTAAGAAAGTTATCAAATCAATATAGATAATTAAATATCAGGAATACTCCAGGATTATGTAAACTTCATATCATGTTGCGTGTAATACTGTGTGATATTCTCCTCTTCTTACAATCACCCCTTCCAATCTAACTCAGTGGATTTATTATTACCGATATATTTTTATTTTCTCCGAGATGTCGATGTGCTTGTCTTCACCCAACCTTTGTTGAGCTAATGATTTTTAAAGGGCACTTCAACAATTTAAGCGTAATACGACGTGTCATAAATTAAAGGTTGAATGTCGACATGAGTTATCGTCTCCTCATTTTTGCAGGTTCAGAAAGTCGGGCAAGTGGCCTCGCCTCACACCGCTCTAATACTGCCAATCGACAACGGAATGATGATTTACAATCTATACTCGCTGAGTCTAATTCTGATAACAGTAAGTGAAAGTGCATACATCTATTGGAAATGTAGTACTTCGGCTTTATGAGTGATACGTCGAATTAGACAGATCTATTAATTTGGCTGAGTAACTAATTTGGCCATAAACCCAGTTGTTGTTTGTTTTGTGGGGGTTTTTGTTGTTGTTTTATTTTATTTTATTTTATTTTTTTTAATTTTCTCACTGGTCACAAATTAAAAGATGTTACAGTAAATTCTGGTTTTATCATAATTGATTCTATAATCAAGTCTATAACCCTGCCCTTAAAAGAGTTTGATGATTAAATAAATATTCAAACTATAATCGTATTACCCGATTCTTTTTCAGCGTTACTCGATCGTAATGCGGGACTTACCATACATTTCCAGCTATCATCCAAACAATGTGAAGACAGGGGTCAGTATTTATTTCTCTTAATGCCTTCATGACTTTATTTTTTGTCATTTACGACTCTCATGCATATCGATGTACTAATATAAATAAAAACTCATGTAGGCTTCTATACCTGTAAGAACCAGTTACGTTATATATATTATGATGTATGTGGTGTATGCAATGGTAAATATTTTTTTGCATTTGAAATAATAACTTACAAAGATTTATTGGTTTATCGTGACATTCATTCTGCATAAATGTCAAATATATATATTCATGCTTTGTTTCTATTGCAATGACTGGTGTTATTCTCGCCAACTTCTAAAGTTTACATATGTATATCGTCACGATAGGTTGGATCATTCATCCTGATGTCACGGCAGACAAAGAGCGGGAGACTATTCTGGAATGGGCCACACAGCGATTACAAATGGCAATCAAACAAAGGTTGGTCTCGCTTGTTTGCTAAACATGTGAATAGCCAACCCGCCCTGATGTCACCTATGCTTCTGTCCAGGACAGCTATATAATTGTCCAACCCCATCCCATGAATGAGTTTTATTGAATGAATTGTACATAATGCTAGATAATAATTATGAATAATCATAAATAAAATACATAAATAAAATATCATTAACATTTTTGTTTGTTTTCTACGCGTTATAAGGAAAGATATATAAAATAAATAAATAATTAGAAAGGAGAATCAGATGGAAAACGGGGACCCAGTAGGAACACTATAATTCTATACTTTGGCGATATATAGCTACATACTCAACAGGATTTACCAGGGATACAATATACAGCCTCCTCTAGCTCCTCCACAGCAATAACCAAAGTGCACCCAACACACTTCCTGCTCATGTCTGTTGATCTCTGTACTTATCTATTACTGGGAAGTTTAATAAAGTGACAGAGTGACCAAGCCCCTGGAAACACCATATTGACAGAGTATGCAGGGAATTTACCAGTCATGAGGAATTACACCGTCTCCTTCTCAATATAACATTATTACATCAATAACCCTGCATGCTCGTGAAATACCTACATTAAATTGGTAGCAAAGAGCAGAGATGTTTATTTTTACAAAGAAATTGTCAGGACCCTAGATTTCTTTTAGGCGGATTTCTTTGTTGATGGTGATATGTGCCAATATTTTCAGGCTAACTTGCCCATTCCTTAGAACCTTTTGTCTGGAGAATAAATTTTTAATTACTGTTAAACCGATGTTGCACACATCCAGGGTTGCAATTTAAGCTGCAAACCGACCGAGGGTAATTAGGAGGAACAAATGTATAATGTGAGTATTCTATTTCATTTTCAGAAAGGACCAAGAAAATACAGATAAGGCACGAGGGTGCGACATCCCGATTGTTTTGCGGTATTACGGGGACAGCAAAAGGGAAGCAATGAATCGTTACAACAGAAACATCACCCCGCAAGGGAGGGTACGCAATTTATGTATTTTTTTAATTGTGATTTGTGTACTTGGTATTATATATAATTTGATCATGTATGATATCACTGCACAAAAATAGTATGTTTGAAAATTAGGGTCCAAAAAACATATACCCGATTAAATTAATCGACCAGAAATAAAGTACAATTTCAACAGAAGGCTTCATATGAACTACTCTATAGTTAGAATTAAAGTAATTTAGTTCTACTAAGATATTTCGGAATATATTGCAGCTTCATTGTTATATTATTCTGTATTTAATTGGCTCAGTAGACATCTTTCTAGCCAGTAGATATGCCATATATGATGTGTTCTGTGAGAAAAGTTTGGCCCTAATGACCGTAAGCAGTATACACGTTCAAACTTGTTTTACTTTAATATCCTTTTCGTTACCAAGAATCCCGTTATAAAAGAAACTGAGCCAATGCACCCTTGAGTGGTTGGAATCTCCACTGAGGGGAAGTGATCATTAAACAAATCGTTACTGCTCCGTTGTTGCACAGGTCAGTGCCCATCTACTGAAAGGTCAGAAGCCAGACGTCCCTGCTTTGCCTGACGAGCAGGACAAACGAAAGGTCTTCATGACCACCGTCTCCGATGGATCCACATCAATATAGTATCCTTTCTGTAAGCCATATAGTTCCAGCGGGGGGAGGGGGATATGTTGTAGTCGGAGACATCCCAATCCATATCGCCGTTGTAGTCATACTGCCTCTCGTTTCTCGTGTATCAATGTATTTCGAGATGATACGTTTCTCTTACTATTTACCCTAGTCGAAATATTATTTCTTTCTTACCTCTTACATACATTTATTGATCTATCGCGCTCAATATATATATGTTAAAATTAAGCGACTGATATAATCAAATGTCTTAAATATCTTTTAAATCCATAAAAAGCATTTCTACGACAGCAGCCATATGGCTTCTATCATCTAGGCAATTTCATTATTTGGCCAAAACTGCATCTCAGAACTTGCAACTAACATACAAGATCTGCAAGCCATATAAATTCTTCCCCGTACCAACAGAGAAAACATAACATAGGATATTGGTCCGGATATATTGCCTCCCCTGACTTCACATACACCTCACTGCTGTATAGGAAAGATTTTATTGTATAGTAAATATTTCATCAGAGGCCTAAAAAGTTCTAATTTTCGAATATAATGTAAGTCCACACGTGCGTTGAGGTCTTATTTGACCCTTCACAAAAGCTCCTAAGTAGTCTTTCAATTATAAACTTAGATAGCCTTTAACCGTCAGTAAGTATTCGCCAGGCCTGTGTCAATATTTTCAGGCCAACTTGCCGAATCCTTTGGACCTTTTCACGGGGAGCAAACTGAGGCCTTCCTCTGGATGAATGAATAACAACAAATATTGGTCAGCTTTTCATCCCTAGCTTACACTAGCGATAAAAGCGCTGCCCCTGTTGTGAATTTGGTACCACTTCATGATTGGCATTAGAGTTATGTAATAAGTACTTGGTGTATATGAATGGCTTGTTGGTGGATGAATGGGAAAATATGGCAACAGCCCACTGTATTTTTGCATCAGACCATTTAAAGGTTCAGATATGAAAAATTCATGGTTAGATTTGCATCCCATCTAAATGTATATATAGAGGTATAGATGGGATGCAAAATGTTGCTGTTTTGCTGAACAACGCCCCCACCCCAGATAAGATTGTATCGAAGAACTATAGCATCACAGCCTTGGTTGATTAGATATTCGAGATGCAGGATGACACATTTAACATATATTATATATTAATGTGTGCCGACATTCGATCTCCATCTCACTCAAACAACTTGATGATGGATATTATCCCACCCTCCATACCCCCTTAAACCACATTACGTTATGTAAAACTTAGAAACTCATCATATCATACTACGGTACTAACAATAAAATGATTTATTATTCATAATAAGGCAAGGGGTGGGAAGACCGCCCTGGTGGCAACACCGTGATATTTATAAGCTACGTATAAGCTACTTTGCCAATAAAAACGAATAAAAAAATTATCTTGCAAACTGAAGTAAAACTGCAATAATCCTGTTTTCCCTTAACCATGCAAAGTTATCCCTCTGGTCTACCTGCCATTGTGACCAGCGTCAGTCCTTTAAAGAAATCCTGCTATTACACCATCGTCTATGATGATTCCCCAGACAAGAAAATGCTCGGTGTGTTTATTCCTAGTGGTAAAGGTTGTTGCTATCACCCCAATGGAGTGGTGAAGTTCTTATGTACGGAGAAGGAATGGACGTTATCTGAGGAGGACGGTGCTATTACAAGACGCTCTAAATGGCCATCTAATGGTCTAAAAATGCCAGCTGGGGTCAATGTTACGGTAGGTCTATGTCTAAAGATAATAATTTCACTTTTGTTATCCTCTAGATATAAGTACATAAGTTTATAGCTTGTGAAATAATTTTGTTTTCTTCTAGATTCTTTCTTTGATTTCTCTTCCTTGGCCAGCTCGTTATCCTCCCAAGCACAAAATCAGTTCTTCTATTGCCCATCCGCCTTTTAAATACGCGTCTCTTTCCGCCATCTTGGAAGAATTATTGTCTTCTTTTTCACAAAACCTTCTTTGTCTTTTACCTGTATTCCTATATCCAATCTCCAAGCATTGTCATAAGTTTCCACCTCAAAATTAGTTTTATTCAATGCACTCCAAATGTTTCCCTTGAAAAGCATTTATGCTTACCGTAATATAGAAACGTGATGTCTGGAATTATTTGTCATTTGAAAGCTTAAAACATGGGTGGAACGTTGGTCCTTGTCATTTGCAGCAGTGAATCGATGTGGCTATCATACCCGCCTTATAATTACCCAATAAAAAATCCCTTTTAGAGTTGTCTCTTTAATTTTTCCTGTCTCTTCGTGTGTTTCTCATGTTACACTTTTTCCAATTTCTGACTTTTCTGTTCCTCACATTTTATTCTCTGATTCACGTGTCTTTCCTAAGGTCGGATTTCAGGTATGTTATATTACTTACGTTACCAAACACCTTTCTAGAAGAAGCACATGCAGTCGCCAAGTAATATCGAAAGTCTCCATTGCACCACAAGGGTCTATTGTCAATAAACATTTGCAGTTTCAATTTATTACATGACAATAACTTATTCTTAACATACATACTTTTGTCCAATTTTGAAGTACAATAATGGAAACTGGAAGTTTTAATTTCAGCTTTAAGTCTGATTGTCACATAGTTTAATATTAAATTTACAACAGCTAGATATTAATCCTTTAAGTAAAAAATGTTGTTTTCTCACCCATCTTTAAATTATATGGGGGAAAAAGCCAAATCCGGCAGGTATGTACCTGGACACACACAAAATTGACTTTTTATCCAAGATTTTGTTATCTTTTCCACAGCTAAATGCTTTCATCACTCTTCGATGCTCCAGTCACAGCAACATGCACCTTTATTACAATGCTGTGAAAGAGACAGCCAAAGTCTTTGTCGGTGCAGCCAGTGGCCTGCCAGAAGAAAATAAAGAAGAACAGGTAAGCTTTATAGAATTTCTTTACACATGGAAAGCATGTCTTACCACTTGTAAGGATATGATATTCATATAGAATCCAAATGAATAAGTCCTTCATCTCATGTGGTGTTTTTTAACAAAAATTTGAGCTGGCTAACTTTTGCAGTACGATGTCTATTCCGAATAAAGTGAAAGGGCAAGACAAAATGAATTTAGAAAGATTTGACTTTAGTTTAATGTTCGTTAAAGTTATGAATCTATAACGTAGACATATCCCCCATGTGAGATATTTATATATAAATTGATGCTATTTATAGGTGCAGTTGCTGTCAGGGTTACCCTTCACTTCGCAAACCGCCAAAGAGTTCATGAAGCCACAGAAGTCAAAGTCTAGCACAGCTAAGATAAAGGTTTCTAAAAGCTCCAAAGGCAGGGTAAGTTATCCTTCTGTCTCATCGCGTCACATCTTGAATATTTCCAGTATCAGAAAGGAAGCAATTTCTCCCAGGCTAGGGTGAAATGGATATTTATATCTAACTAAATTTCACTGCAAGATCTTTACATTTTCCCTATTTAAATTAACCTGATGTTAATATTGTTTTTGTAAATATTTCATGAATATCAAATTTAAACATACATATTTCTAGCATATTCATTTCTTACTAACATGTGCGGTACAGCGTTCAAGTCTCAACAAGAAGATAAGACCTTGAAACTCTATGAACATTATTGCTATCCAAATGACTGGCTGAAATGCATATGCATGATTAGGTATATATGTGCACATACATCTGTCCATCGTTTTCAAAGGATCATTTTTCTCAACTCTACTTTTATTTTATTTTTCACTAAAATTTTATTCAAATATTGCACATTTTACTCACAGCTTCTTATCACCATGACGATGAAGAAGGTAAACCCAACATCCCAATAACTTCTTTCTTTAACACTGCAAGCTTCCATGATTTTTTTCCAATCGTGCCAATCCAATATTTTGTGAAGCTCTCTCTCTCTCTCCCAGATTGCCATGTGGAATACCCAACTTTCCTTCATAATTTCAACCTGATTTACTTTTGCAAATCATCACAATACAATCCACAAAACAAACACTCTCGGGTTTTATATTTTCCTTCGTTCCCATTGAGAATATGGATATTCCCCCTATACCCATCGAGATCCCTATTATTAATTTATATTTTTTGAGTACATAAAAAAGATTGATCCCTCCTATTTTCTGTCATTCAAAAGATCTCACGCTGGAGAAGTATATGAAATATGTATTTGATAAGATAAAATTAGAGTTTAGTCATTATGCATGTTCTCCTTGTCTAGTATCAACGTAGATGTTCTCTTGACAAACGAGTAACCTCTGTGTCCTATTTTAGTGTAATTATGTGTAAAATAGATAGAGTGAATAGTTTGATGCAGGTGGAACTAACAGGCAGTTAGTCAGATGTAGCCTGTACATACGATGATGTGACATTTTGAATCGATTGTACATTTTCTTGAAATAAACCTATTAATGTATAGAAATCAGGGCTGAAATCATATATATGGTGATTTCTACAGGAACGAACCCAAAATACATTGGAGATCTTCCCGCCTTATCTTTCTAGACATATTTATGATTAAGATGTTTTTGAAAGTTATATATTTAATCAAATCTATGATATTTTAAAGTATATCTGATAAAATATTCTGCTATTTTTTCAGAGCAAACAACTGCCTGAAATTCAGAAACTTTTGGAGATGCCAGAACCAACAGAAAACGATGCAGAAGCCGACAAAAGTCTATACAAAGTTCAAAGGAAGATAAAGTAAATTCCTCTTATTTGCTATAGATTGATATTTGGATAGTCAGATGAATTCATTCCAATAACAATTCAGAAGAATTAACTTAGAAATGTGCTCAGATACTTTTTTTTTTATTAAAGATTTTATTTACTCAATGATGTGATTTCTAATATCCGGATTCGCGGGCTTTTCGAAAAAAAAATTATTAGATTGTCTGGCCTTGGGGACAATATCGCTCAAGTTTTCATTTGCGACAAAACATTGTAAAGTAGAATATACCTCGGATAAAACCCTTAATGTTATTCTTTTTTAGAAATCTGGTGGAGGACTGGTTAGAACACTATAGGTTGACGCTAGGTATCAGTTCTCCACACATCCGCCTCATCAGCTCTGCACCATTGAGTAAACTGCGCGATATCCAGTCAGCCAAGTCTAGCCCGCCAGGTGTCAGGGTCATACTGGAGAGTCTCTCTACACAGGTGCCCAGGCCTCACATGTCTCCTAGGATACCCTCAGCTCCTGCAGGTAATTAATAGGCTCTTAATTTGAGGTCTGAATATATTGCCCGACCTAGTCGTACGGGATATCATATGGAAGCGTCGAGTGTTCCTGGGGTGACTATCAAATGTAATGGAGCTTTTATATTTATATTTGTAAATGCAAGCAGCTAGAAATTGTGGATTAAATGCCTTCGTTTGAACGCTTTGCTGGAGCTGGAGAATGTTGTGGGTTCAAATCGTGGTGGGGCTGCAATTTCACCTTCTCCGCCTTCCCCCCCCCCCCCCCCCCACACACACACACACCTACACACACGCTCAGATTACCCGCCATTTATAGGGGAGTTGAGATATGTGGGCTGAATTCTGGTAAAAACACTTATGGTATACAATGATTTTTATTTCAAATGTCGTTCTTCTCACCTGAGAAGAAAGTTGCATGTGTGGGTTGGAACCCACATCTGTACGTGGAATGAACAATTTCCTCGCCCCACCCGCTCCCCCACACCCCCACCCATACCCACACAGCCCCCTTGAATTCTGTCACAACGGGACTGTTCATCTTGTACAGACCCCAAAGAGGTTACACAATTGCGATGAGAAGTACAGCGACCCCTCTTTGATGTGCTTTATTTAATTGTATTGCTAACCAAGCAAGGGCTAGGGGCATTAATTGCGCCAATGCTAGTCACGTTTTTCGAACAAATATGATTGAATTCGTATTCAAAACTTTAACCTACTATTGTATTCACTCTCGTTTCTACAAACAAAGACTTCTCCTCAACGCATTGCTAATTTTTACCGTGGTTATGTTATGGTAGGTAGAATAAAGGACCACTTGGCGCCGCCTAGTGCCAGAGAAAGACGCCCAGCATCGACGGGTAACGCCGTCAAATTCGATGACGAAAATCTAGAAGAAATAGAACCAGATGAAATAACACTTATGAGAACTACCCCTATGCCTTCCACTGTACCCAGCGCGTAAGTACTCTAATACTAAGTGAATTTTCAAAATGATAGAATCTTATGTCAGGGACGGGAGCTGAAGAGCAGGCACTTCATATATTTTAATCGTAGGTAAATGCGGGGGTAAATGTATCCATCACTTGTAGATTTGAATTACCCCAACAAGTGATGGATTTTCACCCCCTACATATAACAAAAATCAGGTGTGTGGGGAGGGGGGGGGGCGAATTTTAGGTAAGTTAATTTAGTTAAGATTTTGTTCGATGATGTAGATCTACCGTTATATTTTTTGGCTAATAGATCTAACTATAATTGTTGTTGGTATTTCTTATTCATTTAGTGGTATTCCTCTGGAACTAAAGGGTCGCGTCCCGATTTACCACCCCGAATACAGTCCTGCCAATGATACTTTCTGTTCTTTTCAAGCAGATGCTCTGTTAAAACACCAAAATAAAGAAATTTAATTTAAATTAAAGTATTTTAAAGTCTATATTGATCTGTTCTCTAAGCCTGTGGACCATACCGTACTGTACCCCCCCCCCCCTCACACATACCTTTGATTATCTCTAGCTTTAATTTTAACGCTTACATGGTAGTCATTTATTAAAGATCATTGATCAAAGACATTCAGCACAGCAAACGACACAGATTAAGTACAATCAAGTTTACGTATATATATATATATATATTAAATCCAAGCATTCAAACTTTCTTGGTTATCTTGGTTATCTTGCTTCTGCAGGTCCTCTCACCGTGGCAGTAACAGGTCCAAGTCAGCGCCTATGCCCATGGCCCTCACCCTGGATGCTGTCTGGTCTCTACGCTTTGGTAGCTGCCCTCTAGCCCTCAGACAGATGTTGATTGGAGAGGAGAGACCAACGTGCAAGTGTTCCAAGCACAAAATACCTTACATCAATGACATAGAGTTTGATGAGTTTATTCAAAAACACATTCCAGTCCGTCAGTTAGTTATCGTTGGTGTTGTTTCTTCCATGTGAGTAACTAGACTACACTCAAATGCTACTGTCTTGTGGAAATATTTTATTTCTGGAATTTTAGAACATAATTTTTTAGTGCTTCTGATCGTTTTTTTTTAAAATACAGGCATCGTGTTTGTTCTTAAGACGTCACACCTCAAAGTGGGCTATATCAAACAAAGTTAGAGCACCGAAAAAAAACCATGAATCTCAAGCTTCAAGCTGTTTATACATATTCAATTATTCATATCTGTGATAGGAATATTTTGACAACCATTATTCTTAAGAAGGTAATTAGATAGGATTTATTTCCCCTTAAAAACTTTCAGACAAGATTTCTATTTTTGAACTCCATGGCACGACCATTACAAGAGTAGTAGAAATTGCATAAAATCAATAAGGTCTGTCAAAACAAGATCAAAAGAAGTTCAACATCAAATCTAAATGTCGGTTTTCTTAAATTCTTTCAGCCTGTAAAATAATATCCAAACTGCGCGACCCTGCTAAAGACAGAGACAGTAATAATATATTTCATAAAACCAGATTGTACGAACTGAAAAAATACTTCCGTATTCGTTTCAGTTACCCTGATGCCACACCATCGAGGAGAATGTTAGATACTCTCTATACAGAGAGAAATCGTAACAGGACCCAACCTTGTATTCAGGCTCGAGGTGATGCCTACCGCATTTTATTGTACGACATTGCGACGGCTGCAGATTACACTGATCACTCTCAACCTCTGCTCCTGCGGCGGCACAATGTGGTACCTGGCATGTTTTTGGTATGTATCACCCACAGAAAGTTCTTGTTTAAATCATTATCCCTCCCCCCCCCCCTCCACTCCCATCTCATCAATCATACCTCTTTCCTCTATCATCTCTCTATCATCTCTCTTTCCTCCCTTTAAAATGAAACTGTAATAAAATTGTTTTTTCTGACCTCACACACAATTATTGACATAAAATGTAAAACCTGAGAATTCAGGGTGTGCAGGAAGACTGGGTCTGACCCGAGTCACATTAAGTATGGCCCTTGCCAGCATAATAACCTGAATAAAATTCGTCAATTTTTTTTTTTAAAATGTATAGTTTCGGAGGGGGTGGGGTGGGGCAGACAGCTTTCATAGAGGATTGATAATCTTTTAAAGTCTATATTGATCTGGAAAAAAATGTTAAACTTTTTTTTTAATATCTTAATCTTTTTTCATATTTGTTTTTAATTATTTTAATTTTTTGAGAATACAGCATCATTTCGACTTTATTTTAGATGTACGACAACGGGAAGCTTGTTTTCTGTGATCACATATTCAACGGTTATGGAAATGAAAAGAAAGATTTCCAGAAGCAAATAATGCTCACGAGGAGACTTGCAAACATGGGAAGGCATCTACCAAAAGATTTTAAGTTTAGGTAAGTGAAATATGTATTAAATTAACCCGATAATCATATATATAGACGCAACAAAGGCCTCTCACAAGACACTTGGAATAGTTCCTTGAAAATTCATAGTTAAATCTGTGGGATCCTAATCTAATTTCTGTTATTTTAATTTGTGTTTGCATTGCTAACAGGTTTTCGATTGTTAGTTTATCGGGGGTTCTTGTGATAAAATAGTTTGGATTTTTCAGGACTTTTGAGTTGCCCTGATTCTTGAAAATGAGTTCTATGGCCTGGGTTTCTGATAATAAATAGCGGGAAGCACAATTCCCTAGCGAAATGAGCATAACTTCGTGCAGTAGGCGTAGCTAGGCGTTGTGAATGTTGAATACCAGGTGGCGTGTAGGTGCCGTCGGTTCCGTTTGTTGTCCACTAGGTGGCAACCTGCTAATTAGTTACCAGTAATTAGTTTACTACAAACGAACATTATACGTACTGATATTTGGGTTCCTTCTATAGTTCATCTATAACGTGTTTTGGATATGTCTTTTGTGTGGTTTTGTATGAATTACTGATAGTTTCAGAAAATGTTGAAGTAACATTATAACATTATATAAAGTTACAAGGGAGATTCATTTCCGCTAATTTGATGTTCATTCCATTTAGGTTTAACTGCATTGAGTGTCTGTATCCATTTAAATTTAATTTGTAGCCTTCCCTTGTGTTTGTTTTTCTTTTGGGCGATCTAAAATTTGTTCTACTGGATAAATCACCATAATTATAATTATATCCTCTTCAGTATTGTGGAATATGTAATTAAATGTTCAGGAACTTTTTATTTCTGGAGTGAATATCATTTAAGTGGCCAAGTAAGTAACCAATGTGGCCAGTAAATGGCCATAAAGTGCGGGGGGGGGGGGGGGGGCGAGGGGAACTTACTTCGTTTATTTTCTCATTTGTTTCTGTAAAGATCAAAATATTTGGAACGTCGCTCTTTCAAAATAATAAATCTCAAACCTATCATGTAGATTCAAGTTTAGGTACGCCATGTCGTGGATTATTGGTTTTCTTCCAGGTCTTGTTCACACTCGCAGTTCGTACCAATTATTTTGCAGCCTTAATTGCCGGCTTAATTGCTAATCACTTCTGTTTCCAGTCCGCAAAGAGGCCGAGCAGGCCCCAGGGCGGCATGGGGAGGCGAGATAGGAGGCACGGGTATCGACCATTACGGTAATGCCGGCCTCGTCCCGGAGAAGTTCCGCGGATCCATGAATTCCATAAATAGCTCGGAGAAAGACGTACCACTTGACTACCATCTTGCGTGAGTTTCTGTAAATTACATGCTATAACTGGAAAATATTCTTTGTATTTTTTATCTATAAGAGAGCGAGATTTGATACCCCATAAACAATCGACGTAACACCTCTTAGGGTTTCCGAATGTGTAACAAGATGACTGCAAAAGCATAATGAGTACATGTAAAAACTGATAACAGCGTTGCATGTACCAAAAAGGACTTGTAAGATGTGGATTCTAGTAACAAAATAATATACAGATGACGTTCTTTTGCCGTGTACTTTCTTTACAAAGTGTATCAACGATTTCCTCCCTCGTAGAACAAAATGTGAATGCTTGTGTGAATTCAGGATCCCAAGTTACTGAGTTTTCTATTTGTGGCAGGGTTTTTAAACTTTTATCTATTTAAGATTATGACTGAATAAAGCTGATAGAACTGGGGTGTTTTGCATGGGGAGCTTAATTTGTTATCAACTAATACTATGGTTTTACCTTTTTTCTTTCGTTCTTTAGTAATAAATCTAGGTAACTATACGTGTAAACTATAACACCGCACTACATTAATACATGTGAAGTAGGCTAGAAGTACAAAATAAATAGATGTACTCGATCAGTCGATGGTATATTATCTAGCGCCCTTTTAGTCATTGAGGGTAGAAAAGCATGATATATTATAAATATAAATATCCATTATAACATAGGCCTAGATAAGATGCAAGATAAACAAATCTTTTAATAATCTCTATTAGCTCTGTATATTATAAGCTTTCTAGACAAAGTATTCATCGAAGATATCAACAAAAAGTTTTCTAAAACTGATTGTTCGGTATCCTAATGATTATGTTTTTCATGATGTCTTAAATACATAGCCTGAGATCTCTTTATTGTTTGGTTGGCAGCATTTCTTGTAAGGTACGGAGGTCGCAGGGTTTTCTGCCTGCTATCGTGCCTTCTTACTTGCAACTGCTCGTGAAAGATGGTGGTGGGGCAAGAATGGGAAATACAGATTTGGTTAAAAACTCCACTTCTCAGTCCCAGCTAGTGAGTAAAAGATCTAAAGTGCAAAATGCAGTCGGAAAAAAATATTAAAACTCCACTCACAAATAAACAAAATTTCAACTTTTGTGTTACAATATTGAATCACGATTTTGGTGCTGGAGGCACGTGAAAGGATTATTTTGTGCTGATCTAAATAATAAGTACACAGAGTGGAGATTTCTTTTTATATGTGTCTGTGTTTCCAAGTGAACATCTATTGTTGTTCCTTTGACTCTCTTCTGTCTCTTCTCTATGGAAGTGAAATTCTGTTGTACTCTTTCCTCCTTTGGGTTTGCTTTTGCCATAGAAAAAAAAAAGCAATTCTTGATTTTTCGGTGATTTTTATGTTTTGTCAATGATTTTCATTTCTCATTCTTTCTCTAATGTGCAAAGTGTAGCACCATTTCACTATACATACTGCTAGCAACCGAAAAGTGTATATATATATAATACATTGAGGTGCTTGAATATTTAATTTGTGCTTAGTCATGTGAATGATAAGGCCGTGGAAGCTCCTGACTGTCTATTACACATTCTTGACTGGTTTTTCCCTGTGGTCATCCAAGAATTAAGTCATTGAATAAACTAGTAAATGAATAAATAAAAAAAACGATTAAGATATGAATATATCCGCTTTGGAACATGTACAAACCTACATCAAATGTTATTGCAGTTCTTGCCAAGGTTGTGATGGTTTGGGAATGCTTACTAACATTCAGGTATTTGATTCATCACAGTGCACATAATGATCACTTGTTGTCCTATGTAAATTTACCAGTTGAAGGTCATGTTCCCCTGAATTATAAAAAATTGAAAACAAACAAAATGTACCCCCACCCCCTCTCACAACATAAATACGTCCCCATTGTATAAAGATTCGAATTACAGACATAGATGATCTAAAATGTTACAGAATGTCTTGTCACCAAATAATCATAACAATCAACATACTAATGAGGTTACAAGTGTATATGTGTCTATTACTTAAGCAAACATAGTCAGATGTAGAAATGATGTAGATGATTAACTAGATAATGATAATAATAATACAGTGTCACAAAGAAGAGGATTAAAAGCGCTCCTGTGGGTAAGGATGCCAAGGACAAGTCCCTTACTGGAAACCAATTCCTGGTTTATCTGCAGTCATTAAAAAGTGCATATCCCATAATAAAAACCTTTAGATATCTGTAATTCCTTGTTCTTTGATAACGTTTTATGTGACTGAAGTTAATCAGAGTTAATTGCAATGTGTTGTTTAATTAGGTTTTTAAGACGTTAAATATTTTCAATGTTTAAATGATTTACACTTGTTGATCTGATTCCATTGATTCATGATAATCAATACATGACGTATAGAAAAATAAGCTAAATAAGTAAATGAGATTCTCTTTTTAATTAAAACTTAATTCATTGAGTCATGAAATAATACAATAACAGAGGTAAAGTCATCCCTATATATTCATGAATGAATATCAAACTCATTTATTTTGCAAGACTTACTCTTCGCCTGTAGCGGTGCTGGGGTGTGCATGATATAAATAGAAACCAGAGATTTATGTAATTTTATAATTTTTATATCCATTCTTAATTTTCCTTTGTTTATTAAATCGATTTTGGAATGTACCTAATTGTTTGCTTTCCTTTATTTGATGCAGTGGCCTGGACGTAGCGGCTCGGTATATTAATCTTCGCGTGACTCCGACAGGCTTTACCATTGACCAGAATAGTGAACCTTCAAAAACTCCTCTCATCTCCTCTCAATATCAAGCACAAACCATAGAGATAATTAAAGTCTGAGTATGAATATGTAATCATCTAACTTATTTGTATATACTCCTGTTATTTTCGCTCATTTAAAAGTGGTAGTTTTTATGCTTCGTTCTGTGATAATCTGATTGAAAAAGAGAACCGAAAGATTCCATAAGTCGTTATTTTTCTAAAGTAGTTCATAAACAATTTTGTTTTTCATGGGTAGGCCTATTATTTAAAAAGAAGCGCATATAGGCAAATATAAAGAACTACATGTATAAATAAGAAGTTTGTGTCTTAACTTCATGTTATTAGTCTGCCTGAGACTACACTGAGATGTCTAATAAGGTGCTTTGTTACGTACCATATTGTTGATAACTGTGATGATATTTTATTGTTAAGTTGTAATGTGACTCTTGATCTTTCTATGAGGAATATTTTTTCTGAAATGCACAGTATTTGTATTTAAATCTTTTAAGTCACATATCAGTAGATCAAGACTAATAGAATATACATAATTGGCGAAAACCCTTTCACATGTTTATACTTGAAACTAGACTACATGAATTTGTGTTTTAAGCTATACACGTATGCGTATTTAGGTAAAAAAAAAAAGAAATAAAACCAAAACGAATGCACTCCCTGGTTAATTTGTTTTTAAGCTTTTATCGGCTCTTTAACTTTGAGCAATAAAAGGTATGCTTAGGAGTTATTTATTTGAGTTGTTCATGTTATAGTTATGATAAGATTCAAAAGTGATAAATCGCAAAGCTTTGATTAGGTTTATAAATTTCCTCCCAATGAATTTAGTTTGACAAATTCTTACCTTAGTATAAGATAAGATAAAGATAAGATGTTTTTTATTTGCCTTTTCGATGAGTACAAACAAGTACATAGATATAGTATATAGTATATAGAGAGAATGGGACGAGCCGGCTATAATTGAAAATTTATAGGACGAGATTCGTCCACATAAGCACGATGCCGTGGATCGCTTATGTGGACGAATCAAGTCCTATAAATTTTTTATTATTGCTGGCGAGTTCCATTCTATATTTATTATATGTGCATAAAATTTGATCATATGTCATCAGATATCACTGAAAAAATACTAAAGAAGTCTCGGAGAGCCCCGCTGACAGCCCCGTTAGTATATTGATGAATTAAAACGTCCATATCATGGCCATTCCTTGAGCTACATTAATACAATTTATATCATTCAAAAGAGAATTTAATGCTCTATTTAATGATGTAGGTTTTATTATGTATTTCTATAATCATAGTACCAAAATCACGGGTGGATTACCAATCGCGGGGATTTGTTTACATGCTCTGCGGAGAGCCAAAGCTCCGCGAAGCATAACAACAGCTATTTTTAGACAACTACATTTCATATAGGACACGTCCTATATGAATATTTTTATAGCACCCCACTTATAGCACATCTCATATAGAATGCGTGTATAATAAAAACAGACAAAATGATCAACATACCTTTATGGACTACATAGAGTACATTTCTTCCGGCTGTTACCATAATTTTGAAAATATACGAGTAAGCTAGACTAAATGACTTAGAGAATATAATAAAATAAAACATATAGGTACGACAATGACAAAGTGCAGTATATCAGCATTATATGCCATAGGGGTATCTCAGGTTATAATAGAATAATAATAACAGATGGCAAGTATTTTTAAATCGTTCATATGTACAATACAGTACGACACGATCGGATACTACAGATGGTTTACATGTAGTATTTACCAAGGGAGTTAGAGATTCTCTACAATTATATAAAATCAACAAATTTTTTTTTATAGGACCGTAATAAAATACATTATTACTTTAAATATCAATTTCAACATTGTGCTTCTCTGTGCCCCTATACTGGGGGTGTTTGATATGACCGGAATACATTTTTAATCCATATCTGCAATACATATATGGTAGCAATAAAATACATTATTACTGAGAAAAATCAATTACAAAATGTCAATTTCAACATTTGTGTTTCGCTGTGCCCCTATACTGGGGGTGTTTGATATGGCCAGAATACATTTTTAATCCATATCTACAATATATATATGGTAGCAGTAAAATACCGATTATCACCGAGAACATCAATTACAACATATCGTTTCTTTGGTCCCTTATACTAGAGTGACAGAACATTATAAAATAAATGTTTAGACCTTCATATGTGATAAACTCATATGAGCTTATCATAGGGCCTACCGTATATAGATGCAGTTAGTGCATTGGTACATTCAGGGTTACTACAGGACAGGGAAAATGCTTTCCAAAAGTTCCAGTAGACCATATGTTTCCTTAGCACCCGTGCATAGTTACCACACTGCAAGGTTAGTATTGATTTCTGTTAAACATTCAGTCAGCCAGCGCTAATACAGCCTCTCTCTCGCTCCGTGGCACTCAACCCGGCCGTAGACTGAGTGACATCAGCTTTGGGGAAATCCCCTAACCCACCATCGCGTGGGACCCTTACAGCATACTCTGTGCGGGATCTGTTGAGTTGAAACTTCAAAGTGGGATACATTTTCTGGGTCAGGCCTAATGTTGCCGCACTCAACAGATCCCATACAGAGTGCGACTACCAGCAATCTCATCACTCGAACTCGTCTGCCGGCCACGTTATGGGACTGACACCCCATCACTAGTTAAACGTATACCTGGTTCAAAAATTCCCTGCAGGGAAAAAACGGGGAATTTGAAAATTTTCAGATCAGGGGAAAATCAGGGAATTTGAAAATTTTCAGAAAATCAACAGAATCTTGTTCTGTGAAATTCAGATATGTAAAGAAAAATGGAAAATCTGGAAAAATATGCCACATGCCATCTCCTGGATAATTAATGGGACAATTAGTTTCCTTAGCACTTACTACAGACCTGGCACCCTTTATATTTGTTATGAATCAGGGGAAAATACAAACACATCAGGGAAACCCATGGACACATCAGAGAATTTTACTTTTAGTTTCCTGTGGTAACCCTGTACATTGAATGATCTCAACGACAATGATCACACTTAGTCTCAACCCCGGATTCACTACGCACGAATGCCGTAGCCTACTTCAACTTTCGTAAGAAGCAAATATCTCAATTAAATGTCGTTGGATAATCTTAGTGTTATTTAAATCTATGAGTTGCAAATATTTTTACTTTTTTGTTTACATTGGTTTTACCGGTACAAGATCACCTCAATGGTGGTCTTCCTCTAGTACCTGGGGGAGAAAGTGAAACTAGCCACACCCAAGTCCGAACCCACAACATGATACTCCTACCAGTGAGCCGATCCAGCGCTTTAGACCACTCGGCCACCCTACATCCCCAAACAATCTGTCGTTGACAGATACCTAAACTCTGTCCATGGATATATGTGTTTGAAATTGATGTCAAAAATTTTCAATTTGGCTAGTGGAAAATCATTAGCTACGGATCGAATTTATCTTTAACTTTAAGAAAATTTACACAGAAACACTTGTAGTATTAGGTACTGATCCATTTCAAAAGCAATCGCAATGGAGATAGATCGAGCTATCTCCCGTCCGTGTGTTTAATACTTAATTTAATAACGTAAAAAATACCTGAAACTGCTGATGCTGCAGCTAGACCCTATGAAAAATAGAAATAGAGACCCATGTCCGTTCTGCTCTGAGAGCCCGTCTCCCATACGCAGGCGTTGTGTACACAGTATAAGGAACCGTGACAGTGAGCAATATGCAGGATAGATGGGGAAGTTTCACGCGGATGGAATTCCCTATCTTGTCCGATCCTGTCCCATGGACGTCTCCGCATATATAATCCGCTTTCTCCTACGACATTATCCTTTTGTTCTTGGTTCACTCGGACCCTTGCCATCTCTACCTGGGCGTTGAAAAGACACGTGGGGTTGTTTGCCGTTCAGTTAGACAAGGCGTTTGAAACAATAGACTAAAAAAGATATATGTTCTAAGTAAAAGTAATAGCAGTGTGCTCAATACCTTCAACACACAGTTCTGATCCGTGCCGAGAAAGCATCCCAATGCCAGACAGTTGCAAATCATGTCAGAGAAGACCGGGTCAACATTGGTCCAAGGAGATGTCGCCGAATGTTGCCAGCAGCTTTTGTTTCAAGTCATTATAAGAAAAGCAAAGCTTGGAGTTTTTTCCTTTTTATAAGAGATCATCACTGAATTGATTAGGACATGGTTTTGTGAAGTTTTTAAGCCTGGAATAACCATACATGTCAGACATTGTTACAGACAGTATGGATATTTCCTGACAGTGCCACAAGGATTCCATTCATAGAAAATAGGTAGGAAGGCTTTCCGCATTTCTTTATAGGTTTGATTAATTCATAACATTTATAATATATTTTTCAACAACTTATACTAAGGGCTGGGTCGTAATTCAACATTTCCGGTGGTCAAACACAATCTAAAGTGCGCATTTGCTGGCGTATTGTCACATTAACATGAACAAATATTGTGTCCATTTGTGTCCTTATGATTGTTATGTTGTTTTTAGATCTTGCCAAGACATTTAATCCAAATCTCTCTAAATCAAACTTAGGAGGGTGAACTCAATAGCATATACAACACTATTGTTGCATGCTATTATAAAGCATGCATATATGACTGATTCTCACGAAATGGGTCCAGGGGGGTCTGGGGAGACTTTTGTATCAATCTTCTCAGAAGCTAAAACTATGCAGCAGATTAGCAAGTATTTGAAGTTTCTCACTAGGAAATCGCTACAAGGTTGGATTCATTTAAAATCGCCTTCCTAGGATTAATCCTTCAATGTAGTTGTAATTTCTGTACATGATTATTAAGAAAACAGTATGTGAGACCTGAAAAGTGTTCCTCTTAGCTGACAGATAATTAATTCTTTTAGCTATGACGAACAATTATGTAAAAACGAATTGGTCATAATTTATATGCATGCTTTATAGTGATATAACAATGATATTGTATATCGGGTTCGCCCTGCTAGGTTTGATTTGGAGAGATTATGATTAAATGTCGTGAGAAAAGATTTTCTCATCTTTCATGAAGAAACACAACTGCAATGATTTGGCATTTTCTCCACTGAAATGTTTTATTTAAAATAAATACTGTACCCACTAATTATTTCCACTCTTAAAAATACTTGTTTTCTCCTTGCAATTCTCTTTGCAAGATACCACTTGGGCCTATTTCGTTAGAATCAGTCATAATTATAAAATAATGTGTTTATGTTTAAGTTTTTATTGATAGCATTTTGTTATATAATACAATATTTCATATACCGGTACTACGTACAATATGTCCATTGAGTAGGCTCTTAACCGCTGTCTGTAAATTTGGTCATTTTCCCCGGAAGCCAATATACTTTATTTTCTAGAAGAACGCTTCACCCACCCCCCAACCCCAACCCCATTAAGAATCACTTAGTATAACGCAACGCCTTCATATATGTCCTAAATCATAACTCGTGCCCGCATCCTGATCATTCTTGGTTTCGATCGTTAAATGTGTCGCTCTTTTACGGATGTGCTTCTTTTCTTTTTGTATGGGGAGAGGTCCTATATGCACGACTGTTTCTATCATCAGAAATGCAAGACATGTATTTTATTCTCATTGAAAGGTTGCTTTCCAAGGAACTTTTTTTTTTTTTTTTTAAAGATTTTATTCAGCATTCCTGCCATCTTGGCTTGTACAAACTAAATTGTTTCTTCGCTGTAACCTTTTGATTTTAGACTTTTTTGTTTCTTTTCTTATTTTTCTTTCGACTAACCTACAACTTAAAACAATATCCCTGTATTGACAGCGGATCTAGCAAAAATAGTTGACTGACTTGCGAGTCACGAGAGTACACAAATTAAATCATCAAAAAATAGACCTCTTTACATGACATAATACATTCAAGGTGTTAAATTATACAGAATTCCCTCATGAAAACTTTCACTTTAGTAAGCCATTTCAAACATTTTTTGTCGAAGGCAGCGTTATAACATAGGGCCTTGAAATGTCTCTTTACCTCGTTAGCGAAGGTTCTGAATTCGATGACATTATTATAAAATAACTTCTGCCTATGTTTCCAAGGAACTTGTGTATGTCAGCTATTTGAAATATGTGGTAGGTATGTCCGGCCGACACACGTGTGCATCGTAAGAATGAGTTAAATAAGGTGCTTACCTTGACGTGATGTCAATTCGTGTGGGATGTATGCCTCCCAGTTTATAAGTAATACATATAATATGTGTGTGTGTGTGGTGTGTGTGATACTTACACAATGTACTGAGATAAATACTGTTTTGTTGGTCTTACATATGAAGCTTTCTCTAACAGAAATCACAGAAAAGCATTCTTAATATGACCTATCTGAGCTATCAAAGAATATAAATCATTTGCCGGCTGGTTTAGGTGGTGGAACGCTTCATTAGGCCTTAATAGCGAGCACAAATGTTGTATTTAGCTACGCGCATCGGGCCTGCTGCAGTGGGTGAAAAATGGCAACTTAGCACTCCTGTTATACCAATACAGTCATTGCTCGGGCTCTACTCTTTCAAATACGTAAAATTATATACCTACGGATAGCTGAAAGTATACTCTTTTCATATCTTTTAATCCCGTGACCATATTTTCATTTTTTGCTGGTGTTTTGATGTTTATTTATAGCTCTGGTACGGGCTACTTGTTAGTGTGTGGAGTTCTATGGTCAGAGTCAGCATATATGCTTATATTTACTTCCTATTGTCAACAATTGCTACACAATTCTCTTCCTTTTAATCCTGTGTCCTTTTTTAAAAGGACCTATATCTAACGGTCGGAGCATTGAAAACGTTGTATCTGTGCATTATTGTGCCTGAATAAGAAGGGAAGAAAACAAAATAATTGGTAAAAGAAAATCACATCCATAAGTAAAAACATAAAATTTAGCGGAGTGAAATACGAACTTTGAAGCGTATACGTGTTAGCAAACTCGTTGTTTCAGTCGCTTTTGTTATTCTAGCTATATGAGATATCAAGTGCGTATAACACAACAAAAGAACTGAAAAATGGGGTAAATCAATGATAATACCGTAATAATTTTCTTTGTGATTATATCCTTAATTTATAAAGTATATCAAATAACCAAGCTGATATAGATGGTCGTAAACTAGAAAAGAAATATCATATCAGGATGAACACATTTTTATGATCTGTTTAGGGTCACCTGATAGACCTAATTGGGCAAAGTTTTGATATTTTCTTCCCCAAAGCGTTTACGCTTTGTTAACAGTATATATACCGGTAAGCAAATAATTAGTAAATGTTCCTGTTTGCCTATGCCCACTGGCTGGGGGTGGGGAAGGTGGGCGGGGGAGGGGGTAAGATGAATGAGTGAGTGAATCCAGATCTTGGATGCATGGGCTATTGCTAAACGATGTGGGATCTATAGTATATTCAACAATACCCTCAATCCAGTCGATCCCAAGGGTATGTAAATGAGCCCACACCTTTGCTAGCATACATTGAAGCAACATAACTAGGGGTGACATTATGTCATTAAACTAATTATTGGTTTCCTAGAGCCACGAATTTCAATACATGGGAAGATAACGCTATATAGCAAGATTATATCCTGATTCTTGATTCATTGTTTGCCATTTTTGGCGTTTTGGCCCGTCTGCTAGAAACATTTTGTATAAAATCAAATAACACAGACACTATGATATTCACTATTGATTTTTCTTGTGCGAAGGAGCAAATGGGGTGTCTCTGTGGCAAGTTATTAAGATGGAATTAATCTCAGGGGTAACTGATAAGGACAAAATATTATATTTTAAACATTCCAAATTTAGGATGACGTTAAGAGTTGGGTCTCAATTTAAAAATGGGTTTGCCAAGAAGGTAATAGGCCTACTTTACAAAACGCGGACAAAATAAAACGAGAAAAGAAATATCATATCAGGATGAACACATTTTTATGATCTGTTTAGGGTCACCAGGGTCCGAAATGGAAGTTATTAATCCTGATAGTCTTTGCCTTGGGTGGTTATAGCCCCTTGACTTTCCAGGCAGTTTAATGAAACACGATTAGTGCCCCAGCAGGCCACAAATGGAGGTGTTATTAATACTTTTAATGCTGTATTTGACAGATACACAAGGGATGGAGCTACGCTAGTCTCACGTTATTGAATACATCACCGGAGCACCCTCTACTGCACCTGGAAATTACCTGCCCCCTTACGACTTTGAAGAGTACTAGCCGAACAAAACGCCTTTCTAATAATGGCTGGCAATAATTCTGCTCGATCCCAACCAGGGCTGTTTGAGAAGCAGCTACTGCAAGAACCACGAGGTGATTATAGTATTGATAATCCGTTCAACATAAAGAAGGATATAGGTCGCCCCTCTAATGTCTGGCTTCGACGTTTAATTACTGTAAACCCATTAAGCAGCTAATCTATGTAACTCCCTATGTCTTGGTTACGGATAAACCTTGTATATCCTCGACAGCTAAAATCCTTGTAGAAAAACAATCCGGTCAATGACCCTTTAGACGCATTTCCCTAATTCATTTTAAAGGTGCGCTGAAACGCAAGCCTGTTCACACCCATCCCACCACTCAGATTCTTGACTTTAATTTGGAAATGTATGTCACAGTGAGTGAGTAACTATTATAATACAGTATACTTCGTATTTTTGTTCATACATATCAGCTATAACACTTTCCATCACTTTCATGTTGATATAGGCTCCTACGTAGGCTACTTAGATTTTTCAATTTTAAGAACGACACGATGAAGTTTCAAAAGAAGTACATTATCTCTATAACAGAGGTGTTTGCATACATCATTATGATGCTTAAACTTTAAACACAACCTCTATTTCTCATGCGTCTGTGTTTGTTCTATCCTGCATCCCTTCTGTACATATTTGTCCTGCCATCCCTCCAATACAATAGTCTATACTAACTGGCCAATTAGGTCCTGTTCTCATGACGTGGAAAATGGGTTTTACTCGGTATCATGCAAATTTATAATGATTTTAAAATGTGACAGGAAAGTGTTTGTTCGTGTACGTGGTGTGCACGTTTAAAAATATCCTCCAAGGAAATATATAATTATACTTCCGAAATCATCCCGATGCTCAATGGCCATGTTAGAGGATGAAAAATGGTAAGTTCTGTTAATTGATTTAACTTCTCTCTTTCCTGTGCTTGGCAAGTTGCATTGTCAACGATTGAGCAAGTTGAGCGATCTGAAAGCCGATCGGACTTATCATTGATTCTCAACTCCATTTCATATAATTATGTTACAAACATCAAATAATGTTGTTTTTTCAAATACATTTTTTAAGTAATTTTTTTTAGCAACATTTGTTTTTCTTATGACTAATGTCTTCAAATCTTACGCGGATCATCTTCTTCATAACAAGTACCCTGGATCATTGCCCTATACATGACCTGGTTAAAATCAAACATAATATCATATCGAATTACCAAGGTCATCGATGAGACCTCGAGTGGCCTCTTTCCTGCGACATACCAATACTCGAAATACTTTGCTCTTCTTGATGAAGGTAATAGAGCCCTTGTTTAAAGACAAACACTTTGACCCCTGGAGACTACCAAATGTCAATTCATTAAGCATCATAATGAGGTATGAGAACGAAAATTATTTATTGACTTTGAAGTGGGTACTTTCCTGTTCCCCCTGTACTAAAAAAATGGTATATTTATAAATATATGCATGTGCTCCGGTCAGGAAAATGTTGGTGAGAGCAATGAGGTAACCAATGAGTCCCCCCCCCCCACCCCACCCACCCACCCGCCCAAGCTAAAAAGTAACTATTGATTTGATTTGAAAACTTTCATTTGCAGACACACTGCTATTAGAGGAGACTCTCCGGGAAGGTTTGCAGTTCCTCTGACAATAGCATATAAACAGTATATCCATATGTAGGGTTCATGACCTCTCAGTCAATGACTGTCGAAGTTCACTACAAAGTTGTCTTAATTATTATATCACTTTCAACAATATGGTACCATGGTTGCTATATGAAATGTTTGTATATTGGTCACTTGATGTATACAATTGTTTATAAATATAAAGTAGTCATCATTCCACACATATGCAGTCTTGGCTTTTATTGTGAATGTTTTTGGATCAATTATGTTGTGGGCCACCGCAGGGAGTTTGTTCCAGGAGTAGGGTACATTTGGCAGAGGATAGATCTTCTTATTTGCTTGGTTTTTGGAATAACATGTTTTAGCATTTTTCTTCCATCTGCAAAGTTCCACGTATTGATTTCTTTTAGGTCAATATTTCCTGGGTCTTGGGCCCTGTGGTCACCCATTTGTAACAGGTGGAGGCGTCTGCGGTGCTTTAGTTGTAACAATCTTTTTGAAATATAGATATCATTGACATTAGTTCTCAATGGGATTCTGTAAAGTTTGCAAAGCACCCAATTTTGGAGTGTTTGCAATCTGTAGAGAGTTGTTCCACCATTTGATTCAAGTAAAATATCAGCCTGATCAATAATAGGTAGCAATATGTTGAATACAGCACTGGTGTTATTTGCTGCTGCACCACCAACGTCCGAGGCCAAGGCCATCCCTCATTGTGCGTTTCGACCCCTACCTCGGTACGGTCTCAGGATGGGGGGGTCCACAGTGATGATCAGTCACTGCGCGTCTTTATAGATCAATAACATGGTTTGCTGGTTGAGTTCATCCTTTAGCTTTGAGAATTGCCAGCATTTGTAGCTCAGCACATTTATTAACTTTGTAATCATTGTTTTAAACTTCAGGGTACTGTCAACCTCGATCTACTCCCAAATATTTCTTCAAGCTGTGTTCCATCCAGGAAGTATGCGGTGCAAGAAGCATGCAGTTGCACAATAATTATGGGTTGTGACTTAATGCCAGTGCATAGAAACAAGATAATTTGATGGATGGGTTATTTGTTAAGAATACAAATTGCCATAAATAGATAACCAGTGAGATTGTTTGATAGCTACTGATACCTTGGTAGCATATATACATGTAAATTAAGTATGTAAATAATATACAGTGTGTCCGTTCTTCTCTGTACAAAGAATTTTGGTTGGCCTCTGCATGGTGGAACTGCAGTTTTCTTACTGGATTAGACAGTCTTTGGCAGCAAAGCCCTTGGTATAAATTGGTTCTAGGCTGCGCTCAGAATAATGACGTAGGACTGTGTACTGCATTAAAGCTGATAAGTGGTGCTTATTTGAATATATGCACCCATATGTACCCAAAGTTCTAATATACCATACTTTGTATCCATTATAATTGGTCCAATTAATGACTTGACTCTGGTAGCAGTAATTTAGTGTCATGGGGCGAAAAAACCCATTGACCTGCAGACAACCGATTAGCATTGTCATCACAAGTACTTGCTGTTAACAAAAAATATCAATTAATTAAAAATATATGTAACACCCAACTGCAACAATATATAACAGACTGCAACAGCCTTGCCTATGATTTGTGCTTAACATTTCTTCATACCATATCTGTCCTTTATACCATATCAGTTGAAATAACTTTGAGGAGCACCTTTTTGGAATTTGATGCAATGAAATGCCACATTAGACAATGGGTAATCATATGATTAAGCATGTTCTAATCATGTGTGCCTAGCAAGTAAATGTATTTAGATATGGATAACTTATAGATTGGACATAAATATTTAATAGCAGAAACAGTGGCCCTATAGTCTCATTTAAGTACAGGTATTACAGTGTGGTTTTAGGAATGCAAAAAATAGATGTTTAATCAACCAAATATAAGAACTTCTTTAGGTTATACAATAATCTGCATGAACTTAGGGCTCTTGCTGTCATATATTATTATTATAGCTTTCCTTATAATGTGCATTAAGGTGAAAATACCTAAATTGGAAGGATCACACAAAGTCTGTCAGGACAAGAATGGAGCCACCTCTTGTAGCAAACTTGTTCTAGTGAAGAGATCTGATTGGCTGAAGCTGAAGCCACTTAGCTTTGGGTGCTGCCACCTTGTAATAAGCTGTATTAATAAAGCTAGTAACTCAGAAAACAAACAATAGCAGATGAGTGAACCACTAGCAATCAGCACTAGAAAGGGAGAGAAATTAAATCAAGCTGCAATTTGAGTATGATAATGAAAATATGTAACCTATGTAGAAGGGTTTGACCTAAAATTAAATCAAATCTTTCTACTCAGATCATTTTTAGGAATATTGGGCAATTCATGAGGGAAGGATGATCATTTGCAGTCCATCATACTGACCATTGTAGCTCTCTCTCTAGAAATCCCAGTAAATTGCATTCCCCCAAGATTACAGGTAATCCAGATTATCCAAAAGTATGTTAAATTATGTAAAAGAGTTAGAGAGCAAAACAATTCTCTTTCAAGTGATACCTTTCATAAGATTATCGGAAGAGTTTTGACTAAATGACAACTTGAAGTATACTATGTCACTTTATTTTAAAAAGTGAAAAAGCATGTCCCAATGGGGGGATTGAACACTGGACCTTTCAACATGTAGGTGAGGACACTAACCACTATACTATCTGTGCTTGTCTAGGTTCAGGGGCAAGTTTGCCTACAGATTTGAATGTGAACAAGTGAAGTTGTTTAGGGGGAATCTTCAAATATTGTTGTTTCTAGATGGGGTAGAGATACATGTGAGGCCATTTTCTTATACTAGCTTTATACTTCAAGTCATGCTACAAATGTCCCCTTTGGCATAAGTGTACCTTAGGGTCATAGAAATCTTTTTATCCAAAGACACAAGTGAGATCACCCTTTGTATCGAAAATATAAGCGTTTTCATGGTAACGGGATATGATTATTTTCAAAATAAGGTTGTTAGTGTATAACTTGTATCCCTTTCTCAGGAATGTTACCAAACTTGACAATATGAATGGTATGTATAAGGGCTGTTTGCAGGCAAAGGTCAAGGTCACCATTTTGAAGGTCAAATTTGAGATTTTAGTCAAATCTTTTGATATACGGTTGTTTCAAATGCTACTGTAACCTCAGGTTATATATAAATACCTTGTGATCTGCTGAATATTGTTCCTTAGGTCAACAGCTCTGTATTCATGCTCTATTTGTCCATACAGACCTATTTTAACTACATCTACTGTTGCCAATAGAAAAAATAGTCAAATGCATTTTCTATGCATTTCTAATTCTATGGAAAAAAGCCTAACAAAAATAATGGAAGTTGAGACCTTTTCTACATTCACATAAAGGTTTAGCAACCAAGATGAAATCCCAATTAGGGCTTAATCATATGTAGTTTATGATGACCTTGAACTAAGATCAAGGTCATATTCTCAAGGTCAAATCTAGGAAATTGCTATATTCAGCTATATACAGCTGAAATTGCCAATTTTAGTTGGTTTAGTAACTGTGTATGGCAAACATCAGAGATGCAGTATAATTTCTAAACAGTTCAACATTCAGTTGACCTTAATACAAGGTCAAGGTTATTGGAAGTATGGAAGTACCTCAGTGCAATAGAAAAAAGCTATCCAAAACTCTTCTATCCAAAATATGCTGTTTTATTTCAAATGGCTACCAAGAATACACTCCATATCTTTGCTTCTGTAACCGTTGCATCTATGATGACAACATTTATGTCAGATTTTCCAAATAGTATTGTGTTAAATTATGAGCCCAATCTAATTAAGGGATTCTTAAACTCTAAAACAAATAGTCTACTTTTACCTTGAGAATCATAGGTAAATCATGAAAAATCTACTCACACTGGTACAAAATTGGGGCGTCCTTTTTAAGCTCTTTCTTATGTTCACTGATAATAGTTCATAGCCTCAAATTTTGGATATTAGTACCATCTCAGGGGACAGATTCTCACCTATCCCAAAAAATTGAAGGGATCAGGGGCTTTTGAATCAGCTATGATATCCTTTTCAAATGAATAGCTTATTGGCCACCAGGTGGTGCTGAAGGTGAATATTTTAGGTCTTTGGCCTATACATGGTGGAAATATTGTTTGTAGAGCATTATGCATTAAAAACCAAATAAGCTGTGTAAAATTCCCTTTTAATTTATGTATACTACATGACTATAACACTATTAGATGATTTTCTACGATTTTTCAAAAATTAAAATAATTGGCAAAGTCACATATTTATTGTTTTTTGTAAAGATATTAGCAAATTACACCATTAAAAGTATGTTAAATTGTACACCAATGCACATATTAAACTGTAAATTTAGCATTATGATGGGTATCAATTTACCAAAAAGCTTGGGACTCTATTTATAATATTCTCAAAGTTATGATAATTTTGTTAATGGAATCTGAATACCACTGCACAGTAGACAAAATATCATATCACACCTGTTTTTCATGATGAGATGATTTATGCTAAATTTGGCCAAGTAAATGATCTAAAATCTGTTAACACATACTCAGCATATATATAATATATGATCATATTTTTCATGAGGTAGTTGAAGAAAGAAGCTTTTCCTTGATATGTGAAACACTTTGTATTATAACGGTAAATATATAGTATTGGAGGCGAATATGTTGTACAAAGAAATTAGCAGCCAGTTAACAGTTAGGATAGTTTTGAAAAAATTGAAACATCTGCTTGGCAATTGTTACATACTGACCATAGAAGGATAGATGGAGCTTTCAAAGATTTCATAATTTGTCCCAAGATTTTATTGCTGATGCCATCAGCGAAGTTGCTGAAATCAAACTGTTCCTACACATTATTCCTATCCCAGAATATTGCCTTCCTGACACAACATTTTACTGAATTCTTTCTTTCACTTTTGTATATTTGGCATTCTAGTCTCCATATCTCCATATATATATCTTACATAAAAATACAAATCATACTCTTCATCAATACTGGAATAGAATGCCATGTAATGAGGGTGTCTACATAACAACGAGGGTGTCTGCATTAACAAAGTTTTGAGAATTTAAATGGGATATGGGTGCAGTATTCTTATTTGAGAGGGAATGCATACAGGTCTATTATAGTCCTATAGACACTGGACACTGTAAAGAATATTTATGTGTACCTATTGTCACAAATACTTGAAGCATCCACCATCTGTGCACTGTATACCAATAACAAGTTAGATGAAGTGAGAGATGGCATAATCTGACAAATATTGTGAAAAGTATCATAAAATATTCTGTACTAATGACTCATTTGTGATTTCAATATTGCAACAAATAGGTCATAAAGAACAAAAAAACAGAAACAATGTGTGAAAAAGTGAAAGCTAAAAATGTGCTTAAATGTTGATTCCCTCAGAAGATCTCAGTTGTATTGCATGAACAGATGAAATAAGATACACTGTCTATATAGAATGTTATCAACATAATCTGCTGAATCTGTAAAAATAGGCCTGTTGATGGCCAAGAAATTTCGAAAACCAAAATATCCAGTAATTGTTGGTACCAAAGAAAAATGGGAATAGTAAGCCTTGTGTAGATTTTAGAAAACTTGACTCTGTTACCAAAAAGGACACTCATCCACTCCCAAACACACAAGACATATTTGATAGCTTGGCAGGATGAACTGTCTTTTCCAACATTGACCTAACAGGGATGTAGGAAGCAATTTAAACATGGGGGGGGGGGGGCCAACTTTGTCCCACAAAGTGAAATTGTATATCCATATGGATACAACTAGAAGTTGATTTGGGAATAGTTTTCCTATGACACAAGGTCTAACATTGTGTGTTATCGCAAGTGGCATGTTTGACAGTTGAGTTTGTATTTCAAATTTATATCTCTATTACCCTGTATGGCTGTTTTAATGATGAAATATACTTATTGGTTGTCCACTTCATTTTCAAGTCATTTTATACTTTAATTTCACTAATATCTTCATATCTTGGGCTCACTTTTCTTTTAAACTCAAACATTTAGTTATTGATGTCATTCCTTCATTGGCAAAAGAATTAGAGACGCTAAGATCAAATTAAGCAAGAAAAGTGAGTTAAATGAGGTTCTGGGCTATTAGGGTATCTAGACCAGACTGTCCAGAGGCATGGCTGGCGGTCCTAACACTCTAGGTCCAAATCCTCAGAATGCTGTTTCACAATGCCTGTTCATTTCAAATTTGTGGCTGTTTTTAGCCTTTCTATTGGTTGTTGAAATTTGTAGAAATCCCCGCTCATTCTTTGTGCAACAAACAAGAACCAGTTACACAACCAAATCATAGATGCTTGTTTGTTGGGATAAATGATCCCATTCATTATTTGATTAATTTAATCGTTGATACTAAAATAAACAAAGATTCTGTATTAAACCTAGACCTCAGTCATACATATGTTGAAGCTGAAGTGCAAGAAGTTTCGCTTATAAACATTTAAGAATATGAGGCCTGCTTGTGGCCTATTCATTGATGCTCATTGACAGACTTAAAATGACCATTAAATGTCAGAAGCTAGGTTAGAATATCCCATATGAATGACATCAATCCATGGAATAAGTTTTAACTGGGTACACACCTTCTTGTAGGGTACACTCAGGAACAAGCAGACATATGAAATGTGCATCAGTGGGTTAATTGTGGACATTCCTGATTGTTTGTCGGGACTTAGACAAATTTCAAGGCAAGAATTCTGTTGCACAATGAAAAGTTTCAGACCTTCAGGGTTATCCTAAGTCTATTTGTACCTAATTTGAAGGTGCCTAAAATTTATTCATTGATATATTATACCACTTCTTAATGAGTAAAGAATGATATATCAAAGGTTTTACACATTAATTAATCATTTTTTTATGTTTTGGATATTTGTGGCTATGAGACTTGCTCATGGTAAATTCATTGATCTGCCATAGTCTATATATGTGTGGGGCCTGTCAATCAAACCCCTCTTAAGTGTCCTTTATTTACTGCCTATACATATAGAAGGGTGCATTCATCCTAATATAGAGGCACTGTGTAAGACCAGTTATAGAAGTAGCCTAAGGCCCAATTATGCCCTCACCACAGACCCTGAGAAATTCAAACAAACAACCAAACAGGTCAGCTAGGTTGGAATATCCCCTATGTATGACATCAGTCTATAGAATACCCAATTCGTTGACTGGGTCCACACCTTCTATATTTAGTGGAGTACACCCACAAAGGTGCAGATCTACGAGTATAGTTAGGACCAGGCAATATGCAACAGTGGGCTAATTGTGGCTATTCCTGCTCATTCTTAGACCCGTATGAGGAGGTTATCCTGTTCGTTCATTGAATTTTGTTGTGCAACAGCCCTCAGATCAGATAAGAATGGTATGTCAGCCTACTTTGCTAATCGGTATCCCAGCCTAGAACTCGGCGTTTTAATGGGAATATGATGATATTTTGTAGATTTTTTTTTTTTTAAATAATAGGGGGGAGGGAACCCTATCTACCATGTGGACAATGCAGGACCTTAGCATGATGGGGAGCTGGGGTTCAGTCCATGTGGAGGAGAAGGATTTTTCCTCAGCCAATTAGAATGGGGTAGAGCATTTCTAGGAGCTTGTTCATGAACAAATTAACTTAAATGCTTGGATATAAATAAAGCTTGATGCGAGGCCTCCAGCACTCCTTGCCTGGGCAGAGCTGACAAACTTCAACTGATCTCTGACTTCCTGCTTCCAACTTCACATAATGCCAAATCTCTGGGCAAATTGCTCTTGGTATTTCTCAACACATCATGTATGATACTGAAAAGTGAAAATTACTTACTGACAATTGCAAAATCATCCTAGCTGTCAGCCATCCTGGTTGCTACTAAGGAGGATGTGACTCATCAAATATATTCCCATGTTATTTTTTAAAGGTGAACAACAAGCTGTTTTGCTTTAAAAACATCATGGTTTTAAATTCCTCCGTCAAGAACTTAAAATATGTTTCATGTACGACCTTGACCTTGAACCATGCTCATGGTTATTTAATCTGTGAAATTAGATCTTCAACACATTTTGTCCTGTTTGTAGCTCAAAAATGGTCACTGCATGTACCTTATTAAAAAAAAATATAATTCAAATGCAAAAGCTATGCCTTTTGACCTTGAAAAAGTTGACCTTGAACTCAGCATTAGTTGAGGGTCATTCAAGGTATATTGCACTATGATTGAAAATTATTATTTTGGGGGAGAAGTCTGAACTAATAAAATATTCTGAATTTATCATTTTGTTAAAAATTCACATCTGAAATTACTATTTTCCTCTTTTTATCAAAATATTTGAACCGTTGTCTTGGTAATAATGACCTTGACCTTGTATGAAGGTCAACTGAATGTTGAACTGTTTAGAAATCATACTGCGTCTTTGATGTTTTCCATACACAGATACTAAACCAACGAAAATTGGCAATTTTAGCTGTATATAGCTGTATATAGCTGTATATAGCTGTATATAGCTGTATATAGCTGTATATAGCTGTATATAGCTGTATATAGCTGTATATAGCTGTATATAGCTGTATATAGCTGTATATAGCTGTATATAGCTGTATATAGCTGTATATAGCTGTATATAGCTGTATATAGCTGTATATAGCTGTATATAGCTGTATATAGCTGTATATAGCTGTATATAGCTGTATATAGCTGTATATAGCTGTATATAGCTGTATATAGCTGTATATAGCTGTATATAGCTGTATATAGCTGTATATAGCTGTATATAGCTGTATATAGCTGTATATAGCTGTATATAGCTGTATATAGCTGTATATAGCTGTATATAGCTGTATATAGCTGTATATAGCTGTATATAGCTGTATATAGCTGTATATAGCTGTATATAGCTGTATATAGCGATTTCCTAGATTTGACCTTGAGAATATGACCTTGACCATTGTTCAAGGTCATCATAAACTAGATATGATTAGGCCCTAGTTGGAATACATGTAATATCAGGTGAATGAGCAACATATGTATGGTTGCTAAACCTTTATGTGAATGTAGAACAGAGCTCAGTTTGCAATATTTTTGATAGAACAGATAGGCCTTTTTCCATAGAACACCATAGAAAAAGGGAACTGTCTATTTTTGCTTACGGCAACAGTAGATGTAGTTATAATAGGTATATATAGGCAAATAGAGTACCAATACTGAGTTGTTGATTTAGGGAACAACATTCGGAAGATTACTTGCTATTTTATTTCAACAGGGGGTCACTATAACAACTGAAACAAACCCATATCCAAAAGTTAGACCAAAACTTCCTATTTGACCTTGAAAATAGTGACCTTGACCTTTATCAAGGTCATTCACCAGGTGGCTGGATATAGCCCTCATAGATACTATTAATATCCCTAAGTTTGGTGACAATCCCAACAAAAGTGTAGAAATTGGAAACTGAAATTTTTTTTTTGTAAGAACAACAAAACGATTGAACATTGCTATGGAAACCCATATATTTTCAATTTAAAGGGCTATCTCACTTGTGTCTTTGGATAAATTTGTTCCTATGACCCTTGGCTACCTTCATACCAAAGGGAACATTTGTAGCATGATCTGAAGTAAAACAGCCTATTTTATGCACTTAACTCACCCACTAACAAAGATTGTTATGTATGACCTTTTTTAGTATCTTAGCTGGCAGTTGAATTGTTGATATGGGTCTATAGTTACCAGGGTCAGGGATAGCCTACGCTTTGAATAGTGGTGTTACTTTAGATTTTTTCCATGCCTCAGGTATTTTTTAATTTTCTTGGGTTAAATCAATTAACATCTTTAGTTGTGTAACAAGTGTCAACAGTATTGTTTTAAGTAGCCAAGTTGGCAAATTTTCTATGCCTGATCATTTACTTGATGCCATGTTTTTAAGAACCAGTTCTAAGTCTTTAATACTGACTGGTGTGTATTTAAACTTTGGGTAATTTTGGGTTACTACGTGCTGCTTACTATCTTTGTCAGTAGTTTCCTTGGTTGGTTGCGGTATAATTTTCGGCTTATTTATTGCCTATGGTTGAAAAGTAATTATTAAATATGTTTGGCACACTTCGAGTATAAAGGTAAATTTATTAGTGTATTGTATGTTGTATATTGTATATTGTACAATATTTTAAGAGTTCCGTTTCCTTTATCATCTTTAAATGTTTAACGTTATCCCACGTAAAATCGATAGTGCGCTAAACTTCAATTAGTTAACAAATCGATAATGCTACGATCTTTGAGTATTGGTCGGTGATAGTCTCTCCTCCCTAAAGCCGGTGACATGTTGCGTACCCCAGGGTACTAGTCTTGGACCTCTTATGTTTATTGTATATATCAATGATCTCCACAGAGTAGTAAAAACTGTAACATCCAACTATTCGCGGATGACACAGTGCTGTATAAAGAAAGACCACTAGGACAGGGAAATAACGGAAAGCTCCAAAAGGATCTGAACAGTATAGTCAGATGGTGCGCCGTAAATAAGATCTCCCTCAATATAAAAAAATGTAAAAACCTGACTATAAGGTCGAAAGGTGATGCCAAAAACATTGTAAAATACTATATAGGAGACCAAGAGTTAGAGAATGTTATGGAATATAAGTTTTTAGGGATGGAAATAGATGAAAGAGTAAATTACAAGGTGTTTCTTAGAAAAAAATTGTATACGGTGAAATCAAAGATCCATGCTATCTATATAACGCATGTGAGAAGAAGACTCTCCTACTCTTATATAAAACTATGGTTCTCCCAATCATTGATTACGGAGACTTGTTTTATGGCTCATTGGCACAAACACAGTTAAAGAAGTTACAAACACTGCAAAATTCAGCTTTCAAAATTATACTAAAATTACCAAAATTAACTAGTACGAGAGAAATACACAGATCACTTAATCTACCATCACTCTCATCAAGGAGAGACAGCCATTTATTAGACCTTGCCTTCTTGAGATCAAGAGACGAAGAAAATTTAGACAAAAGAAAACTGGGTTTAAGAAGTTTAACGAAAGGAAAAGAGCTGGTAGTGCCACAACCAAAAAATGAAATTTTCAAGAAGTCATACGTTTATGTGTTGTCAAATCTATGGAATAATCTTCCAGATAACATTCAAGTTACAAAGACAAGAGTCCAATTTAGACAGTATCTCAAAACCACTTATTTCAGTGACTTTGATGAATACCTTTCAAAAGAATAACGAGTCATTATAAAAGGCATCTAAGTCCTTATTGTAAGATCGATACATCAATAAAAAGTTAATTAACTGTATAGTGTAGTTAGTGAATGTTTATAGGGGTTTTGTACTGGGGACAGGCTCATATTTATGTAGGGAAATGAGCGGGGTGGGGTCTAAATTATTGAATGATTACTTTGAATCGGACAGAATGAATGCATCCCGATATCTTGCTACCACATAGTAGATATTAAAACAAGGATCCCCCAGGAAGACCTCCTCAGGGAGAGGCTGGCATCCTTTTCTGAAAATTGATGTATCTGTTTGATTCGGAATAAAAATACAATATATATATATATATCTTGCTTAGCTATTCTAGAATAGTTTCTTTAAGTTGATAGTTGGTTTAGATTCCTTATCATTAAAAGTCAATAGGCCTAATGAGTGTGAGATTCAGAATGAAGACATTACATTCATGTTATTAGAAGTAGATAAAAATATAGAAGGTAGGAATGATATATATTATATATATATATATACTTGTGTTTGATTTATAGAGGAATATTGATCAAAGGCCGATAATAAAACAATGGACACTTGTCAGAGTCACGATGAACTCTCCCCTCTTGAGAGTGACATCGGTACGGTATAGCCTAATATAATTATATCATTAATTGCAGCGGGGGGTATGTGTGTTTGGAGAGAGGGGTCCTACATCGAAAAGAAAATCCCTGAATGGGCTAGTAATACGTAATTATAGGGGTCTGATTTTATATAGGCCTATGTCTATGAGGTATTTTTCTTGGTATTTTCCTTTTTAGTATGGAGTGCTAGGCTTATAAATAGCCTTTAATTAGTACATATTATAGATTGTAGCCCTGGAAAAGGGCCAATTTGTTTCAATCTACACGTATCTTAGCGATGAGGATGAGCAAACGTTCCCCAAGAACCTCCCCCTGCATAGGCCTAGGCCTATATACGGGCCCATATAACACTGACTCTGCCGAGGAAATAACTGGGGGACTGGGGGGGGGGGTTGAAAATACCAATTTCGCAAAGTGGCTCTGAATTCGAGCAATTATATTAAACAAAGAAAGTCATATAGGCTTGATCTATTTGGGGAAAAGGTACCAAACGACACCCACACACTTGCACATGTCAGCATGATTTGCTGCCCCTCTTTCTAAATTCCAAGAAGCGGGAACTCCCAACAGCGCCCCTTCCCTAACTCTCAAAATCGCCAGTAGGGGTCAGGCGATGGCAAATCATAGACGGTAATAAAAACGTGCTTGGGCAAATAGAAGAAACTTATGAAAGTTGTCATTTTCGATGGTCATCACTCCAATCTTCAAGGCCAAATTAGGGGGAGAGACAAAATCCTAGGATTATTGGTTGGTGTTTGAACTCAAGATTATTCTATTGTCCATTGGGCCAAGGTAAGTTTTTGAACTGACATATAATATTAAAGGCAACTTTTACCGACCAAAGGCAAAGGCAAAGGCGAAACACGCCACCCGGTAACAGTTTAGCTATGCCTATAGGCCTAACCAGTATAGAGTTAAATTTCTAATTTTGGTTTAGCTGAACCGACAGATGTTCTGTGCATCCTATTATTATATAATATGGCCCCGAAGCCAAGAAATTAAAATTTAGTGAACTGGGAGTAAAAAGCAAACCTCGTCTGCTACCTCATTCATCCTGCACAGGTGTTAAACAAGGCTTAAACCACATCATAACATGGTTTGGCTATAACCAAAATCTAAAAGCTAAAATAGTTTAGCGATGACTTGGAAACGGACTAAAACTGGTTTTAATTCTTAAACATAAAAAGTGTTTTATTTTGTGTTTTATCCAAACTAAACCCAAGTTTTAGCGACTAAGAAACCGGGTCACCTCTGTCTAGACGGTCTGTGCAGTATTAAAGTTCGTAGAGGTTCATTCATATTATATCATCATTCATTTATATCGGTCATGTTCTTCATATTTTCCAGGTAAATGAAAAGAAGAAACCAAAGGATAACCTCTATACTTCCTTAGCTGTTTAGGCCCGCACATAATTTTCGTAGCAATTTGGTGTTACGGTATGTTCATATATTTTAAACTTGTTATACATAGCCGGGGTCACCCAATGGCAGATAGTACTACAAGGCCAAGGGATTTGATGTGCTATTGCTAGTTATGTAGGCTACCGTATTACGGTTCTCAATAGGCCTCAAAGCTTTGGTTCTCAGGTATCCTTACATAATTATTGTTCATGGAAATTGCTGGCATAGTCCACACTTTCAAATAGCCTAGAAAATAAATACTTTGTTACTTTGCTGAAGATAAGTTGAGGTAGGCCCTAAATGATCCTCTGAACATTGCTCTTCCATAAGTTTATTTTCTCTCAATTCAGTCTGAAAGCCTTGTCAAATACAGAAAGTCATAGGATGGGTCCGGTACCTAGGCGGCTAGTTATTCAACTTATGAGTGGACTCACTGTTCACCCTTCCACAGATTGTTTTTCTATGTGAGCTATTCTGACATCTGATATCAGAGCCATACACCAAAGTATGGTTCTGCTGATATACATGAAGAAATCTTAGCAAGTGATATTACATTTATTGTCATGACAACACTTGGTTATAGCCCTCCATCAGAATCATATATAGGCCTAAGAATGGATTCGAGCTAAATTTAGGTCTACGTAACGATTAACTTTAGGTCTATCTTAAAGGCAAACGCTACTATCTAGTAGAAAATGAAAATAAATGTCATTTTTCTGAAACTTTAGTATTTGATTCTTGAAGTGTTTCTGGTCATAAGGATGGAAAAAAATCATTTTTGAATTACAGTGCTTCAAAATTTGGCATCTCAAAAGTACCAATGACGACCAAAAGGGGGGCCCATTTTGCAGTACCTCAACTTCATAGTTCATATTTACTATTTATATTCACTCAATTCAAGTAAAATTAACAGTTTTAGAGAGAGTATTATTTGGCCAATAATTCTATGCCTCTTTTCTATAGGGTGCATTGTTATTTTTATTTTGAAAACAACAAATACATAATGTGAATTTTAAATTAAAAACTTGAAAAACCTCAATATTTTTCACCATTTTTATAAAAACAATTTTTTTGCCTCCCCAGTGAAAATAAATGTCATTTTTCTGATTCTTTAGTATGTGATTTTTGAAGTATTTGTGTTCTTAAAACTGAAAAAATAATAATGGGTCACCGTGCTAGTTTCTGAATTATGGGGCTTTGAAACATGGCTGACAACCCAAAAATCTGCTGCTTTCAAAGTGTTCTATGTTTCCTAAACATGTCTATTTCAGACAGCTACAATTATTTTTTAACGTGATGACATACATTTTTTTCCCTATATATGTGTAGAATATTACCTGCACTATATGTGTAGAAAATTCTGGGACATTCGGAGTATCCATTTTTGTTTTATTCCCAAAACCGTGAAAGGAAAATGCAGCATTTCCCAATAGACTTGCATGCTAATTGAGTACAACTGAGAGTACCCATAGCTAGCTCTGTTTCCCAAACATGTCTATTTCAGACAGCTATAAAAAAAAATCTAATGTGATGACACATATTTTTTTTCCTTTTTTTCTGTAGTATATAACGTGAACTGTATGTGTAGAAAATTTTGGGACAGTAGGAGTAGCCATTAATTGTTTGTTTTATTCTATGAAATTTGACAAAATGGGCCCTTTCCTCATAGACTGCAATGCTAAAGGAGTAGTGCGTAAAATGCCCGTAGATTTGGTATATGGTAAAGGGGGGCGGGGCAGTGAATAGTAGCGTTTGCCTTTAAGTTATTTTGATTCGCTACAAATTGTGAGGTAGCCTACGGTAACCTTGGCTTTCTGGAGCCCCCATTGGTTACATAAGATATTTTTATTGAATGGCTACTCTGTGTTAAACTTTAAAGCTGCATTCCCAGCTAAAGCAACCCAAACATAGCCTCAGTCATAGGCTTATTGTTCTCGGTTTCGTCTTTCCTTGTTGTTCCTCATATATATGACAGCCTATATATGAGTTCATGAGTTCATTGCCCTATTATTGGTCTAGAATTCTAGGTACGGTACCTAGGCAGAGAAAAAATTATCTCTGACCACTAAATACGGTTTACCTGCATAAGAATTATATAATCTCCTTTAAGTATTATCTAATATTCACATGTACGTTATACCGGTATCACTCATCGCCCCTGAGTATGGCAGAGTACATGGGAACTAGAATAACGTTTGTGTTAATTATATATAGGCTGTCATAGGTACCTATATAGGCTATCATTGTGGATGGACAGGTGCGCAAGTTTCTTGAATCCCCAGTTTCCTCAATTCTGAGTATGTGCCTAGGGGGTAAACAAATATTAGACAACACATTCTAAGTATAGGAGCATCTCTCGCGTTTCCCACTGAACCAAAGGTAAGATTTTATTTTAGACTAGGGAAACCAATCTGAGTGTTTACGTCTTTCTTGTACAAAATTTAAGATTAGAAAATCCAGGACGATTCTTTTTAATCAAAAGGAGACGGTACGGTATTGTATTTAAAACAAGAATTAGTATTCTGATTTGTGCTCCAAAATATCCGCAAATCTTGTATCTTGTTCTTCACGTTCTTGGTGATTGGCGAAGCCGTGAAATGAACATATGCTATGCATATACGGAGGCCGCAAAGGGAAAATTGAAGTACATGTAGCAGGTAATAAAGGGTAATTCTGCATGGTATAAATGGCGAGTGAATGTCTACTTTTACTAATGTATTTTCTATATAACTGTATGAATTACAAATATTTTCATTTATTTGTGTGTCGGGGTGTGCTTAGTTGAGTTTTACAGGTCCGTAGATGAGCATTCATGAGTATTAAAACTCTTATTATCAATTAGCAGCTTATCAACATTGCTTTGATTTTTGCAGCCCTCAAATATTGGCATACGCTAGATGGGAAAATATCCGAGCCCTCCGGTCGCCCAGCTTCAAGATTTGCCAGCCCGGTCCAGCACGAACCCATCTTCACCATGAATAACCATGTCTGTGACTCAGCCAATATTGTTATCCGGAGACCAGCCCTAAACAGGGTAGAGTTTGATGAACTCTGTCAGAAATATCCCGTGGATAATGTCCCTGCCAAAGATAAGTTCTACAAGGAATTTCAAAAGTTATGCCACTGTTCTGGAACATGTGTTTTGAAAAAGCTCCTTGCTTTCTTCCCCATCATCAACATCTTGAAAACCTATAAATTCAAAGAGTACCTTCCTAAGGACATCTTTGCTGGAATAAGTACTGGTATAATCCATATCCCTCAAGGTATGGGATTTGCCCTTCTTGCATCAGTGTCTCCAGTATATGGTCTCTATTCCAGTTTCTTCCCTGTTTTGATCTACTTATTCTTTGGTAGTTCCGCCCATGTCTGTGTAGGTACGATGGCAATTATAAGTATTCTTGTAGGCAGTGTTGTGGATAGAGAAGCAGAAATATTTAAAGCTGACAAGCTCCCTGAGTATAACCTTACAAGTACAATGTATCAAAGTATATCCTTAATGAATGCCAGGGGTGATAACTCTTCAGGAACACTACCAGATGATTTAGTGGCAGAGCTAGAAATATACAAAGCTTCAGTGGCCTCTGCAGTTTCCTTGGTGGCCGGAATGATAATGTTTGGAATGGGTGTCTTTAGAATGGGAATCATTACAACATTTATGCCAACATCTTTCCTTGGCGGGTTCACCACGGGGTCTGCCATTCATATAGCTACAAGTCAGATGACATCCGCACTTGGAATCCAAGTCCAAAAGTTTGAGGGCATCATGAAAATCCCCTATTCCTGGATTGATATATTTAGCAAAGTTCCTACAGCTAATGTTGGAGCCGTGATAATTTCTATTACATCACTTATATTATTGATATTTTTCAAAGAATATATTAATGAGAGGTTTAAAAAAAACTTACCATTTCCAATTCCAATAGAGATGTTGGTACTGGCCCTGGGTACTTTGTTGTCTTATTTTCTAAAGTTTAATGAGAAATGGAGTATTCAGATTGTAGGTCCAGTTCCAAGAGGCCTGCCTGCCCCTTCTATGCCTCCCCTTCATAGAACATCCCACTTTGTAATAGATGCTGCCGTCACTGCCATTGTCAGTTTTGCTATCAGCATATCCATGGCTGATTTGTTTGCTAGAAAACACAAATACACTGTAGACCCTAACCAAGAGTTGATAGCAAATGGACTAGCCTATGGATTAAGCTCTTTCTTTAGTTCTTTTATAGGAGCAGCTGCTCCACCAAGGTGCTTTGTACATGATAGTGCAGGGGTTAAGACCCAGGTTGCGAATATTTTCACTGCCTTACTTCTACTTCTGGTTCTACTAGCAATAGGACCTTTATTCCAATCCTTGCCAAACTCAGTCCTCAGCTCCATAATCATTGTGGCCATATTCCCACTCTTCAAACAGTTTTCAATTTTGCCAACTCTCTGGAGGATCAGCAAAGCTGACTTTAGTATATGGACTCTAACTTTGCTGGCTTCGATATTCTTAGACCTGACATTTTCCCTGGTAATAGGAGTGGGTTGGTCAATAGTAACCATTGCTATAACTGCAATAACTGCCAGTGGGTATAACTTGGGTGTGGCCTATCACCAAGATTTATACGCCCCGACTAAGATGTACAAGAATGTGCAGATTCAAACTGGGATAGCCATCTTCAGATTTGAAAGTGGTCTCTTCTTTGCAAGCATCAAAAGTTTCAAAAACCAACTTTTCAAGGCGACTGTAGATCCGAGGGTTTATGGCAAAACACCAAAGAGCAAACCCTCTAAAGAGAACAATGAAACTGTTCAATTGGAAAAGGAATCCAAGGGTGTAGACAACCCTGCTCTTGATGTAACAGAATTATATTCGATAAGTGGTCAAAATGGGAGTGATACAAAGCCGGGCGCCATCGCAGCGTCACCTACTTCTATTAAAGTTCTCATGGAAAATGGCCATGATGAATCTGAAAGTGAGAGACTTCATGCAATAATACTAGATTGCTCCTCATTTGCGCATGTGGACTTTATGGGAATAGGGGTTCTCAAGGAACTTTACAATGATTACAAGAATGCAGGCATAACGTTTCTGTTGGCTGGATGCACGAGCAATCTAATGGAGAAACTTTGGGCCGATAGACAGCTGGGTGGAGAGACTGGAGATAGCATTCTTATTTACCCAACTATTACCGATGCGCTCTTGGCCATATCATACAAAGGCACTTCAGGTAATGAACAAACTGTGACTCCACTTTGAGATTGACATAATCTGATAACTGGTATGCATGGACCGTCATAAAGTGGGTTTAGTGTACGAGTGGTGTATGTCTAGAGCGTTAAGTACTTTGTTTGTGACTAACCAGACTAAATTGAAGCTCTTAAATTGTATTTATGTATATAGTTAATTTAAGCATTTATTGAATGATTAGTCCACACTCTGAATGCATCAAATAATATAGGAATGACTGTGACTATCTTAATTATGTCGATGTTCAGCTATTCACAAGGATTATGTGATAAACTAGGATAAATTTACACTCCCGAATCTTCCGGTGAGTATATATATATTTAGAAAGATCATTGCCGGCCGATATTATACACTTAATGCAATTTTTATTATTACCTTTAATAAAGAGAATAATAGTTAGGTGTTATTTTTCCGGAGGTAGGTAATTAGAGACGGTATTAGGGAACTGTGATTGTATATTGTATTGTTTTTATTTCTTCATGTATGTAATCTCAATTGATAAGGTTAAGCATAATAAACACAAAAGTATGCAAAATATATTCATATTAATTACTCCTCATCGGAGAGGAACTCTTTTATATAACGATTAGATAATTCGGGATCGTCTTGCTGGACCCAATGACTTGCTCCATCTATGAATCTAATACGGAAATCACTGACATGGTCACTTGTTAGTTCAGCCATTTCCCTACTTAGGAAACCATCTCGTGTTCCCCATATGAGAAGAACAGGAACACTTCTGATAGGATTCTTCAAGGCCTGCGCCAAACGGCCTGTCCCATATCGCATTGAGGCCCTATAAAAATTCATAGGACCAGTGAAGTCACCTAAAAAGAAATGAATCATTTATGATAAAAATGCAGAAGTTTTCTCAATTAAAACATCCCTTGGATTTACATTAAATACATCTATTGTGAAAAATGTCATGTTATCGTTTGTAGAGATCAGAGCATATTTATTCACGATGAAATCATTATAGATAATCATTACATTAAGTGCCTATTGTTAATGGGCCATCGAACAACACCTTTTGGATTTTAGCTTATGGGACCAATATATTATTTACTTTTCTTATTGAACGTGTATTTAAACGCCTCCATATCCTCATCAGTGAATGCTCCAGGTTTTGCGCCCGTTTCCCTGCCACGAAATGCATTGTCTAACATTTTAAGATCTCCACTAGAAAAGAACCATTCGGGAAGCCATGGAAGGTTGATGAAGAACATATACCTGTAACGTATAATCATATTCCGATTATTATATTGCCATTTCCTCACAGCCTAAAATGTATTATTGTATTAAGATTAAGATTATGGCTATTGTATGTATTCCCATCCGTTTGAATTGTGCTGAAAATCTATAAACAAATAATTGAAGAGCCTATTTTTACACTACAATGTAAACAATATTTGGCATAAAATTATGATACAGTTCTCGAGAATGCATCAAGAGTCATTGGAGAGTAATCATATGAACTAGAGCATTAACACACCAAGATTTCATGAACTGCTGCCAGTTAGAGCGCAGATAAACAGCCATTGCCTGAGGATGAGGACAGTTCATGATGATGACTCGAGAAAACAACTGTGGATACTTGGTGGTCAGTGCCCAAGATATCGCTCCACCCCAGTCATGTCCAACCAATACACAGTATTCATAGCCTGGATTAGTATCAATGGAGAGAAAAACCTATATTGATAATATGTAAATATCTAAGCGTATACCAAAAACTAATCGTATTCGTATTTATATAAAACAGTTCATTCATCATTACATATAATATAACATGTTAAGTAAAGATATAATAACAATGGGATTCTTTATTTGTCATAATTCGGACAAATAGAAACTTCTAAAAAGTTGCATTAAGATCTTCTATGCGCCTGAGCTCGAAAATGTAGATTATAAACAACATTTGAGCAGTAAAATAATAATAGCATGCAGCATTGTAGTACATGAATCAGGTCGACATCTTATATTAGGGTTACATTGTCAATATCATTAATCGAATATTTTGAGAATTACTGGCTTCAGAGAATACACACTTAGTTTGTATATCCAGATCATATTTATACATTAAATTCTATCAATTAATTAAGACAAAAATTAATTTTAAAGATTTAAAGGTTATTTTAATTAAGCCAAAAATTTATAATGAGTTCACGATTCTTAAAAATAAATCATTGATGATCGATTTACCTAAAGCTGGCACAAGCTGGCTTATGTCTTCAACCAGTTTCTCCATTTTATATTCCTCCACAGATGTAGGTTTATCGGATCCCCCATATCCTCTGAGGTCCACCGCCACCACTCTACAGAGTATGAAATGTAGTTAGGATTTTATAGGAAACTAGCGATTACCCGTCTGCGACGGTTGACTGTCGAAAAGGGAACAGTCAGGCACATATTGTGGATAGTGATTTTTTAATGTCTGTATTCCAAGGCATATCCCCCTTTCTCACCCTCCGTCTGCCTCTCCTTCTACTGCTACTCTTTCAATTCCGCCATCCTTTCCCGCCACCCTCCTCCCTCTCCCTTGATATATATATCTCTTAATGTCTCTATTTTTCTCTCTCACACTTTTCCTTTCTCTCACTCTCTCATCCCTGTCCTCCTCTTCCCTTCCTTTGCCCCAACCCCACTTTCTATCCTACCCACCCTCCCTCCCTCCAACCACCTTTGGTCCATCTATTCCCACTTCTATTGATCTCATTCTATTCTCCCTATACCGTATTTCACTGATAAAGCACCAGGTCCCAAATTAGGGCCTGCCCGGAAAAAGTGCCAGGGAATTCCCCAGTATGAAATAAATAAATGCCCTGAACTAGAATTTGTGTTAAATAATGACAGGGTTTTCCTTGACTGATACCATTTGAACATCTAAGGCAAGATTGAGATCGGTAATAGCCGGTCGTTAGATTGGTTGTAATAATACTTTGGTTTCATCATCAAAGAGTTGGAAGAAACAAAGTAGTTCAGTAGAAAATTATTTGTGTAATATATTCATTTCTATATTGCAATAAGCACTCGCCCTGTATAAGTGCCGGCTCCGAAAAAGAGCTTAATATAGGCCCTCTCCTCCTCTCTCTCTCTGTTCCCCATCCTTCCCCTCTCTCTTAACCCATATATATATATATATATATATATATTGATACGGTTTCGCCTTTCGTCCAGTTGCTGACTCATTAGATGAAAGGGGTCTTCCCCTTGGGGTTGGTCATCCCACAGGTGTTCGCATGATGGAGATGTAGAATACGCCATTGTACTTTCGTCTCTGTGATATTCGCTCTTAATAAAGATTTAGAGATTCATTCGTCTGCGTTCTTAGTTGCTTCTCGTCCGATAGTTGATAGTGAGGATACTTCTTAGTGAACTTAATCGACTAGGAGGTTGGTAGAATAAGGATAACCACTGTCTAAGTTAGCAGCCAGTTTTATTCTGATTCTGTCATAACAATCACAAGCTTTTATAGCAAAAGTGCGGACCATAAGCAGCCAATCAAGTACAATACAATGCCTAAGGTAGTCGTCTTGATGCATTCGCCAGAGAATACATTCGCCATACAAGTACATTCGTCCTATGATATGAGAGAAAGAAAAGCGAATCGCCAGAGGGGCGAATCGTCACTTGAGATGACATCTCCAGAATGTTAATAATAACTCAATGAGTAAATCGTCAAAAGGACGAACTGTCTACATAATACTATTATTTTGACTCTATAACAATATATGGTCAAATCCGGAAATTTTGTAACATTTTTGGTTTGTTTTATAAAAACACCCACAGTTTTTGCAAAATATGTCCGAACCTTGATTTTTTTCTTGCATTGTATACGAAAATATGTATTATATGATGTTGGAAAATTTTATCACTGTAGTCCATGTCTTTAGTTATCAATTATAGCCCCTGATTCATGATATAAATAAGTTTTATACTACGAATCCATTTTCATGGCACAAGAATCAGTAAAATTATTTTAATTATAATTTAATTAATATATCTCTGAGATACACATCACATGTCAGAATAAGTGTGGCATAAGATTTGTAACCTGGCTATAATATCTTAGGACTGAGCAGGGAAAGACAAAAAATGCCTAAAAATGGACCAAAAAAGCTTTTATACTACGAATCCACTTCTAAATGAGATATCTAAAGAAATAAAAAAGAATAAGAATCCAGCTTTTCAAATTATCATTATTAGATTCTTGTGATTCTATGGGCAAAGTTTTAAAGATTTAGTGTTCATGCATTTGGTGTGGTGGGAGCCAGTCTGAAAAAAGCCAAATGCCAAATATTTATACTACAAATCCACAATGTCATCTAGTGTTAGTTTGATGAACAGTGCCACCACCTACCATTTTACTGCTTAGCTGACTTATCCAGTGTCAATGACCGTTCAAGCTTTGTGCCATTGAAACCAATGTAAGTCTTATTTCTACTGGTTTTCTTGATAGATTGTCTTATAAAGTCAGAAATATTAAAGATCAGGAAGATCAATTCAGCCATAATTTACGTTTTAGCCATATTTAAGTCAAATTTTCACTATGAATCCATTGGCCATACGGCCTGAGCAATAATAGGAGCTGTTCACCGCTTATTTGTAACTGGTTCTTTTGGTATTGATGGTTAACATAGGTGGATTTGTAGTATAAATGGATTCGTAGTATAAATGTAATTTATAGTTTAAGCGTTTTTCACTCAAATTCTTGGCATATTTACCATCATTTTGAAGGAAATGAACGTTGCTAGAGGTAATTTAGTCGATTGGATGCCAGTGGACGTATCATATATGCTTTTTTATTTCTATTATTATTATAACTACCATTACGTCTGTCGGATTTAAATGCTTGCTGTGGGAAGAGAAATGCTTCTAGGACAATATGATAAAAAATACCTGAAACCATGCTACAATATCCCTGGTCACCAAGGATGAAGATTAAAATAATTTTAGAACATACACATTAGATGAAAATCAAGCCATTCAATTTCAATAATTATTTTTATACTACGAATCCACTATGAGAATATTTATACTACGAATCCACTTAACTACATAGAAAATAATATTGTTTAACATCAATTTTTTTTTAGAAATGTTTTACAGATGCTGACAGCTTCCTCTACACACAGTTTCAGGAGTTATACTTGATTGATATTGGAATCAGGAACGATACAACATTTCATATATTTCAAAATTAGAGATTCATTCCAGAAAAATTAATTGCTTTCGCATAGATGGATAAAAAATACCTGAAACCATGCTACAATATCCCTGGTCACCAAGGATGAAGATTAAAATAATTTTAGAACTTACATACAGGATGAAAATCAAGCCATTCAATTTCAATAATTAATTTTATACTACAAATCCACTATGAGAATATTTATACTACGAATCCATGTAATTACATAGGAAATAATATCATTTAACATCAATTTTTTTTGAGAAATGTTTTACAGAGGCTGACAGCTTCCTCTACATACAGTTTCAGGAATTATACTAGATTGATATTGGAATCAGGAACGATACAACATTTCATATATTTCAAAATTAGAGATTCATTGCTTAAAATTTATACTACGAATCCATTTCTTTGGTCACTCATAGTGAATTTATTGATGATCTCAGCACCATGAAAAGTTTATGATACCATAGATACAACTCTCAGGTTGGACTAGCATGAAATCTTTATTATCTAACTCCTCTGTCCTATTATTTATTGGGTTTGCCACAACCTAATGTCAATTTCGACTGGTTCCAGGAGCTCCTGATTAAAAATGTCATGAGATGAAAAAATATGAAAGAATGAAGTTCATTAACTTTCTCACCTGTTTTTCAGGCCACCAAAACATTCCTTTTACTGGGACTAATCAATAAATAACCAGGATCAATTCATAGAGGGTAAAGAAAAGCATAAAAGCAGCATAAATCAATGGATTCATAGTATAAAAGTATGAAATTCACTTTGTATTTCAACCATCAACCCTCCTCTTAATATAGAAAAATAAGAAATGATATTTTCAGGGATTAATCTATATATTATCGACATTATATGGACAAAAGATGAAAATGATCAAAGAAAATTTTTTTGAAAAAAAAATGTTACAAAATTTCCGGATTTGACCATATATACTAGCAAAGTACCCGTCCTCCGGACGGTCCCCCTCTCTCCCCATACTTCCCCCTCTCCCTCTATTCCCTCCCCCTCTTCTCTGACTTTCATACCTGTTTTTCTCTCCCAACCCCATCTCCGATTTCCCACCCTCCCCCTCCCCTTCCCGCTTTCTCTCCCTCCCCTCTCTCCCTTCCCCTACATCCTCTCCCTCCTCTCTTCCCCCCTCTTCTTTCCCTCCCCCTCCCCCTCTCCTATTCCTATACCCTCTTCTTCACTCTCCCACTCCTCTGCATGTAGGACGGTCAGCCTCTCTCCCCATACTTCCCCCTCTCCCTCTTTTCCCTCCCCTCTTCTCTGACTTTCATACCTGTTTTTCTCTCCCAACCCAATCTCCAATTTGCCCCCCCCCCCTCTCTCCCTCCCCTCTTCCTTATGCTCCCCACAATAATGGCAAAGATTCTGGCATAAGAACTTTGAAAGTCGGGTTCCCACAGCCTTATCTTTGTCAACGAACCCAAATGTAATGGTTATAATTATGTCTGGTCAACCTAAATACTAGTTGTAGATACCCTTGGCTGGAAAACCAAATGATGCCCTATTGGAAGAATTACTCATATAGTTAGGTCCCCTGGACGTAGGTTGTAGGAAATGATGTAGTATCTCACAGGGGCTTTCCCAGGCTATAAATAGAGTGTAGAGATCGCAATTTAAAAAAGGCTTCAAATTCACATTTTCACCCCAGATACCTCAGTAAACCACATACGACAACCTCTGGAAAGGATGGACGGACCTCTACAGATAAAAAAGATGGTTTGTAAAACAACAAATTCCAAGAACATGCGACATAAAAAAAACCCTCTTTCCTACTACCTCTTTTTGTAGAAATCGCTCTATCTAGCTTTTTATTACACCTCGGGAATGGAGTGCCCATAGACTTTGTATAGGCTTGTTATATGCGAGGAAGCGGGAAGAAATATGTTTCATTCCTCCCTAGGGAAGAAACAGATGACCCAGTTTATCCTTCTGCGTTTTCATTGGCTATTCTGAAAGTAGGGCAGGGTTGTCATGGCGTCGTCAACGTCACGCCCGGCGTCAACGACGGCCGTCATAAACTCAATCGCCACTGGAACGATGCCACTCCCTTGCCGTGTTGCTCTCTCATCAAGTTACCGTAATTAAAAGCAATCTAATATGTTTAAAATCGTTTGTAAGAGGTCAAATAAATCTCGAACTAACCTTAGTGCTGTCTGTCGTTTCCAACTCGGTGAAGAATGATCCCACAGACAGCACTTCGGTTAGTTCTATATATATATATTATATGGATACATACAGGGAGTTTGTGACATCAGTGAAGTAGGTCAGGGAACCCCATTTATATCATGCATGATGTCATTCAAGAAGTAGTTCAGGGAAGCCCAGAGCAAGAAATCCCCACCAACCTTTTTAAGAATTTAAACAGGTGATATTAATTTTATTTCTAGAAATATGGCAATATAAATATTTCTTTTAAGATTACAGAATGGACCCATATCCTTGGATTAGTGGAAAGAAATTGTGTATATCTATGCAATGGTTGGACATAAAAATGTCAATATTGTAGCAGGAGGGGACGGAGAGGGACGAGTCTCTCTAGGTTGGAATGACCCCTGCGACCTGGGTTCTTGAAAGTCACTCAATCCACATGTTCCCTACATAAATCTGTTCACACCTTTGTATCTAACTCGTCTGAAGGGACCTATGGGACGACTTAACCTGTCAACACCTTGCTACCATTTTATGTCTATTTTATTGCTTGAGTTGTATATAAGGCCAAGTGTGGGCCATGTGAAATTGTCACTCCCGGTTGACCAATCCTTGGATGATGATGTGAGCCTGTGTCTGGAGAATAAAGCCTTGCTGAAAACCATATTCCTCTTCTCTGATGTCTGACTAGATCGAGCGCAGGCCGAACCGTCTGAACCCCAAGGTCACGAGTACCTTTGTCCACTTAAGTTACTTATATCGCTAAGTCCCTCTTCTGTGCTAAGCTGCCGCGCTACCCCTGATAGCTGACCATTGGAATGGACTATGTAATTGAGCCTAACTTAGAACAACTTTGGGATGAATCGGCCCCCAGTAACCAATCATCTCCCCCTCTTCCTCCTAGCGGTCAAATAACAAATACCATTAATTCCCACTCCAACAATATTTTTATGTCATTTTATGAGGTGTTTTCACACTGTTGAGGTTCAGACAAAGAATAGTGTAATGTGCATCAGCCTGACATGAATAAAGAACTGATGTTTGAAAATGATAAAGAAATTATGTATAGAGACAATGGCTCAGTATGATTTTTCAAACACAAATTGCTTACTGCTTATTATACTGTAAACGCAGATAAATAATAGGTACTTTGACACCTTTTGGCACATATTTACATTTGCGCAGCAAGGAAGTCTCACACCTTGTTTATGCAATAACTATACGTTTACAGTAAGTATATAAATGAGCTATAATAATCATTCATCTACCAGTAATTAATTATTAAGACAGACTTTCTGTCTTATATGTTTGTACCATATACCTGCCAATCATTGATTTTCGTCTTTTATGTCACCATCCCATTATCAGCATAAAATCAGTGACGAAATCAGTTAACCTGATTATATCAGTGGCACCTCTTCATTCAGGCCTGGTTCATGTTTGTGATATGAATCAGTGGCATGCTGCCCATGGCTGGGAGTGGGTGGGGTTGGGATGGTTGGCAAAAGTGGCTGCATAAGACTTAAAGGGACATAGAGAGAGTACTGTCTAACTATTTACTAATTCTACTGCTAGTATTTTTAATGCTTAGACCTATACTAATACTATAGCAGTGTACATAAATATGTGATCTCCAAAGCTAAAAAGGTAGAGGTAATTGTGAGACATGTCAGCTTGTGGGTTAATTATAAAGTATAACAGGTAACTGTAACTGATTCTTGTTGTCAAACAGCTTTCTATTGTTTTTGGCCTGGTTGGTTTTAGCCCCAATGTGGGTAGATGGCCAAACTTATAAAGAGGTTGTCAAGCCGATTCAAGAAATATCAACATTGAGAATAATTACCTGTAATCGGATTTGAACGCTTTGATCTGCCATCTCCATGAATACCAGAATTCAGGAAATCCGTGCACTAAAAGCATGAGGGGCTTCTGTGAAGATCCTGCCGCCACATAATGTAGTTTGATTCCCTAGATACATACATTATCATTGAATTAAAACCACATATTAAAACATGGAAACTTGGATCAGTTGTTTATAATAGTAATGTGGCCCTCACTATAATGAGAAATGATAAACTGAGGGCCACAAATACATCGCACGGGCACGGTCTATAGCTGTCTATGCTATAGTGCCATTGTATAACTGTGCCACATTCTATGGGTATGCAGTTTATTTAAGCATAATATAGGAATATGGCGTATGGCATGCATATAAATCGATAGCATATATAATATTATAAGGCCTACAATCGAATTTTGATTTGAATTGAGAGTTAAATGCATGTTTTGTGTAAATTGCTTTTCCTTGCCACCTATCGTAATCCTTGATATAGGTAGCCAACTTTGAGTCAACAACACGTATAGTATAGGTTATCCCATACTATACGTTATCCCATACCTACACATAGACCAACCCCGACTCCAACTTACATTGACGTGGGCATACCCATGGGTCCCCAGCTCAGGATCCTGAAGACATTTTGGAGCAACTTTCCGGTCCTTCGAGTATAAAAACTTTCTCGGCTTGGTCACAAGTAACCTGAGTACCTGAAGAAGTACTAAAGAACTCCAAAATATCCCCACAACATACAAGAACGCGAGATGGGGTATCTTGTATAAAAGAGAGAGCATATCGAGGATGTTGTGATTTCAGAAGTCAGAAGTGGGTCGGGCGGTCCAAAAAGAGGGCGGGTCATAGTGCACGGACGTGGGATGTTTGCGAGTGAATAATCTACTTCAAATAATCGCACTACCTCACACACCCCATTTCTCTGTCAACAGTACAGCGTATTACTAGTAGTAATTATATTCGTTCCGATTCCATGAATTGATTTTTTAATTTGGTTTTGATCGTACATGTAATCAAAATGGAGATAGTCGCCACTATGTCCTTAATTTCTGGAGATCATGATTTATCAACTCAAACAGGCCTATATATAATTATGTCCATCTGTAGGGATAGATTTCCTGTATAAAAATGTGGTTTTATGCAAAGTATCACATTTCGCATCAGAAATACAAAACTATATAATGTCGTTTATTATTTATTATAGTACGTAGCCTATAGGCTATATATCCATAATATTTTTAAGTGTGAAAACTTGTCAGTATAAAACATAATCATGAACCTAGTGATGCTGCATGAATGCCATGCGTATATAAAATGTAATATTCATACCAGAATTGTTGATATCTGAATTGTGTTGTGAATATTCACAAAACAATTCTTGGTTCAATTTTTGATATCTATAAATCATTAATTTGTGGATGTCCAACATTCATTTATGTATATCAAAAATGTAATAATGTATAGGAAGATTATGGATATCCAAAATTCATTTATGTATTTGTAGAGAAACGAATAGTGCTGCATAATCTAGAATTAAATTTTTAATTTCTGAAATTCGAATCGTGGATAGCGAAAATACAAATTTTCAGAAAATTTGACAAACTTTACACATCCAAAATTCTCAATCGTATAACCACAATGCAATTTGGAAATATATACCAAATTCTTAAATAAATATCCCGACAACTTTCCATACAAACTAAATGCCTGCATTAATAATATAGCCTACTATAGATTATGTTCTTTCCTCTACTCCATTCATTCAGACTGACAGTGACAGATCATTCTAGGCTATATAGTGTTGGTAAACTTTGTGAAATTTATGTTATTTCTTTTAAGCCGTAGTATGCTAACATTAATTTTATTATTTTTGCAATTAAATTGATTGTTCTGACGCACGTCCCGCTTGCCATGCAGTCATTGCCATCCCGTTATCACCCCCGTGTGTTTCACTGTCACAGTAAATCTGTATACGGGTCTGCACACGTACATTGTACACAGTGATGCTACCAGCTTTTCACAACGCATCGGTAGGCAACTAGAGTCAACGAAACGTACTTTGGGAGTGACACTCGGTGACCATGGCACGTAATACTAATAGACCCCTCATCTGGACACATGCCTTCGTTGGAACAGATCCTTCGTTTGGATGGGTTCCAGAATATGAGGAATATGCAAGGAAGCTCTTTGATTTTGTGACTTTTGAGGAATTGGAGAAGAATCCAGAAAAAGCTAGCGAGGTGAGTGGGACCATCATAGCCTCATCATAAGGGCAATGTACAAACCGTAGCGTCCCTAAAACTACCGGGTACAATTACATTTTCGTAGACTAAACCCAGGTGGCGGCAGTAGTAGTAATAGGAACTGCCTTCCCGAATAGAATTTTCGCATTGAATGATTTCCTGTACGAAGGCTGCTCATGCATCCAACCAACAGAAACCGTTTACCTGCCTCCCTCTTGCCTTTACGCTTAAAGATAGCAGGCGAACAATAGATTATAGCCTATCAAAGAAATTATATGTTAATCGTTTTAGTCCATGACTATGGTTGTTATAGCCCCTGGACTGTTCAAGGCAGTATGGTAGATCTATATTATTTAAATATTTGATCACCTCCATGATGGTCTATACATACATGCTGCTTTGGAAATTAAGGACCAGTCCACAGAACTGATTGCTTGAGAGAGACAGTATGTGCAGGACATATCCAATGGTCGTGCTGACTGTCCACCCGTCCAAGAATCAGCTTAGTGGACACGCGACCCAATGACTATACTCATGCATAAACTGCATACATGCTACATTAGTGGGATATGCATACTGATAACATGTAAACAGGGACATGGACCGCGGACAGTAAATTCATTTGACATAATATAGGCCGATATATGGCTGTCTTCCATCCTCCCTATCAGTAATTATTGTGTGGTCAGTTAGTTTCAGCTAAATATATTTCATTGGATGTAAATGTTCACGACTTATTTTGATTTCGAATGGGATCAGGATACTTCCTTCGTCTAATCACATTACTTATAATACTCCCTAACTCTAACCATGGCCTTTTATATGGGTTAGATTTTTAGAATATGCACAATCTTCGGATCTACACATTTAGTAAATTCTGCATAATTAGGCTGTAAAATTATACATACTAGGTATATCTGAGTATATTTGATATTGCCTTGCTCAAACAATCTGTTTGGTTTATGTTGAACTGAATTTTGAACCTGATTTTTGTCTTAAATTTGGGTTATTTGAGAAGATTGGTGAAAGCAATTGTGCATTTTCTGACGATTTCACCAAGGACGTTAATTGGTGTCGATGTGGTTCCATGTTAAAATATATGTTTTGGTATACTACTATGCCAGGGAATAGACTTTAATTGGCTTTATGTATACTCGCGATCCCTTCAATAAAGACGAGCATCATTACTTGCAGAACATGGTTCTTTATTTCTTGAACCCCAAGAATTGACTGAATATATTACAATGCGCCCCGCCCCCGTTATATAGTAAATATCGAATCTGGTTTGGTAGGTGTCAAGATGGTTCGTCTGTTTTCATACATATTGCGATGACCGGGTGACTTGATTCTTTATTCAGGAATAAATTGTTTAATTGCAACTAAGTAATTTTCCTTTCAGTGAGAATATTATATTGATATCTACAGAATTATTTCTGCTGCTCTATTTTCAATGTTTTCATCTCCTGTAATTATTATGAGAAATTATGAGAACATAGTTAGAAGACGTTTGAGTTAGAAGAGTTTGTCTTTTTTGAGTCTCAGAATATGTCACACCCATGAAAATTATCTTGAAGGGTATGAGATGTCCATTTATTGCAAAATATCCAAACAGAATAATGCGGGTTAATAAGGGATTACTTTTAGTTCACCTCAGCATTTCTTACTTTATATACACTAAACTAGAAAAGCAACTTTTTCTTACTAGAGCTGGGACTAAATGACCATACAAACCGAAAAGCTAATATAATATGTTTAAGTGCTACGTTACAGGTGCTACCATGGTAATGATGTCCATTCTATAACTTCCATGTTATTTTGATTCACAATTGGAATGCTTGAATATTGTTCTTTCTTTCGTTTCACTGTATGCCTCATATAAATGATCTTGTGTTTTCGGTCAAAACGTCAGCCTGAAGGCTCCCTGAAACGGAAATATCCAAACATCATGGCATCCATGCATCAGAATGCAATCTAGAGAGAGAGAATGGAACGAGCCGGCAATAATCGAAAATTTATTGGACGAGATTCGTTCGCATAAGCACGACGCCGTAGGCATCGTGCTTATGCGCATATAATAATATAGAATGCGCATATAATAAATATATTTTTAAAAAGGCGAATGTGCCTCTTTTATTGATATTTCTTGTATATCCTTTATTTCGGGGAGTATGTATTGTAGAGGTTTTACTAGCCTTATTTCAAAAGTGTTCAATGTCATATAAACCTAAGACACTATATATAAGGGTTCTCCTAAGTTGAAAATACTTATATTGGGCCTCGTTGATATTATTTTCCTACGGATGTGATGTACAATAACATTAATGTTATCTTATTTGTCAGGTTAAGGGTGCCTTGCTGGATGGAGCATGTTTCAAATATCTCAAACAACATCTCGATAAACTCTCAAACCTGAAGATACTTGCCAATAATGGAGCAGGGGTAAATCACCTTGACATTGCGGCCCTTGCTGTACGAGGAATCAAGGTTTCCAATACTCCAGATGTACTCAATAATGCCGTGGCTGAATTAACCTTGGCTCTAGTACTTTCCTCCGCTAGAGATATATTTAGAGGTAAACATCCCTTTTACAGCGTTTGCTCATATATTTATGGTTCCCTTCAGTAAAATATACTTTATAATATTATAATTTATACATATCATTACGTAAGATCATAAAATAATTATATTATATCAAAACTAAAAAAGGGGCGGAAATAATCCTGTGATTTATCAACTTACGGGGATAGAATATATATTAGTTGGCTGGGCATGCAAGGAACATAGACAACGATAAGCGGAAGTGGGCGTATGAAATCCTGAAATATCATAATAATATCATAATAAGTTTGATGCAATACATTACGTAATCGTTACGTAATAATTACCATAAATTAACCACATGATTTGTTAAGTAAATATGTAAAATTAACAGTCGCGTGATCTATAAAATCTTGAAGATTTAGCATGTCATTAAAGAGTCATCCAAACGTTCGAAGTTTAGGGACAAGAAAATGTGTGCGCGGCGAAAGTATGATGGCTGCCGTGGTGAGTGCAGCTGCTGGGCGCAAACCCGGTTACTCCCATCGCGACAGCTCAAACATTACTGAAACGTGATTATAAAGTGGTGATGAAACAGGTTAAATGATACTAGAATAGGCACATAATGACCGCAACTGTTACGCTGATTTACGTAATCGTACATATAACGTTATGTAATAGTCGAAAAGTTGAGAAAGATGTGTACATTATAGACGTCCAAGAATTGGTAGCAGAATACCCAGCAAACCATATCGCGGGTGTAAAATCCTGGCACCTATTTACATAAATACATCAGAGAAACGAATTTAAATATTCATATAGAACAATCCTCGAAGAGTACATATCATACAATATAATACTTAAGAGGATCATCTATGCGAAGAAAACGTACATTTAGGTCATTCGTGTGTGGCGTCATGTTTTTAATACTTATTATTATTAATTAAGTGGTTAAACATATTTCTGGCTGGGAATTTGTCTTCATATGACTTTCTCTGTGTAGGCAATTACATCGCGAAGAATACAGTTGTTCCAACATTTGACTCCAATGATATGAGGGGGGTTGAGGTTGGCTCTTCCACGGTCGGTGTAGTTGGTATGGGAAATATTGGACTGAAGATTGCTCAACTTCTTCAGCCTTTTGGGGCAAACATTGTTTACCATAATAGGACAAGACGGTAAGTTTGATTGCACTATTCGTACCGATTGTGATTGCACTATTCGTACCGATTGGAGTAAACAGCACAATAATATAGTGTATCCCGATTGGTTGCTATTGTCTTGGTCTAGACTAGCGTTATTAAGTTATTAATCACGGATCAATTTGTGGTATACCTCATACATGTATAGACATAATTGGCATATGTCCATAAACCTAGGATAATGATAAAATTAATAATGTCAACAGGTCGGTCTGGGGAATATCAATTAATCCAGTGTACTTATATTTACATGTATATTTGCTATCATTTTTATTTGCCATCAATAGTGATAATTATGTGGTACATTATGGCATGCCAATAATGTACCACATACTTATAACACATTGTCATGGCAGAATACACATGAAAAACAAATGAAATCTTACCGGTGTAATTTATAACCTTCCCATAGATCTGAAGATATTGAGAGTTCCATCGGTGCCACTTATTATTCAAGTCTAGACGTAATGCTACCAGTGTGTGACTTCATCATCCTCATATGTCCTCTAACTCCTCAAACAAATAAACTTATCAGCAGCAAGCAGTTTGAGCTCATGAAAAATACGGCGACAATTGTAAATGTAGCAAGAGGTAAGTTGATTCAATACTGAGGCACATCTTAATCAGATTTCAGATGTTTGTATTTCATGAAAGATACAAGTGATAAGAAAGGTGAATATGAAAGTACTAATGATAAAGATAATGTTAACGGCATTCATAATAGCTATACAGTTGTACCCCAATATAGAATATATGGATAAGAAACTGGAGGTAAATCTAATACATCATTTTGGATTATTTAAAAAACATAATATCAACTTGAAAACGATAATATTGACTTATGTTTTATTACTAGGTGGTGTGGTTGATACAGACGCCCTAGTTGATGCACTTAAAAACAAGAAAATCCGAGCAGCCGCATTGGATGTTACTGACCCAGAACCATTACCGGACGGTCATGAGTTGAGATCCTTGGACAATGTCATCATAACTCCTCACTGGGGATCTCAGACGTTCAAAACTAGATTCGATATGTTTAAGACTAGCATAAAGAACCTGAAAGCTGGTTTAATTGATTTTGCGCCACTGCCTAATGAAGTGAAGCCATAATTGTGTTCTTAGTTCCCTGTCAGTTAGTTTTGGACCACGCACAGAGAGCTTATTCTGTGGGGTATAGCCTCTTAGCCCCCGCCCCCGTCCCCCCATTGTGCCACACTAAACTCGCTATGATACACAGCCTAATGATGTATGGTCATCGCGAATGCTAAAATTTGACGCAATTATGATCGCTGAGTTATTATGAGGTTTATAATAAGTAAATGGTAATGGTCGTTAATTCAAATAAATTAATAGTTATAGATTTTCGTTTGAGTTATTTTAATGTCATTAACATGTACTTATACATTATGTACCATTGTGGAAACGTTTGTCACCGCCAGAATGCTATATTATTACTACTAGGAGCTGTATTTATAAATGAACCACACAGTCCAAAATCGTATTCTCAACCAATCTCAATTATATAGGCTGAAGAAAAATCCGGAGACCGAACATGACATAATCAATATGACAATATATTGATCGTGCCACGCTATTGTTGTCTAATATAATTGAATCTGATTCATCAAACCCTATTCAATTGGTGTGAATTCCAAGTCCAAAAATTCCAAAGTTTAATTGAAATTGAACGGTTCAAAATTCAAAAAGAGATCAAGATCTTAGAAAAAGAAAACGAGAAATAGAATATTAAAATTGCATTTGACTGCGAATGAAATAGACATGTGTCAGTCAACCGTCGGCGTGAATCATAGGCGTGAAATCGGCGATAGTTATATGCATCGTTTAATTCACGTTTGGACCCGACCATAGGATTAGATCCCAGAACACTTTTAAGCAATCGATATGAAAAGGAATTCATGTTTAACAAATTGGCAAGTAAGAAATGAACGTTTAGTTGACTTAAGGCATGTAGTAACTATAGTCTACATCCACAATATCGATAGGATACCAGTAGGCGTGTACGTTATAAGCTTGATCAAATTCATTCGCTTTCAGTGGAGTCGTTGAACCTTTTATTTCTTCATTAACAGAGTCATATCCAAAATACAATTCCCATTACGTTACGTTTCAACGGTATCTCAATTTGACACCAACTTCTTTTGGATGTTATATAAAAAAGAAATATAAAAAGAGGAAGAGTGAGAAGAGAAGTTGGGTTGGTTTTGGGGCTGTTTTTTTTTTGTTTTTTTTTACAAAGATTTGAACAAGTCATTAAATCTGAAAAAGTAACCTTCGCCACAATCTCTCATTTCTTCTTGGTTGTGTGTGTACATGAATTTGCTTGTGATACGTTTCTTCAAGCTTTATCAAATGTATTGATGGAAAAGGAAACTCGGAGCAAAGTATGGTGACTAAATTACTGGGAAAGATGAGTGTTCCACGTATTGATGAGAGTAACATATCCGCTATAAGGTGCGCTAATACAAAATAGTAATAGGGAGATTTAGCAACCACAACACACCAACACAACACTAACGCATCCACTAAATATTAGTAAGTTATTATCGTTGTGGGAGTATCTCGAGAGGCCTGCAACGGCAATTCAATTCAGATGCCCTCGGCCTAGCGCCTCTCCTGATATCCCCACAGTGGTAGTAATGTACAAATAGTTAGTGGATGCGTTAGTGTTGTGTTGGTGCGTTGTGGTTGCTAAATGATAAATCTCCCTACTACCAAGTCCCTATATACTATCTCTATTGAGCCGATAAAGGTGCATGCTCCGTTGGCCTAATATTAACTCGCGGACACTAATTTTATTGAATATAGCATTGTAATAACATTGATATGAGCGAATGAAATGTTTTGAGTGGATGGATTGTTTTATTCGTGAGATGAGAGTGGCAAGGAATAACGATTTCAATGTCGAGAGAAAGATAATGGCTCCATGCATTGTCGCACCAGAAATAACAAAAGTCAAAGCTCTGCTGTCAGGTGTGATTCTGCATTCGCCATGGTTTGGAATACAAATTATCAGAATTACTATAACACCGGGGACAATCACTTCACCTATACGTTTTATACATGCATTTAGGTGTGTCTGAATAGGCACAGGGGAGCCTGTAATGCCTATATGCGTGATCAGTTCATAGATTTTGATTGATAGGCCGAAACTGCTCCGACTCGCTCAACATTTTTGTAAACAATGTTATCGATGCAATTACATTCCATGCAATCCGTAACCGGAGCGTGAACCTAGTTTTAAGGTTGCCTTTATACATGTATAAGGCACATTAGGTACTCCAAAGACTATTGCAATACCACTATTCTTCTATACTATTGATCATTATGAGAAACGAAAATCCACTTACATTGATATGTAACAAATTGGCAAAATTTATAATTTAAAAACCCAGATACATTCATGCATGTGTCGCATTGACAACAATTGTAATAATAACACCAACACAATTTTGGTGGATTGTTTGCAGTCAGGTCCATTACATAGGAGAATCCCAGTCTGACCGTTTCGTGCTTAATCAGTACCCACCACCTGTTCATTCATAAATCGTTTGACGAATGCTCCTGACCGATCTACTATAGGTGGGCCATTTTCGGAGTTCTCAGCCTTACGTAAATGAATATTTGCTTGCCAGAGAACAGCTTGAACACACGCGTTGTATGAAGTTCTAAGAAATTCCCCGTCACATATGCACTTAATGCTTCATCCGCCTAACCAAGTGTGATCAACGCTTCGCTCCATGCCTGTATATTGCATATGTCCCTCTTACAAGCCAAGAAAAATATATCTGGCCGATACATACGGTGAACAGCAGGCATATTATTACTTGTCTGACTTCTCCACGTGAGAAGTAACGCAGTAATGATAGGTATGCAGGCAAGCATGAATACATGATATAGTTTAAATGAAGATATTATTATCATAACATACATGTTCCGTTTGTCGATTAATGTGTTGACAAAATACTTAATTTATTCAACTAAATTATTATTTGTATTGGTGTCAACATTTAAGATAGAAAATGTATATATGCCATTTCAGAAAACAGTCGGGTTTTTTCCAGGATCTTGAGGATAAATAAAGGCTATAGCCTAATATCCTTATGAAGTTCATGGAACTGATTGGACCTATACAAGCGGCAACATCCAGCGATAATCGATGTATACCGTATTGGTCTAGCAAATTTGCACACTGCCCCCCATGCATTAATTGTATGCCAACATTTGAACCTAACAGCGCTACATACATATGATATGGCTTTTTAGCAAAATGGCATGGTAGGCCTATACCCATATGGTGTACCCGGACAATAAGCACCGTGTAAGCCGGGTTATTAAGCTTGTAACGGCCTTACGAGGTGAATATTGTCCACCATAGTATATATACAGGCTACAGGTATATGTCATGCTGGCATCTTATTCCCTGATTTCATTAAAAACATCGAAGTAAGGGAAGTCAACCCAGAATATAGGAGAAAGGGGATGGTTTGATTTAGTAAGGTTTGTTTATTGGGGTTCCGATGTTTCGGGTACACTAGCCCTTTTTCAAGGAGGATGAAGGAAGATTTTATTAAATAATAGCTAATAATAATATTTCGATAGATCTACCTTTTATTGTAGGCCTACCTATAGATATACACGTCAATAACGTCAAATATAGCGAGTGTGCACTTCATTACGGACAATATTGAATTATATCCAATATGAATATATTGTTATTATTTCCACAATCATGGAATGGCGTTCGATACAGGTACAGGCCAGAACCAGAGCAACAAAATTAAGCAATAATTGATGCTTTAGGGTCCCGAATAACAAATCCAATTAGTCTAATTTGATGAGTACCGGGGTAGGCCTATGGGTTATTTTCACCATGTTTTAAAATTGCAATTTCTTTTTTATACTTAGCCTAAAACTGATTATGCTTTGTTCACTTTATTATATTTAGTGGTGTATGGAGAGCTTCCTTATAAATGAAGACCAGGGGCATAATCTTCCTGGTGTGTGCAAACAATAGCTAGCAATACACACGTCGGTAGTCGTCGACGTGGTGCAGTGGCACTAGCTGGTACCTAACCTTCATCATTTTACAATGTTAGGCCTACAGGCTTAGCCTTAGATCGACAGTTGGAACCCAATGTTTTTTAAGCAATGTTTAAAAATATTAGGCTAGTGGAATTTACTTCTTTGACATTCTGGAATCATTTATTTCCTTATATGCCCCTCTAATGAAGAATCTTTTTTAATTTGCTAAAAATAGAACCAGCCACATCCTAGTCAGGCGTTCGCTTACTTCCCTGAGCTTTTAGTTAGCGCTAGTCTAACTCTAGTACACATGATCATTGAGTAGAGGCAGGTTCGACCGACTATGAGCTTTGAGTGTTACGGTACCGTAATAATTGTAGGAAGTTCAATTTGCCAGCATATAAAACCGCATGTCGTGTACAAACTATTAAAGGCGACACAATGGGAACATATTTGTTACAACTCGCACTCTCACAAGGTTTATGAGACATAATTATAGGCTATCCATGCGCCTTTAACCACAAGGCAAAACCGCCACCTGCACTGATCCAACAATCTCGATCCCCGCGTGGCGCGAAAATACGGCAGCGCCACCTCGCGACCCTGTCTCCTGGCAACGGGCGGTCACATGACCACGCACCGTCTATGCCGACACGCAGGCGTGGGTAGTTGCTGTGGAGACAGCACAAGCTCCGAACGGGAGGAGGGGGTTCTGTAGTAGAGGCACCGTGGAGCCAAGGTCATTGAATCACTGTACTATCCACCCGCAGGAGGAGCAGGCGGAGCTCTGTAAACGTTGGATTTAGCTGTTAAAAACCGACTATCAAAATGGGTTGTGGAGGCTCTAAAGACGCCGTAGGTAAGTTGTGATTCCTTTCAATTTCAAGTAGTTCTCTGGTCAATTTCAAATGGCCTATGGCTATGCCTGTGGGGCTTTTGCTTCGCTTATTCATTCTCGTTGATGTGAATAAAGCTCGGGCAGTAGCCGTGGCGGGTAATAGCAATTTTAGCAGATGGGGTAGAAATGCAAATTGCAGAGGCACACATGAACAAGGGGCTGGATCTCTTCTCTCCCTCGATCGTCCCCGGCCGGCTCCATTCTTGGGCTCGGGTGCTGAGCTGTGTTTAGGACCGGCAGCTTCGAGGATCCGTAGTGGCTGCTGCCTGTGCCCTGGCTATGGCTCCCTGTGTGCAGTCAGTACTCTTCCATCTTTATCATACTGCCAAAATGGCAGATAGAGATGGAAACAGGAGGCAGGGAAGGCCCTCAGCCCTGAAGCAGCGCTCAACGCTTGCCTGCTTGCCGGGTGCCATGCCCGATCCTAGGCGCGGTGCGCTAAAAAAGCCCTTTTCCGATTTTGCCCATATAACCGTTTTATCACAACGAATTCGATGTAATATCTCTGAACTGAATGGATACGGGAATAAGGTCTCCTTAGGAGCTACGGCCATTTACCATAGATAAGGAAATGTCATTTCATTTGAATAAATTCGAGGCATCAATAATTGTGAGCGGGGAAAGAAGCTGCGAGTTGGAGATCCATGATCATAATGACCTCATTTTGAGGAACACAAATGATCGAATGTTCCATGCGTGATATTCAAATTTGGCCAGATTTTATAAGTGAATCATTTTAAATTTGTATTTTTAATAAAGGGTGACTAAATACCGCGTCTATATACGCGCCAGGGATGTATTTTATACCCTATTTTGGTTCAAATGATGCCAGAACCGTCTAGGATTCTTTAGTAGGCCAGGAGCAAGAAGCCCTCTCGTGGCAGTCTTCTTCTTCCCCGCCCGGTTTCATCTCCATTTTCCTTGGTTTGGATGTGCCACAGCTTGCTCACACATGTCCATACAACCATTTGGAGCCTTCCATGAATGGTCTAATTCACTCGGCATTGTGGGGGAGTAGGTTAGAATTTGAAATTTAAATCCTTTCGGCTAATGACTTGGCAATGAGAAGGGGTTCGATATTTTTGCGGTTCTTGATTCGGAAATGCCTTCAAATGGTTTGATGTAGCCCGGTCGTCCCTGACTCCCAAGTATCAGAGGCCATAGCAGGCTACATATCCCTTTAGTAATTACTGCTTAAAGCTTAGATCTTCAACCATTCTTGTCATAATGATATTGATTCATTAAGTCAATCATTCATTAACATAATAAATATATATATATCAAGTCTTTTCGCAAGAGACACAGCGGTCGATGCGATGATGCTAGAAGTAGAAAAGATATTGCACCGAGACAGTGCATGGTACTAGAGTGTATAGTATAGCCACGAATGAAACTGTAAATAACGTTATCTAATAATTATGAATATTAACATGAAAATATGATTGTCGAATTGTGGGGATTGATAAATAATTTGCATGCGAATGAAACTAAACTTCTATCATTTTCTTTGTAGGTGGCGGAAAGGGGTAAGTAATATAAAACATTTAAATAATCAGTCATTAATTGGAATGTTTGTAGGTTTGATTCAAATTATGATGTTAATAATATTTGGCAAATAATGGAATAGGTTTTACGTTTAGTCTAAATTATACTGACTCAACTTTTCCCATAAAACATTGTAAATGGGACTATGATGATATTAATGTTCAATATTAACCAATTATACCATAACCAATTCTAAAACATGCGATGACAGGTGAAATTATTAGCCCTTCATGTCTCAAGGGGGTTTGTTTTTCAGTCAAAACAGTAAATCGTCAAAAGAAGCCAACAATTCAAATAGCAAGGAGAACAGGTATTTTCAGATGAATGTAGTAAAACGTGACTCTGTTCTATTACATATTTAAGCTGCATGCCAAACCAAACAAGAAAGTTACAACCTTGTCATGTTGGTTAGACATCTGTAATTAGTCTTTCCTGTGGTGGAGCAAATATGATATTGAAGCTATTCTGTGGAGAGAGAGAGAGAGAGGATATCGAGTGTTTTTCGTCAACATTTTCCGTCCTGTATATACATTCGCTTTTTTTGTTTTGTGAAAAGCTTTATCATAGGTGCTGCCCCTTTCATGTCCACAAAAATGCCTTTGGGTTCATGACTGTCTTGGGAAATGTATCAACGTATCAACTAGTTGGGGTGGGGTTGGACTAAAGTTGCATTAAAACAATATGCAATACGCTGGGAAGTGGCAGATGCTATTTCTTCCTCTGATATTAAACGAGTGATACATATCCCTAGACTGTGACCACATATAAGGCATTATCATTATATCCCTTGTCTCTCTTCCCAATACATTTTATTTCGGGAAGTAGCTATTTCTATTTTGAAAGCAGTACGTGTCAAAATTTGGATGTGTGTCGGATTTTGAGAGAGAGAGGAGCTAGGAATGACCGACAGAGAGAAAAGCAAATATTGCCTTAGCAATTATCCTCTGATGCTATGCTACACCTATTACAGAGAGACATGGGATAATATCGCCATCATTACGTACGCCATACATGGCAAATGACCCATCCATTCAATATTGCTCGTTCATTGCTCCCACGGAAAGAATAATACTGTTATCCCATAGTGCTCCCATCCCAGTAATAGATGATTCCACTTGTATTAGTCTAGTAGCTGTCTCCATGTAGTACCACTAGTGTCATCCTCAGATAGATCTAGAATTATCGAGGCAAGTTTAGCAAATTAGTGATCTAGTTTTCCCTCGCCAGTAGTATAGCATGCACTCAAGCTCTATAGGTCTGTTCCATGAAATAGGACCGTAATATTTTTCTGCTATTGGATGATTTTTTTTTCTATTGTTGAATTACTCAGTCACTCTATTGTTGAATTATCAATAATGCACAATTCTAATATGGAAAATAATAATAATCCTGGCTGTATGTTGTTTTTTTAATTTGAAATCCTATTATGAATGATGCCTTTTGAGGTTTTGTTAAGGAAGAGACCTATAGATTAGATCATACACCCGGCACAGGCGGCACTGTCATCAGGACACCTGATTGGGTGATAACTCTTTCAAGAGTAGTCCTCACGTTCCATCTACTGTATCGTATATAAGGGAGTACTTTGCAGAGCACTCCCAACTCAATTTATGTTCTCGTTTAGTCCTGTCTGTTCCTTTCCAGTTTACCTGCGTTTTAATGCAGGAGGCTTCTCGTTCCGCCAGTGGCATTTTCCCCCTTAAAGCTTTTATTCTTTTCTAGCTAGATATTTACCTTTACAATTACCACAACTCTTCGTAGCTATTCAAGATTTCTCATAGGTTTTAGGGAAAGATAAGTTCCTTACATTGTACTTGAAATAGTATAGGTAACGTGGTGAATATTGTTAAGAAAAAAATGTTAAAAACTTTCGTGATGTTTTTGTTAACAGCTGTTGGAGGATTTATTCAGGTGGCTGAGTGACGAAATACACAAGAATGGTAACGTGACATAGGGCTATTAATAACAATATGTATTTTTAATTAAACACATGCTAGTTTTAATTTCAAGCCAACTCTTACAAAGAAACACGCTCTTACACACAACGTACGCTTACGTATCATTAATTTCACTCGTCCATCCATGATACAGATACAGAATGCCTCACATATAGCCGTTTTTCCCTCAGATTTAGGACTAACAAGTTTATCGTACATACAACATATTTTTTCACACAAATTCTTTTCCTTTATTAGTCGTCTCTTCAGGAGGGTTGTTGAAATTTTACACATAATTAGCCCAGCTCGATTTGATTTCCAATACTCGACTTTCACACTGACGTTTTTATCTAGCTGAATTTTGTGCATGTTGCTTATTTTATTTTATTTCTTCTAGATGCAATTTCATGACAAGAATTACTTATTGAAATATCAAGAGTCCATTTCGAAATTGGCATTTCTAAATTCATTGAACTCAACATGGCAAAGATCCCAATTAGTCGGGATAATTGTCATTAGTCCAGTCAACACCTCAAAAAACATACATGTATACATACTCATGTACGAATAAAACACTCAATATGCACACCACGATCAGCATATCTGTAATTCTATTTGCTCAGGTATACTCCTCTGAACGGGTCTCATATTACCTGACAGGATTATATTTCTAAAGTGCTTCCATCGTTAAACTGCCCAAGTAGTGTTTTACTACTAAGGAGAGTACTAGACACATATTTATTACAGCAGATATTGATGACCAGCGGCAATCAATGGAGAGATCTGACACTATTGGGAGATACAAGGGCGAGGAAGGTGATGGAGAGAACTGTCTAGAAAGGGGGAACGTGTGTCATTGAACGTATATATATTTCTACTCTAAACTTTGTCATATTATCTGGAGAGAAAACGAAATAATCTATTTATTTTATTACAAATATAGGCTAACCTTATTTTTAGAACTCAGAAATAAGTAAAGGAAAGTATTCCAGGATATCATGGGAGGTGGGGAAGGGTGGCATGATTTCATTATTATTGTTCTTAATTGATGATAAGGGCTGAATATCCCTACCAATTCCTCTGGTACCAGCATTCTACACATGTACTTGCAACGCGGGAAGTATCCTCTCCTGAATGTTTTTAACGAGTGGACTACATGGTGGTTAGTCGCTCTGCACACAGGCCCTCGTATCTCTGATCATTTGAATGCTTATAATCCTACTGGGAGTGTGTCTGGTCGCAGAGCTCCCATTATGCCTACTCACAGACCAACTGTTCTGTTTTTATACTGCTCAATCATTCACATGAGCATCCCCGCGAATTACTGCTTTTTAGCTGAACAAAACAAAAGAAAAATCCATCTGGAAGACGGTTTAGCATTTCCTAGGCTTAAATGTGCACCTGTGTTGTCCTCGATTTGGCTCTGTTTTCTAAAAGGGAATTATTCACGAGGTTTGCCATATGTATCAAAGTCTATATCATTTACTCTGGTGAAATAGCGGCAGGTCCCAAAAGACAGAAAAATAAGATGAATTGGGTGCCTAACCATGAACGTTAGAACAATTGGTAACGAGGGATTCACTTTATTAGTAGTAGGGATTATCGTGGGGACATTTATCATTTGTAGACGGCATGGGGAGTTCTAGTTGGTACAATAGACCTGAGTATTCATGCTTTCATATCCCTACTACATATATATAGGGACTTATAGTGGGAGATTCACCGAGGAAGACACTAGGAAAAGGGCTGAATGATCTCTTAGGGTGATATATATCATAGGAGCCTGGGTTGTTTTGGAGACCTGGATGGGGATACATCATCCTGTGTATTTATATATTGTGCTGGTGTATTAATATGGAGACCAGACTCCAGCCAAGCCAAAGGCTTGAGATTGTGGCATTACATAGACCTTCCAAATTGCTGGTGGGTGAACTGAAGGTGGAGGTTTGTACACAACTGCCATGGTCAAGGGCGTTTTCTGATCAAACAAGACATTGTGTACGCACCATCGGAGACTTTCAGCAAAACACACAAATATGTCCATAATTTTTGGTTTATGTTGTTCGCGGTAGGCGGTGAAATAATCACGTTATCCAGATGTATCTATTTATTAGGCTTTCTACTAACCTACATGTAGCTACATGTGTATAGCTAATGCAATTTAACTTATTGACTCGTATGAGCTGTCGTCTGTCATTTATTGACGTACATGGCATTGCATTAAGCGAATTATTAACTGAGTTCACTCATTTACACAATGTTGAATTAACTTACTTGCACAAAGCAATTAAAGCCTTCTTTTGTAGGATAAGAATAACGCGTTGATGCTACTTGCTACTGTATATATCGAAAATGTATGTTTTTGGCTCTAAATGCATTCTCCACATATTTGTAAGCGTAAGTGTTTGCCTTGTGTGAAGACATAACTACTACAATCTAACAATGTGTGCTTTTAACCTAGTGTGTGACTTTCCTGCTTTGTTTTCTGCTTTCCAATCGGGCTTACAGCGCAGCCAAGGCTAAGGAAGATAACCCCAAACCGGATAGCACTGCAACCAAAGGCCCTAAAAAGCCGGATCAAACAGCAGCAGTTGCTTCTCCCGGGGGGAAGACCAGCCCGGTCAAAGGTGCTGGACATAACAAAGCTAACTCTATGAATAATACACAACAAAGGTAGTTACTTCTATAATCAATATCTCCGTAGTCTTATAGTCTTCTCCCATTCAGAACGTTTATATATAAACCCAGTTTCTTTGTTCTAGGTTCCCAGTTCCTTAGCACATCCCTGTTCCTTTGACACGTTTTTAACCGTTGTCTGCTCATTACTTTTAAGTGTTAAGTCCTATCAATATGTATAGGAATATGAAAGATGGATAGAAGGTTAGAACAATGCCAAGGATTGCACTTGAACACAGAATAACAAAAGATCAAAAGATCAACAGTAGTTTTGTGTATGTTGATATGTAAATCTTTGAAAAGCTCCTATGACTGCGCATTTTTCTGAGAATCAAAATTCAACTAAAGTTACTTCTACAGTACCAGATCAGAGATCTAAGATTCTGTCTTTTAAAAGTTTTTGTTTCATATGATTTCAGAAAATTGGACTGGGTTTTGCATTTAAATAATTTGATACAAAATAAGCCCAAAGTAAATTTTAATCCATATTTTTCTTTATGGTTGTATCAATCCATTATGATCTCTGATATAAGGATACAAACATCAACCATTTATTCATAGACAGGTAGATAGGTTATTTGCATTCACGTGAAATCAGGCTGCACCCCCTTTGATACCTTTAGTCTCTCCCCCTTGATCTCCCAGTACATACATAGACTACATATATCCATCTGCTACATAGTTGTTGGGCCCTATATAGTAAGACCCTTGCCATCTTTATATCAAACCTTGGCCTTTAAGACATTACTCCTCTTCCCCCATTCCCCTCATAGTAGTAGTACACAGTAGCATTCTCCCAGCTAAGTCAAGGCTACAGGTCACATACCAATGTTTCACACGTAGCTGATAACTAACAGGTGCATTAGACCCTCATAGCCAGATATTAGCGCCAATACCACCTGCTATATGTAAGATACCGTATCTCCCTTAGTACTTCTCTATGTTTCTATACTAAAAATGACCTTCTCTACCGTATTGACTTACCTCATTGAGGTCTCTTTAATTCATTGATGAATGGCTTGTACTTTTTAAAAATATGTAATCTACTTTTATATTTACTTATTAATATTTCTTTAACTTTTACTCTGAGGTTATGCTTAATACCTACTCGTTATGTGCTGAGGTTATAGAATCTGCTTCTTAATATTGCATATAGTTGATACGAAATAATGTGTGTCTAATACCCTAATGGCTGAGCTTCTGGTTTGAAATATTTGTTTTGTAAAAATAGATTCTCTTTTCTTATGATGTGTTCACTCTGCTGTGGTTATTTCCTCGCTTCTGCAACCAGCGACAAAATATTGGAAAATAACACCACCATCACAAAGGCTTCTTTGGAAGAAGCCAAACCTAATAAGCCTCAGAAGAAGGAAAAGGAGATTAAAGGTTCAGAAGAGCCAGTAGTTTCTCATAACACTGAGCTTGAGAAGGAGAAAGAAAAAGCAGTGGAGGTGGAAAATGATAGAGTTGAGGTTAACGATCAAAGTACTGGGCATGTTGACAGGTAGGGAGGAAGCATTTCCCCTGGCATGAAATCGTGCATTTATTGTCGTACAGTGGATGTCCTGAATCCTATAGTAGTAAACCTGTGTCTGCAGCCTTGAGCATGTTATTTGATACACAGTAATATTGTGACATGATGTACTACACACTGTGATGTAACATGCCATCTGAAAGTTCCACCATCCAAACATATACAAGCATGTCATGTCAGTCCTCCATATTGCATGTCCGTCAGTATAATCCATTATTAAGCTCTTGTAAGTAACACCATCACTGTTGTAGTCGTCTCCTTTGATAAGATTTGAATCCCCAAATAACGAAGGTATCAATAAGTCACAAAATACTTTGGGTATCACCATCAGGTATGTACACATCGATTTTGTTTCTTCCAGGACCATTTCTACGGACACTACGGTGTTCATGTTACCTGAATGTTGTTCGTTCCCCTCTAGTGTATTCCAATCCAGCTAAATTAAGCTCCGTAACACTACTACTCTGTGATAAGTTAATTCACTTAGAGATCATCTTGTATGAAAGTGCTGCAAAGCACGTCCCAGTGGTAATATCAATGGAACCTTGCCTTGTATATAATGTGTTTTCCTTGTGGTCTCTGGTGGTGTACACCCCTGTAAACTTTGATGAAAATATTTTTTTCGGGATTCCATTTCTTTCACTGAAGATCATTCGGTTTTGCTATCGTAAGGTTTTCAAGTAGTGGGTTTTGTCTTTTACCTCTTACTCCTTTTCACGTTTTACAAGAGCACAGTTGATAGGTCATTACGTATTTGTTGACGTTGTTTGTAATCGGTCTTGTCCTGCAACATCTTTTGATCACTGATGATGGATCTCTGATTTACTATAATGTCCCGACAATGACCTCTCTCAGTGCAAAACATGTACTATTCTTTACTGTTTTTATATCCCAATACATAAAAGACTCATTGGAGCTACATTACTTTTGCACTTGTGGCTTCAAACGATGTGCCAAATATATTGACTTGGGTTGTTTTTTTCAGTTAGAAGGGGCAGAAGGTTTTGCATCGTCCACATAAATGTATTGGCTTGATTCATTCATGCCTAAAATGTCCTAAAATATGACGGAATTTCAATCAATCACGTACATACATGTACATCACTACATTTATTATACACAGCTCTAATTATGTCCAGTTCATCTCACTATAAATTATGATAATTTATGTAATTGTGAAAACCATAAAGGGGTCAGTGACTTGCCATACCTACATACAATTTAAATCCCCTAACCACTTCACCCCCAGGAAATGAGAAAATACCCTATTCATTTAGCTTAAGTAAATTCTAACTGCATGAAATATGCCATGTCACGAATGGAAGCAATCAACCTTTCAACGGAAAAAGGGCCATCTCAAAAGCGACCTTGGGCTTTCTCTTTCGGTACTCCATCTCTGAAAATGAAACTCGTAACATTAAGCTCTCTCTTGTCTGGCCCATGCAATTAAGTGGGTATCTCTTCCAAAATATACAGTTGGGGGATTAGTTGAGATTCCAGAGCAAACAGAGTAGCTTTACAATGATACCAATGTTATCAACAAGTTATCCCTCGGCAACAATTCATCTACCCAACCAACAGATTCATACTTTAATAATAATATGCATATTTTCGTATTGTTTTGGTCTATTTTGGGAAAGGAACTCTGCTATCACATGATTTAATCCAAATATATTGACTGACAGAATGTTTTTGTTCCTATAGTTGCCTGATGTCTGACATTTGTTTAATCGACGCTATTTTGCTTGTGTAGCCATTGATTGGGTATATCCCCACGACTAAACATATTGTCCTCCAGTAACAGTGGCTATCATGCAAGGCCACTGAGGTATTTGTTTATCCCTGCTGTTCTACTGAACCATTAAGGAAAGAATGTAAAAACTGTCCAAGGTTAGGTGGGGCCTGGTCGATATACATGTCCATTATCTGTTATCTGTAAATCTTATACATTGAGAGAGAGATCTAAAATGATTTGTACGTAAATGTTTGGGGTTTTTTTACATTTAAGAAATTAGCTGTACATTGTGGTGTATTTATACTCGATGAGTTTCTTGTTTTGATATCATAATTCTCATAGCAAAGCTCCTCTGACATATCCACAGCCTTGCCTCCTCCTTCGCTTCAATCTAACCCAACGTTCGTGATATCTGTCCTTAGATACATCCAAAACATAATATAGTCTCGCCGTATCACAGAGTAGGTGGGAGGGAGGCTTCTCCCGAGCCACCCTCTCAAACCAGGCAGGCTAATGCCATAACTTGCCACTTGGATTACCAGCATGTGAAACTTCGATCCCAAAGAACTTAAGGCGATTATAAATTATGCTTCATTGACTGCCCTTATGCAGATTTAACTAATGTAGACTCACAAGGCCATCCATCGCATTATTAATTGGTTCAGTCGGAACAGTACATTAATCAGTGACTTATCCTACAACAATATATAGTTGAACCTATAGGGATACAAAGAAATGGCTTAATTTAAATCGCTTTCTTCACGGTTAAAAGTATTAAATATGTAAGCTATACCAAACGCTTTCAGATTGTTCTGTCCCCCTATACAATAATGTGATTTCAGCCTGTTCAATGAACAGTATAGCTGGGATTTATTTATCCTATAGTTAGATTAGAGGAAGGTTAATGATTGATTGTTCTTGATAGCATTGATTGACCATGCCAGTGCATGTCGACATATATTATGCTGCAATACATGCTTTATGCTGGTGAACATAACTCAAGGAGGCAGGTGCTGAAGTTCCCTTTCTTTATAAGCCCCAAATGGATCTAGAGCAAATACACGACACAATAGAAACCCACACTATGCTGTGGCTCCGAAGAAAAACATTCATAAATATTTCTAAAGCTGGCAGTGTTCTTGGTACTACTAGAAAAACACTGACTGGCATTTTCCATGGAAGGCGAGATGGCTTCTGGCTGTTTTTCCTAATCCTAAATACACCCGTCACTAGTATAATCCCTTTACACAAACACATCCCAGTGCATTTTAATGTCTTCCCTTCTAATCCAGATGCAATTATTATACCGTAAATCTATCTAATATTATCATTATTGCCCCACCCCACTTATGTTGGTTGGTTTTTTTCAGCTACGCTTCAACATTTTTCTCTTTGCTATTATGTGATGCTTTTCCCTCACGTTCTCCCATTACATGATCATACAAATGCCTTATCAAACTTTTGATATTTCTCACCCTTGAAATCCGACCCTCCCAACTTTGTTCCCGCGGCACCCTCCCACGAACTAACATTGGATCAATACAATCGGAGGATCAACAACTGGTGTAGATCATCAAGTATAGCGCTTGTGGCTTTTGCCAAATACAATGTTTATTCAGGGAGAAACTTAGCACCATACTCCTACATATTACTACTGCCTACTGTGGTGGCATAAATCTCCAGTGGAGGAGCTAGCCCCCTTTTGCTCGTAGCTCTTGCCCATGGTGGTGAGGTGGTGCCATATTTTAGGGCCACCACTATGCTGGCACCACCGCCAAGCACAAATCGCTGCCTGGCGTGCTGCCTTACCATTCTCTCCCATACATTACATGATCCTAATTCACCTTTCGGAGAATACACGCCGTGTTTGCTGTGTTGCCAATGACAGCTTATCAAACCTTTACCTGACCATTATTAAGCCGCCGGCTCAATAGTAAAGCAAAGAGTGGTCAAATTGATTACGCTCTGACTACTATATCCTATAGCCTGCCCCTCTGGCTTTTTGCTACGTCGGTGTTAAAAGTATATGGATTGCCAATTTACAAGGCAAAGATTGGACATATCGCAGCCCCACCCCCACCGCCACATTGAAATTAGCAGTTGTCCTTCCAGGCTAATTTAGAGCCAGTGACTGAAATTAATAAAAATTATTCTCCCTAATGTTCAGCTAAGATAGAAGACTCTGGTGTAGCCATTCACGAAATGTTTCCATTTATCCACTCTGGAATCTGCGCTATTGTATATAATATATATGAGAACAAAAAAGGTTTTTTCAATTGTTTTACTGTTTCTGTGAAATGGCCTTGCTGTGTCTGGGTGCACTGTTTTTTGTCAAATGAGAGCAAATATCCATTATGCCAATACAATATCCATTTAAAATTGTACAAGCTTTGTAACCTACTTTAACTGTGAACTATTCCGCCCGACAGGTGTTGGACTGACGTAAAAACGCAATAACATTTTGACTGCTCCGCAGCGTGTTCATATTTCGTTTGCCAAGTGTAATTTTTAGCGTACTTTGCAGTTGCAGTGTAACAGGAAACTTCCCTGACCTAAGCAAGCATAACAACTGGATGGCAAAATGCCTCACCCCAGACATCTTTAACGCTCTGAAGGACAAAAAGACCAAATCTGGATTTACCTTCGACCAAGTCATCCAGACCGGTGTAGACAATCCTGGTCATCCATTCATTTTCACCGTCGGTAAGTAACTGAAATATTTAGAATTGAAGATAAACATTTAAGCCACTAATACCGTTATAGAAATTTTGGTTACATAATTAATATAGGTCACTCAATGGAATTTCCACCAAAAAATATGGAGTGCCTTTAAAACCACTTCACCATTTCCTATGCACAATGTGCATGTGTGTTATTTCAATCGTGTACATTTGTTTTGTCGGTTTGAGTTAACAACGGCGATATATAGATACGATACGTGTATTGGATATCGATTAGTAATATACTCCCGTCTTCTCCGGATCGGTCGAGTGCCTACATTTAATGATAGCTGATGATTGACACTGCTCATTATGACATAGTTATCAACATGGTATTACTAGCTCCCTTGAGTAATGTTGGTTTCTAAGAGTCAGTACTCTTGGAATTCCCTACCGTTTAATCAATCCCTACAGACAAATATTATTGAACCATAAGGATCGTTCTAGGATTGGTATGCATGTATAGCACTGGGATTTTCCCCGATCGTCCAGGAGAAAGAAAAATAACGAAAACATCGGCGAAAGGATATAATTATAAGCTAAAAACTTGAAAGCATTTAATGGCAAATTGTATGCATCTTCACGCCGTTCATATATAATGACTTTCCGATGGATGCAACAACAAAATTAATCAATCAGTTATCAATCATTGAAGCAATTAAGATAAAAATAAAATTCATTCCAAATTTCCACGTATTGTTTGACTACAGGATGTGTGGCCGGTGACGAGGAGACGTATGAGACATTTGCTGCTCTCCTGGACCCAATTATTGACAAGCGCCACAATGGCTACCCCAAGAACGCCATCCACCGCACCGACCTGGACAGCTCCAAGATCAAGGGAGGAGACAATCTGGACACCAAGTATGTCCTGTCCTGCCGCGTACGTACTGGCAGGAGCATCAGGGGCTACGCCCTGCCTCCACACAGCAACAGGGCTGAGCGGCGCGATGTGGAGAGCATCCTTAATGGTGCCCTGGACAAGCTGGACGGACCACTCAAAGGTTTGTAGATTCATGTAGATTGCCTTTTTGCTGCCGGGGTTCTTGCAGCTATTCAGTTACAAGGCACATTTAATTGTGGTATTCCTCGTGAGATCCATCAAAGATGGATCGTTTTTCAGAGTTTGTGGTTACCATTCTATGTCTGTGTTTTGAAACCAATCTGAATCATGTTGATTAATGTATTTTCTATGAAGATTTGATAATCGTGTTAGCTGGAAAGGTGTTTAAATAGGAGAAGTCCTTATATACTAGATTCCCATAACAGGATGTCAGCAAGTGTTCAAAGACGTGTATGGAAACAGAGTGAATTCACTATGTTCGCAAAATTGCACTATACATATTGTAAATTACCATTTCAGGAAAATATTACCCACTCAACAACATGACTGATGAGGAGCAGGACCAACTGATTGCTGATCATTTCCTATTCGACAAACCAGTGTCTCCTCTCCTCCTCTCATCCAACATGGCTCGTGACTGGCCTGATGCACGTGGCATCTGGCACAATGATGCCAAGAATTTCCTTGTCTGGGTCAATGAGGAAGATCACTCAAGGTATTAATACATGCATCTACTTGGTAGAGGTGGAACGTAGACGATCGAGTTATTTTAAATTCTAAACAATTTCCACGAGGGTTGGGATGTTGGAACTTTTCACTATCACCAGAAAATGAATGGGTTGACTACAAATTAACTGGTGGAAATCACTCTGGGGTTTGTTTAAATATGTTCAAAATGATGATTCGTCACGTGTTTTTTCTTTTTATTTATTGAGATGACAGTAGGTCCAAAGTTTCGGACTTGCTATAAAGTATCCCAGAAAGGTTGTGGTTATGATTAATGAATAAGTAATATCTATAATGAGCAATATATCATTTTCATTTTCATTTCTTAAATCTTAAGCTTTTCATTTTTATGTCCGGAGAATTTATGGCATCAGAATATTCACTTGCATTTGATTATACCATAATTTATTTGCCTCCATTTAAATAACCTACCTTCCTCATTTTTAGAGTCATTTCTATGGAGAACTCCGGGAACATGAAGGGTGTATTTGATCGCTTCTGCGAGGGTCTGAAGAAGGTAGAGAACCTTATCAAGGCTGAGGGCCATGACTTCATGTGGAACCAACATCTTGGCTATGTACTTACCTGTCCCAGCAACCTGGGAACTGGCCTCCGCGCTGGCGTCCACGTCAAACTGCCCAAACTGAGCACACATCCCAAATTTGATGAGTTCCTCGAAATCCTCCGCCTCCAAAAACGAGGAACTGGTGGAGTAGACACTGCCTCAACCGACGGAACCTTTGACATCTCTAACTTGGATCGTCTTGGCTTCTCCGAGGTGTGTGTTGGGCTTATTTTAGTTTCTTATCTATTTAAACGCGTACTGATATTTTTGTTTTATGAATAATCACTTCTTAAGGGAAAAATCTAATTGCTGTCTGTTCTAATCCATCTCTTAACTATTTACTCACAAGACCTTGTAAGAAAATTCGAACCAGAAGTAATATTTCGAAGTTTGCTAGTCATTTAGATATTATTTGCCTACCTGCATCTCTCACAAGCCCTGCCAGTTTCACATTCTTATTGAGTGTGGTGTTCACTATGAATATCCTTCAAACCTTCAGGTTGAGCTCGTCCAGGCTGTTATCGATGGAGTAGACCTTCTGGTTCAGATGGAGAAGAAGTTAGAGGCAGGAGAGTCCATTGACAACATGACGCCATCAGGAGTGATACGCCCAACTGGTGACTTCCCTGACCTCACTAACCACAACAACTGGATGGCCAAGTGCCTCACACCTGAGATCTACGATAAAGTGTGTGACAAGAAAACACCCAGTGGATTCACCATCCAGCAGTGCATCCAGACTGGTGTAGACAACCCAGGACATCCATTCATCATGACAGTCGGTAAGGATCGAAGGCTTGGCTATGCAACTTGCACAACATTAACTACCAATGTAACTTGTGATGAATGATGTAAACAGAAACTTGTGAATACCCACCTACTTGTGTAACTGACGTCTATATTGCATGGTTGAAGCTGTGTTTGCAGATGAATATTAATTCCATATTGAAAGTAAAATTAGTTTAATAAATTACTCCCTCTACATATTGCATATGCACATGCTTTTCTCTCCGGTATATGCACATCTTTCTGACCATGATCTCAATATTTCTTTCTTTTTTCAGGATGTGTTGCTGGTGATGAAGAAACGTATGATACCTTTGCCGACCTTCTGGATCCCATTATTGAAAAACGACACAATGGCTACGCCAAAGATGCCAAGCACAAGACTGACCTCAACCCTGCTAACCTCAAGGGTGGTGATGATCTTGACCCCAAGTATGTCCTCTCATCCCGTGTGCGTACTGGACGCAGCATCCGTGGAATCAGCCTTCCACCACACTGTACTCGTGCTGAACGTAGGAAGGTCCAAACTCTCTCAATTGAAGCCCTGGAAGGATTTTCTGGCGACTTTGCTGGAAAGTACTACCCACTGGCTGATATGACAGATGCAGAACAAGATAAATTAATTGAGGATCATTTCCTCTTCGACAAGCCTGTCTCTCCTCTCCTCATCTGTGCTGGTATGGCTCGTGACTGGCCTGATGGTCGCGGTATCTGGCACAATGACAACAAGAACTTCCTTGTCTGGGTGAATGAAGAAGATCATCTCCGCGTTATCTCTATGGAGACCTCTGGCAACATGAAAGCTGTGTTCAACAGGTTCTGTGATGGACTTAACCAATTTGAAGCAGCTATCAAGGAGAAGGGCCAAGAGTTCATGCACAACGACCATCTTGGATTTGTACTTACATGTCCAAGCAACCTGGGTACTGGCATCCGTGCCGGAGTGCACATCAAGCTCCCCAAGATCAGCACAGACAAGCGCTTCAATGGCATCCTCAAGGCCCTGCGTCTCCAGAAGAGAGGTACAGGTGGTGTTGACACTGCTGCTGTAGGAGGTACCTTTGACATTTCCAATATGGACCGTCTTGGCTTCTCTGAGGTCGAGTTGGTCCAAGCTGTTGTTGATGGTGTGAAACTGCTGATTGAGATGGAGAAGAGGATGGAGGCTAAGAAATCTATTGACGACCTCCTCCCAGCTAACTTCAAGGATGAAGCTGAGGACGATAATACTGACACAGTGGCTAACTTCCGTGCTGAAGTTAAGTCTGATGGCTATCCAGATTTCAGCAAGCACAGTAACTGGATGGCCAAATGCCTCTCCAAAGAAATCTATGAGAATTTGAAGGATAAGGTCACACCAAGTGGCTTTACTCTGGATTTGTGCATACAGACCGGAGTTGATAACCCAGGCCACCCCTTCATCTTCACTGTGGGTGCTGTCGCAGGTGATGAAGAAACATATGACGTCTTTGCTGAAATGCTTGATCCAATCATTGAAGGCAGACACAATGGCTATGCTAAAGATGCCAAACATCCCACAGATTTGGACAGCTCCAAACTTACAGATGCTGAGGCCTTAGACCCTGACCTTGTCCTTTCTTCAAGAGTGAGAACTGGCCGCAGCATTCGTCCCATTCCTCTACCACCTCATTGCAACCGGGAAGAACGCCGTAAAGTTGAAACAATCCTTGCCACTGCTCTTGCTTCACTGAAGGGACCACTTGCAGGAAAATACTACCCACTAAATGGCATGACAGATGCACAACAAGAGCAGCTGATCGCCGATCACTTCCTCTTTGACAAACCAGTCTCTCCTCTCCTCACATCTGCTGGTATGGCTCGTGATTGGCCTGATGGTCGTGGAATCTGGCACAACAACGAGAAGAACTTCCTTGTCTGGGTGAATGAAGAAGATCATGCCCGTGTCATTTCCATGGAGAAGGGTGGCAACATGAAAGGCGTCTTTGACAGATTCTGCGACGGATTGAAATTAGTGGAAGCCTCTGTGAAGAAGCAGGGATACGACTTCATGCACAACGAGCATCTTGGTTACGTGCTCACATGCCCCAGCAATCTGGGCACAGGTGTACGTGCAGGTGTACATGTTAAGCTGCCAAAGATGTCCCAACACGACATGTTCGGCAATGTATTGAAATGCCTCCGCCTCCAGAAGCGTGGAACAGGCGGTGTAGACACAGCCTCCACTGACGGCACATTTGACATCTCTAACCTCGACCGACTGGGCACATCCGAAGTGGAACAGGTTCAAGCAGTGGTCAATGGAGTCAATCTCCTTTGCAAAATGGAAAAGAAGCTCATGGCTAATGAATCTATCGACGATCTCGTCCCAGAGGCGGCCAAGTCACTAGATGACAAGCCAGAGTAAGAGATAGACCAAACATCTGTATGCCAAATACAAGGACTTTTGTGCATCAATTAATTGTGATATTTGTAAATAATACTGCAGAATATTTTTTATGAATAGTTCTACGGCTAAATTAGCCCCTGTCCTTTTACTATCAAGATCTGATGGAGACGAGAAACTTATTTTCACCAAACTAGACAAACCTCACAGCAAGGGAAACCTTTACTTCAAACCTCTCCTGAACTCTCATCTGTTCTCAGTACATACATGCATGTATATTAAAGATGTTTTTCGATCGTGCCAAAAAATGAATAACATGGGGTCCTATGATAACGACTAAAAAGTTGTTCTGAAAGCAAGTTACAGAACTTAGTACATTCCACCAGGATAAACCCAAAATCTATGTATTCTCCCGTTCTTTCATCTTAACATCTGTTGGAAGTCTACCGTAACTGGCTGTATAGCATGCCATATGTTTTTGTTATTTGTTGCTGGAGAAAATCCTTTACTTTAGCCATGAGTAGTACATGATTTGCATGTGAATATTGTACAGGTATCAACAGCTATAACAGGTGCCTTTTGCACATTGTGTCATTTAAAAAATCTGAACCGTGTTTATATTTACGTTTTGTCCAGTTCGATACATTAGGGTATTAATCTATTTTTCGAAATCAGATATTTTGCAGTGAAAAGTATTCAACAAAATGATTAAGATGTCCACCTCCGTTTTAACTTTATTTAAAAAATAATAAAATGAAAAAAATTGCATGTTTGACCGTTTTTATTGAGTGTTTAGTCTAAAGTATCGGAATGCATTTAGATAGGAATTATACATATCTCTGAATCGGAGAATAACTTTCTCCCATTTTGTTACATCGAAGCATCAGCCCTGATTTTTGAAATCCCGATATATATTCCCCTTCTTTTTTATTATTCAAAAAGAACAGCATCCGAGAACTTCTGTTTATATATACATCATTGGATGGTATATTTTGTGGAATGAAGTCAGAAATTCTCCTGGAGATAAAATCTTCATCTGAAATATCATATTTTCAATCCTGATGCGAGTACCTAGAACATGGTGTAGATTTATGAACATCACCATGTTTTCAGATAGATTTTATACACATTGCATGCTCTCCCCCTGTAGTATGTATGGTTCATGTGCCTTCCAGAAGCCCAAGCGCGTGTGGCGTAGATTCTTACCTTTTGCAATTCAAATAGTAGATGTTCAGTACATAGCAATTCCTTTATTCTCTGTTCAACCAGAACGAAAATAATGGAATAACGATCTTCCATTTGAAATAGGATACATCATGACTATTAGATCGAATTAATGTTGCCTGGAAAGCATGCGAACCATTGACATAATATTCTGTGGTAGCCTTTTGCATCCCACCTACATTACCTCGTTATTCGCGGTGTAGTGATCGTATCTTAATTTCGTACTTTTGCGTAGATCGCTATAAAGCACCTTTGTTAGATGAAACGGGTGGATAATTTCCCTCCGACATAAACACACTTCAAGGGAAGTCCTTACTCATTTCTTTGAAAATAGGGTATCAAAGTTCGTGTATTTCCATGCTGAGAGGTATGTCTCATATTCGCGATTATACTAGTATTTCTACCATAAAGCTAAGTAGATCTGCCACTTTTATATCCACAAAATACTGTGGTTCAGATTGCAACGTGTACGGTTGTGTGGCCGCAAGCATTTAGTGACACTAACACAACAAAATAGAGCGAGAAATTAATTGCTAGCTCCTCTTCATGCCTGAGCTGGCCTGTGTTGATCTTTTCATTCAGACGCAATTCTTCGAACAATTTGCTTCCTGTACACGTTGTCAATCTAAACCTCTCTATTGGAAGCGAATGTGAAAAAAAGGACAACCGTGACAAGCAGTATTATGACCGCTGATTCCCGCGAATGATTGATGCATATTCTCTGCGACCAGAGAAAAAAGAACTTCTCATTACTGACAATCGTTAATCAATTACTAATACAGTAGTTATAGACTTGAACAGTGGCAGCCAATAATAACGGTACATTGTCAGTGCGACAGTGTAGTATTAATGGCTCGATTTGTCTTCTTATAATGATAATTCAGCTATATAGCGTTGTTAATTAAATGTCGTTTACTATGGAGGTCTATCATATTAATAACTACCCTTTGTAAATCACTAAATGAGTGTGCATTTGATATTTACTGTGTAGCTCCCCCGTTATTAAGCATGAGTGGGGTAATGTAGATAAAAATAATACTTTGACCTTTCCTTGCCTCCTCTAATTTGTCCACAAAAAGGGAACTCGCTCTTAGAAAACAATGTAGTGATCCATAAAAATTGCCCTTTGAATTATGTACTTGGGAACTCTGGACATAAAGAGTCCGAATTAGTGCGTCTATGGGAAAGACCGGTCGTTCGAGAAACCGACACAATTTTGCTCTACTCCTTGAGAGATGGGGAAAAATAATTTAGTGAAATGGTTCATCGTGTCTAACAGCTGTGATCCCATCTGGCACATACACATAAACGATGGATGTTGTGGGGATGATTTTGTTAGAAGAAAAATCAGTGTCTGGTATTGGGAGCACTAACACTTAAATCGCACTCAACCAATATATTATATCTGTTTTTTTTGTGTCTTTCATACCAACCTCCTTTTATAATCTGATGCAGTACAAGATTTAGGTATAATTATTCAATTCAATTCGAAAGAACTTCATTAATATTTCCTGCATGTTCCAAGTTTTCTAAATTATTAACTTAACCTTAACCTTAACTTAACCTTAAGTGATTTGATATAATTGATGAATGTCGAACCTTTCTTTTCGATACTTTTGATTCACGCTCGTACATATTGCATTTAGACTAGCCAATTGGGCAGGCTATATGATAAAACAACATGCTGTGACGGTGCTACAGAATAATATTGGAAAGCATGCCCACTTCACACAATATAACATGGGACCTACAATTGGCCGGACCATACACTTTATGATGAAGTAGCATTGCGTTGCGTTTCTGCAGCGAAGTCTACCATGTAGAGTACATTGTGCCTGGATCCATTCACCTCATTAGAGCTTTAATCCCTCAATAATACATCCTTGTATGCATTCGGGACTATTGAACAATGAGACTGGACAGGCAGAGTGCTGTAGGCTGGTTACTCGCGCCAGCTCGGCATCCAACAGTCTGTTGTAACAACCAACTCTCCAGCAAGCTCTCCTCAGATTGTTTGAACTCAGCTACTTCTGCTCACGCCATTATCTTGCCATGCTCTCTGGCCTCTAGGAGTGGTCTATTGTGTTGATATATATAATGTGTGTGTGTTTGATTTATTGTTTTTTTATTTGCTGTTTTTAATTCAACGGATAAATAAGTCCAAATAAGAAATAGCATTTGAAATTTCGAATTCATTGAACCTATTTTTTGATCGAGGTGTTATAGTTTTTGAGTAAATGCAGCGTGAATAATGTCGACCAATTTAATTCAGTAAATTTTAAGGGAAACAGCTGTAGATCTGTCTCCAAATGGACGAGAAAGATCGGGAATTTGGTCAAAATAGAGGAAATTGTTTAACAGATCTATAGAATGAGGATTGGATTGATTAGAAGTAAACAATGCCCGTGCCCTATATAAGGAAAGGTATACAGCGAAGAGGAGAAAACACAAGATTGATTTTTACCTTACCATGTTCAGTTTTTAAACGCGCACTTAAACGAAGAATGGAAGCCGGGCACTCCTGTTTTCATTGGCTTCACCGTAACGTTCTAATATTTGCTAGGTGTAAGAGGGAAGCGATCGGTGCGCTGGTAGCGTAATATCTACTTTGCAATCGTGTTGACCAATTATTTCACAAATCGTGAATATCATTTTGTGAAGAACAGATGCAAAAATAATTAACTTTATAATTATTGTCAACCCTTACTTTGAGTGCTATATAAGACTATACTAATTGGAGTTAGTATGCTACAATTAACGAGTGCACATGGGGTACCTCATCCATGCAATAACAATTAGCGAGTGCACATGGGGTACGTACCTCGTCCATGCAATAACGCACCTACCAAAGGCTGTCACTGCCTGTTGCCGATGATATGTTGTGTCAGATCTCCAGAAAATGTACAATCGTTAGCTCTACACATTTAGCAACAAAATTAGACTGAAATTTGGTCAATGCTAGGTAGGCCTAAGTATATTTGATATTGCGTTGATTCAAACAATCTGTTTGGTAATGTTCAACTAAATGTTGAACCTAGTTTTTGTTTTAAATTTTGATTATTTTAGAGGATTGGCGAAGGCGAATTGTGCATTTTCTGGCGATTTCACCCTGTTTCCATCGAATACAAACATGTGATGAGTCCTTGGGGCAAAAACGTTACACTATTCCAGAGAGTGTTTATGCTAGTCCTCCTGCCTCGTGTCGCATTTCTAAACAATACTAGCTGGCAACGATCAATTATTCTTCGAGGGGAGAAATCACGTCAGACGTGCCATAGAAATATGCAATTTTTAGACAGCATCGAACTACAATCATTGATATTCATGAAATTTGATGTCTGCTATTTAAAGTTTATAAATCTGTATAAATGTATATACTTATATTATATCACAAATACATTTTCTTTGTCGGATGTTCCAAAAGTAAAATGTATCATCATTCGCAAATCAACTTGGTTCATCCGTATCGTTTCCTTGTTTGAAACGGCAACCTCCACATGTCCAAATTTATGTTTTAAATATTTCGACAGTCCATTAAATCTGGGAAAGAATAGTTAAATAGTAGACATTCGCAATAAAATGAAATCAAGTATTATGGAGATTCTAATTAAACGCTGAAATGATCACGCTTCAAGGCACTGCATGGACCCTAAGCAGATAATTTTGCTTGATCATTGAGGAATATAATAATCAAGATGTATGCTGATCGAGTGGCGAAGAAAAAAAAAGACGTTCAATCACTATCGGGAATCAGACTTTTGCGATCTCGCTTATTTCCTTCTTTTTTGGGGTTGGGGTGGGGGTGGGGGGTGGATGTGATCATGTTATCACAGCCTCCCTAATTTACTTATGAAGTGGTTGTTTTAATACTGTTTGATCCTAATTAATGGTATGGCGAGAATTGGATTCCACTTAAGATGTGGTGAGATATGTTGATATACTGCTGTGGTTAGCATTGGGTGTAAATGATTGACAGCTCTGCATGGGCAGAGCTATAATAATATTACACCCGGCGCAAGAAGAGGAGCGTGGAGGCCAACATTACATAATGGGGGAGGTGCATAATAGTCACTTAAAAGTTACGTGTGCCAGGAATATTAAGTGACACACGTAAGTCCAATCCATTGGTAAAGAATTTAGAGGGAAAGTATAGGTCCTTGAATCAATGTTAGAGGCATGGGTAGAATCATTCTTGGAGGGAAGGTATGGAATAATCACATAGAATAAAAGGAAGCATGAACGAAAACCACCGAATGAGGGAATTTCCCAAATGTATATAAAAAAAGAAGATAATTTGTCCATTTAATTGGCAGCATATTAAAATATGAGAAAACTGCAAAGAACCTTCATATCGCCTGGCATGCAGATTGTATATGTTATGTCAGTAATATGCTGGGCGTTCTTATTTGCTCTAGTAGGATACGGAAAGTATCTCTTTGGCGTCATAGTCCTGAGTGAGGTTAGATACCATCACTACGGAGAAGTTTGTTTCTCAAGTACATAGGAGCAGTTAGAAGGAGGAGGTATATATAGTATCGTACCAACATAAAAACACACATCGGAAAAAGGTTATATTACATTAATGTTAAATTCCCTTATTTAATGAGTAATACTTTCACAGGCATGCAAAATATGTAAAACTGTCCTAATAGTTCGTTATGAAAATATTATTTGAATATAATTATCTCCGAATTCTTGTTTTAATATATACAAGACTTCAATATGAGATTGGCGTTTCATATAGAAGCTTCTCTGTATTAAATAATGTTATTTTCAATTTAAGAATTGTTGGGATAAAAAGGATTTACACTATTCTGATAAATAGTTTTTTTTATCTATGTTCATTGAATTGGACGAAGCTTGGATTACCTACCGGTTGATTGTGACAAAAAGCAAAGTCATAAATTCACAATTCAAGGAAGGGACTAGTGAAAAAAATGTGACAAAATCAGAAGAAATTTACTTTAACTTATAGTTGGTTCGACGTATTTAGAATAAAATAAGGAATCGCATGAATAGAGAAAAATCATTGCTTCTATATGTAGGAGTAGACCTAAGCTGGTCCACTGTGAATACCGTGCTCACTTCTTGAACCAAACACAATGTTCGAAACATTCAATATTCCAGACGGATACAAGTCGGGCCATGACGAATATACTGATTTTTTTTATTAAAAAAAAAGAGTATGCATTTCTATCATTTAATGCCATTGCTACCTATTGTACATAATTTTAAGACAGTTTGATAACCAATAGATATCAGGTATTGTTTGATAATTTTAATCTGTGAACATGACGAAACTTTGCCAAATCATCGAAATGATAAAATATAATGGTGGGATTTGAGGAAGATTGGAAATATTTCGAACTGATGAAAGGGCAGATAAAGAAGACTTGCATCCCTGTATAGCTGTATATCCTGTCGTAGAGATACACTTTCAACTGGAACTGGAGAAAGGGCAAACGATTTGGAGAAAAAATATTCTGAATCAAGTGACCAGCGGACAAACACAAATTTTCAATCAATTTGGGAAATATACGGCGCATCGATAGCTCCTCCTGGTGTAAGAGGAACAGAATAACGAAATCTTTTGTCCACGGGTGAAAAAAATATTTAATTCTACACATATTATTTATGGGTTCATATTCTCCGGACCATTTTTTCAACACCATTTAAATAAAATTAGACAAATAAGTAACAATTGATAATGTGGAGCTCTTTTTGGTTAATCATAGACAAAAGGTATGTCCAGTTATACAATTATTGCGATTTCCCTTGCTTATTATACAAAAATGAAAATACAGCAAGAAAGAAGCCCATATTCGAAGACCATGGCCCACACTAGAAATCCACTTCATGCCAGGCTATTTAGGCCTAGTTTTCGATATTTCCAATGCTATCGGCACGAGAAAGCTCTATAGATTTCCAATTAGTATTGGCAGTCATTTGCGATTGACATATTTTCCTTCTTCGGTTTCTACCCATTATATTTGCATCACAAATAACGACCATGATTTGGAGGAAAGTTTTACAGGAACACAGAATAGTTGGTTCAACAATCATTGCCATTTTTTTTTTAAAAAATAACATTTTATAATCTGGCGCTAGGAATCTCAAGAGGGATGTCTTATTGTAAATAATAGTACTGGATTTTGTCGATCTAATTCATATTGCAATTCCTGAGTGGCTAGTTTATTTCCCGCTCTATAATTGTATCAAGTTTAATTGTAAAAAAAAAAAAAAAAAAACCCTGAAAAGTGTGTGCATATAAAGCAATTGATCTGCAAACAGAAATCAAAGAATTTGAAGAAACTTTTTCTTTCGCATTCTTAATATTATTTGTCAGAATTATATCAAGTTCAATAAAAAAAAATGCTCGTAACTTGGCATGTGTATAAATGGCCGGGCTTTCTTTCAATGTTTTCGGTGAAAAAAATAATTAAGAAATCTTCGCCGGATTTCGATTTTACATCGAATCGCTTAACAATTGTTCATTCTTAGTTATAATCATTCTTAGCAATTTCCAGCGCATTATTAGGCGAGAAACCGTCAATAAATAACGGGGAAACGAGTAATTGATTAATTCTATATCATGTTCTTAGCGCCCAAATAATACCAGCCCGGCAATAAATAATTATAATAAATTAGACTCAAGATGTTGTTTATAGGTCTGAAAGTTTATTTACCCATTGACACACAGTATATATATAGGCTGTACATCTATCATAACTGATATAATACACCTCAAAATAACAAAAACGTGTTTCCACAACCCATGCAGAATACCAAGTACGGTAACGTATATTCCCCGTTTCAACGATAAGACCTGCTTATGTACGTATTCCCTATTTTCATCAGAGGTATAAAAATATTGAATCCAACATCAACATCAACACTTGTAACCTGCTAATATCTACGCCACCCGAGTTAAACTAAAACCAAATATTTATGCCAATCGATGCGCCATTCATTTCACTGGGGCTTGGAAGAGCCACAATCTAGGGTCGGAAAACGTCTCAACATGTAGAGCTATTATAATAAGGCCAAGTCACGTACAAACAACCGATTCAAAACAGAGACTTGACATTTGCATATGAAGGCTTAACATTTGCATAGTGAAGGTATGAAAGTGTCAACAATTATATATGATAAGATCTCTAGATTATCCGAATGGAATATTTTGAGATACACATATATGTTCCGTTGCGATAGTTTACATTGAAATGGTTTAGACTGCATATAGATAACCACAATACGTTTTGATGGACGTTTGTTAATCAGAACCTTCGTCAAAATGCCCATACAAATAGGACAATGTGGCATATAAAGCATATTGTTATACCTCACATATGTGCATAGCTGTTATAAGCCTAACAAGGTTGTCATTTATAATAATAACAACCATAATAACCATTATATGTTATCTCTACGGCCGTCCCGTTCCAACTGACCAAGTGCAGTTCACCGATCGGCTGTTTGTGTTACACCACTTGTAACAATATAGAAATAATGTACTATGTTGATGCGTTATGCATATATGTAGGGGCAGTACAATCATCAAAATCAAATGCTTAAGATAATGGACTTAAACGTAGTTTCAACTGCACATGCCCTATAAATAACTAGTGATATTCCGTCCTGGAACTACTAGATAACCATAATTTGTTTGATCCCAATCAAAAAATTTCAGCGTTACATGGAGAATTCCATCATTTTAAGCAAACTTTTCTATAATAAACTCATTCACATACTGGAAAACCACTTCCAGTGTATTAAAGCTTTTTTGACTCAACACACTTTATAGCTGTTAAGTTAGACCTTAATAGTATCCACAAGTTCTCATAGATGTTGCTATTTAAGTGATCGGGTGACAACCCATCTTCACCAAAATACGATGAAGGGCAGGATTAGGACGGCAATATACCATACAACTAACCACCTAGCATTATCCCTTAGTATAGTATGTACAATTTCAAGTCTGTGGAATGCTGAAGAATTGTTGTCGTAATATTATAACGAAGTTATATGAACAATGATCAATATAATATATTGAAGCAATCGCATATATTTCAATACCAACATAGGCAAATATGAATAACGAAAACACATATCGAATAAACAATTGACATTGAAGATAATGAATGATATACATGTATAATGTGATTATACATCACAGCTTCGCTAGCAGCTAGCTTGGCATTTTCTGAGATCGTCCTTTTGTCAAGTACATAACAAAAATACGCTAGCAGTTTGAGAACTACCCTGGTAACCCAGTCACACATATGTTCAACACAAAATGAGAGCGACTTCACAATACATGCTATAACACTTCTTGCACTCAACACTTACTGATTCCAGTTTAGAACTGGGGATCAGATGAAAGATCACAGTTTTAGTTTTATTTAAGTCCCATGAAATTAATCCGACCCTTTTTTTTTTATATAATATAGAGTAATGAGAGAGATTTTTTTTACAAACCCAGAAAGGGAAGAACATTTTATAGCAAGAAAACTAAAACCTGATGTCATTTCAGAACATAAGTAGGGATAGATAAATATTGACCACTAGTAAAGATGCAGGTACACATATATGTATGGTCTTGGCAAAATCATCACCAGGATGTTGGTGTAGATGTGTAAACACTGTTTAGTTAAGAATGACTGTACATTTTACTAAATACATACTATATTCGATCACCAGATTATTCTCAACTGAAAACAGAGATGCGAGTTCTCGCAGAGTTCGAAGATTGAACATTTGCAATAATGTAGCATCCTATATCAATACCTAGAGGACATCTTTCCATATTGTCACCAGATTAATTTTATTGGAAAAGAATAACTGCAAAAATGTTATATGATGGATTATAATTTGTGATATAGTAACACTAACTCAATGAATGTTGGAAAAAATAGAGCAGCAGATTTTCCAGATCGGATCCATAAAAAGATATTTTTTTGTATCGGCAACTTATCTTTCATAGAAAGATAAAGAGGAGAGCTGTCGAAACAAATTACACAGACTGGACAGGTCCACTAGATCTAACAGGCACATCCAGTAAAGCAGCTCGAAACGCGGCAGCAGTCCCCAAGGCGGAGGTTGACACCATGAAGATAAGAACACTCGTCCATCCACTGACTCCCAGGAGAACCCCAACCACTGGACCCTGGATGACACTGCCTAGGCTGCCAAAACCTGGAGACAGAATCAATAGTATGAGCCGGTGGCTAACACGCAATGTTACATGGTAATGGGAGGTCTCTCCGAGAGCACTTCTCTATAATGTCAGGTATTGTGTGAGTTGTCACCAAAATGCCTATTTCACACTCTCAGCAATGTATTATATATTCTCCGGATGCCTGGCCCAAAATACAAGGAAACCCTTTTACCCTTCCCTGGGGATGGATCGACGTGGTTCTAGTTTAAAAAGAAGTCAAGTAGATGGAATTACTGGCGTGAGTTCCCTGGAATTATGTATTGTGAATCACATGCTGGGGACGGATGGAAAGGTTTTTAAAAGTTATTTAAGTTAATATATGCAGATGATACATGTAAAACTATTTCATGGTGAGAAATTGGAATGCCTTTGAAATCCCCAAAGGGATACAAAGGAGGTTTTTTAAATAGCGTCATAATTATAATTTTAATAAGTTTTTTCAGTTGTTGAATAAAAAGCAATTCCTAGTGGTAAATAGCTGATGATGGAGCATTTGAACCCAAACGCACCGAGAATAGAGCCAAACCAATCAAAGATAGAGTGACCTGTAACACTATCTGATAGGCTACCCTTTGTCCCCTGTGCGTCAGGATATCCAACCGGTGGTAATGGTGAGCCGTTTGTTGTGCATACCAATGCAGTTCAGTGCCCAAAATAACCCCACTGTTAATAGGGCAGTCTCATACGCCGCCGAACATGTCAGTTACTATGCAATATTGTTATACTCAGATGTTAATGAGTATATACTGATATAATAGTTAATATTAATGTTAATATGTGAAATATTCTACCACTCAATCCATGGATGTTAGAAATCGGGGCGGGGGGATTTAGAATTCGAGAATAATGATTTCATCAACACACATGGGGTGGGAGAACAATCATCCTTACTCCACAAAGTTTAGATATGCCCCGCATACGAACAATTATAGTCTGCGAGACATAAGAGTTAATTTTCTTAGGTCTACTTTAAAAAAGATAGCTCAACAAATGGTCAAACGCTAATTTATCATCAATATTTAACTGGAGTGGTAACAATTTATCAATACAAGATAAGTACATCGCCTTTTCTACCTACCATTAACAAGGCCTGTAACCGCTGCGGCTGCATTTTTGCCATCACGATTTCCAAGATCTGTAGTTACCATTGAAACTGGAAATGTGTGTTATAAAATATTAGTACCTCCACTCGAGATCTCATTCCCAATACGCAAATGATAACTTTGGACATGGTGCTTCATCGAGAACTTGTCAGTACAGTATTTCCAAGGTAGATATAAAATATTAAAATGATAAATTGATTCCAAGGAAATACATATATATACGTACCTAAGATAGTATCAGGCCCACAGTTAAAGGCCCCCGCTATAACCAGTAAAATTGAGTTGATTGTCACTCCCCATCGAGCTGTCATAACGAAGAGACCCAGAGCAACTGTGGATATAAAAATACCCACCATGGAACCTCGCAGTGCACGGCCATTGAAAAACCTGGGAAATGCATTATATATATGGAATGATTAAATATGAGGAACTAAGGAGACAAGTGGTAATGAATGAGCCTGATAAATACTATACTCCTGGGTAGGTAGTGATAGACGGTAACTAGCAAGCGCGTTGGTCGAATGTATTGGGGGTTTGGTTTTTTTTGTTTTTTTTTTAAATTACACAATAGAATACAAAATTGTAGATAATTCTCAAAGGCAGTAATCTTGATTGAACATGTATAATTTATCACCGAATAAGACTTTTCAAATCGTTATTTACAATTCCAAATATTATAGTATCATTTCATCTTATTTTGACCTTATTCTCTATACTAGCATTCCAAAACTAACCTTTCTATAAATACACCAATGAGGGCGCTTCCGATTACACCGCCTATGTCAAACATAGTGGAGAACATCCCAGCTTGTGCTTTAGAATAGTTCAGCTGTAAAATAAAACATGAAGTTAAACACAAATGTACTCACACGGGTTAAAATCGTCTACATCGAATTCTGATTGATTTGAAACGATCAAACCATTAGGATAGACAATTGTAAATATATATGGGGTACTCATAATTAAGACATTAAGACAATGTTCAACGACAATAATGTATAGATTTGATGAATTCACCTAAACTAAATGTCGTAATAATCACAATAAGCAAATCTAATTTTGTATAAAATGGAAAATCTTGAAATTACATTTCTTTTAATACAAGGAAATAATCTGATTTACTACCTCTACAATCTTATAATTATAATATAAATTGATAATTAAAGATAAAAATGAATAATGAAATTAACTTGTTAAAGCAGGATAGAGTAAAGCAATAGTTGGTTAAAATGAGTTATATAAATAAAATCAAGTCTCTATTAAGATATTCACAAGTTAACTGTATTAGCTGGACTAAGACTGCCAAAGTAAAACTCAGGGTGGACTAATGAGAACATAATGTTGAAGAAACTAATCGATATCATACAGAAAAGGATTTAAATCATGTGAAGGAAGTAAAATGTACACAGAAATGAATATTGGACCACACAAGCTTAAGAATAAAAATGTGACTAAGGGGTATATGAAAATTCAATGTTATAATTAATTCGATACTCTTTTTTAGAGTAAAAATAAGTGAAAATGCCCAGCGTTCTGCACCCCCACCCCAACCCAAATGAATAAAATAATCCCCCATATAATTATATGTATCAGTACCCATTTAACTATTATCTTCATTGACCAAAAGTACCCACTTAAATCAACATTAACTAGTAGGATGTTAGGAGGACAAGCAAGGAGAATGTTTGCGATTAATGGAAGGCTAGATTAACAAACTTACATCCTGGTGTAGATAGAGAGGTAGCCAGCCATAGAAGGCATAGCGCACTAGTTTGATACAGAGTGCAGCTACCGCTACCTCAGGTACCATACTGTAAACAGTCGGGTGTAAAACAAGGAGAAAATTAAGAAGGAACTCACAAACGAACATTCTACTGACTTATTAATCATTTTAAAAAGATTGACAATAGAATATGTATTGCACCTTCAACAATTATCTTGTAGGTGTTATATGAAGCCTGTTCCGAATTTCCTAGGAGTATGAGTTAAAGATTGTGTATATAAGGAGTTGAACGCACGAGTGCACACCGTTAGAACAAAATTTTCCTCGACAAATGATAATATATGATCAAATCTAGATCTCTATGAACTAGGCCAGATCCCTTCAATTGATGAAACCGTATTGATCGTTAATTTGTTTATTAGATTCTGAATAATTAAATTGGGACGCTTTGCTAGAAATGTGGACAGGAATTTAAACCCTCCAATTAGAATTTCGGAATCAAAATTCCCTTTTCTATCGAATAATTAAATTACAAAAAGCATCTCTCAAATCACCTGCCAAAAGCATTAAAACATTATTGACAAATCCTGTAAAAATTCGACTGGATCAAAAAGAGTGTTTACTTTCCCATAACGATTCTCAAATAATTCCAAAATATCTTTTGCTGGAATTTCAGAATAGCCCATTTCTAAATTTCTCTAGGTTTCGAATATATTTTGAAGTGCGTTTTCCCTCCAGAGACATATAATATTATGCAGTATAACTCCCTACCGATTCATCTTTTACAGACTCTAATTCCATCAGAAAATAAAGTAGATTTCTCTGTTCAGTGTTGTTTGCTTGGCCTTACCTCAGCCTAATGACTGTTACACAAATGCTAATTAAGAGATAACATAAGGTTATGACAAAGAACATCTATTTTCGGTATATGGAGAAAATAGTGGTTGGTAAATTACTCCTGCCCTCGTGAAACCTGGTATAGCTTTGAATATGCATCAATATACTTTGTATACATGTATGGCTTGGTTGGGTGATATAAACATTCATGGGCACTATCAGACGTCAAGATTACAAGTAGGATCTGTTTGGATGATATAGCGAATGAGCAATTTGCCAGGTACCCTTATGTGTGTGGTTCCAGGATTAATCAGGCCAGTGCATATAGTACATGTGGGTTATCGCGCTGTCTGGTCTGTCTGGTGTTTATCTGGCTTTTCTACTACCAGTAATGGCAGCTGGGAGACTCACACCCGGGACTTTACTGTAACCTGTCTATTCTGTCCATAATTGAGGATGGGCCTTTCTCTCCCCGTATAATTCTAATAATAAGAGATGCTACTTTACATAGGACTCGGGGTAGTGTTCAATAAAGATAATAAAAATACGCGTAAGGGCGTATTCATTCTAAATTGGAAACATTTTATTAGTGTGGAGAACGTACAATAGTAGGCCTACAGAGATACACCAGGCGTAACATAGCCTGCAAAGCCTACACTAGTCAGTGTTTAACAAACGATTAGTCGGTGTTTATCAAACAATTACTCGAAGATAACTATAGCTAGAAGCAATTATCAAAACGGGACACGTCCCTAGGAAACAACATAAGAATATTTATCTGAAGTTACCCCGCACCCCGACCCACCCAAGCAATTTCCTAACAATACATATTACATTTATGAAAAGTGGAGGGAAAACAGAAAAGGAACTTAATATGCCGCCGCCAGTTTTTACAAAAATGATTTAAAGTTGTGAACACAGTAAACCCACATTAAATAAAATCTTTGAAAATAACAATAAACACTACTATTTACGATGTCTTGAATTGGCTCAGGATTTATGTATAAAAAGTGCATGTAAGCTCAGAAGTGAATAAAGCCATGATACGATTGATTACCATTATAAGTCTACTACATTAATATGTACGTTAAGTGCGGTCTGTATCACAAGAACATTTCCAAAGATTTCTTTCTACACAACTAGGGTTAAATTTCTATTTACATTCCAATTTGGGACAACAAGTTTGGCCAATATTTTATCAGTAGAGCTTTGGTGTCAGTCTCTACTATGTTGCTTTCGATCAGAAGCATGAATTTCATGTTGCGTCCAGATAGGTTTACTTCAGAATCATATATGGTACTTATTGTAGCAAGGCTTTATTTATACATGTACGTCGAACACACTACAGTAAAGCATAAACTGCCATTTTACTCTCACTTACGATCTGGTATAGGTACAGGGGGAGCCACATATACATCATGTACCGAACTAACTTCATACAGAACACAGAGAAAGCCACCTCTGGTACAAGGCTAGTAGTAACGATATAATAAAGATTGGGTGAATTTATTGTTGTAGTCATTCGTATTTATGTGTATTTAAGTATGGCCTTTCTTACTGAAAACAGACAGTATTCATGAAACTTATGGAACTCTTCCACCTTAATCATACAGTGCATATATTATAGTATAGCAATATGAGGCATATGCGAATAAGCAATGTTGTGATTATATTCAATATTTCTTGAATAAATTAAATGAGGTTGCGGGGGGGGGGGGGGGGGCATGATAGGGTGCTGCAATCATACTCAAGTAGCGGAAAAGTAACTTTTACCAATAGAATTATATGGTAGTATACTACGATCTATATGAGAGGAGGGAAGATTAATTTAATCATATAAGCAGGAAGATAATGTGACGATGCGATAGGTCCGGTCCCTCCTAGTGCTACCATGCAACTGAACGTTAGGAACGTATTCAGCCGAGAGGTAACCAACACCTCACGGGACTCTTAACGACGTTGACGTGACGTCATAAAGAGGTGCACTTGTTACCTGGATATATATCCAGGTGATATTAGTTGTTGCAAGTCAATGCTGTCAACTAATGAGTGTGATTCTGTCAATTAGGACTCTCTGCACTAATGATTTAGTGGGGAGAGATAATAAATCCAGTACACTCCTTCCACTGCCCAGGGGCAATGTTTGGCACAACATGGTTTCGCTAATGTAGCTCTTCAGGCACTTGAGTTAGCCCTCTTGGGGGAGAGATAACCCAGAGATTAATGAAGTAGGAGAATTTTTCTCCATAGACTATGTCTAATTAGATCAGATTGGTGTTGATAAAAATGTTTTTTATATCAGAGCAGCAACTGTGTGTATATGAAAGTGATGTAGCAATAATCCATGTGAATAAATAAAGTGTTATTTACTGTGTCACAGTGGGTTTATGGTACAACAATGACATATAACTGACTGTTGTCAGTGGGGGGCCTCCATGTTACAGGGTTGTTGACATGAGGGAGGGCCCGATCCTGGGTTTGTAGGGAAAAAACCAGGGTCGGGGTGGGACGAGATGCTTGAGTGTGCATCTTTGTTGAAAATGTGGAGTTATACAGAGTTCTGTATTAGTTGGTGGGATGTGTGACCCGGGGATTACCCTAAAAATCAGTCTCCCTTGGAGCATGCAAACAGTCATCGATGGAATGTAAAAATTTAGTACGAAGCTAGATGGCTGTGGCATGCTTTAGGGAGATGATTAAGGTCCCTGGGCTGTCCTCCAGGTCGCAGCATCCATAATGTTGAGTCCTTGTGGGGACATGGACTTCATTCGGTGGATCCACTTTAGTTCAAGGGCATTTCGTAGGTCGTCAGATTCTGCCTTGGCAGCGTCACATTTGACAAACTCCAGGACAAATAAGTCAATGTCATTTTCCCCCGCGTGGTTGGGGGAGTTGAAGTGTCTAGACACAGACGTATTGTGCAATGGCAGGTTGGGCAGTTGGATCGATCTGAAATGTTGGTATATCCGGTCCTTGAACCGTTGTTTTGTTTTCCCTACATATTGTTTCTGGCAGACCCTGCAGCTAATGCAGTAGATGAGATTGTTACTCCAACAATCGGCCTTTTGGCGTGTGATGTAGGATCTGTTAGTGATAGCAGATCTGATGCGCCCAGTTGTGTCTATTTTTAGACAGTAGCGGCAGTTTTTCTTCTTGCATGTCTTCTTGGCAGCGGGAGTTTCCGTTGCCAAGGGGTCAGTGGCCAGGGGGTTGTTACAATTGGCAGACGTAGCTGGGAGTTTGGCTCGGATGAGGATATCTCCCAAGTTCTTTGGTCTGCGGTAAGCAACCACAAGTTTCCTTTCAAAGAGGTGTTTGGTGGTTGTCGATCTACCGAGTATGTTAGCAGGAAGATATATATAAAAATGCATATATATATCCATGCCTCTCTAATTGAGTTTTACTTCATAACACTTAAATGTTGCCTAGATAATTAGGATGCTTTGTGGGTTGGCATTGAGATAACAAGCATAATAAAGACTATATAACGTGATAACCAATCTTTCTACCATGGAAACCTTCATCAAAATTCTTGTTTGGGATGGATAAACTAGGTACAGTACACTTCAGACCTGTTCTCAATGAATGGAAGAGGACGATTTTCAAGTAGTTTTAAATGACTCCCACCGAAAAACTTGGGTATTTAGTCTTCATTTAATATTCTTTTTTTTTTATTAAGTTATTGCTTTATTATAATATTTTAAAACATTGTGAATTATAGACTTAGACTTAGAGTATTATTTAGGCATTTATAAACATCTATCTTTCGTAATTTGCCAGTATTGTAAAGCGATGAGAAACATTATTTGTGTATTTACCTTATGCTCCAGAGACTCATCCATCTGGGGGCAGCGGGTTTGGGAATGGGTTGTCCGTCAGAACCCAAGAGAGACTGTTGGTCACCTAAAACATAATCACTTTCAGATTGAATCTATTGAGTAGCAGGGCGCATAGGACCGACATTGATTATCATAGAATTCTTGAATCATTAAGCTGAATAATGTGAATTGTTTTAAAAGAAAAAATGTTGTTGGGAGGGGATCTGCCAACCGGTTGAATTTCAATTTCACTTTGCTGTGACTTGTGTTGAGTAAGAGAAGTGTGGGGTGGAGTTTTGCACTTTTTTATTTGGACTTTTACTCCCCCTCCCAACATCTAAAAGAAAAAATGTTCAGTGTCCACAGGTCGGGTGCAGGTAAATGAATGGCTATGTGCGGGGAAGTAGCACCATAGCAACAACCACAACAAGAGATATCCGTACAAACAATACATTATATATCAGAACATATAAGGGGACATTTGTCATTTGGTAGACGAAAGGGAGATCTTTGCGTATATAGATCTGAACAATGCGCAGTTCCTCCAGTGCATGTTTGTGGTTGACAATTTATTTGATAGTTTTAAGGAACAGATTTATTCTATTAAAAAAATATTGAAAATTAATAATAATGTCTTCGGAATGGAGAAGAGTTTCCATTTCGGTAATAGGAAAAATTACAGAATTACAACTGAATAATGATTGAAGGAGTGTTTGTACCACTGGACTGATGTACTCCTAAAAGAATAGCTTGTAGACTAGATCAGGTTATGGGACGGTTAAATACAGCATGTACTATCTGAGGTACATGATATACATTTATAGTGAAATCTGACTACAGTAAGAGTATGACTTATTACATACCGGTACATACATGCAATGATGGCAGAATTAAATGTAGTTATCGCTAGAATAATAGGTCGGGTCTCCACAGTAGTAATTATAATCAAATATCTACGTACCGTCATTACTTTGAACCTTGGTGGCTTGTTCCTTGTATGTCAGTACAACAGCGACCCCAACAGCACCCTGAAGTCAAATACACATGCAATTAGGTACGGTTTATATGTTTAAATGAGACAATAAATGTAAGTGGGATCGGTGGGATAAATCATTACAATTCATGTCAGACCTACCACAATGAGAGATGGTATAGCAAACGATGATCTCCACCCATAAACTGACTGTAGATAGACAACTAGGGCGGTGCCGAGAATACCTCCAGCAAATGCAGAAGTACCAAATAGACCAAATACTGAGCTTCTACTGGGTCCTGATGAAAACCAGGAACCAAGGACCTTGGTGGCGTTCGGCCAACATATGGACTGGAAATAAAAATGCGATAATCACTGAACAAGAGATATTATTTATTCAGAACAATCATACTTCATTAGGTAGTAGACCTGCTAAATTATGAGATAATTTTATAAGCAATGCTTTCCGCAGAAAAGTACTAATGCGGTCTGGTCCATGGATATACGAGGGCATAATATTCGTTTATCATTTGTATGATATAAATAGATGGTACTCAGGCAAAAGTCATTTGCGTTGTACAATGCATAAATAATGGATGGGTGGATGGTTGCCAGCTGGTGCATGTATACGATTATAGAAAAGATGATAAAATATAAATCTACACATCTACATTCATTGAAGTTCAAAAAATGATGTATGTTAACTTGTTAATTTGCATTGATAAAAATGTATGTACCTGACAAGTGCCATTGATAAAAAGAAGTATCAAAAACATGTTGAAATTCGACCACCATCCGAATGTTATCTGCAAAAAAACAAAGATGAAATGATTAGGATTAACAACTTCGGCATATGGTGTCCGATGTTAATTGAAAATTGTACACTGGATAACAGTAAACGTGATATTTTGAACGGAGAACTGCAAAATTGTTATCAAAGTCAAATAATCTTAGTCAAAGTCAAATCAACGAGACTAGTCTCGTTGGTCAAATCAAGAATCACCTACCATGCTAATACAGTCCAATATAAGACACATTCCGAAGGTAAAACCGGAGCCTAGGCGGTCACCTATTGACCCTAACAACATCTGTAAAAAAAAAAAAGGTTAAAAATTAATACAATTTACCGAGAGAAAAATACATAAAAATGTATTGACCTATTGCATAGTAACGAGAAACCAAACAAGTATGATATATTGCATGATATTGTAACTGGATTTAAGAAGGAGAAAAACAAGTTGAATAGCATTTATATTCATTTGATGGAGAGCGAGATACAATATTTAAGTGACATATTAATGTATAATATATCTATATAACATTTCTGATTCAATATCTTGATTTCAGCGATGACAGAGAATGGTACATATTATTGTATAATGTAAGGCCTTGCTGAATAAAGATATTCAAACTAAATGAACTACGACTCGGAGGAATTTTCTATCTGAAAGGGCGAAAATAAGCCAATCTACGAATACACAATTACCTGGAATACAGCATAAGGTAGAATTAAGGCCGTGTCCATCCATCCTAACTGCGTTGATGTAAATTGTAACTCGTTCTGTATATCGCCTTTAACCTGGAAATAATATTTTATTCATGCTTTTATTATATATGATTTAATTTTGATATTCAAAGATTTCCTATACATGTCTACTTAGTAAAGGACAACATGGAATTGTATGATGCTTCATTTGTGCTGTAACCCTAATTAAATTTTAATTTGCCATGACTTGATATATAATGTATCCCCTCATAGCGAGTCAGGAAGGTGGGAGGGTATTTGGGAAGGTCAGCCTCTCCCGGCCTATCACCCCCACGTCGGTCTGGGACGAGGTTCGAGTGGAAACAATAATCTTTGGTACATTAACCCTTCTGTTTTTCATCTCATGTACTATTCATTGGTACATTAAACCATTGCATTGAGAGCCCAAGGGAAGAGAGGATTAAAGGCATTATCAGAGGAGGTACAAGGTCCGGGTCCCGAGCCGAGCCCCCTCCAAATATAGTGTTAAATAAACCGCAATCTTGGGAATATCCAGCTCGTATACTTTATGGTTCGTAACATAAACCATATCTCTTAGCCGGCTCTTACTAAATCTTAGCCCTGTATCATCGTGTACAAACGTGTAAACCTGTCATCAATGAGAATATTCGTTGTCACCCACAAAGCCCATAACATTGTTTATTTGTAGATAAAGCATACCTTGAAACACTACGTATAATCTATGTTGTTTGAGTAGAAGATTTTATGTTGCAAATATTCAACTCCAAATCCCTAACATATATAGGAAAAATAGAATAAAATGTATAATAAAATTTAAAATAAGTACTTTTATTTTAAAATATAATTGAATTGATTCATTGGTACCAAACACACGAAAATCTGTTCTATCATCAACGAGTAGGATTATTTATCATAAGGTAATAGCAATTCAATACTAAATACATGTACACAAATATGAGAGTCAATGTGCTTCTCTCTGAATCATTGGAGGGAGGGAGGAAAGATGACGGGCCGGGCGATAAACATTTAATAAATGATAGCTGCAGTGCAGGTGAGCTTCATAATTGAATTGAATAATACTTTATTTTGCCGGTAGACCAGAACGGGATGAGAGATCTGATATCCTATTACTGCTAAGACAGGAGGAATGACCATAACAATTTGGTCGAGGGGGCAGAGCCATACCATGGCCCAGCTGTTCTTTTATGAGGGTGTTAACAGATTAACAAGAAATAATGGTCATTCCCTCTTCCACTCCTCGACATCAGAGAGAAAACACCGGTGTCTAATTAACCTGTCATAAACTATACCCGGGGGACATCTTTTATTATCAGTGGCGGATGTGTCACTGTGTGTGGGGCCAGTCCGCCCGTCGGTCCCTTCAAGTTCAAAATGAAGTTAAGTTTTTCCTCAGTATTTTTATGGTCCCTATTGAAAGCCAAAACATAATTTTGGTTTATGTGGGTACGGTAGCAATCATCCATCCATGGCCCTGTGCCTGCAATGGCTCAAGTAGGGTATACGGTTGCTGATTCCGATAAGTAACATGAAGAAAATCCTTAGTAGGTGGAAATGCAGCTAATATTAATAACTATTCCTCAGATCAAATCTTTCTACACTTGTTTTATGTTAAAGATTGTTTTATGTTAAAGATTATAATATCCGCAAACATTTGTTTCTACTGAAGAAATATGAAATGGTTTACCAGCGATTGGAATTATAGTAGTCCTGTGATCCCAGCACCCCTCCCTCTCCCCCCGATTGTTGATGGGCTGCCCCAACTCTCTCAATGAAAAGGTTCAAATAAACAATACAATTAATGCTTTTCCTATGAAAATACAAGCCCTTTTTATATTAAAACAGAGTACTACCCGAGATCATATCCCACCAACGTGACCAAGACAACGGAATGGAAGTAAAATCAAGAGCACCAAGATATAGGTATTGGCTACCAGATATTACTGAGACTGTGAGAGGCAGAGATTCTGATATTGCAGAAATGCATGACACCCTTGAGTTGGACTTTGGATTTTGGAAAAGGAAGTGAAAAGTGTTAGTATTAGAGAAAGACAGTAGAACCTGCACACATGTATAATAAGGTACACTGGTAATCACACAATGATGACTGCATGCAGATTAGATAATGTGAACACTTTTTAGATCTTGATACTTTTTCCAAAATTAAATAATTAGTTGTGAATTTGTAGGTCAATGTATACATGCGTGATTTGTGTGCTTGTAAATAATGAGTGTCCCAATGGCCCTCCCATAATTATGATTGAAGGGAGGGGCAATGTCATGACACAAAATGGCATACCACTAGCCTTTAGGAGCAATTGCAAATTAGAATAATATACGTTCATCAGAAACTGAGAAAGAGAGGTAGTGGGCCCAGGTCTAGCAGTTTATAACATGTATCCTAAATATAGAACCGCACTAGAGTAGACTCTGGGCTCGGCCTCTATCCTTGGAGGGGGAATATCCATGCAGCTGAGACCGGGTCATGGACGCTAAACTTTCCGGATCTGGGACGGGTCGGAGGCGGAGTGGAGGAGGAGGGGTCCGGGCAAGGCTCCGGGCCCACTGCTGCAGGTTAGGCTTCATGTTCAAGCCTCAAGTAGTAGGTATGCAATCTTCCCAAATGACACTAAAATGACTACTGCACGACTGACGAGGAAAAATAAACACGCAATGAGGATACGTACAACACCAAGCGGTTTCCTTAGCAGGTAGGTGGTAGCGTACCCAGCCCAGCCTAGGCCGAAAATGTAAAGTTGTTTAGCAGTGAGTCCGAAGCAAACCATGTTCCCGGCGTCCCGTCAGGTGTGTCGACAAGGTAAGAACTTGATTAAAAGACAGGAGTAGCAAATATTTCCCTTTTCTACGTGGCAGTTCGATCAGTACGTTCCAATAGGTTTCAAATTAAGGAGGATGAGGGAAAAGACATGGTTGAATGGGCCCGTGAATGGGTTAGATATGATCGATAATATCTCCCACGCCGACTTGCCAACTAGACTTGTTGAAGCAGGATAATGCATCTTCCACCGTGGCAGTTGGTCGCGCCATCTTACGGGAGAAGTTGGAAGCAACATTTTAGACTACATATATGTACATAAGGGGAACGAGCATAATTTCTCACTTATTTATCATAATATAGCATCTCACACTTCAGAACGCATCGATATAAAAGGAAATTGGTTAAGCATGGTTTAGGACAGTCATGCACTTTAAACCATTTCATCGGGAAAGTTGTGTTAAAGGTCGAATATTATTGATTTGGTGATAGTGGTATAATATTAATAATGACAATACAAATTGACAATTATATGGAAATAATAATTAATGACCAGTAGCTGTCAATCATGTCTATATTTATGCAAATGTTAGGCCTATATCAGTGGACATAAACAACATACACAGTTATAGTATTTTATTTTGACATTTATTTATTCAACTATGATAGAGCATATATAATGACGGATTCAAGCAAGATTTATAATTAGAGCGAGTCTATATCACATAGGCCTACCCAAAACCCGAAGTTAGAAATATAATTAAAGAGCATGTATCTTTTTCTAAGACTATTTCTAGATAGGCCAATAATTATAATTCCTCAATTGTATCTTTATGTAAACTTCGAACTGTATGTAGTTATAGGCCATATACAAATTATTGAGACAATTATACCGGTATCGTAAACAAATAAATAATTACTGGTAACAATACAGTCGATTAACAACGAAAGAGCAAATTGATTATGAATGCATGTCAAGGTATACAGTAAAAACACAAAATATTGATCAACTAGGCATTTTTCTAAAAATTGAAACTACATTGCAGGATGCTATATTCAATATACTGTAATTCTATATTGAGATTATTTGACTAGACCCAATTCAAATACACGAAGAATGTTGGCAGTAAGAATATCAAGATGTTATGTATACCCTGTTGGAACATGCACAAGTATAATTATTGTCGATTGTTGATGACGATACATAGCCGTGACCTTAATAATACTTTGGCACAATATATAATATATATTCGTAAACTTGACTTTGTGAATATCTATAGGTTAGGGGACGTGCTTCCCTGAAACAAACGAAGAAAATCAGCAGATTCCAAGGATGCCTTGTATCTTAATAATATGAAAAGGGCTTCTTAACAATGAACGCACTTTTAGAGACAATTGCTGCCTCTTCGCATCCAACCTATGTATTGACACACATATAACAGACGATAGCAAGTTTGACAAACATAGACCTTGGAGAGAAGCCCCTTATTTGTAAACGACCCAACAGCACCTGGAGTCCTCCATCTTTTAGTACAATTTAGCGATTTTCGCTTGTCAAAGCAATTCCCGTTGAAATACATGGTAATTTATGGCCGGTTCTTTCCACCCTTAATATATTTTGAAAGGAAAAATCCTGATAACAACATCCATATAAATCAAGAGACAGTGAGGTCCTAATGTTAGCCTGCACAATAAATGCACAACCTTGGTATAAAAATAGATATAAAACATTCAAGGCTCAAAAACAGGCTCAATATTATTGAACTCACTTGGCTATTAATGAAAGCTGAAATGATGACTGACTGTTTCACCATGTAAACCATGTTTAACTAATAGTCGCCAGAGAGAAGCTACTTCCAACATTATACAATCAATGAATAGGGACAGTTTTATGAACTATGTAATACACAACTCAATAACTAATTCAGGTGTTTTTGATACTATCACAGGCAGGACCATCTTCATCCTTTTTATTTTTTTCAGCTGCTTCCTCAACAAGTCTTTCAGGAGCCACCTCAGCAACATGGCCAGTGGTGGCCGGGGAAGTGTCAATACTGAATAACCTGAAAAATCAAGAACAAAATCAATGACTTTTTTGTTATCATCACAATGGTTTTATATCCATATGCAAAATTCAATTCAGAAAAAGATCCATTCAGTGTAACGAATACAAAAGATAAAAAAGGAGGATGTTATGATTTGGTATGGTATGGTCTTTATTTCAACCTTTTTTTTACATTTCACATTCCACATTTAAATTTCCATAAAGAGGCCTTACCTTGTGACTTTTTCTTCAAACCAATCTTTGTGTTTTAGGTTTGACTTCCACGAATCTGGGATGTTTTTATAACCAAGCTTACATCCTAGTAAAGCTCCAGCTACAGCACCGTTGGTATCGGCGTCTCCTCCCTGAGATTAGGATATAGCCAAAGTAAATGTAAGAATTATCTAGATATACTAGTCATATAGTCAAATAATAGTCATATACATAGATTTCACTGACGTCACGGGCCAAGGAGAGCATCGCCATTTTAGTGGGCTACCCCGTGTAAACGTTAAATGTCCAAGACTCAAAAATGCTGTTTTCCGGCTGTTCTAACCATTACCAGTTTTAATGAACCCATGATAACCCTTGTTGATATGATAGGTAATCTTTCTTTTGTAAATCATTACTAAAGTATCCAACATTGTGGCGTTTATCAGCTTTGTTTTTATAAGCACGCTATTCACGCAAGGGTAGCGCTGCCCCCGGTCATGGCGGCCACTGAGATTCCCCAGCCAGGCGTGTGACGTCATGTGAAATCTATGTATAGTCAAATAGATAAACATGTGAGTAAAACAGCAGAGATCAGAACTTAATACATCATAATTTTACCACAATAATCAACAGTAATTTTAAGACAGTCAATAGAAATTTACTATCAACCTCAGAACTTTTAATTTCCTTTTAAGCTACTGCAGACTGACTTATTGGAAAATGTAATTATCATAAACCGAATATACTCGAGAATATACATACCTCACGCACTATTTGCTCAAGAGCATCTCTAAAGTTATTTTGTCTCAGGGCCCAGAAGCCACTGCCCATACACTTATACGTATAGCCAATCTTCCCTGTTTCACACAGATCTAATTTGGAGAGCTTGGACGCAAACATGTGTTTCCAAAGCAGAGCTTCCTGACAAAACAAGATACATTCTAAAATAACTTCAGTTTTTAACATCACACAGAACTTGATATAAAGCGTTTATGCAAACACAAAATAGAAACATGATCCTCTGAATTTCAGTTAATTACATCATCAGATTTAATAATCATTCAACTTCAAGAGGTACCAACCGCTTCGTCGTCTTCGGCAGGAAGGACCTGCTTGGCATGTTCAAAACTCTCCTCCGTTATTGCATTTATATCATAAGCACCCGAGGGCTTCACGTGCCGGGGTTGCCTCTGTAGCATCAAAGCGATGGCAGTGGTGACAGCAATGCAGGAAGCGATGCACCTTTAATTAACGAAAATTACAAATAATTTCAAGAAGGGGCGCAGAGGTAACTAAATATTTCAGTGTCACAGGGTCAGTTTCTTCAGTTTGTATACTCCATCATCTTATAAGTTATATATGATACATGCTCAGGGTCAAATATACTCATCAAGAAGGATAAGTCTTGTATGTATACGTTCAAATCAAACTGTTACAAGTATATTTAAAGAATCTCTCACCGAACCATTATAATTCAATACTTTTTTTAATTATCTCCAATTATGTTTTCGAATCGAGCGGCCAGTTTAAGGGCAGTTAAATATTCTCTTTGATAGTCAAATGTTTTAAAACCAAATAGTTTCGCCACAACTACTTTCTTTTCGTTTGTAACACTATGCTTCATGCTTCGAACAATAGCATTTATCGCTGCCTACCTGGGATCTGCGTGGGTGCATCTACAGACAGCCTCGGCATTTTTCTTCACTGTTTCAATATCGGTGAACCGGTGGACACCAATCACTGACGTCCTCATCACAGCACCATTGGGGGCGATCTTTTTATGATTCGCTTCCCAGACATAATTGGAGGCCTACAGAAAAATATGTTATTCTATCCTATAACTTCAGAACTTTAAAAATCATAAAAAAAAAAACTTAATCGCCAATACTGATATAATTCATTGCCTAGGTCTACTTCTTCTTTGGCAACGAAAATATTCATATAGAAGAATGAAATACATTAAATAAATTATAGACCCAACACAAAAAAATGTGTGCACTTACCATGTGAGGGTCCTCTAAATACTTGGGATGAGTAAGAACTTTTGATGTGGTCTGCCCCAGTCCCATACCAGCATGATCTCCAAGTTCAGGATAACCGTGCAGCATCCAGCTTTTAAATCGCTTGGCACAATCCACGACATCAATCTAATTTTTTTTTACCAAAAGTGAAGTAATTTAAAGAACTATTGAAATTTTATTCTTCCTACTTTTGATGATCACGTGAATGCTAACCCTTTCCCCTCAGATCTGGCATCTAGGTCCCTTAGTAAAACCCCATCACAATGAACAACATATATAAATACATATAGGTTGTTGTCTACTGACATGGAATAATAATCACTCTGGGTGATTGCACCCATCTTGGATCTTGCCAAAGTCTACTGGTTCCAGTATGGGATAGGATTATTAGTCTAGAATATATGCAGCTGGTAATAAACACTATCTGCATGATACGGTAAACTATATGCATTTGATTTATTTTTATACGAGTACCAATTTAACAATATTCTTTTCTTGATGGTGAACTGGATATCAGTATAAGATATTAAGCAGAGGTTCTAATTGATTGTCAGGGGTAGTATGTGTTGAATGCAACAAGTTACCTCTCCATTGTTGGATAACAGTGAGTCCATGATACAGATCATTTGATCGGTATCGTCCGTCCAGTCTCCACACGCCCACCTCTCTCGGTGAAAGTCAGGAACTTTGTGTTCATATTCCAGATGTTTGTGTTTACCATAGTACTGAAATGAAACATGTATAGGAATATTAAAATAGTTTTTACACAATATTTTATCTTGCTAACCTATAATCTCGAAGAGTTGGCTCTAAGGCACTTTGATATTGTATTTGTGAATAAGTGATGACTGTAATCCATGATTGATGAATGGATATATGCGATGGAAGATCTATATTATAATTGAGAACTGTACACAAGAATACTATCATGCTCACTGAATACATGACGATAAGAAATGAGATTCGAGTATTATTTCTATACCCTGACCACTTGATGTATATTCGCGCATCCATATGGAAAACAACCTAATTTTTAGAAATCAACGGAATGCACCATAAGAGCTCACAAACCACTGACCTACCTAATCGTATACACAAGCGATTAGTAATTAGTTTTCAGGTCTATTTGAGTCAATGTAATCTCCAAACTTATTGGATAGATTTGATGAATCGAATGGTCGGGAAGGATAAGATATCTACTTTAAATTAAGTAAGATATACCAAATGTGAACATACCTTCTTTACCTCATCCTTCATCATAAACTCTGATAACAGACCGATGGCATCACCTGTGGCGTTACCATACAAAGCTCCACGCATGTGATCCTCAAGATCAAACCTATCCACGCTAGTTTTCCCTCCGATCCCGAGTAAACCCTGAAACAAAAATATAAACACAATTAAGTTTTATAATTTAAAAAGAACGTAGAAGACCTAAATAAGTACAACCACTAATTCTAGTATTGTGTAGTTTATTGTAACACGTCCTTATATGTTTGGAACTCTCTATAATGTTCTCCTGACTCCCTTCGGGTGAATATTTTTTATAATACTCTTAGCTTGACATATATGACGAAATGACTTAATAAAGCTGCCCTATTGTGTCTTGTAAATCAAGATAGACCAAACGATGGAGGAACAAACACTCCTGATAACATTGATTTACCCAATAAAATGTTAGTTAATGAATTACCTTGTATTACCTTATTCGTCAAAGTGTCTGATCAAAAGTATGCTTTTTCACTTGAGTCGCATGAGATAATCATCTATTATGAAAATGTGCTCAATAAAAGTTCTTTAAAAAAAAATAAAGGTGTAATGTAGGGAGTGCTATTAGTGTTGGGGGCGGATGAGGAGCGGAAAAAGTTCTAGTTTAAATAAAATGATAACATCGAGATATTGAATGACTGAACTGTATATTTTGCTCAAGGTGTTATCGGTGCATGTGTGTGTGTTGGTGTGTGTAACGAGTTACATATTGATCGATGGGTGCAGGTGTTGTTTTGTTGAGAAGTGTTGGTGGGCGTAGATGTGTGTCTGTGCGTTCTCATGACCATGTGTATCAGGACTCTTTTGGGTGCTTAAGTTTGGGGGAAGGGGTGTTTCTGAAGGTACAGAGGTTTCTTCAGTGCGTATTTGAATCCTTTGGGGTTGTTCCTATTATTTGGCTGCTTGGTATCCTGGAGTTTTGTTTAGAGGCTTCGGTATTTGGGTCTGGCAAAGGGAAATGCCATGTAATATTGGATAGATTTGAAGAATCGAATGGTTGGGGAGGATAAGATACCTTCTTAAAATTGGCTGGTGCCATCTTAACCTTTATTACTGTGTCATCTTATATACCTATAGGTATATAAGATGACATAGTAACTATGATATAGGTATATAAGATGACATAATTATTAACTATAGCGGTAAAACAAGCCACGCCCATATCTTGGCCCAGTGCCAAGGATACAATTAGATATACTACTAGTAATACCCTGCGTGCTGACCACTACGTACTGACCACTACGTAGCTAAACTACCAACCCATTTTATGTCAATTAATATATTGTCCTCCCTGTTTAACACAAAAACATCCCAGCAAGCGGGCCTTATGCAGCTGGGTCGTCAGCAATTCATGGCAAATATATTTGGAGCTAGTGCATGAATACGGTGAGGCTTTCCACACTAAAAAAAACCCATAGCCAATCATCCAGGATGCGCTGTTTGGGCATGAGTCAAAATACAACTGGCTTACCACCCTCTTTTGGGTTAATCAATTTAAATTCCCTGATTTGATTTTTAGGCATTTTCCTCAAAATCCCTGTAATTTTTCCTGACTGTAAACGGGAAAGATTTCTTCCGATTCCTTAGAATCTTAGATGGTCCAACACCAGCAAAACTAAATGGTGACCATCATTTCTAGGACGGTTGGGAACCCTAGCTGTACCCCTGTACAGAGCCCAGCCCAGGAGAGCTCAGGAGCGAACCAAATCACACTATCATAATTAATTAACTAGGATAACTAGTTCAGGAATTTCAGACCAGGGACAGTCGAGATGGACTCTGTCTAATATATAATAATATACAAATAACATCATAACATGCCATATTTTTATTGGCTTTAAAGTTAGTACTTTGATCACTTACTTTTAAAAATGCCATGCCTACAGGAAATGATGAATTGTGAAGTTGGAAACTGGTTGTCAAATATGATGAACGTCGTATCCAATAACAGAGGTCTTATGCGGGTCCGTAACAAAAGCCTGTACAGTGTTGGTAAAGTTCTGTGCTTCAGATGCAACTCCCGTTAAGTGAAGGAAGATAACAATGTCACGGTTTCAAATAATTCACAGAGAACGCCTGTGTATTACACGCATCGGAAATCTATGTGGGGTTTCGAGATGAGATGCAGTGACAGTAGGAAAGCTGGGAATTTACGCGTCTGAGCCATAGGCCTCCGATAAGACCCATGTCAATCGGTTGGGCAACTTGTGTGGGCTTTCCCCATGACTGTTCCTATGTAGGGCACGGGGATTCCCTGTGTAGATGCAGGCGCCATCTAGGGCATACGGTATAAATTTACCTCATATTTCTGGCTAAATTACTACCTTAATATTAAGATTATTCAAGAGAAACAAGAGCCTACGGCCTAGAAAAACAGAGGATTTTGTAAATGTACCATCAGAAGAACAGAGATCAAAGGGCAGCGTTTTTTTAAACAATAAAATCGTCTGGTCGTGAAGATAAATTAACTATATTTATTACATGTGGGGACGGCAATCTGCCTATTTTACAATAAAAGGTTAAGACTAGTTTATTCATCCCAGTAATTATGATATTTTCTTTTCAAATTAGTGCTGTAAAAACGTTAGAAGCCCGACATAACAGGAGGCAATAATATAGATATATATATGGATGGATGTCATAAGATCGTTAGTGTAGTGCCGTTGTACATGCTCAATTTTCCTATACTACTCACGCCTCTTTGTACGTGTGCCAGCTCTATATTATAGGATGAATGATCGACATTGAGGGGCTGCTAGTGCACTGTTTTGGTGTATAATCCCTAGGCGAAGTCGAGGGATCATACATAATATTTATTCTACATTTTTATTAGTGTGTTTGAAGGTGTGTGTGTGTGGGGGGGGGGGGGAGGGGGGAATTGTAGACGGATTCATGTATGTCAACAGCAAAAGGAAAGAAAATAGAACAAAAGCGATTAGACTGTCTTGAAATGGGAACTTATCGAATTTGACCTTAGGAACTTGTTTATAAAATTGGGAGGCGAAATTGATGAGAATAAAGAGTGTTGTATGAAAGTAATAAAATATATTTAACAACCCTAGGATACTGAGGAAATTACTAGAGTCAAAAGAGAATTAGGATCCGAGCTCTTGAATAGAAAGTTCTGAGCACACTATTTTATTGTCATGTGTATATATAAATAGGATATATATATTATATATAATACTTGTCACCAACGATATACATTTGTAAACTAACATTAAACAGGAATAGGTCTACGTGGTACTAAGCAATCTGTGAAGTCACAGGGGGGATTATCACAGATGAATCAATAACGTCACTTGATATATGCAAGACAGCACAAAGGGGAATACTGCATTTTTCAGGGAAATCAGGCAATTTGTCAACAGGTCCCTGATCATCACCTAGGGCAAAGTTTAACCGTACACAGATGTTTTCACAGAGTCCATCACTGTCACTGCCCTGTTCATCATCAGACCATTCCATATGGGCTGGCTCTATCATTGCTCTTCCAGCGATGACATACACTGAGGAGTCCCCACCTGAAATAAGAGTTCCATATGATGGCAAGCTTGCAGAGTATGGCAATATATACTTGGTCCATTGGTTTTCAGAGGGTATGTAGTATTCAATATCAAGGTTGAGTCCCATAACGAAAAGGGCATCATCGCCATCGAGTTTCATGGTAAACATGGAATGGCCAAACCGAGGTTGAGACATTCGTGCCTTGGCTACCCATTTTCCTTTACTTATGTCAAAACAGTCAAGGTTACGAGACATCCCATAAGGGTCATGTTCATCATTCCCATCAGAAATACCCCCACTCACATAAAGGGATCCATTATGAATGCATGCACAGTGTTTCCTTAACACTCTGGGAAGACTGGGAAATGAAGACCAGGTGTTAGTTTTCAAATCTAACACCTCGTTTTGTGATGTGATTAGGGGTTCATGGCTACGTCCATAACCATAGCACCCTCCCAATGCATAGACTTTGAATTCAGATTCAACCAATGGGAAGTGAATTCTTGGGGTCCTCATATTAGCAGCTGGATACCACTTCATAGCCATGGGGTCGAATATGTGACATCCAGGAGAAGTATCAATTGGTTTGTTGGGATGGCACCCTCCAACCACCAAGAGAAAATTGTTTACCACAATTACAGATGCCTGGGGAAAAGTATGTGACATATTGGGAAGTTTCCTCCAGCACCAATCATCATGTAATCCATAGAACTCATTACCACACGGCGACATATCTTCATCAATTTCTTTATCACAAGAGAAGGCAACTAAGATAGCTTTACTCCTCATCTGTGTTTGTTCGCTATTTTCAGTCACCTTTACCCACACAGGTGCTTGGTGATACTGCATTGCTTGCTCAACCAAAACCCTCCACCTACTTCCATCAGATTCAGCATAAATACTCATTTGTACCACATATTGCAAATCACCTTCTGTCATCAGAGAAAACCGTATACGCTGCATGAGGGGGTCAGTGTGCTTGCCCCGACTGGCAGGATCTGAAGATATCCATTGTTTAATGCAGAGAAATAAGTCCCACTCAGATCCATGCCAATTATCCAACACCAAGTCCAAGTCCTGAAAGTGGAGGCAATCCAGCAAACCCATCCTAATGATAGCCTGGGCATGCTTCTTGATGAACTCAGTCACCTGATGCTCAGTATCACTGAGGGTATACATTCGTGTGATTTCTAATACATCAAAGCAGTTTTCAACACTCAGATTATCCACGAGGAACTGAGCACAAACTACAATAGCAGAGTGTATCTGAAGGTGTACAGCTCCAGCTAGAACTTCTGTGCAGTTTTCCTCATTCAACTGCAGTATCCCGCAATAGATAAACTCCAGCAATGCTTTCACAGCAACTGCACTCACTCCTTTCAGTTCAACATAACTATGTTGGCTTTCTTTCATGTTTCCAGTCAGCATGACCCTAAAGTAGTCACTCATGGCTGCTAGGGCTAATTTGTGAGTGTTGAATTCCTGCTTTTCAACCTTAATCACATAGTCCATAAGTAATCTTTGCTGCCAGATCTCCTTAATCCCAGTGGCCATTGCTTTTTCTGGGGAATATTCACGAACTGTGTCCATCTCTGTACCATCCCTATATACAGACATCCTGCACTCCTTTAGCTGAATATGACCAACAGTTCTGGAAAATCAATAGTATAAGAGATGAGGGTGTGATTTATACTTGATATATGTATTGACATCTAGGCAGGACATGTACAAAACTATATCTAATGACAGTTTTTAAGCCAAGGTAATAACCGCAGCTATTTTGAAGCATAACTTGTTATGTTTGTATGGTTCATGAGATTACAACTCCATACAATCCTGGATAGCATTTCATACTCCAGTAGGAGCCTTAACCCTTTTCAGAAAAAGATGCACTGATTCACCTAATTATTTTCTAACTAACTAAATTGAAATCAATGGGATGTTGGCATTGGTAGTAGCAGTGCTAATGTCATGGTATGGGAAAAGACATCACCTTACTTTCACATAGATCTATGATAAAAAAAATATCAACATATTATGGATATGGTCCATGTTACAATAAGGAATGGGAGGATTCAATGTGGAGGACCTCTTCATTCAGCTGCTCCTATTTTTCCATCGTAGGTTAAGTTAAATACTCCCTGTGTGAAATTGTTTTCATTTTTTAGCCAGTCTTCAAAAGAGCCTAAGTTTTCAATAATATACAGAGTCCTAATTGTTGTAAATGAATCGATACCCTATGATTCAATAAAAATGAGGGTTTCATTCATTCTTTTTGAGATTCTTTTAAATTTATACACGCAAAAATCTTAGAATACATTCTTCTCATAAGCATGCAGTGACTTGTATCTGTCTTATACTGGTCCTACACTCTCCTACACCCTCTTCCCCCCACACACACATTTCTCTGTCTGTCATATATTTTTCCCTCCCCGATTTCCCCACCCTCTCCCTCTTCTTCACTCTCCCCCTCCCCCCACCCCTCCTGCACCTTCTCACTCCATTCTTTTCCCTCCCCCTCTTCTGTCTCTCGTACCTTTTTTCCCTACCCTCCCTCTCTCCGATTCCCCCACCCTCTCCCTCCCCTCTTCTTCACTCTCTCCCTCCCCCTCCAATCCCTGCATTATCAGGGATGTGGATGTTCCCATGGTGCATCAAAGGGATGACCCCATTACGTTTTTTCGTTCAAGAGGCAGTCATGTGATGGGATGTGTTGGGAAGGATGCAAAACACGTTGCTAGGGACACTTGTGAAACGCGTTGCTAGGGAATCACACACTGCCTTGAATGTTGGAACATAGAGGCATGACCTAAATCTCTTCTAGTTCCCAACAGGGCCTTTCCCAGGCTATAAATAGAGTGTGGATATCCTGATTAAAAAAGGCTTGAAAATCACATTTTCACCCCAGATATGACATATGACAAATGTACTGTGTGCATCAAAAGACCAACACAAACAAAGTTTTCAGAGTGTTGCCTACAAAGACAACTTTATTTAGCTCCATGTGAACTACCTGGACCTCTTTAGGAAGATCCTGGAAATGTTAATCAGAGCTGAGGCTTTACAACTGGCCACTGACTTCAGAGACAATCAACAAGCTAATGATGGCAAGGAGTGGGGACATTAATGCACCACAAGGACAAAGACTTGTCTGAAAACAAAAGAAATCATTCACATACGGTATACAATATTATATTATGGTGATTATTTTGTTTTCAGAGGTTCTACATCCATGATTCCACGATTGCTATTCCAAAGACAATGTTGATTGCAGTCGAGTGACATTTCAAAACAGACTTTATAAAGTTTATAATAGCTGGTCCAAAATATCGAAAAGGGAGGCCTTTGTCTAAGAAACATCAAAGAGGTGGTGGAGGCAAACAGAATCAAGTGGATTCGGATTATTCTGGAGAATCAGAACTCGAATAATTTCAAAGCCCTTGAGGCGGACATGGGAAGGAGTGTAGAGAGTATTTTTCTTAGCAGGTATAAACCCAAGACGTGTTTGAATCACTTCTATCGTGAAATCTTTGAACTATGGAATAAATATTACTATAGTAAAGCCCCTGTAAACGCAGAAGAAATCCGCAAGGAAAGAATATGGTTCAACAGGTTAATCAAAGAGAAAGGCAAGATGTTTATTTATGAAATGTGGCAGAGTAAGGGAATAAGCGTCATTGGTGATATTACAAATGACCAAGGTCAGTTTATGTCTTTGCTGGAGTTGAAAACAGAGTACAATATTGACACATTCTATTCATCACGCAGGGATCTTGTTAAAGCAATACCGCCAGAATGGTGGAATATAATGAGTAGTGAAGCGGAAACGCCTGTGAATGATAATATTATAATTTCGATCAATGGAAGTTTGGTCAATGTAAGATCTGCCAGTGCTAAAACGTTGTACAATGCTCTTGTCCTTAAAAGGAAGCCAAAAATCGAGAAACTGTATGCGTGGAGAAATATTCTAGGCCTAAGTGAGTGTGAAATTGTGAACTTTGAATGGAAGAAAATATTTAGACATCCATATGTGGTCACTAGGGAGACTAGACTCCAAACACTACAATACAGGATCATACATAGAACAGTGACATGTAATGAAGTCCTAAGTAATATGGATATTGTTGAGAGCAAAAAATGCTCCTATTGTAACGCTACAGATAGTATTGAACACTTTTTCGTACACTGTAAGAGGACCAAAGAAATATGGCAGGAAGTCTTAAAGATGATATGCGATATGAATCACCTACGAGCCTCTAGAAGTGGTAATCAAATATTTGTATGTGACAAAGGTATAGTTGCGGTGAAACCTGTTGACATCATTTTTGGGATTGAAAATCATGGTACCAGCGAAAAAATAGTAAATTGGATTATCCTTCAGGTTAAAGCAATAATTCACAGGCAAAAGTTGTTCCACCAAGGCTTCTTAGCATTTAAAATAGTAATTGCCGACCTAATTGCTAGGAATAGGACGGTACTGTACCAAAACAAAGTCCTCAATGTCCCCAGTGATGTCAGGGAGGCCTGGAGGAAATTGTTCGCCGACCTCTCCAGTTTGCAGGTATAACTGAAGCAGGCACTAACTACATGAGATATAGTGTCCTTTTATTTTTTGTATGTATTGGTGTAGTTCTTAATCCGTACGCTCTTGGTTACTGCGAGGAGGAAAAATGTTGTACCTTTAGCACAGAGCCTTCTTTTCATATGTAACCATAGAGAGAGAGTATTTTTATAAGTAGCCTAATAGGGGAAATAAAGAGTAGGAAGGCATTTTTGATAACATGTGAGTAAGAAAAAGGTCGAGTTGTATTTTCTAGATGTCACTCTCCTCGGGAGAGAGTTCTTTGTTGAGAGACTGAATAAAAGTGGTTCAAAAACAAAAAAAAAAGTTTATAAAAGCTGATGAACCTTCTTGCTGTAACTGCAAGGTGATTGTTGCTGGGGAGATTGCAGGCCTCAAGAATAGGTGCCACAGCAGCCAGAGTAATTGTCACAGCAGCCACTGCCTTGAGCTAACGCTGGAAACTGCATTTTATGAATTTCTAACCACAATACACAGAGCTCATTGTTTACATTGCCTCAAACCACACTTCCACTTGTGGGATTTCCCACTTTGCAACGATAGCAGAGGCAGAGCAATCTCCTGATCTTTTCTCTCTTCTCTTACTCTTCCCACAGCTCACAATCTCTTTTTTTCTCCTTACCTTATCTCTCTCTTTCTCTTTTCTATTTGAAATTTTTGTTGCAAAATATTTAGGACTACACATGGGAATGGATAATGTACAGTAGTTTACACAAGTATGTCCTTTTAAAACTTTAGCAGGCCCAAAACAACGCTTAAATTTCAAGGATCATAACAAAAAATGCAGCGAAATAGTGCTATAAACAAGATGTAAGAAGTGTTTTTTGGGTTTTTTTTTTAGCATGGTAGCACTGGACCGGTGAGGGTGTACGTCGCTTCATTCAATTAAGATGAATGAAGTGAGCAACTTTGCATGTATTCATTGGTCTTTGCCTTCCCAGTTCATCCACCCCCTTGCACATGCTATAGAAAGACAACAAGCCCTGACTGACGGGGGGGTTGCTCCATGGGCTATAAGGGCTCTTGAGGCCTTAAATCGACAAATCAACATGGGCTTTTCTTAGATCGACAAATTGGCTAAGGCAGCTAGTGACAAACGACAAAAACACTTTCTTAACCTGACAAATCAACAAAGATCTTGGTGTTAAAAATAACACTTTAGTTTTGTATCATTTTACGACACTGCTTTTACGTCATAGCTGACTCACTTACGGCAGCTGTTTACCTGTTGAAATAAAGCTGGCTCAGCGTCCCTTAGTATTATGTGTAGATGCCGAGCTAACATTTGTGAACTTATGCCAAATGCAGAGAATGGTGATGCAAGGGTAAAGTTTGATAGATCATGGGACAAAGCCTTAGCCATTATTGTTTTATTGATTGACCCAGCACTTTTGTATTTGGTTGGAGAGCCCACAAGTCCCGTCGCACTATGGACCAAGCTAGGGGATCAGTTTCAGAAGAAGTCTTGGGCCAATAAGCTTCATCTGAGAAAGAAACTGTATTCGCTAAGGCTCAAGGATGGTGATTCTGTGCAGGATCACATCAGGACAATGACCGAGACATTCAACGCATTATCGGTGGTTGAGTACGCCATTACCGATGAGGACCGAGTGGTGCATCTCCTCGCCAGCTTACCAGACTCCTACAGCATGCTTGTAATGGCTTTCGGGGCATGTAAGGATGTGCCAAAGATGGAGGTAATCACAGAGCGATGCTCCATGAGGAGAGAAATTATGAGGATGGTACTTCCTCACACAGTAGTGCATCATACAAGGCAATGTTTGTGAGGCACCAAAAGGGTCAGAAAGCGACTGCTAAAGGACCTAAATGCTACCATTGTCAGAAGGTTGGCCATATTAAGCGTGAGTGTCCCGCGCTTAAGAAGTTTGAGGGCAAGGACAAAGGAAAGAGCAAGCCACACAAAGCGCACAGCACCCGGCCCAGGGAGCACAGCAGCTCTGACAGTAACTAAGTCGGGCTGACTGTCATATATGCTCTGTCTGTCAAGGAGGCAGCACCGGGAGGATGGATCACTGAATCTGGAGCCACGAGGCACTGATGTAGTGCTCAAGTTTAAAAAATCATGGAAGACTACAAAAATCAAACTGAAAGAACCAAATAGTGCCAACACTTGAAACATCTGGATGTCTTAGTCTAGAAAGTAGTGACAGTGAAACTGGACATTTCCAGCCAGAATATCTTTTTTGAAAGGAGATGTGACCCATTTCATTTGTTGAGGAAGAAGACAAGCAGGAGTCAAATTGATTTTTGTTTTGCACTATATTTATGTTACATGTTTTCAAAGTATATCTGGATCGGGTATAAATGTTGAAGTTTTGTTTCTAATAGTGGAAACAATTGTATTGCTGAATATTTAAACAGGGGCAGAATGATGGTTACATCGAGATGCCAACTATAAAACTTCTTCAACCCCTTTTAACCTTTTGGATTTGGGTTTTTTGCACTGTTCTCATCCCCACGCGACTACTCACAAGCCCACCTTGAAAACTGAATGAAAACTGGTTGTTTTATCATATTAATGAATTCTTCTATGTCTGCTCCAACCCTTCTCCAATTTTAAACAGTTTTGTGGTGTAAACTGTTTGTGGTTGAGTGCCTCCGCACCACAAAAATGATATGTGAAACAGTGAATTCATTGAGGGAAAAAAAATTGCGGTAGCAGAAGATATTTTGCGGAATTCATGGTACTTTAGCTTGTGAAAGTTATTATAGATCTGCATGGTTATTGAACCGATTCATCACTTAAGATGGTGAGAGGATTGCCTCCATAAACATTAGGACTACTAAGACAGGATTTTTTCAACCCTGATGTTGGTGTGTTTTTGTGACCCCCCCTATCAGAGGGTGCCATGTTTTTGTGACCCCCCCCCGCCCCCCATCAGAGGGTGCCATGTTTATGTGACCCCCCCCATAATTCTTATACCCCCCCCCCCCCATGAGGTAAATAATGTTAGCCCCCTTAGCAACAAAAATGTTGCCGTTGTAAGAAAATAAAGCGACAGAAGAATTTTCTTAGTGACAATTGGTATTTTTTGGTAGCAACAAGAGAAATTAGATACCCCCCTCAGGAGCCCTGGGCTAGGGCTAGGATACCCGGCTAGGACTTCATGCAGTGTTAATTTTTACAAGTAGCAAGTAGGGCCTTTTAATGATAGGAATACTGGTAATAATATTTAGCGTAATTAGTATATAATAAAATTAAGCCTCCCGAGCAAAAGGTGGTTCACTTAGATATATATAGCTAGGCCTACACGTACTGCTACAGCCTCAGTACCGTACTACTGTAGGTCATAGGCCTACAGCTAATTTTGGGCAATCATGCCAATATAGGCCTATGTAGCCTAGCCCTATATCAATTCTTATTAGGCGGTAATGCTGGGCATTACGAGACATTGACAGGTGGCGCCCCTACCCTTTCTCCGGAACTAAATACCGGAAGTGGCCTGTACTGGTCACTTGGAGCCTGCTTGTCACGCTGACCGCACGCTTCATTTTACTAGGCTTCATTTACTAGGCTTTTACCATTTACACTATTCTACAACATTTCTACAACCAAAATGACGAATAACAAAGGCCGAGGGGGTAGAGCACGAACTCAGAATAAGCCTGAGGGACCTAAAGACGACGAAGGACCTCCTACCGTCGAAGATCTGGGCTCGGAGCCAGATATCGACATTCACGACACCCAACAAACTGAGGGTGATACCGCCGGTGACAAAGATGGCGGCGAAATCCTTGACGAGGACCCACCACCGCTATTACCTGACGGTGAGACGCACGAAGCCGACGATACTGCTGATGATGACGCACCTAAAGTCCGCAGGTCAAAGCGCCCTAGGGTTCCAGCACGTAGAAAATCAATACTATCCCCAAAGAAAATTAAACGCAAGAAAAAGGAGAAGGAAGTTCCCGAACTGAGTCATATGGAGATAATGTCTAACATGCTATCTAAAATGTGCCAGGATGCGGTGACCAGGTCCGAGGCTAAGTCAGGGCAGACCCAACATAGGAGGGAGGTGCGACACCGAACTCCGTCTGTCAAAGCCGACGCCCTGCGACCCAAATCCAGGCATGTGAAACAAAAACTATACGAACAATTCACAGAGGAGTCAGACAGTGCTAGTGAGTCTGAATATTCTGAGGACCAGTCCCCACCGAAACGACAGAGACGACCCCACTATAGTGACCATCGCCAACGATGCAGTAGTGGGGGTCGGAGAAAGAAATGCCAATGTGACAGTGAAGGCCCCAGCCCGCTGCACCGCCGTCACCCTGTCAATAGCTACCGCTCCAGGCAGCCAGCCGACTCGTCTGAATACGAGTCAGAGGATGATGCCATTCCATTGCCCAGACGTCTCACTGGGAGATATAGGTCTTCTAGGACCATGCGGCGAGCGTTGGAATCCCAATATTCATCTAACACAAAACGAGGTAGAGTAACATTATTCGAGGCTCCAGAGACATCTCTCCCCCCGGACATGGCCGGTAGAATTAAGAAGGAGAAGCGTGATCTCACGCTGGCAGAATATACCTGCGGTTTTGCTAACATGTCAAAAGAACGATGTCGACAAGGTTCCACCTTATGGTACATGATGCACCACCTCTCAACGTTTGCTGAAGACAGTGCGTTGAAAAGCTGGCCCATGGCACATACATGGACAAGGGCCTGCATGGATTTGATCATTGATGGTCAAAATAGGTGGAGTGATCTGGATGTATTCGCCGAATATCGTGCAAAGTTGGCATGGAACCCGCCTCAAGCTGCAACAAAAGGAAGTGCTAGTGCTTATCAGGCTGTGTGCAAGGATTACAACTTTGATTCGTGTACCCATACTGCAAGCCACAGTGACAAAGGAGTGGAGTTCCTCCACGTCTGCGGGTACTGCTACTTTGCCATGAAAGGGCGTGAGAATCACCATCCGGTGAAAGAATGCAATAACAAGAAAACAGCGCAAGCTAGCTTACACGGCGGGGAGTCGTCATATCGCAAAAATCACTACAACAACAACAAGAAAGTGAGCTCTAATTCTTCAAAAAACGGGCAGACTCCTGCGGCACAATAAAGGAACTGGGTGAGTTGAAATCTAATGTACATGCCGACTTGCTATTATCTGACACTTCAATACAAACTATCGATCGCAATGTAAACGTGCCACGCCCATTTAAAAATGGCGATGTCAACAACATGCATGGCCAAACCTCAAAGGCAGCCACGCATCACACGAGACCTCGCACTGCGCGAGATTCTCGGGCCAAGCGAGAAGTAAACCAAAATGGCCACCAATGCAACGATAGTACAGTCGGGCATATACAAACAACTATGAAACCACCTCAATCTAATTTCATTCCAGTTTCCGAAGGCAAAAGTGATAAAATATGTGCCAGCAGGAGTAAATCCAATACGAACCCAATCGAAGTAGTGACTAATTCGCACAATGTTTGCCCATTTCAGACGCCAGTAGGAAATGACTCCATCACAAGTGTGTCGAGCGGCGACATGTGTAACTCGAGTGAACTCCCAGCCTTCCTACAAGCAGTTGAGTACCCAACATTGTGCTCTAGCATAAATAGTGTCAACGAACCAAAGGACTGTGATATTCAAATATGTGTTAGCAATGCAAGCAACGACGGTGTTGAGGCGAGTGATACTGATGACTTCCCTCAGAATAGACTATTCAATGCATATAGTAACTGGCCGTTCCCACACATCGACCTCAACCAATCTATGGCCACAATCTATGACAAAGTCAAAACCCACAATGCTCCAAACTACCGAGGGGCGAGGATAAAACTCCAGACTTCTCTAAACACTGATGAATGGAAGCAAATCGCCACCGGCCACAAGGCAGATCAGCTAGTCCTCGACGGCATAGCCTATGGGTTCCCCCTGCAGTATGTAGGAGGCCCAAGATATGACGCTCAACAAATTGACAATCATCCATCAGCTAACCAACACTTGTCACATGTGCGGAAGTTCGTACATGAAGAGTTGGCGCACTCGGCAATATCAGGACCCTATAAACAACCTCCGTTTGTGCCCTGGCTAAATGTTAGCCCGTTGATGACCAGACCCAAGGCTGACAGTAATGATAGGCGTATAATTGTCGACTACTCCTTCCCAGAAGGGGGGGTGAATGCATACATATATAAAAACAGATTCAACGGGGTGCCAGCATACCACCAACTGCCTACAGTATCGTGTGCCGCAGAAATCATTAGGACATTCGACAAACCCCCAGCAATGGCTGTCATAGATCTAAGCCGGGCTTATCGGCATTTCCCGCTATGCCCCCTCGACTGGCCACTTACGGCCATATGTGTAGATGGACTGTTTTACATAGATAAGGTGCTCCCATTCGGGGCGAGGAGCTCATCTTTCGTCATGCAATCTATCGCACAATACAGAGTAAGGGCTTTGGAAAAGCGAGAAATCATTGCAAAACAATATCTCGACGACCTCCTGATAATAGGACCCGATAAAGAATCAGTCGACCACCACATGAAAACAGTCTATCAGCTATTCACGCGCCTCGGCCTTCAAGTAGCCCACAAGAAGACACAAGGCCCCGACTGCTGTCACCTCGTGCTCAGTCACACTTGCAATGTTACCATCCTTCCTGTTGGATCTTGACAGGGTGTCAGCTATGTAGAGGTACTTCCCTGGAGTCCAGATTAAGTCGAAGCTATACCTTTGTAGCTTAAGCATCAGGCGCTGAATTCTAGGTGACATATCGTTCAGCGACTTGTGGATGATCGCTATCAGGGGCTTATGATCTGTCTCCAAGGTAACATTTTGCCTGCCGTATATATATGCATGGAACCTTTCACAAGCGAAGACTAAGCCCAGACTCTCCTTCTCAATCTGCGCATAATTCTTCTCCGCTGATGTCATGGATCTAGCCGCATAAGCGACTGGTTTCCACTCACTTCCTTGTTCCTGTAACAACACTGCCCCCAGGCCATCTTGAGAGGCATCACTTGACACCTTTATCTTCTTACTGGGGTCATAATATGCAAGCACGGGTTTGGAGGCCATGATAGCTTTAAGATTCCTCCACTCCTCTTCATGCTCATGTTGCCAATTCCACTGGGTATTTTTACACATCAGTGATCTTAGATTTGCACATTTAGCTGACAAGTTTGGTATAAACCTGCCTACATAATTCACCAGGCCAAGAGCTCTCTGTACATCCTCCTTTGATTCTGGTGTTCTCATCATCTGGATGGCTTCAATCTTACTGCCATCCGGTTCTATTCCTCCCCTAGTGAGCTTCTCTCCGATGAAGGTGATTTCTGATCTGCCCAGCTCACATTTTTCCCAGTTCATGAGAAGATTGTACTTCTTGATCCTCTCCTTCACCTTCTGTAGCCTGTTGTCGTGCTCTTGTTTTGTTGCTGCCCACACCAGTATATCATCCATGAAGACACGTACACCCACCAGGCCTTCAAACATCTGCTCCATGTATTTATGAAATATCTCAGGAGCAGAACAGAGGCCGTATGGCAGCCTATCGTAGGCGTACCTACCAAACGGTGTATTGAATGTGGTAAGCACTTTGCTGGCAGGAGAGAGACGGACTTGCCAGAATGCCTGTGAGGCATCCAGCTTTGAGAACCACTGAGCATCTTTCAAATCCGCAAATAACTCTTCTCTAGTCGGAAGCTGATGATGTTCTCTCAGGATGTTTTTGTTTAGCTCTCTGGGATCCAGGCAGATCCTCAGGCTTCCATTTGGCTTTTTGACTGTGATCACTTCACTAACCCACTCAGTCGGTTCTTCCTGCCTGTGAATCACTCCCAGGCCTACCATACATTCTAATTCGAGTTTGAGTGGATCCCTTAGGGCTATGGGAACTCTCCTCGCCGCCTTAATGACAGGTACTGCCTCCGGGATCATTTTTATGTCGTACACATGAGGAATGGAAGACAACTGCTTTATCCCCTCCGGGAGAGTACACTCGGGCACTTCTAGCTTTGATTTGCCTCCTTCCTCCACTGCCATGATCCTCTTAACCAGGTTTAGCCGCTCACAGCTGTCTGCCCCCAGTAGGCTTGGTCCTGTCTTCACTACCACAAAATTTACAAGGTGCTCTAGGCCGTGCACCTTTGTTCTTAGAACACATGCTCCTCTGACTTCTATGGGCTTATCATTGTAATCTGTTAGTTCAATATTCACAGGCCTAAGCTTAGGTCTCACCTTTAGTTCGGCATAATCATCAGAACTCAATAAGTCAGCTCCGGCCCCCGTATCGAGCCTCACTGGAACAGTACAGTCTCCTATCTGTAGCATGTGGACCCATCTACAATGCTTTGACAGTTTCACCTGACGAATCTTCGTATTAACTAGTCCAATACAGAATGTGTTGTCTGCATTCTCCTCACCATATTGACTTTCAGTGTTAACTATCCTCACTTTCTTAGGGCACAGTTTGGCGTAGTGTCCCTTCTCCTCACACTTGTAACAGCGCGCACGGAACGCAGGGCAGTTGCGTCTACCATGCCGTGTGCCGCACTTCTTACAGTCGTACTCGTCCTCTCCTCGTGGTCTGGAGGACGCCGCGTCCCCTTCTCCACGTGGCTTATACGGTTTCTTTTCAATGGCCCCGATGGTCTCCGTCTCACTCGGGTGAACCACTTTCACCTGAGTCCTCGCCATTTCTGCTGTCCTAGCGATCCTCAGGGCTGTCTCCAGTGTGAGATTTTCCTGTTCCAATAACTTTTGAGATGTTTTAATGTTCTTTAGTCCAGTGACCATTCTGTCTCTGATCATCCCATCCTTTAGGTCCCCAAACTCACACGTGTTGGCTTTGAGGCGAAGCTGCGCCGCATATGAGTCAGCACTTTCACCCTCTCCCTGATCACACTTGAGAAATTGAAATCGTTCATATGTCACATTCCTCCTGGGGTTGCAATACTGATCAAACTTGCCTAACACTTGTTGGTAGTTCCGTGGATCCTCAGCATCTATATTTGCTCCCGCCGCATCTTGTCTTTGTGGCAGCCACTCAAAACTCTGATAAATCTCCTCGGCCTCTTCTCCTATCGTATTGAGCAAGATGGCTACCCTCCGGCGATTCAGGCCAGCAGCTATGTCCAGTGATGCTAAGTAATTGTCCAGCTGGAACTTGTACTTCCTCCAACTCTCTGCTACATTACCAGTAGTAATGTTCAGAGGTTTTGGGGCTTTGATACCCTCCATGATCCTCAGATCTCCCGTGTAAATTCGGACAACGAACCACTCCTTGGCACCATGTAAAGAAGCGACTCAACTCGTCTCTAGTAGTAGCTCGTGTGTTTATTCTCGACCAGTATGTGTGGCTCTCTGTAGCCCTCTAGTGGCACCACTGTATCACTCAGTTACATTGTACATTCGAACCACCAGGTGGCAGCTCATATCAGGACATACCCCATGGCCAGATAGTTGAAAATATATGGGCGGACGCTTGCTTGGAAGGAGGAGGTGCCACCAACGGTGCAGAAGCCTATATGCACAAGTTTTCTGAAGAGACGAAAAGTGGGAAGTCAATAAACCAATTGGAGGCTATAAATTGCTTAGCGGCCGCTAGAATGTTCACCAAGCCCCACCACGCAGGGGGCGTGGTCCAGGTGCATTGTGACAACACAGCAGCTGTATACTCATATGTTGACGGTAGAGCCAGAGACAATACCTTGGCTTCTTGCGCTAGAGCACTCTGGTACACTGCCATGAAAATGCAGGTGACTTTTAGTTTCGTCCATGTGCCGGGGAAGAATATGGTCGTCGCTGACGCCCTCTCTCGCGCGTGCCTATCTCAGCAACAGATGTCTAATGCCCATCGTATAGTCCGTGATCGCGCACTCCGCCTCATCAAAGTCAATAACAAAGTATTCAACCTTCATGTCTTGCAGGGTTAGCGCCAGCATCTCTTCGCCGCGCAGCATCCCGCCGTCAGAGACAGGCGCACCGGCCTGGAACTGTCGCCAACAGACATGCAGCGGCTAGGAAGTTCATCTCATTTTGCCTATACTTGGGTGTAGACTACAGAGCTCCATCACCTGAATTGTTCTGTTGCTTCATCGAGTACTTGGCGAAGTATTCAGCTGTCCCAGCCTCTATAATGAACACAGTCATGAGTGTTAGAACCTTCTTTAAGATGGCATCACTAAACACAGGCCCCTTGTACCATCCCCGGGTGTCCTACGCGATGAGAGGCCTCCAGCTCACCATGAGACACGTACCATCACCAAAACTTCCTGTTTCGCCATTAATTCTCCGTAAGGTCTTGGCGCACTGTGTCCACCTGCGCTATCCGAGGCAGGTGAGAGTGGCTCTCCTCATCATGTATGCCGGCATGCTCAGACAGAGCAATGTAGCCCCTGCCTCGCCATACTCATTCGACAAGTCAAGACACCTCATCCGTCGCAACGTTGCTCTTACTCGTGATGGGGTACGCATCGCTGTTAAATGGTCCAAGACCATGCAGTCGTCGAGGCAGGCAACTATTATCTACGTCCCCAAAGCGGAAGACCCTTCAATGTGCCTATACACAGCGGTCAGACGCCTGTACAGATCTCAACCTTCAGTGGGAGACACAGCCCCCCTCCTCACCTTCGATGATGGCCTCCCGCTTACACTACCATATATTAGGCGCCAGTGGAAACATCTACTCAAAGCGGTGGGCGCTTCCCCAAAGAGCTACTCACTCCACAGTCTTAGACGAGGATGTGCGTCACACTTGTACAACTCCGAGGGTGCTTCAATACAAGATCTGAAAGCACACGGCACGTGGGCCTCCGATGCCATAGCAGCATACATACGCCCATTTGCAAACACTCGCACATTGGTCCACTCGGCCCTCAAGAGACTGAAATAATCCTCTCCTTGGTACCTTGCTATATGTTTGAAATGTTCTTACTCTAATTTACACCATCTCTTATTTATTATATCAAAATGTACTCCAATGAAAATGTGATACTATTTTACAAATGTTCAACAATCTTAAATGTTCAACAACCATGTGATACTACTCCGCAAATGTTCAACAAAGGAATTTTATTGTACAAACCAGGTGTTTTATCCCAAAATAACAGAATAAATATATCTTAATATCATATATAAGCCTCTCTCGTTAATGAGGCGGTAATGCTGGGCATTACGAGACATTGACAGGTGGCGCCCCTACCCTTTCTCCGGAACTAAATACCGGAAGTGGCCTGTACTGGTCACTTGGAGCCTGCTTGTCACACTGACCGCACGCTTCATTTCCCACCCACCACCCTAAATCTTTTTATAAAATATTTCATCAAAATCCCTATATGAAGGGTACCTTGCTATATGTTTGAAATGTTCTTACTCTAATTTACACCATCTCTTATTTATTATATCAAAATGTACTCCAATGAAAATGTGATACTATTTTACAAATGTTCAACAATCTTAAATGTTCAACAACCATGTGATACTACTCCGCAAATGTTCAACAAAGGAATTTTATTGTACAAACCAGGTGTTTTATCCCAAAATAACAGAATAAATATATCTTAATATCATATATAAGCCTCTCTCGTTAATGGGGGTGACCGAGTGGTCAAAAACGCTGGGTCGACCCGGGTCGACCCAGTAGTAGCCTAGGCCTAACATACGAGGAACATGTTATGGGTTCGAACCTGGGCGCGGCTACAATTTCACCTGCTTCCCCCCCCCCCCCCCCCCCCCCCAGGAACTTGAAGAAGACCTGGTTAAAAATGTAAAAAAAAAAAAAAAAATCATTTGAAAGTGTAATTGCAGCTTCCTATGACTCAAGCCAGTCAAGGGGGTTGGGTAGACAACCATTCGGCCTATATAGGCCTAGTAATGGAAATGTGTGGAGAAAGAATACTCAATCAATGGTGAAGTCTATTAATGTATGTCTGTATTTAAGTCCTAAAAGTAAAAGGCTAAATCATGACAATGAGATCTAATGAGTGAATGACGTCCTGTGGTTGGTGTGATGAGTACGGTACGGTACCGTGCCTTGTCGTAGGCTCGGGACCGGGGGTCGGGAGAGAAAGTGGCAGAAGTATACCGTAGAAGTAGCGCATAGTGGGAACATATCATGATCAACGAAATGTTACTAGTGGATACATATTACGGTTAGTGGAGATAACTTCAATTTGCTTGTATTAATGACAGGAACCATATAATAGTTACTACTTACAAACACCAAACCGAATCTCGACTGTTTACATGGAAGCGAACACGTTTTATCCTTTTTCACTGGAGAGTTCTATATCCGAATTTTCCCGCCTGTTTTTACGGGCCACGGCTGCTTCCTGGCCACGGGCATCGGCAGACCCACCTTTCGCTCGGGAGGTTCAATCGCATGGAGTATAAATGGACGATAAATAGTATTGAGGCCTATTTTTTTTTAATCAATTAAAGGCCAAAACATTTAACAAGCGACAATATTATGTTATCTTGATTTCAAAAATGATATCTATTTATAAAGGTAGTTTTCCTTGATTCATTTACCTACATCTATAAATGAAATGTCTTGCTATTAATAAGACAATATTAATTGTTGTGTTCTGTTGATCCTAACAAAAAGCTCATTCTATGGAGTCCACCTCTCTTAAATTATATAAGCATTTGTATTTCTCTTTATTTTTGACAAGTGTACACTATAATTTGTAGAGAAATTGGGTTGACCTTTCAACAATCTGTTGCTCTTCGAAGGTACCCTCCGCATATTGATTTACATATATCTGGTTATTTCAGCATGGTCAACAATAAACCACAACAAACATGGTATGCCATTAATTACCTCACTATTAATCAACTATGTATCAAAACCATACATGTATGACATGTATTATACCGGGAGCGGGAATATCGCATGAGTTGGGACTGAGTTACCCACGAAGCTGAGATTTATTCATCATTAGATTAAATATTGTGCACATGCATTACCTTTCACGCCGCTATACATATCGATTCCTCCACTCAACATCAGCACTTAGAATTTTGCAACAGTGAGATGTAATGGTAAGGGGAGAGATGGAATCGTTCGTATAAAGTACATATAATATCAAATAGTCATGGAGGCTCCAATCCAACAATTTCTGAATTCTATGCTTTCTATGTCAAGTAAAGTCCCGGGTTGATCTAACGTTGACATCCCATGTTATACATTATCCTAGGACTTAATAAATCACTTATGTTGACAGGCTCCGATCTAATATCCTCTATAATCCTCTTGTGTTTGACTTCACTTAGGACCAAATAAAGTAAAGAAAGGCTTGAGTGCTTCATTTTAGAAGTTACTTTATTTGTATTATAGTGTTCCTGAGAATCGCTACCCGCGAGCCTTTTGTAAACAGTAGTTCTTGCTCAAGGGCCAAGTTAGTTACTCTAGCTTGGAATTACCAATTCAATAGGCATGCATTACTCTTTAGTGCAAGATGATATTTACCTTTTTCTCTAACAAAATTAATCTGACAGGCTTAATCCATAGTAATTAGCTGGATAGGTGTTGTTGAGTGTATGCACACTCAAGAACTTTTTCAACTATCTTTGACGGATCGAAACATTTTGCTGAAGTAAATCCCATGATCAAAATGAAAATATTGTGCACTGAAAATGGTATGAGCATGCCAACCAATGCGAGCAGGATAAATTAATTGTTTTAATTTCTGTAAATAGGTTCTATAGATATCACTGCTGTTTCATTCGAGAGAAGAGTCATAAACCCTAAGAATTTTGATAAGAACTTCAAAGAGCGTAATTGTTTTAATACTGGATTCATAAGCAAACGTTATGTTATTCTGATGGAAGACCCGTCTTGTAACATACTCTTTATATTTGTCCAACATACCCTCGATGTGGAGTAAGGGGTTAAGGTGTAGATTTAATTTCACCTCCTGAGACACTCCTGCTCGGACACACGCGAAATAGCCACTCTTAGGAGCAGGTTTACACGCTTTTATAATATGGACGCTGGTAATCAAGCGGGAGCAAATCAAATTTACCTGCGAGCGAGCTAAACCTATATACGAAGTGCGTCCGCTCCTGTTGACACAACGCACATGTGGAACCATTTTACTAGATGGTGCTGGACATTATTCATATGTGATGTATCTAAGCAACTGACGAGAACGTGCTGATATGTTGTCCGATGCTTAAAAGTAGTGGCCGAGCAAAGCTTTTCTCTGCAGCTCCGACTTCAGGAAGCTTGGATATTGAAAAGGGATAATATTTGCGTGCCTTTTTATTACTCTAACGTCAGCAGTCTTATCGTTCTATGTGGATGCATTCTATACATGGAACTTGCCCGGGAAAGCCCAGCACATATAGCGCTGTTCTTACCAGCATTTCTGATAAGTGTGGAATTCAGTTCTGGGTCTGGATAATCGAAATGGTGTTCTCTATAATGACATGAAGTTTTTAACTCGTGCGGACCGGATAATTCCCTTGTGCTGTAGAACAGTATGCCCCACCGAAAGTTGTTAAGTGATGGAGACGGCGGATATGGCTGGGAGGGTGATTTCAATGCTGTGTTAAGGATGTCCGTTGCTGCGATGTGGACGACTAACGTTAAGAATGAACGAGAGAGATTCCTGCACCGGTAAGAAATCGAATTTGAGTATTAATTCGGGATGGGAGATGTGATTCGATGGGGGAAATAGTTGGATTTACAAGACTAAATGTCAAACCGTGTCATTGTCAATATTAATTAATGGTCTATAATTAATTTAGTCTATACTATACAGACAACAAGTCTATAGACTACACATGTGGGCTTTTCACTTTCAGGAAAACCCTGGCGCAGATAGCTGACGATAGACGCGACGCAATTCACTCAATGAACAGATCCTTGATAGGTCTTCGGCGAGAACTGACTGATATGACAGCTCACATGTATGTAACATAACCCTAATCTGGGGTTACTCATTTGCATTTACATAATTGTTCATGTCTTCACGGGATGAACCACAGACCGTGAGTTGGAATTTACTAAACACGATAGAGAAATTAAATTCTTAATGAATTAACTATATTCATTCTTATACCAAGATTCTCATTTCGAACCGTTATATCTCTAGATCTATTATTTCGCATCCTTTATATTGTTATTCCATGTTCCCACAGGAAAGTGTATCGTCAAAACAGTTTAACCAACTGGGAGAAAAGGAAACCTAATTTAGAGCACAGGCAAGAAGACACTAAGGAAAACACAGCCCTTCGTCTACCAGGAATAGATTACAGTACCTGTAAAACTGACGTAGACACGGCCAACCCCATACATCCAGCCATTCTTTGGAGGAAAGGGCGCGATCCACTACTAAAAATGGGTGATATTGGAAAATCTCCCAATCATCAATCAGTTCATGGCTTCAGAGTTGTCCTAAAAGTCAATGAGCGAGATGACAAAAAGTTACCAAATCCTACCCAATCACGAGGCGACCAGTCTCCAACCAGGGACAAACATCCGAACAAAGGCCGTGGCAAAATAAATCGTTCAGTTAATGTTAGGAAACCTAAACTAAGAGAGCGAGAAAACGAAAAGGTTTCAGCTTATCTACCGCCTGGATGTAAAGGTGTTTTCTTTATTCACCGATTCATAGAAAAAGAAGCCAAAGGAGTTCTGTTGGAAATGGACCCGTCGTACTTGAGGAAGAAAAGAGCCGAGAAACTTGTGAAGACTGTAAAAATGCCTGTGTTGATTGATAGAAAACGGACCACATCGGCTATCCTACACGATTTTAATTCTTCAAGAAGAGGATGCAGGGAGATCGGTCTACTCAGGGACTGATAAAAAAACTTAAACTACAGATATAAGAGATATTTCAATGCGAAACAATCTTAACAAGGATAAAAAGTTCGTGACATTTTCGAGACTAAGAATTGTAGAAAGTCTTCAGTAATGTGTATATTCCATTAATTGCCAATGACTTCGGAGTAGAGTGTACTCTAATTGTTGCAATTGGCCAATTTACGTTTCACATCGATCAAGTATTATGAAGGAACTCCGATTATAAACCAAGCGGCTCGCTTTCACTCCCAAAACCTTAAAATCATCGATAAATCACTGCAAAGGATCGCCGTGTAAAGGTGTAGTAATAAAATGTTCATAACTTATAACAAGAAAGCTAAAGTAGGATTTGGCGTCATGTTAATGCACGTAAATATGCTGAGAGCAATTCACCAACTGCGTACTGTTTGTGGATATTTGTGAAGGAAAATAAAATCGATTCAGGGAACGGTGAATTTTAAATCTCGATTGAATATCTACTGACGAGATACATAGACTCGTGACGAACTAATTCATATAAATCTTTCCGAGTTCCTTCCTTAGTAAAATGTGATGGGTCAGAGAAAAATGAGTCATATGTCGCAAAAAACATGGATTTTGAGGAAAAGATGAGATCAAGCGGATTCCAATGGATGTAAACATTAGTAAATCTAATACTTTACTTCTATATTGTTCTATGATTGAAAAAAAAGTTAGCAATAATTCTTGATGGTCAATCACTAGTAAAGTAGTTAAATATACGCCTTAGGATGACCTCAGAAACACATAGATATATTCAGTACAGTGTCTTGAGATTTGATGAAAGTATTCGAGCTACTTACAGCGCTAAACACCCCAAAAATGAAAACATTCTGAGCATTTTGTAACGATACATCAGAGGTTGTATATCACTAAAGACAGCTCTAGAACATAATTTTGAAAGACTACAATAATGAGCATTGTGAATTAGACATGTGGGAAATGTTTAAAAACTATATTTCTTTAGCGACTTATGATTAATTTTTCTGTAACAAATCACATTTAAAATATATGTACACACATGCTTTAGACGGTACCTGACTATTAGAAAATCGTCAGATAACAGTAGTCGAAAAAGCATGCCCTTAGTTTGGTTTAGTTTTGATATCAACAAGAAAATATCTTGATAGCATGGCGTTTTATTATCTCATGCGGAATGACGAGTATAATTTCATGAAATATCTCATAAATATATATATAACATACATACATGAATGCACACAATGCATATTCAATAAGTTCTTCCACGTGGTCTTGGTCGCAATTTATAATGTGACAACAGAATATACAACCACACGTAAAGGCTTCTTTCTTTAAAATACCTAATAGTGTAATACGTTGAGCATTAAGGCTATTCAAACTATCTAAAATGAACGCTACGTTCATATGCGGTGGCTCAGTATTTGATTGGAAGTAAGACATCATATGCAGCTGGGACAGTTGACGATTGTAGTTTAAGCAATGACGCCATAGATGTTAGAGTACCCCCCGAGAATCGTCATCTACTAAATAATACCTACAAGAAAATTAACGACAAAGCAAAATTCAAATTAACGACGCACCACTGAAGTCAAATTAACAACAATTTAGATGTGAATGGATAATAAATCATAATATAAATATCAGAAAATGTTTTCCCATTACATCAATACTGCATGAAATAGATTGGCAAGAATGTGGACAGTAAATTAATTACCAATCTCAAATTTAACTTTTTTCTATTAACCATACAAAATGAAAATTGCCACACAATCCAACGTAAAAGTCAACATTGTGTTAACTCCTACATTAGATAAATTGGTAAGGAAAAGTCCCATGCAAATAGCATTAGCAAAAAGGAGGGGAGAAAGATTAGAGTTTGGTTGAACCTTTATTGAAGCACCGACATAGCTCTCGCCAAAGCGTGCATCTAAGTCTCCAAGCAATTGACATCAAATAAGTATTATACTGCAGAGTAGTTATATCACAGAACAAATTTATATTAAAATTTCTCATCTTATCTCTTTGTCTTAAGTACATTAAGCACCCTACCCACATAGAATAAGCAGGATATTATGAACCCATTACTGTACCATCGAACACAGTTACAAAGCCGTAGTAAAAGTCTATATCTTATGTTTCAATAGTACATATTCAATGATCAGATCTAGAAGTCTTTCTGCTGGGGTAAATATTATATGACAATGAGCAACCACTCTTTTTTCATCAACAGAATATTACATGTAGGGGTTCATAAGGATTGAATGAATCCAAATTTAATATGGATAAAACATGTAAAGAACCTTCATAGCAATACTAGGCCGGCGATAGACTGATATGACATCTAGTCAGATATTATTCAATAGATATTTCTAATTGGGAATTCATTATTCCAGTAACATTTCCAGAGTGGGTTGACCTCGTCAACTTATGATTAAGTAAATTTGTATATCAAAATGGGAATAATCCCTGGATTCATCAATGGATGACACCCCTCCCCCATCCCTCTCGATCGCCCAAAATAATATCTAGCATTGTTAAAACAGTAAAATATATTTAAAAAGTGATATAATTTCCCCAATTAGTAGCCAATGAATTCTCCTTGTTATTAAAGATATCGATACATATATCTTCCGGGTAATATCTACAAGCAGATATGTTGGTCCCATGAAGGTTTGGATTAGATAGATAATACATTATGGCATATTGTATTCCCAACAAAGGATATATAGAATAATTTTGTAACGATGAATAATTTTCAATTGTGGTAGAGGTTGTATATCACTACAGATAGCTCTAGAACATGACTTTGAAAGACTACGATAATGAGCATTGTGAATTAGACACTGTAAGGATTGAGACGAAAACAGATGATAAGGCAAGATTCTGAGCTAGTGAATTGAAACTTCAGGCTACAGGATCCCTCCAATTAAGTTAAATTAAATGACTTTCAAGTTTCAGGGGGTATTTACAATTTGTTTCGAGGGAAAACATACCAATCCCACAAAACAAATTCTAAAAAGAAAATGCAAAAATCTGTAAAAATGCACTACTAACATGGGATGACTCAAAAAAGTCTCGGGTCAAATTCAAAGTCCGCATGAACATAACAACTCAAAACGTATACCGTAATGATATACATGTACTTGAAAATATTACAATCGCAGTCACGAAACTCCTTTTTACTCGAGAGTGAACAGGGAATGTATTCGTTCATCGAGGGACAACAAAATGTATAAGTATTTATAAGTTAACAAGGCAACTATAGCATCCATCAGTGCAAGAATTGAAGCCCCGATACCAATTAAAGGGAAGCGTGAATAAACATGGCGCGGATAGGTAGGCATTGTGGACAATGTTAATTTATCTACAATGGCCGCATGCATTTTGCAGAGTGTATTATCATTATGCATACGTAATCTCACATTGCTTCTAAGATGCTGGTTGGTTTGCATCACCAGATGGGGTCTTCGGCAGCGAAGTAAGGTCGTGATAGGCCTTTGGGGCCGTTGCCAGGTTCAGACTCTATAGAAAGCTTACTGGCATACCTAGGAATGATAGGACAAGAAGAGTACATGTTCACAAGTGAAGCTGATGGTGTTCACATTCTCAGCGGCAGGTGCCTTATTAATTATATACACACTTCCACTGGCTGTTGAACAACCCCTGAATAAATAACACACATATGCACAATAGCACTTTTTATAGACTGTATATAGAAAGTATCGATAATTTATCAATAAAATAACAAAGGGGATTCTTCGTGATAACACAGAACAAAAGCATCCATAATATGGTAGTCACGACAACTGAAAGTGACTACTTATGTAATATTTGATTTCAGGGAAATATCCCCTTCTATTCTTGAATGTGTATACTTATCATATCTATACTTCTCATATTCAGTTGGTGAGCCAGCAGAAGTGTGAAAACATGGCATTGTGATTCAGAAAACTCACCTCCACTGGACTAATCATTCATAGAAACCCTCCGTTACCTCTCTTATCAAATCACTGTTATATAAAAGAAATTATATAAAAGACGGACCACATTACACATTAAAATGAAAAGATGGTATCACATAATAAATAATGTAAATAAATATCACAATAACACACAGGCAGTGAGTAAAAAATGCGTTTCAAACATAATCTCAAATATCAATAAATTATATAACATACACTAAGTCTAACCAACATTGCATGACAGTATGACGATACATGACACCACTTCACTTTGGCAATAAGGCAGCTAATTTTGATTGATAACAAATGAAATGTGGGCAAAAATAAATGACACATATAACTGAAGTTGGTGTAACAGGTCTGGTTTTCAGATCTAAAGTTTTCAAGATTTGAATTTGGAATTTAATACAAATATCATTAGAGATTAAGAAATTCGATACATTTAGTAGTAAATCTGCCTCACAGACACTTAGAAATTTAGGTTTGAAATACTCTAAATACGTTTCATATCTAAGTTCAGCTTTCTCGGTGCCAGTTAGTTGAAGCGATCATTATATTCAAGTAACGTTTGATTCAGTATGAAACAGTATTAATCATTACATCCGGGAAGGTTACCCTCATAAAGCAGTAGAGGCTGAATGGTCAAAATCAAAATCCTTACTCTAAACTATTGGGGAAGGAGAGACGGACTGTGGCAATCTTGAGGACGTGTTCACCACAGTATTCTGTCCCTTCAAGTTCACTAGTCTCCGTATTAAAAGCTGACAGGAACCTGCTGGCAGACATGCCGCCTATGATGTAGATCTTATTGTCCAGAACAGCAGTGGAAGAATGAACGTGGCCCAGATGTGGCGGCAGGTCTTTCAACTGCGACCACTGATTGAGTTCGACGTCGTAGACTTCAGTTTTAAGGCAATGGTCAAAAGAAACTGTATCACCTCCGCTGTGGTAACCACCCAGGACATATAGCTTATCGTTGTGGGCAGTCATCGAGTGGCCTTGTCTCTCGGTCAACATAGGGGTCATGAGGACCCAGGCTTCTTGACCCGGGACATAGGAACGGAGGTAGTTTACAGGAACATTGTCTTCTGGGTCATCATTGATTCCACCACTGACAAAGAGTGTGTTGCGGCAGAAGGCAGCCGCTGTGGAGAAGGAGCCATGAGGCAACTCGGGTAGCATAGTCCAGAGTCCTGTCTCAGGGTCGTAGAACTCTGCAGTGTTGAGGATGTTCTCCCTGTCGTTGCCGTCCTTGACTATGTGCTCGATGCCAGCCACGGCATATAGGCCCTTGTCTGAGACACACAGGGAGAAGCTCACTCTGGGCTGCTTCATGGAGGCCAGCTCGGCCCAGGCGCGGTTGCGGGGGTTATAGCGGTAGAAGGCAGGGCTACTGCACCAGTTTTGGCGGTCGTAGCCTCCAGCTACGAACATGTAGTTCCCAATCACAGCGACCTGGGCGAACTCGAAGACAGACTGGAGGAAATTAGTGCAGACTTCTTCATTGAAAAAGCCAGGTAGTCTGGGCAGTTTGTACTGGAAGAGGTTGGCGTCTTCTATGGCTGAGATGGCCATCACGACGTCCTGGCCTCCCCGCACCTCCGTTCTCTCCGAACTCAGCAGACACTGGTTGCTGGGGTTGCCATGGAATGCTTTGGCCTCGTCCACCAGCTCTCTCAGCTCTGGCACCTGGAGCACCTCGCTTGGTATCCGACTCAATTCCTCAGGCTCAAACAAGTGGAAGCGAATGAGAAGCAATATATCCACCATATACTTCTCCCTTTCTTTGGGCTCGTGGTGAACCCAGCTCATGACAGTCTGGAAAATGAAATACTCTGTGGCCTCGATGTTGTAATCCTCGGCAAGGAGGAGGTAAAAGAGATCATGGGAGAGGTGCAAGAACTTGTCCTTCTCAGCCAGGGTGGTGAAGTTGTCGCCAATGAATTTGAAGATGTCGTAGCGGAGGTCACCGAGGACGTATTTATCTGCCAGAGCGAGGACATTGTCGTAGTTCTCTAAGCTCAGATGTCTGATGAGGAAATCACAACAAACCTGGAACAAAAATATCAATACAAAAATTACTAAACACTTAGGTATACTAGATAATTGTTAGGTTATCACAATGGGTTCCCGGCTATATTTTCTGTGGGTTTTTCTTGAAAAATATTTCATTGAACACACTTTCATAATTAACATAACATTTTCAGGCATTCAAATAAAGTTTAATATAATGTACTCAATTGATGAAAGGGCCAAGTTATTTACCTTAATTAACATTAGATTAAATTGTGCTCGAATAGTTTTAGTTCCCGAATTACATGACACCAACAGTGTAAGAGATAAATAAAGGAAGGCGGGGCAGGGGCTTCATGAGCTATTCTGTTTCTTCTATCAATTAGACTATTTCTTTCAAAGAAGAAATTAATAGTTTATTCTCTAGCTTGATTTCCATAATGAATATTGTCACGGCTAAAAAAAAAGCAGTGTCTGTTAGAATGAAGCATCCTAGTGATTTCGATGATTAAAAAAGCATTTGGAATTCAACAAACCTACCAACATCTACATACCCATATAGATATTTCCTAAAAACCTAGGAAAATCACTATAAATTCCAAACAAGACACCCAGGATCGCAATCTTTTCAAAATAGGAGGATGCCCTCAACATTAGGTATCCAATCCAAAACAAATACCTTCAGCTATATTACCTTTAGGAGCCACTCAATCATGAAGAAGCGAGAGGCTTCTATGATATCCTCTATATTATCCGGGACAACGGTCACATGGCCGTGATAGAAGTACTCCAGCATGGCGGTGAATCCCTGTGGTGATATCTCATGCATCTCTATGGCCTCCTGGTCCTTTTCCTTCATGTTGTGTGAAAACATAGCAGAGAAGTAATCGCTCGCCTCAGACAGGACATCGCGGTGTGCTCGGAAGGTCTCATTGCCCACTTTTAGTTTGACATCGCAGTTGTAGTCGTACATCTTGGCCTGCACCTTGTTGAACTTGGTGTTAACATATTTGTGTTTATCCTGTGAGACCTGGAGGTAAATTGAAGTGGCATAGTGAAAATCCGAGAAAAATATTCGAGGAGCCAATAAAAACAAGAGATCTACAAGAAATATCACCCTAAAAATAGTCGAGGTGCCTTTGAAGAACTGTTACCTCTAGTGAAAAAAATGGGGCATAAAACATGGCTGGGCAAGGATTTACCACATCCCCTGAGTTTGCCAAAACTATATCCAGTAAATAAAGGGAATGATCAGCTCAATACTATTAAGATGGATATAAGATTACTGCCAGCTTATCCTACATATTGATTATTTGGCTACATTCACCCTGATAAGTTCGGTGTACTCCATGATTTGTATTGGCGTGGACTGGTCGCTCTCACTCGTCTGGGTCGGATCTTGTAGCTTGGGTCGATCAGTATCGACCTCGCTACATTCCTGGAAATATCCAAATAAAGTTATCAATAACATTATGCAAGTACACGTATCTGCAGTGCGATAACAATGGGGAGAGCAAACAATTCCCTTGATATAAATTATTTCAAGATTTATTTTATAATCTATCAGTATGAAAGGTTCTCACCTACGTATCACATAACGAAGACAAGAGGTTTACAAGGCGTATGCCTAAGACAAACTGATAGGGATTTTGCCTCATAATCATGACCCGAGACCCAATAAGTTATTGAGTAAGAACACATAATTCTCCAAGCCCCAGTCCTTTAGATATAGGCGATTAACTAGTGCAAGATGTAATTACACAGTAGACAACCCCAGCTGAACCATCAACCTCATACTTTGCTAAGTACGTACGACAGGACAGTCACTTGAAAGGGTTGTATTGGGAAGAATATTTTGTCTACGCCATCTTAAATTTGCTCCAAGCGTTTTAACCTAAGCATAACATTAATTTCTTATGTTAAAATATATGATGATTTTCTGTTCATCGTCAAAACAGTTTTACAACCTCCCCAATGCGAACTAAAGACTGATAATTTTTTAAACTATTATCAATTAAAATCATTACCAAGAAATGATCTTATTAGCACGAGAGTGTATTAGCCCAAGTTATCCAGACTCCGTGTGATATTAAGTAATTAATTAAAGTATTTGATAACGAAGGGTTAGCTTGGCTATTATAGAACTGAGATCAAGGAGCGCAGGAAGGAGGCTCAACTGTCACAGAATGTGGCACAGTTGATGATTGAACGAGATATAGACACCACCTTCACATTAATATTCCTTGTCTAAACATAGCTTGAACCACACACATTAAAGTCACTTTTCTATCCACATATTGTGAAATGAACTTAAGAGTATAGATTTCAGTGTTAGAGAGCTTAGAATGCTACCATCCATCAAGCCATCTCAGTACATATTTCTCTAAAAAATGAAAACATTCCTAGTATATATATACACACATGTAGACATCACAAAAAGTAAAACACAAAAAAGACTTAAGTCCCATCGTCATGCAATGTACACAGGAGAAGAAACACAGAATAAAAATGGCCTTCGTAATGGAGATAGATCTTAAATAGATTCATTCAACGAAGAAAACTGAAAAGAGGTATCATCATGCGACTAGATGTGAGCAAGCTGTTGATAAATGGTACATCAATGACTCACACAGAGCCCAAACACCCCGAAGGAAAAAGTGAATACTATTCGAGTAAATCTATTGAAAAACTTCTACCAGATAAATCACTTTAACGATAATGGCATGTTGGAAAGCTTAGGAAGCACGTGGTAAAGAAATAAAACCTACCGTACATGTATGTACGGTATATAGATGTCACAATCCTTTCTCGTAGAGACACTGAGTGTGCGAGTTATATGGGTCAGTAATATGAGGGTAGCTTGCACTAATTATCTCAATTAAGGCTCCCTATATTGAGTCATATTTGCGTATGTTATAATGATTTAGATTGCCGTCACTAACTGATATAATACCATAGTGCTTCTTATAGTATAAATATGACTTGACACGAATAAGTAGCTATAAGCTGGACCAAAGATTCTCTCGGTTCAATGGGCTATTGTATCTTGTGAATTTTTGCCGTGTTATTGTTGTAAAGTTGAAAAAATAATGATATTATAGAAGTAGAATAGAGATGAAAAAAATCTTGAAAGTGCACGATTTTGTTTCATGCAAAACACCAACATGGAAAATAGATATCGATTCCGATGGGGGGTCACAGTCAAGCAAGTTCCTACACCATTTCTTTTTAAAATGAAATATTAATTAATCTTGTATTAAATTTCACCTTAGCCTATCGCAATTATGGATGTCTAAAGTTACTAAGAGATTAATTGCATTCATTTTACATTTATGTATTAAAATGAACTACCCATACATCATGAAACTGAACGATATTAGAATGGCAATGATGGTTATGCATGCCTGTATCAGTGTACATAGTGCATGTATAGCAGCCAAGGCAGAAGATCAAACATGCCAGTTTGACATATACCTACAGCATTGTTTGTACGTAGTCTGCTTAACTACTCACAAATCAATAAGACATTGCCACAACAGTGGAATATCTTAATACACATACCTCATACACATATAGGAGTAAATATAATATAATATAATATAAGTATTGAAATAAAATGTAAATCACCTCCTTATCTACTTCAGAAAGTACAAGTGCAAAGGAATGAATATCAGAAAAACTAAGAGGCGGTTCATGGAGAATCAACTTGTTGGAGGTCGACACCAATATCTAAATTAAATGCTACTTATACAGTGAAATTCTTCCAGTGGGTGTTGCAATTGCATCACTCCCCCAAGACCAGTTTCCCTTGCCTGCATACACTTCCCTCTGCAGCAACACCTCCCCAGCCAGGCAGCAAACCCCAGAGAGGCCTGGGGAAAATCAATGGCAAGTTGTCTGTCTGGCCCAACATAAATTCTCCCCCATCTCATCAGGCTAGTGTGCTCCAGTTGTATATGTATAAAGATGTTGCTATCACAAGTATCATAGACAAGAAGCAGCAAACCTGATTTCCATTATTGCCTGAAATTGACATGGATTCCGGCGGTGGTAAAATCCCTCAGTTTGTAGTAGACACACAATGATGGATATATCCTTCTGTCGAACGATTGACACTTGATAATTTAGTGTCTGCGAACTGAATGCACAGAGAGGAGGAGGAGAGAAGCAGTTATGTCTGTGCCAGTGGTAGCTAGTGTCACTCACTGTGTCGGGAATGGTGCGCTACTCATTGGCGTTTCCCCATGCACCTTCCCCTCCCCCACTCTCTCTCCCCTCCCTCTGAAAAAGGGGGCCAGAGGCAGACAGAGGGACGGGAGCTGGATGTTAATACAGTGTGCATTGTGAATTCCTGATCAGAATTTATGAGTCAGGGAGGAGAAATTTTAACATATATATTTAAACGTATATATTTATGTTGTATGGCCATTCAATACAATAAATGAATCTACAAGTACAGATCCAAATGAATGAACCACAGTTTTGAATAGAGAAGAATTGTAATAAATAGATATGATATAGCTAGTAGATAAAACAACTAATCCCCCCCCCCCCACCGGTCCACAACACAGGTCAAAATGCAAAAGTGAAGTTGAGAAGATGTAGGAAAGAGGATGTTCAAATACGTGACAAGACTGCACATATGTACACAAAGAGTTGTAGTAGTTGAATCCTAGAAATCCTAGCCCTTAGTTTACAAGTTGGGACACAACAGGTGAGGTGCAGGTAAGAGGCAGAAGTGTTAGTAGCAAAGTAAAACGTTCTAAACCTATGAACCTAAAGTTGCAACATGATGACTCTTTAGAAACATCTATTTCAGAATATCTATGGGAGACAGGGAAATGCAGACACCGATTTTGGACCAGAAAAATGGACACATGGAAATAATTTTGAACTCACAACGAAACCGAAAAAAAATGAAAAGAAGAATCAAAGAAACAACTCTGCGTGGAATTGGTAAGAAGTGTCAAAATGTGTTTTCTTTCATTGCTTAGCAACATCTGAGTAAAAAGAAATATAAGGAGTGAAGATCTAGATTTGATGTGTTGCTACTTCAACCCAAAAGTTGAGGCTGACGAGAAACGCATTCATCCATATTGGCAAGTGAAAATATTGATACACGCTATGGCAATTCATTCAGTATGAGCTCCTTGTCTCTATATTACATCCCGAGTGAATTGATGGGATATATGTAAAAAATATGTAATACATTCTCAAATTACATGTCAACAGTTACAAGACCTATATACAGTGTGTCACAGCATAATATGGTAAATGTGGTCTGTGGTAAAGATAGGTTAAATGCGTATAATATCAAGGCCCTGAATACAAATTGGTGTAGATAGCATTAAAAAGAAGGTTTTTTTTTATGGCGACAGTGTAACTAATCTCGCTGAGCTGATGGGAAAATCACTGAAATGGATGATCCATTGCGATGGAGTGGCAGTTGTCAGTGTCACTAACAGGTACCATTTATGAATTCATGTTTTGTGCAACTATGAGTGGGCCTAGCTTTATTATCATCAATTGAGTCAAATACCGTATAGACATCATATGAAGGTAGCAGCCAACTTAACCACTGGGTAAGGCAGTTTTTTCAATATCAGTCTGTAAGTATTGACTTAAAATTTAATGCGTTATTATACGTACACAAAAGGTTTATTCATTTGGCGAATATTCTTTAGTCGATCGATAAATTATACAATAAATAAATAGTTTAAATTAAATAGCCCGTGTGTCTATAATCAGGAATTTGCCGGTATGCAAAGAACTAAATATATTTAACGAGGAATTTCGACCAAAATGCCAATGGAGACACACATCTAATATAGTTCATATGAAGTCGGACTTAATTGTGTAGGATGGAGAAATACCATAAAGGTTAGTCCCATTCACATTACACATGAAACGTACTGGGATGGCTGGGATGGTTTGAATGGGTCCGACTGACTCAGTTCTATGTATAACCGTTTTCTGGGGGCATAAGGTAGCTTGTGGCACTCCAAACACAAAATATTCTGGTCACATAGGACGCTGAATAGTGGACGTGGTGTCACACTAGACATTTATTTAGATCCCCCAAACAAGTGTTCCCCACAGGTTGGCCCACTTTCTCAAACGTTTGAAATTCATTTCATGTCCATCCAACACTAAGCTCTATGTTTGGCCAAAAGTGGGAGGAGGAGAAGGAGGAGGGCTGGGAGCAGGGGACATGCTGTTCTCAACTTTTCAATCTTATTCAAGGGCCATATCTATAGAGGAATAAAAATGGAGTATTTTTTTCTGATGTCACGCCTTGGAAATAAGGCATGACACATACAAGCCTCTGAATGCAGGTGAGATTTTCTAACCTAAATTATCAATTATTTCCTAATACGATTCACAGTCCATGAGATCCAAATGTCGCAGGGATACTTTCGAAGCCTAGATGTTTGGGCCTTGTTCTCATGGCGAACATATTAAGTAAACAATTGGAAAGATATGTAGGAAATTCACTCAATACGTAAACCATACGAAACTCAGACAAACTTCTGATTCTTATGTCCATATCTAATTAGATCGTGCTAACAATAGATTTACTCGTGAAGGGCAATAGAGTAAGCAGACAGGAATGCAAGAAACTGCGGTATATATAGCATACGCAGCTTGGAAAATATATCTACGTCCTATTATATATATCATACATGTATGAAAAACACATCGACCGTATAGTAACACGGTAAAGTATAACATTGCAATATAGGGCCTTTGGAAGATAAAATATCACTTCTCAAAAATAAAGAAATCAGCAGGCGGTCACAGGTTAAGGCTTGTTTATCAGTGACCTTGCCAGTTAAAATGTTTACTCCTGCGGCATAATAATGTACCACTAAGTTCTTTTGTCTTATGGGTCTTCTTTCTGGCAGGGTCACGCCTGGTGGTATAAATATGTAGCATGACTCCTCCATTACCCCAGGGGATGTACTACAGGTGGGGGTAAACTGTACATCCAACCCTTCACGAGCTACTACGTACGCACCTGAATGGATTGTATGTGAAGCTAAGGTGAAGGTGTACCTAGGACAAAATATTGCTCAAGCGAATGTGTGGACCCATAATCCACAACAGACTTGACATGAAAAGATTGCAGGACTTTTCCATCAAGAGGTCGGTGGTTTTGGAATGCACCTGATTGCTTGTTGTAATGAATTCCTATCTTTCTTCAAACAACATAGACAAACAAATACAAGGATTCAAAAGAATACAGAGATTAAATACTATCTTTCTAGGTTAATAAATATCATAGGAGATGTTAAAAACAAAACAAACGAAATAATTTAATCAACTGAACTGTGTAAGGGTCGATTCATGTTATTTCACAGCATACTTTTATATTGGAAAAATGAATTAATATAAGTTAATCTGATTTGGTGAGCAATTCTTACATCTACAGATATGATCTTTGCATGTAGCTAGGACATAAATTGTACTCCTCCCCAAAGGTTACCGCCAAATAATGACTTCGGCTATTTCAAAATTCAAAAAGTGTGTGTTCATAGAAACTTGTATACACGTACTGTTTGTGATGTGTGTATTAAACCAACTTGATTTGAAATATTAGCTATATAGCATTTCAAACATTGCATGAAAATGGCATGGAATGCTTTTTGACCCTGCCCCTCAGACAATTTATGGAAAATATATCCCTTTGCAACTACTACTAGTTTAATAATTCAAGTGATACTTCACATTAAAAGAAAGTTAAATTCGATTTGCTATCATCGTATGAGCTTTGGAAGGCGACCTAATTATATCCTAATTCTCACATTGATTTCTCAGACCTGTACTGATGGAGACAATGTTTCCGATGTACACTACCTTAGTGTTGACCTTGCAAGATGTATATTACTGGAATAAGGGAGCCTTTTATACAAAATAGCGCAATTTTAGCACTAAAACTCTACAACCTTTAAGTTATTTGTGTCATGTATATCCGTGGGCGCTTTGAACGCAGATATTGGACAGGTGGCAGAGCCAACATATCCTAGCGTCTCAATCAAATGTTAATAGAGACATGATTGAAAGAGTTGACATGAGAGTAATTGATAGATCGAGCCGTGTCTCACATATATCATGTATATAAATTTATATCAATAAAGAAAAAAATATAATCTACTGAGATATTAAAGATAAAAGAAGTTATCCTAGGTCTAATCTTAGAGTAACTTAGATTTAGGTCTAACAAAAAATATGTACATATCGTAGAGCAGGAGATTCAACAATTGAACGATTCTGGTTATCTACCACATAATTGCCAACTAATTATTAGTCCCTCGTCTCAAAACATTTGCTTTCTTATCAACCATTCGAACTAAGAATATTGTTAACTCGGATAAGTGGACAAAACAATGCATGACGGAAAATTGTATTCAAAACCTGCTATGACAGTGTACGATAGCTTCCAAACGGAAGTATTTGTCCAGGAGTAGGCCTTATTTAAACATGACATGCCATAATTATCAAATCTAAATTTATGATAAAAAGGGGTTAACGGAACTTCAGCCTACATGTTATGATTAATATCCGAGATTCAGGTGAACAACCTTAACCGCATCTTGACTTTGGAGAGTAATGATTCTGAAGTACGGTATGTTTTACAGAACAGCGCGCCATCCTCATTCAAAGTGAGTCATCGACCACAGGTATTGAAGAGAGACAGTCCTACTCCTAGGGTAATATTGGTACTGTGATAGGTCCGCCATAGGAATGCCTCGGGAAGGAAGAAGGTCACCAACAAAAATGCAAGACCTATCCTGGAAGTCCGACTTTCACTAGAACACCTAAATTTTGATAAAACCCCTCCCCCATATCCTTGTAAATTGATAAGCGCGAAAAAAATCAGATCCACTGATCACTTTCTTAACTATGTATATATGAATATATCTTATTAATTCCTCTCCTTTGCTTCGGTATGGGGATATGACCCCTTTCCTTAGCTAGGAAAAGAATTGGTGAACCACGCTCCGTCTATCTACATTATGTATGAAAAAATATATATAATATTACATTAAAAGGACAGTTATTAAATTATTTTCATACGAATGATATACAGGTATCAATCACTTAGAACAAGAGTCGAATATGCATACGTATAATACGGTAGGCCTACATATTATTATGGCTGAATGCATTGATAAAAATAAGACAGATCCTCTAGGATCAGAATTAATGCTGGTTTCCATATATCCCTCGACAGTATAGTACGAGTATATATACGATAATTATGAGACAGTTTAAATAACTACGCGTAGGCCAATATCCATACATACAGAAATAGAAAGTGTATTTCTACTTCTATGACCAATACAAAGACACCAGCTAATAATAATATGAACAGGATTTGAGGGAACTCAAGGAACTGCGCAGAATACAGGGTCAATCAGGGTGACACACTGTGTAATGTGCAGTAACCATGTACATCCTTCTATAGATAGAGGTGGCTGAGGATGGAAATCATTGCCTGTTTGTGTTACAGGCGAGGTCTTTTATAGGTATTGATCCCCGATAGGTGCATCTTTAATTGTGTTGATCTAACAACGCAGTAAGTCCTGCAGTGCTAAGTAAGCATGCAGTGGTATTAAAACATGTCCATGAACTGTGGTAGGAACAGCTGAAGACATTCAAATGCACGTCTCCTTTTTGTTGCTTATATGGATAAATAGAGAATATCAAGATCAGGGAAGCAACTAATGCATTGCACATGGGCATACATAATTGCAAATACAAGGAGGTTGAACGCTACATACAGATACTGCAATGAAAACATGTGCTCGATTTTTTATTACATGCAGAAATACCTATGTATAATTTAAATTCGATCCTGTAATACATTGTATTACAGCAGGGTCGAATTTAAAGGTTCTTAGGTTTAAATAGAATATCGACAACTAATATATATGTTATACTAGGACCTAGGCCTAGAGTCTCTAGTAGAGACAAGGTCTATATATACTGTTGCAAAATTATTAATAAAAACAAACCAATTGAATTAAAATGGATCGGATTCACTTCCCAGGAGGGACAAAGGATTGACGAAATTTTAAAAAAAGGTCATTGTGGTGCACAGACATGTCATGACTGCCATGACAGTTGCCATACTTTTAAATATGATGCCAACCGGTGCAGATCCCGAGATGTCCCCTTTCTATTGTGCAGGCTATACATTAAGCCCTACACGGCACATACTACCAGTAACCAGTCACAAATGAATGATCAGAAAAATCAACACAGACTGAAAGAGGCTGAAAGCGGTAAAAATGGACGCGTATACACAGACACCCAACGTCTATAGCCGGTCTAATATCTAGTTATTATCAATACAAAATATGAAAATCTTACCTCAAGAGTTTATGTTGATATACCTCCTCTGTTTATAATTTTTGACGTTCGAGCACACTGAACGGCTGGTGACTAATTGACTCACCGGAAGCGCTGCTAGTTTCACTGGTGGCAACTTTTACCTGTTCTAACGTTATGGCTGCTAGCGATCTCTAGTGTTTTAGTCGTGAACCAGAATAGAGTGGGCGTGGCAGTGCAATCCTACGGCGCTTGGCCTACTACGGCTACTGCCTTAATTATATAGTTTAATCTCCGTAGCATTCTGAGATATTTAATTCAGGCAATATCATATAATTATGTGTCTTCAATCACGACCAGGAAACTAGTCCTATGATTAAGTGTTTATATTGATTTGACTTATTGATGTTTAAAATGTAAAATAATGACAGCAATTAATTTGATAAACTTTAATGCTTCTGTTTTTGAAGCAACACAGAAAGCTATAGGGTCAATGCACCATGAGTGGACCATTCGAGAAATGGTTACCATGAGTGGACCGTTTTCTGTGGCCCGCTGTTCTTATATGCATGCACATTTCACTTTAGTTAACTCTTTAATCAATGCTGAGTGTCATTTTCTTGCTGCTGCCATCTAACAACGTCCATGTGGTTGTTAGTTTGATGTCAGGAAATATTTTCCCTTCAAATGTTTTTCATCTTTCCAGTGACCCCATGCTGTGTCACTTTCAGTGAGAACATTTTTTCAATTGTCCTTGCCCAAATGAGGGCGCTACTTATAAGATTTTGCCAACTGGCGTTTGGTACTTTCTATGAGATATATATGGTACTGAATCAAGAATGTTATCTTTCTTAGAAATAATAATAGTTAGTACAATGTTATTAACCTTTCTTTTGTAATCAGAGAATAAAAGTAGCATGTCAACGTCACCTTGAGTGGTCCACCCAAGTCACCATGAGTGGTCCACCAATGTCACCATGAGTGGACCACCCAGTCACCATGAGTGGGACAACCAGGAGATTACACACACAAAATATAAGTGTGGAATTATTTATTTTGTATTGTGACTTATAGAAAGACCATATATTGAGGCTTAATCAGGGAAAAAATCATTTTGATCCGATCATTTTTCTGTATGTGACATTGGGTTGAAGTTTTGGCATTGCAAATCCTTGCCAATAATACTGGAGCACCCGTGTCTTGGTTGCATTGATCCAGATGCATTTATTATGATAGAACCTCATGAGTAGGTATTATTAGCAATAGGATTGCATGGGTCAGAGTCAAATCTTTTCCATGGCAGCACGAGCCCGATGTAGTGTTGACCATTTCGGTGAATCCCTCAGGGGCACCAATGCTGTTCCGGCGCTTATGAATAAAGGAGGCTCTACTTCCGGGACCCGAAGCTATGGTGTTGACTTATCATTACGAGCAGTAATATCCAGTGAATATCTCTATTCACATATAGACTAAGGGACATTACATTGGCGACGAGGCAGAAAGTATCCACGTAGGGTCAGGAGATTCCATTCATGTAGGTGTTAAGCCATCTAGGAAGTAGAAACAGGGCTAGGAGTGAAACCTAAAAAACGGGAGCTGAACCACGTGCAAAACGAGCGGGTCCATGCAGCGTGGAACAACAGCTGAGCTGACACTAGGATTGGAAAATAAGAGATTTTCCTTTGGAAAAAGAAGAAGATCCTGAGAGACAGTTCATTTAGGTGCCATAGGGTTTGTACCTGTGTTTATGAGACCACTGTTGTGTATAGATGACTGAGGTGTATGTTTGTTCACATTACTGTCAATTGTATTGTACACTGGGAAAGTCAACGGTGTTTGTGAATGATACAAGGGACTTCCAGTCGTATTGTGTATGTATACTGAGTAGATTTGCTAATCGTGGTCCAGTAAACAAAGACAATGGCAGAGAGAGGCCCTAAATTAAAGGTACAACCATTTGATCTCCATGGTGATAGACTGACATTGGGGAGGAGATGGGACAAATGGTTGGAGAGGTTCGAGAGAGACCTCAAATACAATGGAGTCGACCCAGGAGTTGTAGCGAATGCCGAGACATGCAAAATGGCGCTGTTGATTTATGCGGGGGAGGCAGTGGAGGAACTGCACGACGCTCTGGCTGACATTGACCGACCAGCAGGAATAACTGCAGCTAATTGGACAGATTACCTGAAGGCAAAAGGGAAACTTAGTCAGAGGCTGCTTCCAAAACAATCAAATGATTTTGCCCTTTTCGAACTAATGACACTCAAACCTACCAGTGAGGAAAGCATGGTGGACTATGCGGGACGTTTGAGGAAATATGCAGAAAAGTGTGACTTTACAAACTGGACATCTGATAAAATGATAAAAGCTCTAGTCATTAGCAACCTCTCAGATAATGAGTTAAGGCTAAAATGCTTAGAAGAAGAGCTTACTCTCGATAGGGTTCTTGATAAGGTGAAGCTCAAAGAAGATACTTTGGCTATGAGTTGTTTAATGTATCCACAAAGTTCAAAAACTACTACGGTAAACAAGGTGACTTCAGAAGGTAAAAAACCCATTGAGTGTTGGAATTGTGGAGGTAATGGCCATATTAGCAGTTATGATAAATGTCCTGCAAAGGGTAAAACCTGTCCTGTGTGTAAGAAAATTGGACATTTGGCCACAAAGTGTAAACAGAAAGGTAAAAAGGCTAGATGGAACACTCCTCAAGGTAATAGTAAAGGTACTGTACATTGTGTCGAAGAGGAAGATACTGTAAATGAGGAGGGTCATGCATTTGTTGTAACAATCAATTCACTGACTCACAAGGTTAAAGACCAGACAATGCCTATTGATGTTGGAGGTATCAAAGTTGATTTTATCATTGATTCGGGATGTGATGGGAATATAATCAGTAGACGGGAGTGGGAGCGCTGTAAGAGGGATAAGATTGTCTGTAAATCCTTCAAGTCCACAGAGAAACTGTATCCCTATGGTACATCAACACCCCTCTCGGTAGCAGGTTGTTTTACGGCCAAAGTAGCTGTGGGAGATAACCAAATAACAGCAAAGTTTGTAGTGGTCGAGGAGGCAGGACAAGCTCTCCTTGGGCGGGTTACTTCAGAGCAGTTGGGTATTTTGAAGATTGGCCTTGGGGTTAACAATGTCAAAGGGCCTGGGACAGAAGAAATTCTTGAAAGGTACCAACAGCTTTTTGAAGGGGTAGGCTATCTCAAGGGTTATGAGGCTGAGATTTATGTAGACAAGACAGTAAAACCAGTTGCTCAGCCACTTAGGAGGGTGCCGTTTGCATTAAAAAGAAAGGTAGAGGAAAAGTTAGATGAACTTTTGGACCTGGGGATAATTGAAGAAGTGCCCGAAGGGCCTAGTTCATGGGTCTCTCCACAGGTAATTATCCCAAAAGGGGATGGGGACATACGCATGTGTGTCGACATGCGTAGGGCAAATGAGGCGGTCATCAGAGAAAGACACCCAATACCGACTGTGGAGGAGGTAATGCACGACCTAAATGGGAGTTCTATGTTTAGTAAGTTGGACCTAAAATGGGGATTCCATCAGGTCGGACTAAAAGAAACAAGTCGGGACATCACAACGTTTGTAACACATAGGGGATTGTACCGATATAAAAGATTGATGTTTGGGGTCACTTCAGCTCCAGAGAAATACCAACAGATTATTCGGGATGTCCTCCGGGGTTGTGAGGGGGTTGTGAACATTGCTGATGATATTGTAGTTCATGGACGGGACCGGGCAGAACATGACAGGAGACTGGGGAAGGTCTTAGACAGGTTAGTGGAAGTCGGGATGACTTTAAACAAGGGAAAATGTGAGTTTAGACTTGAAGAAATAGTATTTTTTGGCCACAGGATCACTTCAAAAGGGGTAAGGCCATGTGAAGAAAAAATAGCTGCTATCCAGGATGCAGGAGAGCCGAAAACAGCTAGTGAAGCTAGGTCATTCTTAGGGCTTGCCCAATATTCAGCGAAATTCCTTCCAAATTACTCCTCAGTGGCAGATCCTATAGCCAAATTGATTAGGAAAAATGTAGATTTCAATTGGGGGGAAGAGCAGAGGGAGGCTTTCAAAGAATTGAAGTCGTTGATGACAAGAGCCACTACATTAGCTTACTTTGAAAGTGATTGCTGCACTCGCATAATAGCTGATGCATCCCCAGTCGGCTTGGGATCAGTCTTAACTCAGTTCCAAAGGGGGGAGTGGAGAGTTATTTCTTATGCTTCAAGGACATTATCTGATGTGGAACGTCGCTACAGTCAGACAGAAAAGGAGGCACTAGCGCTTGTCTGGGCATGTGAACGCTTCAATCTTTACATATTTGGGCGTCCTTTTGAGTTAGAAACGGACCATAAGCCCCTAGAGTGCATCTACTCTAGAAAGTCTAAACCATCAGCTAGGGTGGAGCGCTGGGTATTGAGGCTCCAGGCCTATGACTATAAAGTAGTTTATAGACCAGGGAAAACAAATATTGCAGATGCTCTATCTAGGCTCAATCCCAAAGTACAGAGAGATGTTAAAACTAACTATGATTGCGTGAGAGCAATAGCAGAGGTTAGTACGCCAGTTGCCTTGAAGACAACTGAGATCGAAGCTGCGTCCAGGTTGGACGAGGAATTGGGACACATACGGAAATGTGTGAGTACGGGGGACTGGAGAGAATGTCGAATCCCAGGGTATATACATGTGAAAGACGAGCTTTGTGTATCAGGAGACTTACTCCTCCGAGGAACAAGGCTGGTAATCCCGAAAAGCCTTAGGGATAAAGTTGTACAATTAGCTCATGAGGGACACCAAGGGATTGTCAAGACGAAGAGTAGACTAAGGAGCAAGGTGTGGTGGCCTAAGATTGATGCAGATGGGGAAAAAGCATGCAGGAGCTGCCATGGGTGCCAGGTCATGGGGAATGGGTGTAGGCCAGAAGAGATGGCTAGGGTGGTTCCCCCCACTAGACCATGGAAGATGTTGGGAGCAGACTTATTAGGGCCACTACCCACTGGAGAAAGTATCCTTGTAGTTGTGGACTATTTTAGCCGGTGGTATGAGATAGTCATTATGAGGTCCACAACAAGCGAAAAAGTAATTGAGGCGATTTCACCCATGTTTTATAGATATGGAGTCCCAGACTCATTACGAACAGATAATGGGCCTCAATTTATCTCTGAGGAGTTTAGAGAATTCCTCAGAGAATTCAACATCCTCCATGAGAGGACTACCCCACTTTGGCCCCAGGCTAACGGGGAGGTGGAGAGACAAAATCGCTCACTGTTAAAAGCGATCAAGATAAGTAAGGTGGAGGGAAAGAATTGGAGGAAGGAGATAGGTAAATTCCTGATGGCCTATCGGTCCACACCCCAGGTTACAACAGGGGCCTCTCCTCACTATCTTATGTTTGGGAGAAGCATGAAGACAAAGTTGCCAGAACTTTGGGGAGAAAGAGAGGAAGAGAAAGGAATAGTCTTAGATGAGGGTATTCAGGACAGGGATTGGGAGAATAAAATTAAAGGGAAAATATACGCAGATCATAAGAGACACAGTGAGGGATCACAAATACAGGTCGGGGACAAGGTTTTGATGAAGATCCCAAAAGAAAATAAGATGTCCCCCAACTTCGCAGTTACCCCCATGGAGGTAGTGGAAAAGGTGGGAGGGGAAGTGGTAGCAAGAAGCGAGGGTGGTACAGAAATGAAAAGAAGCATAACATCAACTCGTCTATTCCAACCCAATAGAGATCATGTAGAACAAAAAGAAAGTATTGAGTCTGAAGGAAATAGCATGGGAACCCAACGCAGGTCATCCAGAGAAACAAAGCTGCCAGAAAAGTTCAAAGACTTTATTGTAGGATGAGGTTTTATCTGTCACTGTCATATAGAGTATAGCATGTGCATTGATGTCTTATGTACTGTTTTCATCCTTTGAAACAAGATTAATGAGAATGTCCAAAGACTTGATTGTAAAATGAGGTTTTATGTGTTACAGTCATTGAAGAGTATAACCTGTACAATGATGTCTTATACACTGCTTTCATGTTTGAAAAAAAGGAGGGATGTAGTGTTGACCATTTCGGTGAATCCCTCAGGGGCACCAATGCTGTTCCGGCGCTTATGAATAAAGGAGGCTCTACTTCCGGGACCCGAAGCTATGGTGTTGACTTATCATTACGAGCAGTAATATCCAGTGAATATCTCTATTCACATATAGACTAAGGGACATTACACCCGATAGGGCGAGTGCTGTTATGTGAAAAGATTTGACGAGGACCCATGCAATCCTATTGCTAATAATACCTACGAGTTGGGGTTCTATTTTTACTCCATGATGATAAAGAAATACATGTCAAAATATATAATTGACAAAGAAAATCAACAGTTGACAGGTCGGAACTTTGAAAATTAACTTCATTTCACAGGAAGTAGAACAAATGGCTGTTCCTAAAAGCTCCCCCCTCCCACCGGTGTATCAGTGAGATGCTATGTAACAGCATGGCAAAAGGAGGGAGGAAGTTTGCATGGTAGCAAACCGGAAACATGCTGCTGGGTTGCATGTAATCCTACACACATGATTACACAGTAGGATTACACTCCCGCCCATACAAACTGCAGTTAATCCTCCCTTCATCATGGAGTAAAATCAGGTTCTACATGATTCAGTTTGTGCATTTTAACCAATTCTTTATGACAGCCTGCTTATCTACCCCTGATGACCTCCTGGTCCACCCATGGTGATCCCTGGTCCACCCATGGTGACCCCCCCCCCCGGTCCACCCATGGTGATCCCCCGGTCCACCCATGGTGATCCCCCGGTCCACTCATGGGTGCCCGTGTGGTCCACTCAAGGTGCCCCCCGTCCACTCATGGTGAGTTTGACTTGTTTCATTTCTCCATAGACTTTGCATTACACATTGAAGATTTTCAGTGTAGGCATAGGTAACCTTAAAGAGATTGATATTTGCTTCCATTTAGTACCTTGGTTTACCCGATAGGCTGAAAATTAAGGAAACTGTGCCCCCTACTGATATTTGGTGCTTAGAACCGGTCTACTCATGGTGCATTGACCCTAGGCCTACTGTAGGCCTATGTTGTTGGAGTATTCTTTTTTCGCCCAAAGGTAAAGAGATTCATTTTCACATGTTCATGAGTGGCATAGTATGTTATCTTTGTCGTAAATAATTCTTAGCGCGGAATGTTGAAGAGATTGCTGATTTTGTAATTTTGATTTTGGACTAGGCCTAGGCTAATAATGGTAATCGGAATTTGTCGGATTGAATAAAAGCGTTAAAAGGTTAACATTCTCAAAAATATTATTCCAGTGAATCTCGGATAATCTGTCGATAAAGGTAGGCCAAATCTGAATTCGGATAACTCATATTCCTTGCATACCTTTGATACTATATATATATATATACATGTGATGTGTTACAGGGAAATGAGTCACAATGTTATACTTTTTATTTCCCATATCTTTATATTCAATGACTTGTGTACATATTTGAAAAGATGACACCAAGGCGATTCCAATGATTGCAAACAGTGAGACATGTTATAAGTATTTCTATGTTTTAAATCTGATAATTTTATTCTTGAAAAAAAGTTTGCAATATTTCTGGGTGGGCAATTACCAGTAAAGCAACTAAATATACTCCCTATGAAGACCTTTAAAACGTAAGAATATATTTTTAATACATTGTCCTGAAATTTGGTACATAGATTTACAGACTAAGAGTGCTAAACCCTGCAAAAATCAGAACATTTAAATAAAGAGATATTGTTGCAAAATATAACTTTTGCGACTTGGGACTCATTTCCCTCCTCCTTCTCCCCCTTCCTTCTCTGCCCTACCCCCCTTTCCTTCCTCCTCGAATTTCGACCGTATTTGCAGACGATTTTGAGTTCTGTCGCAAAAGGCTATCACAAAACCCATCGCAAAGCAGACTACATATCGCAAACAAATACATGTTGAATAATTTTGCGATTAACTCCGCGACTTTTTCCGTCGCAAAACCCCTCGCAAAACCTAACGGGAAGTAGCCCAAACTGCTGCGACTGGATTATGTTTGTGATAGAAAATGTTCCATTTCATCGCAAACCTTATTGCAAACCTTATCACAAAGCCAATCGCCATCAGTGTGGGCCCCCTATCATTTTAATAATTTTCTTTTTCTACCCTCAAAAACAGGCCTATTTATTCAGATTTTGATAGTAAGTTGATATATTGTGATAAACATATATTATGTAAAATGATCCTAAACTCTTGCGTTTTTTTAACTTATAAACTTCTCAATGTTTGACAGTTTAACTAATAAATTGTATTTCCTTTCATTTTGTCTATATATTAGAAGATAGGAAATATGATATCAGTCATTATGATAAGACTATAGGTTGATCCTTTAAGATGGACCCATGTGGGCTTGTTACTTATACCTGTTTTAAGTAGCTTAAGAGATGAGCGTGACGTACGGTGATGCGTGACGTACGGTGACGTTTTGGTGTATCAAACATAGCTCATTGTCAGGAAAATGACAAAAACATGTCCATATTTTGCTTATGATTTAACCTAACCCATATATCTTTGAATATCCAGAACAATGCCCTTATTCTTTAGCCTCTAAATTGTGAGCATATGATATTGGTGTGACGTACGGTGACGCATTTAACTTCCCCAATCAACAGGCTGGTGTTTGGATGATCTTTTAAATATCAAGCCTAAATATTTATGCGAATTTAACTTTTGATTTGAAAACTATCTGAAACACACTATTTGATGATAATTTAGCTGTATAGTTGCTTTATATTTATTATTGAGATGAATAATTTATCTAATTTTCCCCGAACACCGCAAAGAGATGAGTGGGTTGGCTTAATCGAATATCACACTCCTGACTCGTCGTTGCGCAACTCGTGCAATATTTAAACCGAACCATATGATTGTGTCAACGTTATAGGTCTATTGTATGTATTTGTATTTGTATTTAAATATTTCTATTGAGCTAAACATTATGTAATTACACACTGTTCTCAGATACAGCTGTACATCTAAGTCATACGAAGCAATAGAAATTTTAGGGGAAAAAACAATAGATAAACAGATATTACTCAACCATAATAAAACATATCTAGTTACATTCATAGCAGTGGCATTCTAACTCAAATACATGATAGTCCAAGGAAAGGATAATCTACCTAACCATTATTCCTGGTTAGCCTTTTCCTCGGCGAACTGGCATCTTGTTTCGGGAATATTAGTTCAGCTCGGCGGCCAACCCTGAACGTGCTTACATGACTCTGACGAAGTAGGATATATGTTAGCCTCACACTTTATTCAAAATATCCTGCCTTCTCGGCTTCTACATGCTAAACATAATATAAACGATATATATATTATACTCTATATATCTGAAAGCATAAATTACCAATGTATATTTTGCATTGTAAGGTTGAAGGATCGGCAGTGTATGAAATTTTGTATGAAACTTTTTTTCTTTTAAGAAATCTAATTCTGAAGTGGGAGGCAAAATGAGAAATAGATTTTCATGTTAGGGTGTGAACTAACAAAAGAGAAACAGTGCTTTTCCGAAGTAACTTAGCAGGGTGTATAGAAAATTAGATGTCAGCTCGGAGTGAATTAACAAAAGCTATGCCCCAGTCAGGAATTGATAAAGTCTGAGTAGAAATGATGGAAAGGAAAGATTAGCTAAATATTAAAAAGCCCAATTTAGGAATTTTAGGAAGTTTCCTATTCAGTTTCTCATTCTCGACTCACCCGGAGAAAATTTCCCCAGTTCGCATGCAATTTTAATGTTTATTTCGTAAGTAATTTTCCTGGTTAGCCTACTAATTCTCCCGATTTGGGGTTAATGTATAATTGACCTTCCATAGTATTTATCGGGTATGTATATTATATGCACATGTATACATGCACTTAAAATAGTCCTGAAATGTATGCATGTGAGAAGAAATCCATTCCAGGGACCAGACGTACTCAACGAGATGTGACCGACCCGCCCTCTGGGGGCGGATAAGCCCTCTCTAAAATTTGTGACGTCACCCAACCCATCAGTGTCCACTCCCCATATATAGAGGACCCGTACTTCTGGCCCTGTTTTTAATGTTTTCCCTGTAAGTGGCGACCTGTAATTTGACTGAGAGAAACTTGACTTAGTTAGCTACCCTTTTATCTGGAAAAACTATTGCATTCATGGCCCAGCAATGTTGTTTTCAAAACATTCATGCACCCTCTATCTGTTGTCACTCACTCCTGCCATGTTTACATAGCTTCAGTACTAGCCACTGCCACCATTACATAACACCCACACTCACAGGCTTGTTGACAACATGTAGGCTATTTATAGGGTGGGGGTGGAGCCTACTTACCACCATTGGTGGTGAGTAGGCATTATTAACACTAAATCAAATGGATATTGTGGATGGATGGGTTGCAGGCCATTATATTTCCTTCGAAATAACAAACTTAATCTCACTAAACTAACCATGCAAAACCTATGTCAGAGATCCTATTCTTGTGCGGTCATTTTCTGGATCTACATATACCAGACTGGTATAATATATAATTGTATTTCTCAAAGGACACTTACAATAGTCATTCTGTTGAGAAAAACTCCAAAAAGCGAATGTAGACCTAAACTGCTTCAGATCCTTTCTACGAGGGGTTATTCCTGTAATTTAAGTATAATTGATTAAAAGCAGAGCGCAATAAACATATGAAAAGTGTTTGTTCAATGTTCTAAAATGTGTCCCTTGGAATTATACTATACGATTTGATGTTATAAGTACAGCGGAAATTACTTTCTTTCTTCTTTTTTTGGTCCAGCAATGTTTTTAAGAAACACCATGAAATTTTCCAGGCCATTAGTACATGGTACAATAGTGTCAATGTCAAGTATAGGATTAAAATCATGACCTCCCTTCTTGTTTTCGTCCTATATATATATATAATAGCTAGTGTTATGTAAGGCTTTTCGACAAGACCTTTCACCTTTGTCACATTTATAAGATGATTACCATGGACAGCTAACCGCTATAATAAATACCTTAAGCTCTGTAATACTATTATATACGTGGACAGGGATTTGGGATGAACTTTGATTGTTTCCTTCCTCCTTGTAGTTAATCGCAGCCTTGAGAGCCTTGGCTACCAAGCTATAGGGTACACACACGAATACAGATATGAAGATATATCAATACCAGATTTTAAATGTTGCACTGGTGGAAATAAGGCCGTTCACCTTATTTGGGACCGAAAGCATTTTTTTTTTGCGTTTCATTTCGCAGTCACAAATCGCTCGAATTCAAACCTTATACACATGTGAGACAAGGTTCCAACTCTATCAGGATTATCAAAAGAAAATGACTTTTTTAAAAGTTCTATTTAAAAGTTCTAGTCATAGACAAGACTTATAGTATTGAATCCAAAAGCAACTGAAGTTGAATACGTGAAAAAAGTCATAGTATTTATGAACGATTTAAGAGTATAATGCACGGTAACCGCCGATTAATTATGTGAGCGATGATTAATTAATTGCCAAGTGTGTCCGGAGTACTTCTATGTTATTATTAAAAAAAAAAAAAAAACTGAAACTACAGTTTTCGCTAAGGCTGAACATTTTTACTCAGACAAAAGTGTTTATAAATTTTCTCTAAGCGTATATATATACAAGGAGACAAAGTTAGATTATAAATTAGTATGATACCATCAGTCATTTATAATTGGAACAAAATAGTTTGACATAAATAGTGAGAACGGCTCTGGATAAAGTACAAGAGAGCCAAATCTTTGAGAACTGAATGTTGTTTGAAATCAACAAAGTCCTGTATAATAGCTACAATTGAGATAATTCTATGCGAAGGAAATATAAAGTCCCCCGAATTATGACAAACTAAAAGTGTGGAATGTTATATAGAAGCAGTTGTTTACTTTTGATACTAGCCACCTCAGTCCACAAAAGGGTCCGAAATGAGTTTATAAACGTTGGTTATCAATATATCAGGATTCAGAGTAGTTGTTATTATTTGAAACCACAAGATTTCACAAGATTCAACTTTAGAAACTCTTTTCTTGACGCATTTACAACAGTAATTTTCGAAACATGAAACGTATCAACCCGTGAAATTGTTCTCGAAATAAAATCTGTTTAAAAAAAGAAGAAGAGAAATTACAAATATGCTGGCAAGTTCGCTATTCGCATTACATATTGCGGGTAACACATTATTTTGAGAGAACATACATTTGTTTTCATTTAAATAACAGCTAGAGCGGTTCCATATTCCAAAAATTTTATTGTATTTCAAACCGTTTTTCTCTTGAATCAATATCGCGCTAGACCAGTGGTCAGGAATGCACTATACATGTACTAGTGTTTGCAACAAAACAAGTGAAGATCGCTACTTCAAAATGGCATTCCAGTTGCATGCCTTTGATAAGCGTGGAGCGCCTTTATTCGGCCATTTCTTTTTATCGGAATAACAAAGCATGGCAAATCACATGAGAATTTCAACCACCGATATATATATATAATTATAGCTCCTAAAAGCTGCAATGAAATTGGCCACATCTAATGAATTTACAACACTATATACGTAAAATAGAAAACACAAAATTAGTGATCTCAAATAAAGGTTAAATCAAATAAAAGTAAAATTACAAATGGACTCATTATTGATAGGTTCACTCTATAACGCGTATATATTCCTTTTAATCAGTTTATCAATGATTACAATTATGTTTGATCGGTAAAGGACTATTATTGTAACAATGATAACGATAAGTAGGCACTGGAATGTTGATATCATTTTTCGTTTGGGTGATAAAACGAATGCGGAAAAATCGTATTAGTTTTGTTGTATCTGATCATGGGGGATTTAATAAGTTTCCATCTGGAATGTTTTTATTCCCAGCCAATTTACAGCAGCATATAGAATTGATGAGAATGACCATTGTGATTACGAATATAATCGAAGTAGGATCACTCTAATTATATTTGTAATTCAGCAAATTATTTGATCGATGTACCGTATATTATAAGACATGCCCTATATTAAGCGCTGATGGATTATTTTTATTCAACGAAATTTGAGTAGTATATTATTCCCTACGATCAGATATCTCCATGCAATTCCCGTATGATTTCGAGTAACAGGGTGATTCCTTGATTCGAAATAAAGGGACAATCAAAATCAATGGACATTCCAAAATCGGGTTATGCCTTTGGATCGATATACACGGGTGTGTAAAGATAAGCCGCAATTTAACACCTGCTGGCAGGTTGTTTATTGATATAGATGCGAAAAAGGAAGAAAATAGTATCAAGGAAGTAAGTTGATGAAGGTGATTCCCCAATTCTAATAATGGGTGATACAAATTCCTAATTCGTGTTCACATGGGAACATGGGAACATGCACACAGAGAATAAGAGACATTTTATACGCAAATAATCAAGAGAGTGCAAATCACAAAATTTGGTAGAGAAATAAGGAACGGTCGATGCATTTGGTCATAGAGTCTCTCAATCATAATTAATATAGGAATTATGTTTTGGTGCCAACAATGAATTGCAAGGCATAGTTTCATAAACAATTTTATCCCGACTAAAATTGTATGGCTTTTGGAATGCATGCGTGCATGGTGGATCCAATGATGCCTATAGTAGCCCCTAAAGCTTTTTCGTTTCGGCGTTTAAAGTTAACCGAATTTTCTGATTGGTTTTCGCTAAATGTCTTTCCCCTTTTGAGTCACTCCTCAGACCTCGTCTCTAGCATGCTTTCCACTCAACCCATTATCAATATTTACTAATGAAAACGAATTCCCCGGGGGCTAGTCATAACCACCAATAGATAGCAGCTTGTGCAATTTAAATAGTTGTACATTGCAACAAGTTCCGTCACCAACACATGAGAAATTCTCGAGAGGGATCGGAGCCCCTCACTTTCCGGTAGAAGGTCATGACGGATGTATGCTTATCATTATGACATAGATCTATATCAGCAAACAAAAGACGCTGAAACACCTTTCACTTTATATGACCTTATCATAGACTTAAGTGCCATATATTATCTTAGCCGTGCATCAAGATTAATCATAATTTATTGTTGTGAGCATCAATTCATGCATGTCCAAAAAATGATGTATCGAGTAATCAATCTTGAGATGAAAATTATCTTATGTATACACACATACATTTTATTCTACATTTTGAATTCCATGCAGATAAATTATCCATGGTATAATCCGACGGAGCGACTAAGTGTGGAATGGGCACATAATAGCTAGGGTTCCCCGAACTACTGATAATTGTGCATTGTTTTAAAACCCGATACGAGGACAATAGCTTCATATACAGATTTAGATTGGCAAATTGCGGCAATTTTCCATAAACAACTTCCAGAAGCCGGCATGAAATACTGTTTATGTGTCCAAGTTATTATTTCTTTTTCTCTCGTCGGATTTATCTGGAGTATCTTGGAGACACGCACGTACATATTGCGTATGTGGCAAGACCAACCCCATTCAATGTCAAACTAAACATCTCATTTCGGTCAAAATTTCCTTCTGGAATTCCCATACATGCATTTGCCTTTATATATTTGAAGAATAAAATTAATACATAGGGTGGGAGACAATAATTATTAATACAAAGTCAGTGACAATTAATTCCGGGCAGGCTTCGTGCAATCTCACTAACTGAAATAATGTGCAATAATACAAATGATTACACAACCTATATGTCCACGGCGGTCCGAGTGTCTCTAATTATAACTATGATTAATGTGATAAGATGTCTGTGGATATATATAAATACACTTTCCCCTGGACTTGTGACCTCAGCAACAGGACCGCGCAGCAGCAGAAACCATGTGCGGAACTGATGGCAAACCCGTACGTGTTGGGCATAGCCGGCGCACCTTGATTACTCTATGCAAATATATAAAGGTACCGGTAAATGATGCATGCAACAGCCAACAATGATCATTGTACTTGTCTGCTCCACGCGCCTCAAGTATAGAAGTCCCTCCATTGGCTGGAGATAAGATATAATTTGCATGTAGACAATGTATATAAGAGATGTACTTGTGCCCATTGATATCCAAGAAACTTTTCATTCCTTACATTCCTTGGCTAAATACAGGGTCATTTACAACTCCTCGTGTCATCGCAAATATAGGAAGTTCCTATATACATTCTTCAAGCTCAGTTAAAAAAACAAGTAAGTATTCATACTTCTCATGTTCACATTTTATTGCTAAATAACTCACAAGATACACACTGGATTTGGTCATAATTCATAGAAAAATAACAGAAAACGACGTATGAAAAATCAGTCTTTCTAGATTGTCAAAGAATAATACATGGAATCCCTCCGTCGCACAACCCACCTGCAACTCGCCGTCGGTTGGATTAAACAACAAACTATAAGCCCTTTCTACTCTAACAAATTATTGCATATCAAAATTATATCTTTCTTATTTTATTTTTCGCGGCTAATTCGTCGCTAGTGATTGCCCCAGGGATGGTTCAGGACAAATTACCATTATTCAATATTATTAACCCATAATAGGGCATGCAAGATGAGATTTGCTTCGAGACATTTCAGTTTCCTGTCATTATCTATCAGACCAGTTCAGATTCTCTGTACACAACACATAGTCTCGAATTACTTTGTTTTAACGTCAGGAACATACAAATCATTTGTTAAAAATAATGTGTAGGCTACGTTAATTTCAAAATCCGTTACCCCAATTAACCTGTCTCAGTACCTACTCATATTGCTGATACTCTAAAATATGTGACTACCAATATTGTGTTTTAAGAGACTCTTATAAGATCTAAGAACAGAAGCAGTAAATCATCCAGTTCAAGCTCTTCTTTATTTGATTCCTGGAACAGTACTTATCAAGAAGAAAAAAGCGAACATTTTGCAGTCAATGATACTTTTATCTCTATGGGAGTGAAAATATGATTTACGATCACATCGATAGGGTTCCTATATCTAGTTAACACAATTATATGCTTGAGTACGATATATAACGTGCATTGGTTTCCATGAAGAAGACCTTATCAGTCGCCGCGTGCAAGGTGCGCTTCCGACAATCGGATCGTGGCTGCATCGTTGTTAATTTGCTGTTTAGCCTTTGCACTCTGTGTGAACCTATAGTCCATCATTCCTTACATTGTTCTTCAGGTCAAAGACCATCGATTGAGTATGTCTGGCCCGTTCTGCACTCGTGTTACCCTCTTCCTGCTTGTCGGCATTTCCTTTTGTGAGAACGGTAAGTAAAAATCTTCCGATAATTCAAGCAAACTTTACTTTGAAACATAATTTACGTGATAATTATATTAAAGTTATTAAGAGACCTTGTTTAAATGTAAGTTTTCGCCCCATGAGAAAAAAACAATTAGTTATTTAGATTTCATGTTATTGATACAATGTTTTTTTTGTTTTTTACACCTTTTATTCAATCTGTCAACAAAATCATCCGAACGGATTGATACAATATTATCCATATCATACGTTGGCACACGTTTCATAAAAATGAATACTCTTTTCACCTATACAGGTATATGCCACACCTCACCATTTATAAAACGTTCAGAAGCCTTTCAAATTCTTGGCAACGGCGATCTCGGAAGGTCTAAAATCCTCACCGCCCAGTTGGGCTTAAGGGCAGACATTGGAGATGGCTGGGAGGAACTTCTCAGGGGTATGCCCACTGCAGTAAGTCTAACATTTAAATTGTTATCAACAACATTATATTCTATAGAATTCGCTTATGTTCTTTAGGATTCTCTTTGAGATTCTTTTTTCTTTTCAATAAGTAAAACGTTTTAGAACAAATTATCAATGCACCTTTTGTTGGTTTATACAAATATCAAAATCAATTAAGTAATTAATTTCTTTTCTAGCGGGCCCATAGTCATGCCTCGTCTCAAATTGACCTCGTGCTTCAAAAGAACTGGATGAACAAAGAAAGCATACGCTACCTCGCCGAGAAAATCGCGTTCAGGTCGCCCATGCCCCTCAACTCGCTCTCCTACCACCACATGGTCGCTCCTGCTTCACCCTCCGGCGGCCTTCCGACGTCACTCGATTTGGGGCGTCCATTTTCTTGAGTTGAAGTAGTCTTCCCCTTTGATGACGTCAGTGTCGTCGCGAGAAAGTAGTTCCGGCAGAAAGCGGAGGTGGCGGATATTGCTCTACTATTTCGATTACTAAAGGTGCAATATATAACCGTGTCATGGTAGCATAGACTTTCCCAAGAGAATGCTCCTAAAGTAGATCGTTCGACAAAGGAGGAACACCTTGTCACTCAGGTCAAGGCTACTCGAATCTTTTATCTCACGTATGTAGAAGGTTGGTGCATTCTGTGTATCCCAATAGAGCATGGGACATCCTTTTTACAATTGGGATCTTAACTTAGCCATAAAGGAGTTTTTCTTCTATTTTATTTGCTACCTACTTAGCAATCTTTATCATGCCATAGAATTGTGCTTCTGATACAAGATAGTGCCGTGATCACAATGTGCCTGTGCGTATATTAAGAGTGCTCCTCTGTTTAGTTTTGTTTAAAGATTTAATTAACTCGCTAGAAATGCAGCTAGAAAGCTTTCTTTATCTCAGCATTGGATCTCAAGGACTTGATTCTCATGCATTGTGGATTCCATCTCGTGAAGAACGAATCTTCAGGTGATAGCTATGATCATTCGAGACAGAAATAATTATGTAATTTAAAAAAAAGAATAGGCTAGATCATAGGTTTACGTGCCTTCGCAAGGTAATTCACACATGAACACAATATATTATAAACCACTTGTAATTAAAGAAGATGATGCTAACTGGTGATCTGATGAGTCCAAGATCGTTTGCTATTGCTATCTTATTTATTAAATGTAGGCCTATATATCTACATGTGTCATGTACTGAAACACAGGTCTACTTGCTGAAGTTGCTGAAGTTTTGTGATAGGATTCCATGTGATTCCAGCATGGTACAATTCGAATGTTCGAGATTGTTGTTGGTCATCTCTGGTCAAAGGTTTTTGTAGATTGTTGCCAATGCACTGTTGATCATATGATATTATTGCTGTGGAAACCACCACAACATCGGTGATTGTTTTTATTTTGGTATAAAGGTGACAGCTACTTAAACATTAGTTATATTTGTGTTTGAGTTGACGTCATTGTCACCAACGAGATATAATAAAGTGCTGTTACTTATCGGTATAATCAGGGATCAGCCAGGTTGTCACCAACCCGTAGTGACACTGCTGATAAAATTCTATCTTTAACAGCACCAGAGCAAAATTCTATACTAATTATGTCAAGGGTATCACCAATGATGGGGTCAGTGTGTTCATAACATTGAGAACCGAACCGGTACTGGGTGTGGTTTGGTATGTATATGTAAATATTAACATCATTTATTTATAAAGGGGTTAATTGTGCCTCTCTTTATTTGTAAGATATTGTTAAGTATTTATTATCAGAATATGTCTCATGTCAAACCTCTGTTTTATCACTGTGAATACAAAAGTAAACATGTTAAAAAGTGTATACATACATTGAAACTCGGTCAATGGAATAGTGTTCTTTCTGTAAAGCAGTATTAGAGATATGCGCACTACTAAATAAAGATGTGATATAGAAATATTAACAATAGCCTATGTGTTTTCGTCTTATCATAATCTCCTTACAGTCATAGTTGATGATGCTCTAAGTATAACAATAATAATGTCCATCAATGGAAAATGGTTTGTGGTATAACAGATCGATATGAAGATGGAAATGCAGAGAAGTCTAAACGATTCTAAACGATTCACGTTTACACATAACAGGTTCTTTGTCTTATAGTGATTACATAAGAGACTTATTTTATAGGAATATATATACTCGCGTTGCCTAACATTGAACCAATTGATATAATAATATATGATAGGCCTAATATTTTTGTTTGTTTGTTTGGGGGGGGGGGGATCTCATACAAAAAGTGATAACTGAAGGAGCAAATCAAAATATTCTAAATAAATTACAAGTATTTCGTAAATATATGGACTTTCTATTATGACAAGAGGGACCAGTCACTTCTGGATAACGGTAATTGTCTTTATTTCACCATCGATATGCTCAACCCATAGAGACACAATAGGCTCTGTATATTGTTTAGCTGGTCAGTAACTGAAGCGACATTGCACGCGGGCAATACACGGTCGACCTAGTTTTTTGTACACTTTGCGCATGCGTGTATTCTGATCTTCGCCAGTTCCGGTCCTTCTTCGGAGCCATGTTTTCGAAGCGAATCAAGCTAAAGAACTAATTGCTTAACAAATTATTTCTCAAAAATGCTGTAGATCATGTTAATTTAACATTAGTTCAGTGTGCGGGGTGAAATAAACACAGGACAACCCTTGGATCTCGGCGTCGTGAATATTCACCGATGACAGTCGCGGGACTACCGTCCCTTGACAGGAGGCGACCATAAACCGCCTTGAGAAAGGCGGGCGCAGCTGGCATACTTCAAATCATTCCATCGCCCCAGGCTTTTAGTGTCAAGGCCCAAGTACTTACAGAACTCAACGTGATCATGTCGTTTTCCTATTAAACATACCAATAGCCGACATCCTTACCCGGAAATCTAAAGTATATTAAGTGTTCTCAAAGTTTTGTCCGAAGAAATATTCCATCTATGCTTTAGAACACATTGTCGATATTCCTATAGTAATCCTATGGGGATGCATTGGGACTTGCCGACCGCCATTTGCGCCACCACGTTGGAGCCCTAAGGGCACCCTAAGGCACACACGGTGGTGTGCGGGGACACTAGGTAGGGCGGGGCAGGAGAGGGGGGGGGAATCATTCAACAATCTGTAAGCTAAACGTCAGTCACAAGCACCTCATTTATCACAGGAAAAAACATGTTATGGGCGGTTTTATACTTCTGGACCGTCATCGGTGAATATTCACTCCCGCCTCGAATCCTGGGTAGTTCTACATGTATGTATTTATTGTAGCCTTACTTTTCCTAGGAAACTAGGCACATCGATTCATTTCTTTTAATTCCCAGAAAATATATTTCTTGGAAGTTTTGAGTGACGTTATGACGTACACCTTATCAAGAATGAATGATTATTGATATCTGGTGAGTTAAGACATTAGGCTAAGCCCCTCCTCTATTATCCCGTAGACAATATTGCCGATTCTGACACAGATAATTATATCATGTCCTTATTCACCTTTTTGAGACAAGTATTTTAGACAAAACCCGCGCCAGTCTCTCTCTATATATATTCAATTGTGCTCACCTGAATGGTGTGTTATATACACCTCACATGTAACATAACCTGAGTCACTATATGTATATTCCCATGACCCATGGACTACACAATATGAATATCCGGGCAGTAACCAATCCACAGAATACACGTAGCATGAGCAGTGAATGTGTTATTTTAATATCATAATATTTACAAGTACATTGTAGGTGTTTTGAAACAGTCCCTAAATCAGAAAAAACAGAGTAGTTCATGGGAAAGCTAATTAAAAGGGCTTCTAAACTCAATTTACCGAGCACCACCTTCCTTTCACATAAGGAAGTAGCCCTCTCTATATCTCTCACCAATATTAATGGAATTTCATCATCCGGCGCATGATCTCCTGATTCAAGAGCTTTATTGACAGCAATGACAAAGCAGAAAATTAGTTGTTCATCCTCTGTTATCTCAGTACCTCACCATATCCCGACTATACGCCGTTCCCATGACTGGGGAAATCCACCTAAATTTCCAGTATTGGATAGCAACACTCAATAGTTTCTGTCAAGATGATAATTGTTGGAAATGTGTCATAAACTTTGGGACATCTGTCCTGACTACCACAGTAGTCCTGAGACAAATACTGAGCAATCCAATATCTGAGGACTGCATTTATGAAACTGGGAGATAAAGTAAGTGACTGGCACACACTGGCACACACGACCTATCGAATAGATTATTATGATTCTATTATCAATATTTCTATTTCTTCTATAGCAAAACAATGGTGTGGACAATTTCGGCTAATTGCAGATTTTCCAATTGGTATCCAAAAGGAAATAAACTAGCATATTTTAAGTTGGTGACCATGTAAGTCATTCAGGTTATAATATATAGCCTATCTTTCATAAGTCTCGTATAAAGTGTGTTGCAACTGTGTGTTGCAAACTGGGAGATAAAGTGTGTTGCAAACTGGGAGATAAAGTAAGTGACTGGCACACACTGGCACACACAACCTATCGAATAGATTATTATGATTCTATTATCAATATTTCTATTTCTTCTATAGCAAAACAATGGTGTGTACAATTTCGGCTAATTGCAGATTTTCCAATTGGTATCCAAAAGGAAATAAACTAGCATATTTTAAGTTGGTGACCATGTAAGTCATTCAGGTTATAATATATAGCCTATCTTTCATAAGTCTCGTATAAAGTGTGTTGCATGTTAATTACAAAGGTTCGTCCAAATGGGGCTAACCCACGGCCTGCCTGCTTGCCTACCGTATACCAATTGGCTAAATACGATATTGCACGTTATTATCTAGTACTGCAAGATATCTTTCTTTTGCCTTTTGAATAATATTAGAATATTAGAATTGTTGTCATTTACCCCTAAACATTGCATTTGATAACATAGGTTAAAATGCGTTTTTTGATGAATAGCACTTCTTTTAGGCAATATTTTTGTTAAGTTTTGTTTAGGCATATAAGCAACGCTCGTCCTTAAGGGGTTTAATATCCTGTATAGTTGATATTGTATTTGAATAATATTATCTTTTTTAATACCTTTGCCTTCGTTCGTATATATGTGAGATCGAAGAAATGTACAAACACATTCAAATACACTATACATACATGCGACTAGAATTTGTGCCTACAACTTATAGAAATTGAAAATATTGGTTCTTGCCTACAACTTATAGAAATTGAAAATATTTGGCATTTTTTATGCCTTCTTACTTGGCAGGAATTCGTTTCGAATTAGGTGTGCCGCTAGATTCGGGACACTATTTTGGATACGTTTTTTAAAAAAATATAGATCATTATTGCCTTGAGTAAGACAGAATGTAGCGTCAAACCCATAACTGCCGGTGTAACAGTAAAACCGGCACAACATAAGAAGTGGCCCAGAAGATCACCAGGTACAGTAGGGATAACCATCCCTGTGGTCATACTCGATAATTTACCTCGGAAACATGTCTTAAATCAGAGATAGTGTGAATGACGACATTTGTCGCGCCTGTACATTCGATGAATGGTTCTGACTTGGCGATAATTTCCGAGAAAACAAGGTACCGGTATCTATCTTTAGCGAGACTTTCACCTGTTCATAAATCTGCCACTTCACAACGATTGGCAATATGTGTCACGTGGTGGGATTAACGCGCATGCGCATGTTTGATAAAACAATGTAAGACCTAATAATAGTGTATCGTTACACCTGGCTTATCAATCAACTGGCTGGCCAATGGCAACTCCCATGTACAAGGATGTTAGGCATTCTTGCTCTGAAATAGTGTTCTTCAACCCATTGAGCGGACACATCCGTGTCATGATCAGTCAATTAAGAAATTCCTTTGTCTTTTTTATTTTGTTTCTTAATCAGCGTTGACTAAAATCTCGTCAGGATGATTGATATAATTTTGACACTAATTACCCTTCGATCATATACCCTGTTTATGAAGAAAACAGGCCCATACATTAATTCATTTCGATTAAATTGTTCTTATTTGCATATTGGAATATGAAATGAGGTAGGGGAACACAATTTGTTATTTTTTTTACCTTAATAAGATATCATTTTCTATTAAAAAAATCATTAATCTCAAGCAAGAAAGGATCCTTTTTTAAATATTTTTGTAAGAGAGCAAAGAGTTTTTAAAGAAATTTATGTAATGATATGTATTTTGAAGATCGTCAGAGCTCTGAGTTACCTAAACTTTATTTTTCACAAAAAATATTGGGATTTTTTCTTTTTTACTAGGGCTGGCATCAACTATTTGTTTGGGGTAGGCTTTTGTCGCCTTACGGGGACACTCTGCATTTAAAAGCAAATAAAGCTGAGGTTAAGTAGGAAGAGAATAATCTGGAAGAGAGAAGAAAAAATAACCAGAACAAAAGCAAGAAAAGTGTGTTATATAGAGAGAATGGGACGAGCCGGCAATAATCGAAAATTTATTGGACGAGATTCGTCCACATAAGCATAATGCATGATGAGTTCCATTCTATATTTAGCTATATTTATTATATGTGCATAAAATTTGATCATATGTCATCAGTGAATAATAAATATTTGATCTGTAGATAATCTTACATCATGCTCGCGCCCATTCCTGTAGACACAAAGTAGCGTCTCTTGGGCTTCCGTTTCATTCGGTAATAATAGTGATTTAGGTAATCTGTATTAAATACACTTCTAGATTTATTAGATAGGAACCTACGTCAAGACGTTACGTCAAGTACAAAGCTTCACTCAAGGGGACACGACTGGAGGTTGGCTTATGTGACTTGCAAGCTTTACCGATTCATCAGCCTCATGCACCTTAAATTGTTATGGAATCATCGGATGGAGATCATTAACACGAGCCCGAAGTTTCCTAATCAGTCTTTAATTTACATTTACATGATGACACATAGGTAACTTTAATTGCCACAGGAACATATCATCACTGTATCACGTTTACCAAGAAGGTTAAAGACTAAACGAGTAATTGTATAACATGATGAATGGTTATGATATAGTAACGTTGGCACTTGCCATGTTAGAGACCAACAATAATCTCGAATCCTTTGTCGAAATGCTTCACTTTAAATAGTGGTTATGTTGACTAATTTTAAAGTGCGCACGTTTTATTACGAATTTTCACCAGTTAAAGTCCAATTATCTGTTTGCTCTTAAAGTATTTAATAAATTATTTGGATTGATTGCCCAATTAATCGTCTCACGTACAAGTAAATGGATGCCATTACATCATCGGTAGAAACAAAATGTGTGATCGGTGATGCCAACAGCCTCTGTGCGTGTACATACTGTACATGTCTTCTGCCCACGCTACTTCCTAATCCATTATTACTTTTACCTCTCCCTCCCCCTCCCATACCCTCCCTCTCCACATTTAATCAGATTATTTCTTATTGTGGATAGTTATCCCTCTCTCCCGCTCTACTGCTTTTCCTCCCTCTCCCATGTCTCTTTCGATCCGTCCTCCTATATCTGAATATCTATCCCTAACGAAAAAAGCTTTCTGATTCTAATTAATTGAAAAAGTGGATGTATTAGGATGATGTTACTACACAATTATATCAAACTATCCACCCTATGACTGGACTGGCTCCTTTTCAAATGTCAAACGTTGCAGTTTGGTAAATGTTATTTCTAAGAATGCATGTTCATGATGCATGTGATCTGTATAATGTCACTTTGGATGCATGATTATAAGAGTGATGCAACACATGTGAATCACCCGGTGATAATATATTCTAGCTATAATTCGTCAGTCACTATAGACTTCTCCCAGGATGGACAGTCAGAGATTTACAAAGAAAAAAGGTTACAGCAAAACTTTGATATTTGTATTTCTGTATATAAAGGTTGGAGAATCTCGCTCCATATACCATACCGTTCTCTCTCTTTATTTTCCATAATACTATTCAAAAGGGTTAATATTAATATTTAGAATCATATGAAAAATAAATCTTGTTATTGATTACATTTTTATTGTTAGTCCTTCATGCATGCCTTTCACTGTGATGTGACGATACAATATATAAAACTCACATTTAGCTTTATATGCCTACTCACACTTGTAATCATATTGTTATGCAAGGTATTAGCCACTTCGTTTTGCTCACCATGGTTCATTGTAACATACACAGCTTACTATAAGTTCAAGCCCCACCCCAAACAATTTTCAATCAGATGTTCTTACACAGATCACAATAGGCAAGATTTGAAATACTCTGTTTATCTTGAGATAGCAACAGCTGCCACTGATTTCATAGAGCAAACAGGGCCAGTCTGAGGGTGGGTGGGGCTCTGGCCACAGCTGTAGGTATGTGCCTCCACACACCCACTCACACAAAGTGCAGGTGCATGCATCATGCCCTCAACCTGCACCTACACTGTTGAGGAGTTGTTCTGGTTCTTTTCTATAATTATTAAAGGGAAATAAAGTAGGATGCAGATTGGGCATTTTGTTGTCTCATATATCCTCAAGTTTGTTGGTGATATTGTTTTTCTTTCTTTAAAGTGACACTTCTCACTGTCATGGCATGAGTAACAGAATTTCTACTCAATTTTCTGGTATCTGGTACTTCTTAACCTTCCTAACTAATCCCTAGTGATATTAAAACTATGTAATCCATAGTATATGAGATATTTGGTCAAAAGAGTGAGTAAATTCATTTCTGCTGGGAGCCAAAATCCAAGAGTGGCAGTTGGGTTGGCATCTGGATTTATGTAACCCCAGGTTGGGCCCCATGTCACTCTATCTATTCTGGGATGTGGTCAATAAAATTGGTCTATGGAATGGAAATTAGTTTCTTTCCTGTCCACTTGGGGCATGGGGGCAGCACCTTATGGTGGCTAAACCCTTTCCTCTGGGATTTGAAATGAGACAAGGCATCAGACCAATTCATTACACATATTCACTAATCATTTTAATGAAAACACAATGTTGGTACTCAATACTTCAGACACTGCTGTACCTATCATATATGATTACACTGAAAAAGTTTCAAGTGATTTCATGACTACGTACTCATTTAACTATCTTAGCCACTTTAAAATGACTTTTAATGAAGTGCCCTCTCTGTGTCTATTGGAGCCTGTAGCAACTTATCCTCCACTTGCTGTGGTGCCCCTATTCCCCACCATTGGCTTGGGTGAACTCCCATGCTCGAAGAATCAGGAAGGTATATAGAGGGAGTAGAAACTATTGAAATTATTGACAAACGGCGGAGGAATAAAAGACACATCCTTACTCTCCAGTGTCAGCAGTGCGATGCGCACTCTGACCTAGTTTTATTCACGGAAGTAAACATATGCCATAAATGGGTTAGCAATGAAGTAAAAAGTATTGTCGTAAAATGGTACAAAACTAAAGTGATTATTTTAACACTGCTTCTCACTTTCTTGTGAAGTATCCTACATTTTAAGAATACATGTGTAGTTCGGATAGCTCCAGATCCGGGCACCTCTGTCTCCGGACACCTCCGAAGTTATGTTGTACCTCCGGGCGCCACTAGGGTATACATTGCAAGGCAGAGCGATATTTCAACTTTATATAACTGAGTAATTTATTATTAATTAATCATTCATGTTATACCTTCCGGGTGTCTACCAAGCTATTTCTTATACATTTCACCATTTATGTTCAAGTTTGTACTTATGTCATTATTATATTTATTTCATTATTCCTGTTTTGTATTACAAACATAATGTTATCTTGTGTTGGAAATCATTGATATATTTCGATGTACCTGTTTTTAATCTGGTTGAGGAGCAAGGTCTTCAACCCAACACACAAGGAGGAATAAAGGGCATATAGAAGAAGTATTGAGCAAGTTCCCAAATATACCTACCTAGGACTGATAGTTGACCAATATCTAACCATGTTGCCACAGTTAAACAGTTCAATTAGTGCTATTAATAAGAAATTATATTTGTTTTGGAAAATTAGACCAAATTTAACCAACTGTGCAGCCTTAGATATTTGACACCTATAGTGAAGGTATAGCAAAGTTTGACACCTATAGTGAAGGTATTAGCTGACGGAGAAGGTGCCCGCACCTAAGCCTGCCCTCGGCCTGATTGTATATATATTTTATGCAGGATCATTGTAAATAGAATTGTAATTTCCTATAATATATGTATATATGTGAAGGATGATGGCGTAGGTCGAGGCTATGTTTTAACATATAAGCGTACCACAAATGAATGATTGTTTGTTTGTCTTAGGTTAAAAACAAAGAAAGAATGGTTATATAACCATTTTTGTCAGTCAATATCACATTTAGAGCGTTAAATATAAATCACCAACTACTCACTATGACAATTAGACTAGAATTTAAATAGTCTGTAATATCATTCATCTCATTTTCCATTATTAATATCATCTCATCACCTTCATAAACCTCATTATTTCATGCGGTCTGATAAAAGTAACTGAATTTATAGATCTGTACACGGAATAGTATACTCACTTAGGAAACAAATTATTGTATCATATCTTAAGCTGGGAGAATTTGTGATGCCCTACTTTAGAATGTACTAAATAGATTACAGGGCTCTTATGAAAATCAATATAAATAGAGATGTCCTCTGTAATAAAATGAAAGTTGAACAAAAAAAAAAGTATTTCTCTCTTGATGTTATATCTCGGAGCTGCATTTGGAACATAGAATATTTCAACCCCTGATCCTTTAACTTTAATACTTATTGCTTTAGTTCTTTTCCTCCCATCTCCTGCTATCGATATTCATAACATATTTATTCTTGCAGAAGTAAACTATAGGATCACAAAATATCATTATTTAAATATCAATTAATATTGATATCATAAGAAAGATATCAAAATTTGTCCCACCACAAGTATTACTGAGAATCTATAAGGTATTTATCCTTCCTATTATGGATTACGGAGACATACTTTACGACACTTGCACACAACAGCACTTAGATAGACTACAAGTATTACAGAACAAATGCATCAAAACAGCTCTCAAATTTAACCCTAGAACACCAACACTAACTATACATCAAAACACTTCAATACCGCTATTGAAAGACAGACGCATTGCTCACCTGAAAAATTTTGCCTATAAAAGAAGCAAAATAACAAAACATATCAACCATAACAAGGGTACCACTAGACAGTGGGACGCCACAGTCTTAAATTGTGGTATTCCAAGAGGTAAAGCCTATTCTGACAGTGTCGAGTATAGATGTGCACTACTTTGGAATGACATACATGCTGATGTAAGAAATACTGAAAGATATTCCGACTTCAAGCTATTGACCAAAAATGAATCAATAGTAAATTTATTTGTTGAAAATTAGACCAACATTGCAAGCTGGATCACTCAACCAATCTTCATCCCATCTCATCTCATTCCAACCCACTCCTTGGTTATACATATATGCCATGATAAATTTCTACACTTATATATTTATACAAAAGTTATTATATTGTTATGTCAAATGTTTATTTCTACTAAGGTGGTATTGAGTAAGACCAGATCTGATTTACTCAGAACTGACAATTACCTCCTACATTGATATAACCTGTGAATTCATTTCAATGAGAAATGTTAAAGTGTCAAGAATGCTCTAACCAATGAGTAGATCATTATGAACAAGTTACTGTATATATCATAATAAAGTTTCTAAAAAAAAAAAAAAAAAAAATATTAAGCCAGAGCTGAACACAGATGTGCAACGATGGCCACAAGGACACTGGAAAGAACATAGGCAAGAATCGCAACACAACTACCTGACTTAGTAATAACATTTGACTTAGGAAATGACTTAGAATATAGCATCTTCAGTTATGATAATGAGAGTTCAGTTCTAAAAATAGAGGTTTTGAAAAGGAGCCTCACTTCAGTATTAGATTGAGTAAGTTTGAAAAAAAGTCTCTTTTCATTGTCTTATTGTCACTGATTCTCTTCACTCCAGTCATAGTATGGAGCTTGTAAAACTGCTCCTTGTTCAGACCTTTGGTTAGGATGTCTGCTGGATCTACAGCACCCTTTTCCATTTGCTCACAGATGAAGTGGTACTGAATACAAATGTGTTTTGCACGACCATGAAACTGGGGGTTTGGGGCCATACAAATAGCTGGCAGGTTGTTTTCATAAATCAGCATTGGTGTGGTTGGTGAGTTTGTTAGATCACCAACAAGCTGCTTTATCCATACTGCTTCCTGAGCAGCACTTGCCAAAGCCATGTACTCAGATTCAGTGGTGGAGAGAGCTACACAGCTCTGTTTCTTGCTTCTCCAGCTGACGGTGGTTCCACAGATCTGGAATATGTACCCTGAGGTGAATCTGTGATCGTTGATATCACCAGCCCAGTCAGAGTCTGAGAATCCAATGCAGTCACCTGGATTACCCTTCTCAAGGCAGAGTGCATTATGCGCTTTACTGCTGTCCAGTGCTTGTTTGATTGTTTTGAGAAAAACTTAGCCACATTACTCACAGCATATGTGATGTCTGGCCATGTCCATGTAGACAGGTAGAGTAGGCTGCCAACAGCTGACTGGTACTGGTCTGGTCTGGACTGGTTGACAGCCTCACTATCTTCATTAGTTTTTGTGAGTTTGATGCCATAGTCCACTGGCATCACCACAGGCTTTGACTCACTCAACTTGAATTGTTCAAGTGCTCTCTCAGTGTAAGCTGATTGACCTTTCCAGATAGGCACAGGATTTGTCTCTTGGTCAACAGCTACACCCAAGAGGTATTTGGGTTTACCCACATTGGTCACTCATCAGCAATGGCCTTCTTCACCTTCCTCATTTTGGGTTCATCTCCTGCTGCTATGATTATATCATCAACATAGTCAGCAAGAGTCACCAATCCTCCTTCTGATGTGTATATACAGGGGTCATTGCTGGATTGGATGAACCCAATCTCATCATGTTCATCAAGTGCAGCATTCCAGTAGCATGGAGATATTTTAATTAAGGCCATAGATGCTCTTCTTTAGCCTACAGTCAAGATCCTTCTAGCCTTTAACCTTAAACCCCTCTGGCTGCTTCATATATACCTCCTCGTTCAGGCTGCCATTTAAGAAGGCCGTTGTTACATCCAGCTACCAGTCAACATCTAGACATCAATGCAGATGGAAGTTTCTCTTGCAGCTAGTGCAATCACTCTGCAGACTGACTCTGGGCTCACTGCTGGACTGAAGGTCTCATCATAATCCAGTCTGTACTTTTGTGAAAAACCTTTTGCAACCAGCCTTGCCTTGAACCTCTCTGTGGTCCCATTTGCACCCAACCTCTCCTTAAACACCCATTCGCTGCTGACCGTCTTCCTGCCCATAGGGAGTTGTACCAAGTCCCAGACTTGGTTTCCATAGAGTGAGTCCATCTCCATTTTCAAGCTGACTTGCCATTTCTTCTTGTTCGGTCCTGACACTGCACTGAGAAGTTGGCTCTGGATTAGTGTGCGTCAGTTGCACCCATTCACCATACATGTCAGGTCCTCTCACAGCATGGCCTTGGAGCTGCTATTTCCTCTTGCTCTACCACTGGCATGTTTTGGTTTGCCACTGGTGCATCTTGCCCTGCCACAGAAGATGCCCTGCCGCAGACTCATTGTCACTGCTGTCAAGGAGTATGGCCTGCTTGATAGAGCAGATAGGCTCCTTCTCAACCATAGATAACATCACGGCTGAGAATCACCTTGGAATGCTTCACATTGTACAGTATGTGCCCCTTTGTAGTAGTACAATACCCAAGGAAGATGCATCTTCTGGCTCTAGGGTTGAATTTCTTGCTTTCATCCTCAGGTAAGTGAGCCTAGGCTAGACGGCCAAACACCCGCAGCATACCCACATGAGGTTTCTCACCAGTCAGGGACTTGTAGGGGAGTCATTCCCTTAACTGCAGTAGTTGGACTCTGGTTCCACAAGTGCACAGCTGTAGACACAGCTCCTGCCCAAAACTTGCGGGGAAGTGTAGACTCAGCCAGCATACAGCAAGCAGTCTCAACAATGGTGCAGTTCATTCTCTCCGCAACCCCATTCTGCTCCGGCGTTTTAGGTACAGTTAGTTCCTGTCTGACCCCTTCCTTCCTGAGATAGGCCTTGAACTCAGTTGAAGTGTACTCACCACCATTGTCGGTCCTACGTGCCTTCAATCTCATACCCATGGAAGATTCCACTTGGGCCTTCCATTCCAGACATTGATTCAACATTTGGTCCTTGTGTTTTAGCACATACACCCATTGATGAGTCTTGTCATCAACAAAGGTCAGGAAGTACTCACAGCCACTGAGTGATTTGGTACTCATCTTCCCACACACATCACTATGTACCAAACCCAACACTGAGGCGCTTCTCTTTGTACAGCTGGTAGGAAATTTGGTGCAATGGTGTTTTCCTTGAACACATGGTTCACACACACCTAAGTCATTGTCCATGTTGCAGTCCAATCCCACAACCATGTTTTCTGCAGTCAATTTCCTCATGTTTTGAGTGCCAAGGTGTCCATACCTCTTGTGCCAGTTCTTCAGTGGGCTTGTTTCCTTTCTGCACCATGGTTGCAATGTGCTTGTTCTCCTTGCAGTTCAGGTAGTATAGGTTCCCTACTTTCTCTCCTGTTAGCACGGTCTCACCACTAGAGTCAATGGATTAGCATCCAGTATGAGTGAACATAGTACTTTCTACATGGTGAGTGACCTGAAAAACCCTAAGGAGATTGAACAAGAGCTTTGGTACAAATAAGGCATTTCTAAGTTTAGCAGTCTTTACCTTACCTTCATGGAGTTCCTTTCCCAGTGAGACAGTCCCAGTCTCCACTCCCTCCAGGTCATATCCATCTCCCACTGTAACACCTTGTGGTCGATCTAGAGGAGTAATGAACTTAGACTTATCATTACACATATGACTTGTGGCTCCAGAGTCAATAATCCACCCTCCAGGTGCTGCATCCTTGACAGACTGAGCATGTATGACAGTCAGCCTGACGTAGTCACTGTCAGAGCCACTGTCCTGTCCTGCATATGCACAAAGTAGTCACTGACTATATTCGTCCACAGTTGAAGGTGTCTGGGCCCATAACCTATTGAAATATGATTAGAAACGGTGGAGGAAAAAAGGACACATCCTTACTCTTCAATATCAGCAGTGCGACATGCACTGTGACCTAGTTTTATTCACGAAAGTAAACATGTGCCATAAGTGGGTTAGCAATGACATAAAAAGTAATGTCATAAAATGGTACAAAACTAAAGTGATTATTTTAACAGAAACGGCCCACTCCTCCAAGCGGCAGATGCATGACAGGTATATGTTGTAGCCACTACATGCCAGGTGATGCTGCAGTACTGTTGTTGGCAATAGTACCACCTATAGCCCAAGTAGTTTGATTGCCCTTTTCCAGCAACAGCATACTAGTGATACACTTATAAATAGTTGGTGCTAGTAGTAGTAGTGGCATTATTCCCAACTGTTTGGTGGACACGCATAATCCCTGTTTCTACTCCCTCTGTATATACCTCCCTGGAAGAATGCAGTCCAGGTGCATTCTTTGAGTCTTTTCAGCAGACTCTTTGATGAAAGAGTCTGCTCAAAGAGTCCCCTCAGATTCCTGAGCTTCACTTTTGATATGGAATGAAGTGTCAAATCGTGAATCAATAGAATTTATTTCATCCATTGTTCTCGCCAAAACATACAGTCATAAGCTATGTAAACGTGTTATAGGCAATGTATCAGTGAGATAGGAATTGTCCAATATATAGGACCATATATCTCAAAGCAATCCCACTGATCACTGATCAGGCAGTCGTAATAAGGTGGTATGGTGGTAGGGTAGTATGGGGGATTTGGTCACCTCAATAATAAACAATTGAAGTTGGAAGATAAGCATGGTAGAGGATTCAATGCTGTTCTCTTCATGAATATAATTGTCCATGGCCTGAAGTCCTTGGACAATTATATTCACAAAGAAAACAGCATTTTGTCCTCTATCCTACACATAATGTAAACACAGGTGGCCCAGGACCCTCTTCCGGAAAAGGTTACTGGAGGAGGTTACTTGAGAAGGTATGGGAGGAGGTTACTCGAGGTACCGGAGGAGGTTACTCGAGGAAGTACAGGAGAAGGATACTGGAGGAGATACTGGAGAAGGTATGGGAGGAGGTTACTGGAGGTATCGGAGGAGGTTACTGGAGGAAGTACTGGAGAAGGTTACTGGAGGAGGTGGCTGGAGGAGGTTACTGGAGGAGGGGGTACTGGAGGAATATTAGAGGAGTTACATGATCATGTTCAGGATGGGATACCTCCTCCTGTATGTCCTTCTGTATATTACCCTTTACCTCCTGTACTTCCCCCTGAATCTCCTGCTGTATGTCCTCCTGTACATCCCCCTGTACATCCCCCATACTTATAGTATCAGTGTCAATGTTTGATCTGGTAATGGAGATCATACACTTTCTGAACTGTCGCGATAAACCTCTGTATGTGTTTGTTTTCATAACATATTGTATTGATAGCAATGCTGACCAATTACTGCGATGATATGAGATAATGCTTGTTGAATAGTTCTGTTTAGTATATACCATACTAGTTTAGTATATACCATATGATTACAATTCTTTTTTTTCCTTTCTCATCTGTAATTATGTATCTGGCAACGCATGAAATATAGCTGCGTGGACTGTTATGCGTTTTTTTCTCCTGCTCGATTAATTGAACTTATCCCTGTTAAATGTTAGTGGCCAATAAAGACATTTTTAAAAAAAATTCTTCCTGTACATCCCCCTGCACTTCCCAATGTACCTCCTTCTGTACATCCACTTGTATGTCCTCCTGTCCCTCCCCCTGTAATTCCCACTGTATATCCTCCTGTACTTCCCCCTGTAAATCCCCCATACTTCCTCCTGTACTTCCTCCTGCAGGAGGTACAGGGGGATGCATAGGAGGAGGTACAGCTAGGAGGAGGTACAGTGGGATGAACATTCCTGTCACATTATTCTATCATGTAATCTTACCTATAGACAGGTGAGATATATTTACATGAAATACATTGATACAAGAACATTGTGATTACATGTGAATATAAATATGTATGTATATGTGCTGGATCATTAATATCAATCTTGCCACACAATTCATGATTGGTTTGTATACTACTTTTTACTATTACAATGTACTTTCAAATATCACTACTTCACATGAGATGCGAAGTAGAAACGAAGCCCTTCAGGGTGATCGCAGATTTCAGCCGATATTTGTGAAAAAGATACGAAGCTGATTTTCTTATGTAAGCCAAAACACACTTACGATGAAGATTGTATGATAGGGCTGTGAAGGACATACGATTTCTTGGGCTTATACAAGCAGATTGGACTTGCGACGCACTACAAAGCATTTGCGAACGGCCATCGCTACTTATACAACGGGCCCTATTGTCGCGGGGGAGATATTAAATGATTCGTTGGATGAAGGAGTGGTCGCGCTACTACGGCCATCAGTGCACTCTCCCTCTCTGCCCCATGCACATGCACGTATCACAGTCGAGTCCTTATAAGACAGGACCACGAACGGATCTTTTCTTCTACAACTCCTTACAACGGGACAGGAGCACTAGCAACTGGGTGTCTACCAGGAAACTTTCCAACCACCATGGACTTCACAGTAAGTACCTACACTGTAGTTATTCCAATCCAATAGGTATACCTTGTTAACATTGACAGGTATGTCCTAACTTAAATAATTAACTTACAACACTTTATGTCTCCGGTATTTATGAATTAAAGACAACTGAACCAAACTCACCAGTTCTTGAAAAATACCTTTGAATATTGACTGACTACAAATTCATTAAACAACTGTCGTGACATACTCAGAAGAAGAAGAAAGTTCGCGGATAACCATATAATAAGGGCATACAGAGGATATGACATGTTTATCGGGGATATTTATGGGTATAAAATGCACATAAGGTGACTCTTCAGTCCACAAGTGCTCTTGATAATATATCTACGATCAACCGCTATCAGTACCCAAATTTGTGATAGGTATCATTTGAGCATCAAATATGTTGATTACTATCTGATACCAGCAAACCTCCGTGATGTTTAATAAACATCGATTAGTTGGGTTTAAGAGTATATCGGGTCTTCCAAATCATATGTGGATAGCCAATTTAATTTCATGTGAATAAAGAAACTCTACTAATAAAGATTTGGGGGCGCGTTTGAGTGTTGTGCCGGTTTATTTGTTATGAGAGTGATATATAGATATAAGATTTTTCAGGGCCTAAACCATTTTATTATCAAAATTGGACCTAAAATCACTATATGGGTCAGGTTTTCAGAAAATGTACAATTCGCCTTCACCAATCTCCTCAAATAACCGAAATTTAAGACGAAAATCAGGTTTAGAATACAGTTCAACATAACCAGACAGATTTATTGAATGAATACAATACAAATTACACTCAGATATACTCAGTATTTATCATTTTGCACTCTAATTTAGCAGAATTTGAGGGATGTGTAGAACTGTAGATTGTGCATTTTCTGAAAATCTTACCCATATAGGGGATATAGGATATACATGGTCCTATAGATAATATTATTTGCTCGTCCCAATGGTATAGTTTTATGATTTGGAGGTCTCTGTAGATTTCAGGGTCTCATGGGTCAGATTTAGCCTCATTATATCAATTTATTCAGTCCAGCCTATTACCGGAGGGCCCAGATATGATCTCCCATCCTCCCTGCGCGCTTGATCGCACTTTACCCATAACATCTCTTAGGCTGTCACCACAAGGTGTAGGGTTACTGAGACTGGGGCTCTTGAAGTTGCACTATAGTAACTGAGCATTTGGGAGGATTGAGTATTAACAATGTATTTAAAAGAAATAGTGTATGCATATGACTGGGAAGTGATGAAACTGATATCACAATGTCAAAATAACAATATTATATATAATTAATATTATATGATTAATCATTAATTATATTCAGCTATATTTAATTTTGACCTAAACACCCTACTCATAGAGGGCCTCACGCTCCAAACATGTGTTAGTGGTTAAGAGCTGGGGAGGCACCGGCCGCTCTATGGTCCCTTCTTACCACATACCAATTTAATCCCCATGTTACTGATTGCTTTCCAAATCTTTATTCAACGACTAGTGTCCATACAGTGGTGATTAGACCGACTGTGAAACTGCAAAGACATAGAATAACTTCACTAAGCAGTCCCACTCCTTATGTAAACAAACCAGCATGGTCACACATATCCTACACATACTTGGTTGATATCAACTTTAAACATACATCAAATCGATATTTCTCTACATGAACCAATACAGAGCATACATAATACATAATACAACAAGTTTCAGATGATATAATGAAATTACTAACCACGAATGCCATCTTTGGGGATGAAAAACAACTCAGTAAGGAGATTCAAATCCTTGCTTCACATGTGTTGTGTTGGCTTGGGTATACGGGCAGAATGCTCCCAGTACAGCAGTGAATATAATATAACATGAAAAAATAATCTACTCTACACAGAGTAGCTAAAATAGCTGTAAATGACTTAGAAAAATCAGCACCAATATTACATATTTTTACCTTGAAGTAATACAGCTACAAACCATAGAAAAACATTAGACCCTTTGGCCGTAGTTCCCCGTTTTCCCACAAGGGTGGGTGACGGAGCTCTGGCGTGAAGTCTCCCGCTCAGTTACCGCCGTTACACTCCCACCAAATATCCCTATAACTGTTTACTAAAATTTAGGGGATTTCAAAAACATAGGCGGGTTTGTAATATCAATAAAGCAAACCACCCTTGGCGTGTTCAACCAGACTCTATAAGAAGGACAACTTTCTGAACTGGCCTGTCCAGCTCGGAGAGTTTGCGTTGAGGTTTTCCTGCCTTGTCAAGTTTCCTTGTGCCCACTCGTATGGTTACTTTTCTGACTAGGTTATCTTTGTCTGGGTCTGCCTTGATAACTAAACCCATAGGCCATTCTAATCGAGGGGCGTCAGGATCCTTCAGAAGGACTATGTCGCCGATCCTCAGATTCCTCCTTGGTTTTTGCCATTTAGCCCTGGCTTGTAGGCTGGTGAGGTATTCTCTCCTCCATCTTGACCAAAACTGTTCTAACAGATATTGGACCCTGCGCCATCTTTTTCTCCCATACAAATCTTCCTTCACAAACGTTCCAGGTGGAGTCCTTATCATATCTTGCTTGTGATGTAATATATGATTCGGGGTGATAGGAGGTTCAGATGCTGGGTCAGTCAAGTTGGTTGGAGAGAGTGGGCGACTGTTGATGATGTATGAAGCCTCATAGAACAATGTGCGTAGAGAGCCATCATCCAAACGGTTGGGACACATAGCAATCGTGTCTTGGAGTATTGCTCGAATTGACTTGATTTGGCGCTCCCAAACGCCACCTGCATGGCTTGCATGAGGCACATTGAACTTGAATTCGCATTGCCTCTCAGCTAAATACCTCTCTAGACCATTGGCATCTAGCGATTTTAGGCCATCTTGAAGTTCATTGTTGGCACCGACAAAGTTTGTCCCTTGATCGCAATGGATGGTTTTGACAGCACCGCGAAGAGCAAGGAAGCAACGCAATGAATTCAAGAAGGCATCTGTAGATAGGTCATCAAGTAACTCTACATGCACTGCACGGCTGCAGAAGCAGGTAAAAAGAAGTCCATATCTTTTCACCTGAGACCTTGCTCTCTTTACCATGAATGGTCCGAAGACGTCCATTCCTGTGTGTGTGAAAGGGGGAGTGGGAATCACTCGCTCCTTGGGAAGATCAGCCATCTTTTGATCCTCCAATGGACGTCGAAGTTTCCTACACACAACACAGTTCTTTATCACTCTTGCCACGGCCTGTGAGCCGCCGATAACCCAATAGCCTTGGGACCGCAGTTCATTGAGTGTCTGGCCGCGACCTTGGTGATTTGTGCACTGGTGCACATGCATTATTATGGCGTTGGTAACATGGGCATCTCGAGGAAGGATTGCAGGACTCTTGACGTCACTTGGAAGACTAGCGTTAGCAAGACGACCACCCACTCTGAGTACACCACTCTCATCAAGCACTGGATTTAGGCCTGAGATGTTGCTTGACTGAGGTAATGAGTCCCTTTGTACCTTTATCACTTCCTCCGGGAAATGATGCTTTTGTAGTTGACGCAGAATGTTGGCTTCTGCATCCTGGTTTTCTTTCAACACTGAATCTCCTCCACCTTTCCATTTCCTGAGAGTAGCGACAAGTCTGATCATGAATTTCCACTCCGAGTACTTTGCTAGGCTGGCAAGTAGATCAGGTTGAACTTCCTCAATGCTCTTTGTAAGTAGTGCGTTGGCTCTGACTTCCGGGTCGCCCAGTGTGAGCTCACGTTCCACTTCGGTTGGCGGCAACTCAGACTCCCACAAGAAGCTCGGACCTGTGAGCCAATGTGAAGCCTGTAGCTCTCTGACTAACATACCTCTGGAGGCGATATCGGCCGGATTGTCTTTTGTTGGGACATAACGCCATTGTTGAGTTGATGTCCTTTCTCTTATGTATTGGACTCGGTTTCCAACGAATATATGGAATCTGCGAGCATCATTCGCTAGGTATCCCAATACTACCTTGCTGTCTGTCCAGAATACTTCTTGGTCAACAGCAAACTCTAGCTCTTCTTTGATGAGCGTTGATATTTTCACGGACGTAACAGCAGCAGCCAACTCTAACCTTGGAATCGTCGTCAATTTGGTAGGCGTTACCCTTGACTTAGCTATGACCAGTGAGCAGTGGACCTTGTTGTCGCTGGTAATGTAGCGCAGATAGCTGCACTGCCCATAGCCAGTTTGGCTGGCGTCGCTGAAATGATGAAGCTCTACTCTTGTTATGTTGTCAGCCATGTGCGGTTTATAGCAGCGTGGGATGAGTAACTGCTCTAGTTCCTGAAGTTGACTCTTCCACTGCTCCCATCTGGGTTGAAGTTCTTCGGGGAGTACATCATCCCATTGCGAACCATTGCGACAGAGTTCTTGCAGTATCAATTTGCCAGGAAGAACGACAGGTGCTACAAACCCCAGTGGATCGTAGATTGAGGCAACTGTTGCCAATATGCCTCGTCGAGTTGTAGGGTGCTCCTTGAGGGCAACGTTAAAGCTGAAGGAGTCTTTGGCCACATTCCAATTGATACCAAGGGTCCTTTCAGTCGGAAGGTCATCGAATTCGAGGTTGATGGTCGACACTGCGGAGGCACGTTCAGAAGAAGGAACGCATTGTAGAACCTCTCTTTCATTCGACAAGAACTTGTGCAGCCTGATGTTGCCTTGCTTGCACAATTCTGTTGATTGTCTGATTAGTTCTATGGCTTCCTCTGGTGTTTTGATGCTCTTCAACCCATCATCCACATAAAATCCTCTCGTTAAGAATTGCGATGCCTTTGGATATGTATCTAGGAACTTATGTGCCAAGAATTTCAAGCCATAGTTGGCACAACCTGGTGATGATGCTGCCCCAAACAAGTGTACTTTCATGCGGTATTCGGCTGGAGACTTTGAAACATCTCCATTCTCCCACCATAGGAAGCGTAGCCAATCCCGATCCTTTGGTTCAACATTGAATTGGTAGAACATTTTTTCAATGTCGCAGACTACAGCGATCCTCTCTTCCCTGAACCTGATGAGGACACCTATCAGCGGATTGTTGAGGTCCGGTCCCTTCAGGAGTTGCTCATTCAAGGACGTTCCTCTGTATTTGGCGCTGCAGTCGAACACAACTCGTATCTTGTTGGGCTTCTGGGGGTGATAGACCCCGTGATGTGGTATGTAGTTCACATCTGCCTGCTGCAAAGCTGGAGAGACTTGCTCTGCATAACCCCTGTCGATCATCTCTTTCATGAAGCTTGCATAGTGCTCACGGTAGAGATCATCCTTCAGGAGTTTCCTCTTTAAATGCTCAAGACGTATCTTGGCATATGCATAGTTGTTGGGAAGGCATGGCTCCCCCTTGAAGGGCAATGGCATAGTCAAATGTCCTTCAACGTTGACATGTATGCCTTTCTCCAAGCATTGCAAGAACTTGAGGTCATCTTGAGAATGACTGGTGCCGTCAACTTCCTTCTCGTTGAAGTCTTGCTCTAGGATGTATAGAGCATCCTTTGGTGTTGGTGAGGGCACTTCTTTTGCGACGACACGATGGCAATGGTGGACATCCTCCAGGTCGCTCGCAGTCGGGCCTCCAACTACGCTCCACCCCAAGTCGGTTTTGACGGCGAATGGGTCTTGTGGGCTTCCGTTCACTGTTTCTCGAGGAGCTAGAGCCTGAGGGCAGTTGTAGCCGATGAGCAACCCTACTTCGCAGTCTTGGATTGGAGGAAGAGCTTGGGCGACTTTCTGGAGATGCGGTACCTCTGCCACTGTGTGCTTCGATGGTATGTGTTGCCGATTACAGGGTATGAAATCTCTACTGTAGCATGTGTTGATGTTGACAGGAGTTGTGCTGTTCCAGCCGCGCAACTTGACATCGCTGTACTTCCTACACATTACGGAGGTGGTGGAAGTAAGTGTAGAGAGCTTCATCTTTACTTCATGAGATGGAACACTTAGTTTAGCAGCCAAATCATTGCTGATGTAAGAGCAGTCGCTCTGTGTGTCCAGTAGGGCGTATGCGAGAACTTCATCTTCCTTACTTCCTACGGACACCCACACTGGCAACACCATCGAGGTGCAATTCTTGGAGTCAGTGTGTGCCTTACAGGAAAAGGCCTCTTGCTCTTTTCCAACCTGAGTGTCTTCGCTAGCTGCGGTGAGCTTCGTAGTCGCGCTGACTCTGTCGCGGTGGAGTAGGGTATGGTGTTGTCCTTTACACACCTTACACTTTGCTGTGTTGGTACACTCCTTGGATGAGTGACCGCTCCGGAAACACCTGTAACACAACCTCTTATTGCCTATTATTTTCACTCTTTCTTCTACGGACTTGCTTTTGAAAGCCGGACACCCCCATATGCGGTGTTCCATGCTCTCACATAGGGTACATGGTTGTGGGCTACGTGACGAAGCTCCCTGCTCATTGGTCAGTTTCTGATATGATGAATTTTGTGGAGGTGCCTGCTCATGAGAAGATGTTGCAAGGGTTACACTTTGAGTGTGCCTTTGTTTATCTCGCCTTTGCTTGGGGCCATGGGAGGAAGTCTCCTCCTCATTGCCAGGTGTTGAGCAAAGGGGATGATTGAGAATAGCGGCCTCATTCTGCACAAATGCGACAAATTTACCAAACGAGGGAAATTCGTCACTTTCTAACTGAAACCTTGCGACTCGTCTCGTCCATCGTGAGGCACACCAGTCGGGAAGCTTTGCTTTGAGCCTTTTGTTCTCCTTGTAGTCGTTGAGAGAACTAAGGCCTTTGATGTGGGGCATGGCGTCCAAGCAGGTTCTCAAGAAATCAGCGTAGGACTCCAAACCCTTTGCGTCCTTATTACCGATCTTTGGCCAATTTTCCAGGCGCTTACCTAGTGCCTCTTGCACCATGAACGAGCGACCATAGCGTTTGTCCAGGGTAGACCATGCCTGCTCATATGCTTCTTCAGATGAGCCGTAGAAGCATCCTGCTATAGCTGACTTAGCTGGGCCTTCGACGTACTGCTTCAGATAGTACAACTTCCTTCTAGGCTGGACATTGCGATCTGCTATCATGTCCATGAAAGCAGTTTTGAAGTCTACGTACTCTAAGGGGTCTCCCTTGAATGTTGGCGGAGTCGGGACCGGAAGGTGAGCTGTCTGGATGCTGTTGGTAATGGCCTGGAGCATGGTTTTCTCAGCCGCGGAACTTACATTAGTGGTGTGCGAAGCCTCTTCTTCATGATACTCATGCACCTTTGGCTTGAAGATCTTGGCATTGGGGCGAAGAGGGGACTCGTATGGTGGAGCTGTCATGTGCTTGTTCTTAGTGGGCTCAACATGAGAAACATCACTCTGCTGGTCACTATCGCCACTCAGTACCTTAACCTTTGCTTCTAAGGCCTTAACATCCCTCTGCTTCTCCAAGTTTTCAAGCTTCAGGCGCTGTTTGTTGATTGCGTCATTCATTGCCAGTTCCTGCTTTTTGGCTGCTAGTTCTGCCTCTGCCTTTTGCTTCTCCAGCTCTAGCCCATCTGTTGTCCTAGACCACTTGCTGACCCTAGACACTGTGGATCCATAGACTGATCTCGCGTAGTCCTTGCTTAGGGGTTGACGAAGGAGGTACCTTTTGCCTTTCTCGCTCATGTCGTCCATGATGAGCAACTCTTGCAACACTCGCACCATGTCATCAGCCATGTTAGAAGCAGCATCCATCTTTCGCACTACTTCATGGGCAGGAGTCCCCATGGCCTTGACATCATTGAATGTGCCAAGAAGCTTGGTGACACATTCATCGATAGTGTTTTGATGCTTCAGATTTGCATCTTCTTCCAGCTCTCCCTTTGCTGTGGTGCGAGCTGCTTTGAGGGCTACCTTCAGTTTTTGGTACTTACTTTCGAATTTGTCCCTCCGTTTTGCGATTTCATCGTTCTTCAGTGCGTCCATCTTCAGTGTATTCCTCCTGTCACGGGACGACTTTCTATTGAGTTTCTGGATCGTTTCATGGACAGCCACAAACTCCTTGTCTTTTACGTCTATCTCTGCCTTGATCTCAGAGATCTTTGACGTATCAGTCTCTGCCTTGCACTGATCTCTCAATTGACGCAGTATAGTATCTAGGTTGTCAGCCTTCCGCTTCAAGTCCCCCACGTCTGGTGTTTCGTCGTCGGGCAAACTTGGTTCTGGTTTGGCATTTTCAATTTCCTGTACTTTCTCCTGGATAGAGGTTATCTCGGTCTCATTGTCCGCTATCTGTTGGCGCAATGTGTGATTTTCCTCCTCTCCTATGGTTTCAGTGAGTTTCCTGTTTTTCTCCTCGAGCATTTCTAGCCGTTCTCTCAGCTCACCTACCTCCTTGTCGGCCATCTTTAAGAACTGGGATAATGAACACGCCCTGGGTGGAATGCAATAATTGGGGGAAAATGGAGAAAATATCAATCGAATTTTACCTGTGCCTGTGTATTGAACACCTAGAATTCAGCAGCAGAATTGAATTTCGGGCTGTATACCTATAATAGATTACCTGAGACAAAACCCAACGTCAGAGATAACAATATGCAAACCTGAGCTGCATGTCTATGTAGACAAAGCAATAAAAAATAGAGCACCTTTATGAATGAATTAACACAAATACCTGTTGGTACACAGAATCCTTTTTCACATGACCAATAACCTTCCTAGGGGAGAAAAAACTCCAGAGAGATATATATAAGGTTACCAGTAAAGTGTACCAAAAATGTGATAATTATATTACCTTGACTTAATGAATTCAACCTAATTATCTTGACTTAGATGAACCACATTTGATTATCTTGACCAGATTTGATTATCTTGACCAGATGAATAATACCTAGTTACCTTGATTAGGTGAATCACACTTAATTTCCTTGACCAGGTCACACTACACAACGTATAACAACATATATACTTTCAGTCAAACATTCAAAATTACTATAAAAGTTGCCTGTTCTGCACATCTGACAATATGGCTATATGTAACCAGAGTTGTAAGGAGACAAGAAATATCAATGAATTATTATACTCATAAGCACATAGAAATTAACCAGATTTTATGACACTTGCACTGGGAAAGATCCTCAATGATGAACATGTAATTAAAGTCAATATTACTGGTGGTGTACTTGATGCTTGGAGTCCTTGTGACAGTTCTTGTAACAGTCCTTGGCTTGAGATATAGTTCTTGTAACTCACAACTGGCTAGCCACTATAGTATGGTGTAGACATGAGAAGAGTGTAGACTTGTTGCTGCAGTAGAAAACTCCCACCATTGCTGGAACCACTGCTGGACTACCATTAGACTAACTGCAATCGCTGGTCGAATGTACTTCCCCAGAGGAACCTGCTTCATAGCTTGAGGGAGATGCATGGACTATTGGGAACACATTACCACCCTATAGTACCACACCATCATCAGCAGCAATGGACGTTGCTGGAGCATCATCAATGCCTGGCTCGTGTTTCACTGTTACTGATTGCTTTCCAAATCTTTATTCAACGACTAGTGTCCATACAGTGGTGATTAGACCGACTGTGAAACTGCAAAGACATAGAATAACTTCACTAAGCAGTCCCACTCCTTATGTAAACAAACCAGCATGGTCACACATATCCTACACATACTTGGTTGATATCAACTTTAAACATACATCAAATCGATATTTCTCTACATGAACCAATACAGAGCATACATAATACATAATACAACAAGTTTCAGATGATATAATGAAATTACTAACCACGAATGCCATCTTTGGGGATGAAAAACAACTCAGTAAGGAGATTCAAATCCTTGCTTCACATGTGTTGTGTTGGCTTGGGTATACGGGCAGAATGCTCCCAGTACAGCAGTGAATATAATATAACATGAAAAAATAATCTACTCTACACAGAGTAGCTAAAATAGCTGTAAATGACTTAGAAAAATCAGCACCAATATTACATATTTTTACCTTGAAGTAATACAGCTACAAACCATAGAAAAACATTAGACCCTTTGGCCGTAGTTCCCCGTTTTCCCACAAGGGTGGGTGACGGAGCTCTGGCGTGAAGTCTCCCGCTCAGTTACCGCCGTTACACCCCAAATTTGGTTGCTGAAACGCGGTAATAGGCTGGACTGTATTGGTGGGTGGGCGGGTGGAGGAATAATATTTATATAATTATAGCCTAAATGTTGATATTTGCTTGCATCAGCAAAAAGGCACATATCTATTAAGATTGAGATGGGCTTAGATATTTCAGGTAATTCACATCTGGTGGCAAAATTATCCTATTTGCAGATGGGTCTGCATCAGCTACAATTCCTTATAGTATTTAAGTAACGATGTCCTGCGAGTATGGAATTGAGAGGATATCAGGACACAACACTCGAGGCCATTTAATTTGTATATACAATAGTAAACCCATCGGCAGGTGACAACCCTGAACTGATAGCAACCTACAAGCTATACCAATGATCTATATGCACATAATCTTCATTCACCGATAAGGGCAATTTCCTTATCTTATATACTATAGTATTATATAGTAATAATTATATAGCAATACTACCGGGCATATGTAGGGTCAGATAGCCCGGAAGTGAATTAGTGTAGGACAGTGCATTAGGAAGCTGCTATTATTGTCCTTGCAATGAATGCAGTGGTAGAAGTGCTGAAAACCATTTGAAAGTCAGTAGGTAGTATACGCAAGTCTTTCCAGGAATATTTGCAGTGAATTGTAAAGGAGAAATGTATATTCTTTTTTAACCTCTACGCTACTCATAACCATTCTGGTCGAGGAGGAGTTCCAGTGCAAATATTCCAATTTTATTCCATTAAATAGTCGTTACAGCGATATACATTGCTCAGAGATATATTAAGAGAAAATCAGACATATGAGAGAATTAATGCGTGCTAACAGATGTTGTATACGATTATTTTACATTTAGTTTGTATCGGATAATACTTTGCATGTGTAAATCATATATTCTCCATGTCAGGTTACTGGTATTGAAGAAAATTGTGTTAATTATCTTGACCCTGACCTCCGGCATAATCTTCTTTGCTTAAATATTGTGAAAGAAATATCTTATAATTTTAACAATTATCATAAGAAGGATACTGCGTTTTATCGGGGTTTCTTTTAGTTTGCATATGCCAATTCAATAAAGCCTTATCACAGACGGCATTTCTCCATACGGTACAATAATGGGTGTCCACCCTAGATCCCTGTATGTACATTATATACACAATTTCAGTCGTACACTGTCTTACAATTATCGATTCTTGGTTAAGGCCTAGCTTCAAGCACACCAAATGATCGCGAGTAATTATTAGATTTTAATATAGTTTAGGTCATTCCACGTGGCATTGATTATGACATTAAACTTTGACTTAATAAATTTCAATGGCGTATAGAGTAATTCAAAATGACGTTCTTTAGCGTACCGAGTTCCATTTTTGGACTAAAATATATCTTGACGATATTACTTTTTTCGTTGTTCATTGTAAATTGACAGCTGCGCGATATTCATGCTATGACAATTGATTACTCATCACTGTAACATTTTATATTATTCTGATCATAACGGCGGTTATATTTTTTCAGTAACATTTGAAAGCGTAAAACTAACTTGAATATCCCTTACAATGTTAGAGGTTACTTATTGCGATTCAATATTTGTTAATCGACTAAACGTAACGATTTTTTCAAAATGTCTTATACTGAATAGATCTAAAGTAGTTGAGTCATTTGGCCCTCTGCTTGGCCAGCCAATTTACCACTAAGAATACTCCCCCTTACCCCAGTGAGCAGACAGAGAAGGAGTGTGGTAAATAGATTTGTATTACGATTGAAATCACTTGATGACGTGGTAGGTGTACAATAGCAACAATAAAATCAATCAGTAGTAATTAATTACATGTGAGGTGTTTTGTTTAATTAATTTTATTCAGGTATGAGCTTACATACATCAATGGTAATAATTTAAATTTCATATAGCAGTTAATAATGCTGCTAATTAATAATCAGTGTGGCGCGTGGGCAGGTAGCAGTTATGGAATTAAATTTTGGGGTATGTATACTTATGACACAATAAGGTATAACATTACTATGATATTGGTATGAGGAAATACACAACTGAGCGATTCATTCCTAGGGTAACGAGTGTCTATACGTTTTGTTCTTGCAGAATGTAATAACCAGACAATTAATACACCACCTACTCAACTGTCTTCTAATTGTGTTCCTCGTATACGATGTCAGAATCACAGGTATGTATTGCATTTGCTAACTTATATAACGATTACTTATCAATGGATAATGAATTTCATGATGTGACAAACGAGTGGGATGGAGTAAATTATAAATGATGTATGCAGACATATTTTGGGCGAAAAGAAACCCTCAGAATTGATTAATTTATTCCGTATAGACGATTTTCAAGACTTACAATCGTTGGTGTCTTTTAAGGTTCACAATTTCTAAAACGACCTGTCGCCAGTCAGTTTCTTGCCAGCGGAAATACTCCAAGGGCAAAACGCATGCGCTCTTCTCACATAGCTGGGTCTAGTTCTTCCTTGGTGGAACTTGAAGGATGGCAGGAACTCATAAGAGGAAAGAGAGTACCAGTAAGTGTTATTTTTTTCTAAGTGTCCCCAGGGGTCTTTATATCCCGGGGGAAATAAACGATTTCCACGTCGAATAGTGAAAATTTAATAATTCCCAGAAAGGTTGCTCTCAATCGCAGATTAAAATTCCGAGTTCATCCTCAACCCTGTTATAACTTGTGTGCTGCAATAACCTTGTAAATTGCAGTTGAATTGATTTCCGAACAGATTAAATAATTCATACCAAATACACCAAATCATGTCTCATATAACATATCATATTTGAGGTAAAACAACATCAATAATGACAATAGTGGCAACATGAATATAGTGGAAATAGTTTGTAAGAATTGCGAACACACATTCAATGCAAATGATTAAAGTATCAGAATAATTGAGATAATTCAATCTAGGACTGTTTTCAATAGTATTATGATGATAAAACCATACAACTTCCCGAATTATCCTAAATCTACTTATCCACTCAACCTTGTATCCTGAAATGTGTGATAGATACATAACAGTTTGCTCTGCGGGACAATTTGGTGGAACTTTCAGATAGATTAGACCCACTTGAGTAGCAACGTAACAACGTAAGTGGAAGGACCACTATATAGGAACTATACCACTATAGGAAGATAGGGAAACTTAATCTTAGCGAGTATGTCTTGCTTGTGAGTACAGACTCTCTTCCTAGCCTTTAGTGGTTAAGTGAGTGCAATTACAATATCAATATAAAAACTCTCTGCACCAGTCTGCTAGAATTGCCTAAGCAATATACTACAAGTAGTCTACATCCGGTTTGTAAGGCCAGGTAGATTTTTCTCCCAGTCAAGAATCATTTCGGTCTGTCTGCGTCCCGTTGGATTATCATTAATCCCATGCCATATGGGACCGGAATTCAAGAATCCATTGTATAAGTTACATTAGAAGCGAATACTTCGGACTGGTCGCGTTCGACGTTGGCAGCATTGTAAATAATTGTGACTCACGATTAGGTTCATGGCCCAAAGTACCATTATTATGTTAGATGTAATTGTACAAACTCGCGCAGTCTGTGAAATGATTTGAAGACAAAAATTGTTATCATTATTTTATTCAGACATACATTACCCATATATATATATATATGCGTTACATATAATTATGTGGACACTCCACGTATTTCCACTTTGAAAAGCATAAATTACTTGAGATAGCTGACATGTGACTAGTGCACAGAATATGATGGGTGAGATTTATAAAGTATAATCTAACTTGTTTCAACAGTAATCTCACTTTTTTGATATCCTCATGTATATATGACTCTCATTGAGTTTAAACAATTTGTTTTATACTCTTTAAGGCCAATCCATATTACCAATTTTTCAGAAAATGGTTCTCATCCGTATGCAACAGTTGTTTTTAAATTGTTTTCAAACGGTTTCCTTTGCTTACATCTTGACGATGATACTGGAAGCAAACGCACGATGTACCGCGGGTTAAATATTTTTACATCGTTCATGTGTGCAGAATTGATCGGTTCAGGTTGATGCACTTGTCAATTGCAACTTGTCAAACCCCACCCCGGGGGTAAGGGGGAATGGTGGGGGGATGTCAGAAAAAATATGCACCCACCCACGCGGGTAATTCCCTTAGTTTAGTGCTGTATCAAAGACGGGATTTAAAAAATATGCATTATGGGGTCGGGGTTTTACAAAAATGTCTTGCCCGGGGGGGGGGGGGGGGGGGGGGTTACAACTGACAAGTGCATTAGTGGCATCTTTCCATGTCATAAATCTTGCCTTTCACTCGAAAAATGGGAGGTTTTGTCCAAGGCTTCAATAGATCGATAATGGTTTATGATAATTTGTGGCCGGTTGATAAGGTTATTATAGATTATAGATTATTACGCAATATTATATTAGCCAGTTAAATAACACTGATGCAAAACAAATATGTAGAGGCTAACAATTTACGTCAAGACTAATGCAAACAATCTTTGGTTTTTGACATGGGAAAGTGAGAAACACTGTGCAAAAGCATGTTTTGATTTGTCCCGTGAGACGCTTCCAATGTGTAGCCAACCGAACTGAAGTGCAGTATACGAAAATGGGTCCTTGGAACAGGTAACTTTGAAACCAACTTAGCCTGCAACACTGTTTTGCTTTTGTTTTTATTTTGTTTATGTCGCTTTGGGGCGGTTCGTGTTTCCTGCTGACGTTCATTTGTGGCAACGTGTCCTAAGAAACTGTGTTTTCCTCTGAATTTCAACCAGTTGCACCAAATTGCTTTTCTTGAGAAGCCACACCATTTCGCCTGATTCCAACAACTCTCTTTAAGGTTCTCGGTCAGAGAGAGAAATGCGTACACATAAATTGGCCTCAAAATAGAAAGGAAAATTAATCGGAGAATAATTTTCGTTCGGCTGGAACTTATTCTTAAATAGGGATAGGCTCTGTAAGTTTGGAAAGTATAGATGATTTTAAAATATCATCTGTTTCAGACTTGATTATTCATTTTGGGTTCCTATTTCATTGTTGAACATTTTTGGGGCATTACTTGTGTCAATTATTCCTCTGAAGATTTCTGTTAAAAACAGAGGACATTAATGGTAATCAAGCACCAAATTCTGCTGTACCGAATGGATTTCGATGTGTTTTGAGTTTTTTGTGAACATGAGAATATCAGTTGTCTGAAATTGTTTCGCAAATAAAATTTTCTAAAAAAAACAAAACACGTTAAGTGAATAATCTTTATCTTCTGTTATAGGCCTATCTTTCCTTCTTCGCGTGACGCATAAGCTAGAATTTCAATAACAACAAGGATTGTGTGATCACTGTAATTAGATGAGAAGGGATAATTATGATTCAGGACATGATACAAGGTACTCATCTGGGAGATATTGTCTCGCAGATCTACAAAATCACTGTCGGGCATATACTTCTGAAGCGAATTAGAAAGGGATACTATTAAATTCCCAACATATCATTAAGTAGTCTGTTTAAGATAGGAAAGTCGAAAAACAGTGTTAAAATTCATAATGGACTATGGTGAAAGTCAACAAAGGTTCTGTAGTCAGAATTAAGTCATATAATATATAGGCCCTATTATAAATTATATTGATCCACCATTCATTTTCAAAGCATGAACCAATATAACGATGACTCTTTGTCTATACAGAGCGGGGGTGGACTGAAGCAGGAAGATGGCAGACTGAGCAGACTTCTAGTCGCCTTAGACAGACTGGAGGCTGATGCCGAGCAACTCCGACACTACCTTCCCAGCGATCTCACACCACCTCGGCCTGGCGCCGAGAGGGGGCAGCACCGCGTAGCCTTCGACCAATCGCCGCCACAAATGTCCTTCACGGCAAGCAAGAAAGCAACAGACATTGGAGACTTCCTTGAGAGAGATGTCCCTCAATCACTTCACCCTGATAAAGCCTCAATCGCTGATACTAACGAGAAACTATCTGCTTTAGAGATGGTGGAAAAACTTACCGAGACACTTGAAATGTTGAATGATCGAGTGGATGATAACGATAAAGTTGAGGAATTCGGAAAAGATGAAGATGCTAAAAAGGCATTCCTTCCAGAGTACACCCAACCGGAGCTTCATCCAGAAGAAGACAAGGGGTTTTGGTGAAATTAAAATATTCTCGAAGAAAAGATGAATCTTTGCGCCATAAATCGAACTTGGATCTCCGTTCAATGTTCTACTTCTCCCACCCAAAAGAGTAACCTCTTACTTTTTAATCTATCAAACAAATCCTTAGGGGAACATTGTATTTAAATGTGATGTTCATTGCTGTGCGTTCGGGAAAGGTTTTATCAAGTTTTTAATATAATTTTGGCCAAACCTACAACCCGCTCGAGTTCCCAATAAGCATGTTGTACTGATGCACGTACTGAACGGGTTACACGAATACGTTCATAATGTCAGCAGTTGCGAGTACTTGAATGGATATCATTTGAATGAATATTATTTGAATAAAATAGTCTCATTGCAACATAAAGCTGCGTGGTCGCAAATGTGGCTTTCGGTTATACATGAGCATTTTACCGTGAAGCATAACTGATGTGATCTTGGCTCCAAGAATACCAGAATTTGTTTTCTGAAAGCCGCTCGGAAAGGAAAATGTGTTATTTTTTAATACATATATGAACGTTTCCAACATTTCTTACTAATCTCTTACGCTAAGACTGCTTACGTTGATAGAAAATTATTTACTTATATTTAGCACTGAAATGGTATCATGTCTGAAACAAATTCCCTGGCATGAACTATGCTAAAGAAAGCAGAAACTACATCAACGGTCGATATAGGTTGAGTAAATGGTTCTAAATGACCTGGGCTACTTTCTGACTTCTGAATGTCAATAATGTCCGACTCGGCTATATGCTTCGCACGATTTTTCTTATGTCATTACGTTTTGTCTTCCGTTAGAGAATATGAATATTGCAGATATCTCCTATTTCAAGTCTTTTGCGTCGGCCGATACTCACCTTGCCTACACTTAAAAGTGAGAGGTTCGCCCCAAAGCCATGGATAATGTTTAGAAAGTCTTCAGTAATAATCCTTCTATTGCCCATCCTTGATATTGGCTTGCGCATATTATTATCTTCTTGCATGCCATTATCGGTCCAAATGCCTAGGTGTGCTTCACAGAATCCCGTATTGTCTCGTACATGTTTCGCCCCATGGATACAGCAATCCTTATTCGTGTGATTTTTAAATGTTGACTCTAATATGGATCACTGAGGGAAAACGTGTTCTACTCCAATGAATTCTATTGAAACTATTATTTTGTCGAAATGATATGAAATGGCCGAAGGGAATGGTCCAGGATCTACTTAAGATGAACACATACATGGACGATAAAAACTGTCAAACAATTTTGAAAACTATATCTGATGAAACCTTCGTCGTTGGTACTTCAATAAAAGTGTTTAACACTTTAAAGCAGTGTCTTGTTTTATTCAATGGCGATGTAACTTGAAGAAACTCTAGGTTTGGCAGGACATATTAAAACACAATAAAGAGACATTCCACACCTCAGTACACATGTTTCAGTATATTTATTCGTTTCTAGCTCAGCTAAAAATTACATCGGTATAAAAAGTTGCATTTATATGCAGTACAAAATGAGTTGGATATAAAATATATGTAACTCTCTCGAAGCACTTTCTTGGTTTAGATTGTTTGCACGCATTCGACCCTAGAAAGGGCCATGTAGAACTAAATGCACTTTGTTGTATAAAAAGAGCAGAGCATACAAAATGGAATGTACAAAGATTTGCATATCAAATTGAACGTCCCTTCAAGGGATGGTGATATAAATGCACTTTCTCATGAGCAAATCCTGATTGTTCTCAGGTAGAAAATATTATAAGGCTGCCAATAGCTGATATGTTATATCCAATCGTCATACAGGATTTCATTAAATCCAAAATGATGTAGAGGGATTTTCTTTTGCAAATCATGTGTCAGCAGCTTAGGACTGATGTAATATATCCTCACTTATTGGGGTGTGCGGATACATTGATGATACATACAGATATTACACAAGTTTACATCTCAATACGATATGAACACAATGGTTATCATTACACATAACCTACAATATGGTCCCCGGTCACAATTGCTATATAATGGCAATATATTGCCAGGCCAATCTCACTTATATAAAAGTATATTTACATAATACACTTCTCCTCCCTCCCTTCTTATATCTTATAAATATGATCCTCGGTTTATACATATGCAAAAAATATATACAAAAGTTCTTCTCAATGAAAAATTATTTTCTCTGAATAATATCATTAAAATATGCGATTTGGTCAAGCACTGGCTTCATCTTTTACAACTACCATGGTTTTGCTGCCAGTACAACCATTTTCTTTGTGTTTCTTAAGCACGGGTGAATGTCTGAAAGTCATTCCACAGTCCGTACATGAGTAAGGATTAACCTTCGTATGGGTACGCATGTGGATGACGACGTGGCAGGATTGCCTGAATCCCTGGCCACAAACTGAACACTTGAATGGCTTTGCCCCGCTGTGGGTGCGAAGATGAATTTTTAGGTAGTAGGCTTGAGCAAATGTTTTGCCACACTGATCACAGGAGTAAGGTCTGTCCCCGGAGTGAATTCTCATGTGATCCTTGAGCTTGGAAGCCATAACGAACGTGGCACCACAAACGGTGCATTTGTTAGGTTTATCCCCCATATGAATGCGCTTGTGGATCTTGAGCTGGGAGGACTGGGCGAAGGCCTTTTCACACAGGTCACAGTGGAAGGGTTTCTCTCCAGTGTGACTTCGTAAATGGAGCTCGAGGAAGAAGCGGCGAGTGAAGGCTGAGTCGCACTCATTGCATTTAAATGGTTTGTTGGCATTGTGAATTTTATTGTGTTCTTTTACCTCCAGGGCACCTTTGAACACCAAGCCACAGGAACCACATATATGTGGATTCTGCCAGCGATGGCTTTTAATGTGGTTCTTCAACAGGCCAATATTACCGAATGAATTGCCGCAAGTTCTACAAGTTAAATCTTCTTCGGTCAAAGTTTGGACAGGGTTCTTTCTCGGACGGCCACGTGGGTTTGTGGTGCGACCCACATTTTTCTTCTTCTCATTTTCTTCCGGTTTAACCTTAGCAGCGGAGGCATCCTGAGATGGAACGATTTCTACCAAGGCCTTGGTAGTCGTCGTCTCACTTCCCTTTGCTGCAGGTTTTATTTTCTGGGCTTTCTTTTTCGGTTCAACTGTGGCAGTTATCTCAATATCTTTGTTTTCATCCTCATTCCCTTTAGGTTTCAAAGCCTTCTTTTTCTTGGATGGAGGTTCGGATTCTGTCTCATCAGTTCCTGTTTCTATTTTTATCCATTTAATTTTCTGTTGGGTCTTTCTCTTTCTCTTTGGCACTGGGTTGTTCTCATCTGCAGCGGAGCTCTCAGAGATACCACTAGTAAGACTTACCCTGTCAATTTCCACAATTTTGTCAGCGGATTTTGCCGTTTCATCAGCAGAGTTCACTGATTGGGACTTGGCCTTCTTCTTAACTATTTTACTCTCATTCCCCTTAGCCTCTTCAGTAGCTTGAGGAGGGACATCCACTTCGGCTTGGGTTTTGGTTGCAGCTTTTCTTCTTTTTCTGGGTACATCTGAGTCCGTGCTTGCTTGGCTAACTACATCACTCTCAGGGGTAGTTTCCCGGACATTGTTTGAGGAAGAAGTCTTCTTCCTTTCTTTCTTTTCGTTTGCTTTCTTTTCACATTTCGTCGAGTCTGTGCTAATTGTACTCGCTGTATCAGTATCATCTGCTTTGGCCTTTATTCTTTTGGATGTCTTTGTTGGGACTGTTTTTTTCCCTGTATTCTTAATCTTGCCTCCCTTTGTTTTTTCAATCGTTACTTCATTTTGATGCTCAGCGTCTGGAACAATGATTTTTGGAGATTGGACCTCATTAGTTATATCTTCTGCTACTTCCTGCTGAGGGTTTTCCGCTGGAACCTCTGAAACTGATGGTATAGCTGCTGCGACTGCTTTCTTGGGAGACTTTTTAGCAGCGTTCATAAGCCAGGATATCAGTTTAGCTTGTTTAGCCTGGGCTGTCTCCTTTTGTTTCTGTTCAGCTTCGGGACACACGTGATCTTTCAAAGCATCTTTGTCCGCAAGTTGTTTGTGACATGCTTTACATTTGGGGTGTGTTCGGTTATGCACTCCTAGAGCCCTCATTGTGATAAAAGCTGTTTTACACAAGTGACACTCAAACTGTTCCTCTCTAATGGGGTTTTGGAGGGATTTCTTTGTGACTGATGTTGCTGCTTTGGGCTTCAAAGGTTTATCGGCCGGATATGCTGGAAGGGACTGCTGGGTTGTGGTATTCAAGACAGTGACTTCTTTTAGGGGAGTAGATGCAGTGCTATTCTGATTTACTTTTTCTTGTTTCTTCTTTAGCTGAATAGATTTCCTCTGTTCTTGTTCAGCCTTTTTTATCCTGGCTTGTTGCTCTTTCACTGCTTTAACATGAACCATAGTATGTTTTCCAAGTTCGGTAAGATTGTCAAAAGGCTTGTTACAAATCTCACAAACAAATTCTGTCTGGCTATCCTCAGAATTTATTGGCTGAACGAGCGCTTTTGTGACTGTAGTTTCAACAGGTGGGGGTGAATTTTCAGAGACTTCTGGGGGACTCGGCGGTGCAGGTGATTCTTTTGTAACAGACTGAATTTCACTTGTTTCAAAGGGAATCTCAGGCAGTTCAACTGGTGCCTCTACCTCTTCAAGAGACGCCTTTTTCGGGGAGTTATTTTCCTCACACCATTCGAGTGGTATCTCTCCCTCTTCGAGAGACCCATTTTTGGGTGTGTTAGTTTCCTCAGGCTCAAGTGGTATTTCTCCTGGCTCGAGAATTCCATTGACTTGTGGCTTTTTTTGAGGTGAACCGGAATCTGTTGATTCCTCGCTAACTACCACAGGATTTGCTTTAGTGGAAAGATCAAGTGCCGTCACTGGTACATACTCTCTGCGCTCTCGTGTCGTTGATAGATCCAAGGCCTCGTCATAGAATGGCTCATAGGAGATCCGCTGCTGGGAGAGGTCAAGTGCTACATCATCAATTGCGCCATCCTCGATACTGTCTCCCGATGGAAGGCAACAGGATTCCACCTTCACCATACTGCCTATTACTCGCATTGGACAATCAGCGGGATCAACCAGCATGTCGGTATTTTCATAGCACTGCAAATTAAAAGAGATTATATTAAATCGTACGCTCACCTAAATCCCTCCTAATAGCTGCAAAATAAATGTGCCATTTAATCCTATTGAAACTATGAAAAGATCGTGTTCAATTTGACGTTATACATGTATGCGAAATAGTCACAGTGACTATCCAAATGCTGTAAGATGCTACTCGATTCGACAACTACCATTTGTCTAAGTAAAACTAAATTGCATATCTGCAACGTATTGTCGTGCAAATACATCATTACAAGAATGATCCGAGTCTTTTCCCCAACAGAATACCAAGTAGTATAAGAATTGATCCTTTGTATCTGGCATCTCGCGGAGCTAACTCAATGCGTGTATATATACGAAGCCCCTAGTTCTGGAAGTAGTAGTATATAAAAATGGGGAATCTGCTCGGGAGTGACTCAGTAAAAACTTGCCGTTCATTCCCATGATTCACCATTTGGGTCTTTTTCAAATATGAACTTGTCAGGCATTTTAGTGTGACCTTATCAGTTTAACTGATGAATTACTTTTAATTTTGTTTACCTGATCGTTAGTTTCGATCGGCTCTTCTTTTATTTCTTCTTGCTGCAGCATTTCATCTCCACCCAATCTGTTTGCATTTAGGTCAGATTTCTGTCAATAATAAGATCGATATTTTTAGCTTTTTTCGCCAAAGGTTATCAAATATGTTAGTGGAATGGGTGTTAGTTTTATTCTTAAGAATTGGTAATGGTTAATGTCCTGAGTGTCATTAGTGGTACTTTTGAAGACAATGTCGGAGAACCACTGAAGAAAAAAAAGACTACATTTCCAACATTAAATCCGCAGCGCCCTTGAAGCTAAGCCAAATTATTATCTCATCTGAATAGAATCATCTGATGAGATTCCTTGTAAAAACTGAATTAATCCTCTCAAGTAAATATCAGGGGAATCTCAGACGGAAAAGTCCATAAATTATTAAGTAAACGGTAATGGCTCAGAAATCCGGTGACCTAGAAGAGAGATGCATGACTAACTCTGAGGAAATTCCCACGTGTCCATTGACCGGATTTAGTGTAGCGGGAGAGAGCCCCTTGCGTGAGAAATCAATGGTCAGTTAAAAGAACGGTCACGCCTATACAATATAGTAACTTCCTAAAGATCTTTATCCTCTTAAAGTCACTGTCATTTCAATAAATGCTGGTGTTCTTTCTCTGGTAGCTGAGCCGAAGGCCCTGGAGATTGGGTTGGAGATGGAGGAGAAAGGAGACAAAGACCGTGGAGCAGATTGGCGCACACAAAGAGGTTCTGAGATGTGAGTCATAGCTGGAGACGGGCACCCACCATGCCTCCCTCCTCCTCCACCTCCACCTCCCAAGCCTCCTCCCAACCGATCCCTCCCCGACCACCAACAACAACCGCCACCATCCTACTACTGCCATGCACGCTGCCCCAATCCAAGTGGACTCTTTCCCAATACTACTTACCTTTTGACAAGCTGTAGTTATTGTCGTTTCAGTCTCCGCTATGTTCCTTTCAGCCCTAGGCTGCTCCTCCTGCACCACCCTCCTGCGTCCCATGATGGCTAGGTAATCCTCCTCGGTGTACCTGGAGGGAGAGAGAAATAAAGACATGAGTATGGAAGCTCTCTATAGCAGGTGAGGCAAGGCAGGGCCAGGCAGCCGCGTGTGACGGTAGCCCGCGCGGACAACCCCCGCCACTACCGACAATTGGCATCGCTCCACCCCCACGCACCCCGCTCCATCCCCCTTCTGTTTACAATCCCCAGCATCTGTCAGCTTTCTGCGCTGACGAGGTGACCAAAACAACACGCTGACGCTAATGAGTACTTACATGTTGTCCGATATCTGTTGTCTTATAAGTTTCATAACTCTCCGAAACTCTGATATGAGGGTTGTAATGGGTAAACAGACCCAGCCTCTCTCCTTGTTTTTGTCTCCCCCCGATGCTAATGTTGTAGTTGCTTGCACGCGCCCCTGACAAAGACTGTTGTGCTTGCCTGTCGACTGGGCGCATTCGTATGCATTCATTGCATTACACATACACTCCCCCACCACAGGGCCATGCCGAGTCCCTATACTTTGTCCCTGGCCCCACCGTGAAAGGAGGCAGAGAGGGAGAAAGGCACAGGGGGCCTCGGGTAGAGATTGCCAGGTGGGTGCATGCAGACTGCCTTATGGATGACTACGACTGAAACCTTAGTGAGTAAAGGGAGAGAGAGAAGGGGGTGACGAATCATGAATGTAAAGAGGAGGTCATGAGGCTGACTAGCTGATCAATAGAGTCTCAACACAAAGGGGGTCAGACTACGTCAGTCGTACCCACGTGTTCTATAAGATCCATCGCACTAGCTTGGTCCTTCCCGACTCCAAAAATAACTACCAGAGAAGCTTGGCAGTCAGTGTTTAAACAAAGACCTGTCTGGATAGAAGACCCATGAGAGACAGAGATAGAATTTATACGTTAGGATAAATATTCTGTCAATGATTGGCTAATTTGATGTATTTATCTACGACGATTTGTCATTATTTAAAACAGAAATCATTCGGATAAAATCCGAAATGCAATACGCATATCATAAATTTTGCTTTGTGTCTGCAGTGATTAAATAAGTGGTAAAAAGCACATGCACTCCCTCATCTCTTATGTAATATTCGTCGCGCCTTATTAAATCAGAGCTATTGCCCAGAATGACAGCCCATGAAGAATGTTCAATAAAGTATCCTCAATCCAATATTCTCAATCCATCATCCAGAAATTGGATAGAAATACCTGTATCGAATGTTCAATGTGGAGATGATGAAGGCCATTGGTGATAAATCAAATATACCCTCACGTCTTCCGACATGATCGATCATTATAAGAAAACCATTAGTATTGAATTTTACTGGAGGCCGACTGTTATTTAAAAAGTAAAGAAAATTAAGAGGCACTCCGATTCCACTGCATTAAGAATAAGGGGTACATTTCCCAGGATGTCTGTAGTTGACAGAAGAGTGCATACTACTTGTTGCCATTGAGCAATCGATTGCCTAGTAGTTGTACAAGTTAGTATTTCTGAATGCTTAGACGCTTGGGTTCTGCAGTGGATACTCTCACTGTTCCTTTGTGCACTCACGATTTAATGCGGTCTTGATGGCTGGTGCTGAGGCCGAGGGGTGTAGAACAGGACAAGGCCCAGTCATAGCTAGGCGTTCACTGCTAAGCCGTAGTCCCCCATGCCCTCTCTCCCTCTCCCTCCTCATTCCCCCTCATGCACGCACGCTGAACGCCCTGCCTGCACATCTGTCGCGCACCGTCTGCTACCCCTAGCAAGCCTACCAATGGGTGCATGCACAGAATCCTGTTAAATTGCCCGTGTCTGCAAACAACTATACGTCCCTTGGTGGATATGTATTTGTGGTGGTTGGATGGCTAAATAGGTATACATTGGGGTATAAGAATTTGGTTGAGAGACATATAGATTATATCTTACAAATGGAGTAATTTACGAGTTGGTATGCCCAATCTGTTCCAATGTGCATGCGTGTGGCTGTTGCCTTCCAACAGCAGCATCGCCTATAGGGAAAGGTCATCAGAATCTAGGTTGTGATATCCAGGGGTTCGAGGTGTGCATATCGGCTGCATTGGTGGCGGGGGAGGAGAATGGATTGGGAGAGGAGCGGGTACAGGGAGAGAGAGAGCAGTGTGTGCGGTGGTGGCGGGCGTTGAGGGGGGGGGGGGGTGTCGGTGCCCAAAATCAAACAAATATGATCATAAACGTTCCTTTCACAAATGGAGTGAAAACCATGATGGGGATACTCTATGCATTTCAGGCCGTGCCTTATTCAGAAATGCCGGCACTTGATGTTTATTTCAAGGCAGGGAAGAAGGATCGGCCAATCCATCCCCCCTCTATAGATCCTGGCTAAAGCAGGGAGGCTGGCGATGACGCACTCTACAATGCATCAGTGGTGGTTACTTGGTAATTCGAGGCCCGGGGCGTGATGCATGTGAACTTGCATCCCCCCTGATTGAAACGACTCTGAGTGATACACAATTAGTTTTTCTTGAAAAGGTTTTTAACTTATTTTTCAGCTGCCTCGTCATCCTTTACCCTCGATGCTCATGCCCAGTAAAGGTTTGCTTACAAGGTGCCTATACACAATGTGTAAAAGAAATCCCCAGTGGAGTTGAGGATGAAGATGAGTGTTATCCAGGGTTTCCCTATTAAATAGAGTACGTGATACATAAGCAGAATGAATGGATTGCATTGATATTCCCCTGTATATGGATGCATCTCGTGACAATTTTGGTAATTGGGAAGCGCCATTATGGTATGGAGTATACATTACTGGTGTTTTTATCTAGATTAAATATCTCTGATTCATGGGATTTATGACACGGGGATTGTCCTAATTATTGAGCCAATAGTTCCAACACTTAATGACTCTTGAGCAGGGGGAAGTTAGCGAGTCAATGCCAAGCATGCGGGGAAGTTTCATTGCCTTCGCCAGACTGAGGACTTGCCTCATTAAATTTTAGTGGCAGTTTTTCTTTATGATTGGCGTCAATAGCGCCCCAAATCGTCACCAATAATCAGGGTAATGAACAGCTGTTCTGTCTGATGGTGCGGAGTGTGCGTTCTACCCCATGGCTAACATGAAATCCACAGCAGAAATAGTCATATCTGAAATACTATTTATTTAAACGCATATAGGTCAATGAATCACTGATTGGTTGTTCTATTTCAGCTCAGGCAATTTTCCTCAGGTGCAAACCACATTTGTATCCATGAATATTTATTTATAATAACACTTACATGCACGGTTTAAACCCAGTGTCCTTAATACTACATGTGCAATACCTCACACGCCAATCAATGAAATATGTCAAAGAATTTACGGGATCTTTCATACATATAGACATTTATAATTATGGATGAAAACTAATCACATCATTGAAATATTTCATCATATATAATATAATATGTAGGGCTTGATAGGGTTCTTTTTGTAAATCAGTCGATTGACAAAAAGCTGCAGCTGTTTGTGAGGCACAAGTATTCGAAGTTGTATCTCTATGTCAACTGACATGTAGTTATCTTATATGCCAGGCTTGCATATCACCAAATATTGATTAAACTGTCCCCATGGTATACAGCTCTGATTCATGATGTTTCAAGAAGAGTTTAGAGTATAGTATATACTAGTATCTGGGATGTCACCCGCCCTGAGGGTCCAGATTAAGTTGATGTGTGGCGATAAGATAGTACGTTTATTAGAATATTTGAAATTATTGATCGAGCAACATGACATCCGCATATCACAAAAATTTTATCAAGGATATCAATCCTTTATTATTATATGGCTTGTAAAATATGTTAATTGGTAAATAATGAACATATATCGTCTATGCCATGCGCAACTCCAAAACGAATGGAAAATTAATATAATCATTGTAATTCGTTTTAAAATCAGAGTCCATGGGATTTATTGGCGCCGATTAATGTTAGCCATTGATATACTACAAGATTCGTGGATAGCATGATCAATCCGGGCCGTCTTACTTGTCAAATAAAATGATTTTATCAATACAAACTGCACAGATAGTGAATCAAGGTTTGACAGTGGATGCCGATAGCTTTTCAGAGGTGACCGAGTCTTTCGAGAGGTCCTCATGTTTGGCATTACCTTCTTAAACATTATAATATCTACAGTCGAAGTTTCGACAATATAGAACCACATTTATCCAGTTTTAATCAGACATCCCATTTATATCTAGAACTAAACATCCATATCGCGATGTAGTAAAGGTAGGGGGAGTGGAGTAAATCATCAGTCAGAGGCTTGATCAGAAATGACCTAATTTGAACGTGGAGCTAGTACAGCATGGATCACGCGTGACCCTGATGTCACGGCGATGTAATAGCTACAGGCGATCCAGAGTTCCTGGCATTAACCTATAAATAACTTGTGCTGTCATTTATTTCGGGTTTTTCCTGTCACTGCATAGCGCTATATATAGATTACCTCGATATTTGCTATAGATGTGTGCAGGACGATCAAAATATCCTATGGATGGATTGGCTACTTCTAATAGTAGGCCTAAGTAAAGTACTATTAATGTTGTTGCCTTTGCCTTTCTGGGGTAAAGCAGTGGCTGTACTATTATGATATCAACCTAGCCAGTTATTGTGGTGTGATATTTTATGTGTAATTATTGTAATGTTGTTGTTTTTTTAAATTAAATTTGGTAGTTGTCATTATGGTAAGGTTTGTACACACATATAACCAAAGGCTGGGTTCGATGAAAAATAAACCCCTCTGGTTTTGTAAAGTGAACAGTGACTCGGTCGATGGCTCGTAAATTAACACCACTTGGGACTAAATATAGGCTCTGCACTGGTGTCGAGTGACTTTCTTGACTCAGGTTTAACTAATAATAGAATCAAAGCCATCCATGGCATTGTTATTATGTCAACCCCGGGAGAAAATTTTGGTTGGTTATTTTGGTAGTGTATTCGACTATGTCAGGGCAAGCAAGAATATGTCGTTTGTTTACTAAAGTCTATAGGAAACACAATGGAAAGTATAAAGATATTGCAAACTCAATTCTAAATGCACTTTGATGAGTGACAGCTTTAGAAAAGATGCATGGGGTGTCTACCAATCGCTGACGCACAACTTCAATTCAGAAATTGAAAACGCAGCTTGTACATTATGGTTGGCCCGCTGGGGGCATTTGTTATGCAAGACAAAAGCGTGGAGGACATTCAATAACCCGTATTTAGAAGAGGCGCGAATGATGTGTATTGGGAAAGGAGTATGATGGGGGTAGTTCTAAAGGAGGAAAGGTGGACTATAGTGAGAACTATAGGCAGGGGTAATTATTACCATATGACATCGGTTGACACTAATTAAAACTGACAAAACGAATACACCTTACCCCGAAAACAATTAGTAGGGGCCCGGTTCTTCGGGAATGTTTGTACAGGAATTATCGCCATCATCACCTTTCATCGCTTTCCCCTTGACGAGCTACTTTATTAATTGTTCTGCACCATCATTAGTGAGTGGAAGGCAATTCACATGTCTATAACACTGTGTAGCCTTCGTAATACAAGGTATTGTTACAGAATTATACACTAGTCCCGGTTTGTGGACAGAGCAATCGGAGATAATGAATGGTCTATGTTATATTTCAGTAGTAAGCACCTGAATGAATAACATATCGATAATTATTAGATTTGTTCCTCATCACGCTGGTCCGCAGCATCCCTAACTATTTCCCAAATCCTCCCCATCCCGTTTGTAGTATTTTATTAACTTTATTGTGTCTAAATAACAACACAGGGATCCGACATACTAATGGGGGGGGGGGGGGGTCAAGCTATCCTGAAACACTCTTTCTTCAGAAAAATATAATTGGAAAGATAACATGGTTTCTGGAAAAATTCTCTCGGTGGACCATTGTGGAAGTTCGACCGTGTCCCAGATTCAAAGTTCCAGAGTCTGAGGTGTTTATATATCCTAGGGTAAACGCAGACGCAACTTATGAAGGTATAGTGTTGATGTGTTGATTATAATGATCTCGCACTGACGTGCTCGCTCATTATTTCCAACAATCAACACTTTCTCTCAAGAACCATGGGTTAACCACAACATATATCATGAGCCACGGCATAGAATTTGTCAAAGGAACAGTCATAACCTTTCGCCCAGAGATGTGCCTAACTATACATGTACATCTAATCTAGATTATAGAGCCATGCATCTGCAGTTTCACCTGCTACTGATAAAGAACGTCCAAACGACGCATCAGATAACAAGTGCATCTTGTGTGATCAGGCAATAATATTTGCGTGTAAAACGTCCTAGTACTCAGTGTGCATTATATCATGCAAGTTATTCGGTGTGTTCTCTAGTTTGAGTTCCTCTTATCTAGCAAAACAGATCATTATATTCTTTTTAAAGCCTATCTATATTGCCGAAATACATTGTGCTGGGGTTTTTTTTGGTATCGAAAAAAGTGCAGTTGAGTGCAATCATATAAAAGCGTTGCGAATGGTGGGATATAAAAGAGCGTATTCGCACTATCCAAATTTACATCGTTCATATGTTCAATACAATTGAGAAGTTAGACTTGTTTGTGAAATAATATTCTACTATTTTGGGCAACTGAAAAAAGCCAAATTCTATAGTGTGAAGCAATTAAGGTCTATCTTATACCCATAGGTAGGTGGGAGTATAGTTTCAGTTATTTTATGCCAACACTTAAACGAACCATACTCGATTGTGCATCCACCGAAATAACAGATATATTTTATATGCGTAAGAAGTTTTATGCCATGGCCACCTCACATGCATGCGTCCCATAATCGCTGATGAATATCTGCATATTATATATGATACCAGTAGACCAAACCACGCGAGGAAAACTTTCTGCAGTGGTACATCAAAAACTACGAATATCTTCTTCCCTCACCTCTAAATGATGGTAAACCGGGCATACATACAGTTGCTTGAAACAACACCAATCGCAAGTAATCCTTTTGGTATGTTTACTACACACAGAGAAGAGTGTGGCGGTGGTGGTAGTAGTACTTTTCATAAGCAGTCCTACAGGCGTTTTTAAATATCCTGATGTGTCCTCTCTCTCTCCTACATATATCAGTGAACACGAGAGTGACCTAGATCACATCGGGGCCTGGCACACCTTGACAAGGTGCAAGGAATGTGTGAGATAGATGTATGCTAGCTATCCCTCACATTAAACGTCTGTTGGCTGATTTAAATACTATACATATATAAGTATGTAATACACATTGATTATGATTACCGAATTAACCAATATACGTGGACAAGAGAGATGTTTGTGAAATGGATTTCTCTCTGTTTTAAAGAATGTTACTGGTAAAATGAGATATTTCATCTCGGCCTTTTATTGCGAAAACATGCCACCGGGCCTTCCTGTACTTGTTTGTGTAGCACAATTTCCTGGGTGGGACACCGCTTTTGGCAAGTTATGGTATAGCAATTCAGTAAAGTGTATTATCAAATCTCTGTAGGTGTATCTCAGAGAAAAGCTATTGTTCTGCGCTTGGTAGGTGAGGCTTTAATCCACCTGACAAACATTAGGGGGCTAGCACAGAGGGTTAAAACTACATTGTCCACCCATGCACATTGTTACCTTCATCCCTACACTCCCGCCAAATCGCAACCAACGCGTATTACATTCTTTATCAGGCTGCAACGAGACCAAGCTTCCTGCTATTTATAAGCACCCTCAGCAATTATAATTAAGGCCCTCATCGTTCAAACAATCAGAGAGCTTTTCCTACTATGAAACTGCATTAACAGCAATAGCGATGGTGATGATGAGCCAATAGCTCTCCATATAAACAGACTTTAATGAGACAATGGGAATATGGTGAACGGGAGTCGTAGGGAAGCAAGTGACACTGAATGCAGAAACAGCAACCACACGACACTCATAAAGTCATTCCTCTTCAACAATCCTACGTTTATGTGGACTCTTGACCCTAAGGCATCCTCATGCGACTCATACATGTGTACATAGCTATGCGCTGTAGGCAGTATTATCCGGTGTTAAGTTAAATGATTAAAACATGCCACTCACTTTTATGTGTTGTGATGTCTCTCATCTGGCTTCTGTATCTGAGGTCCAAGACAGTATTAAGCAGGCAGGCTATAAGCGGAGGGCGCAGGGAGGGTGAACCAGTTGTCCTAAGCCCGCCCGTTTGGAGCCTAGCCGACCGTGACCACCTTTGTTGTTGTCACACCTGGCCTCTTAGTAAAAGCACCTGGCAAACAGTGGCGACACCGCGTAGCGGGACCGTCAACTACACGCCAGTGTACCAGTGATCCTACTCGACAGTATGTATGGGTACCGTATTCGGTGAGCTATACCAATTTCTTAAGATTTTACCCATCATCACATTTTTTTTGTATGAGCAGTGGCTTATTAAATTTCTATTATAAATAATTCTTGATAATCGCCGTACTTCATTGGGTGTATCTACCCTATCACAGTTTCCATATTGCGTGTTCATTCTTTTCTTCCTTTTTTATCTTTGTAAGATGTTTATATGATGATTTCAACGTTTTTTTACGGACGGGTAAAGAATGTTTCTAATATTCTCGTTTTATCTCGCTCTTAACCCCATTTCTATGTTGTATGCACCATTTTTATCCATGATGCAAGGCCTTCGAATTTCAGCCGGCTAGATTGGAGAACAGTACCCTCCTCGACGTCTAAAACCAAATGGATGATATAATTCCCCCCTTTATTACACCCCTGTGCTCTAGTTGCCTATACTTTCAGCATTGTATGCCACACTTGGTCAAGGTGGTGCATAACATGTAAATTATGCCACCCTTGGTGCATACAACAAGTATGTCCGCCAAAAACTGAAATCACTTGTTTTATTTTTATTTATTTATATTTTTTATTCATTAATGGGGTGTAATAAATATGGAACAAAGCTTGGGTGAAGTCTGTACACTTGATAGTGACCTCCGGAGCGTGGAAGATCTCGGGTTAACGCCCTCTAACTTCCCACACTCCCTCGGTCACTACCAAGTGTACATACTTCCCCCTTGCTATGTTCCATCTATATATAAGACATGACCATTTAGGGTGGTTTAATGGGATTTTACATTTTAGACCATGGAAGTATTTAACAAGTATTATATAAGATTATACAAATTACCATTTCTTTGTTAGTCACTGAAGGTACTGTATGAAGGGTGTGTGTGTGAGGGGGGGGGGGGGGGGGGGGTCAGAGAGAGTTACAATAAGGAACTGCAAAACATCCGACATTTTCAAGCTCATTTAAACGATTTCAACAGAATTCCCGCACCTTAATTATGGTGATTTTCCAGACCCTAAAATCAAAATGGCCATTTTCCAGGCCTTGAATTTATCTTCCCTAACTCAAGACTTTTCCAGCGTCTCCAGGCTCCCGTAGTACAGCATCTCAATACAAAGTGACCCTTCGTCACATAGGGGTGCCCCCCCCCTTTAAAGGGTGGCAGACTCACACCACCAGCACACTACTGGAGCTAAGGTCTTCACCATTAAGCTGCCTTGACTTGGACATCATATGATGCCCACAGGGGGAATCTCCCCCTGACACCAAAGAAAATATACCCAGTCATGGTAAAATAACCCCCCCCCCCCCCGGTCCAGTGTTAAACTTTGTTTTAACCAACGTGGCCACCCTCGCGCCTGATGAGACCTTTTGGTCGAAACCACACCCAATATCTCTTTATTTACAAGGTAATATTTTAAATCCTATATAATATTGAGAAAACCCATGAAATTTTATTTTTTCATTTGGGGAAATACCAAACTAATTCCTGGTATAAAAACTCCTGACTCTACTCATCAGGAGGACATCATGGCAACACTGTGATGTCACAATTGGGATATCCACACAAACCCTGGCAACGACAATCGTTGTCAGGGGAGTTCAGGTGGAACATTCTTACTGGGATCCTCAGATCTCAGTTGTGGTAGCGCAAGAAGGCATACAACACGTACGTCGATTCAGCATCTCAATACAAAGGAAGAATCCTCATTCCTTGAATAGTAATGGAAATCTTGACCCCATTGAGAAAGTATCCTTAATTCGACACGAGATTACTCAAATTAACAAGTACTAAGTTAACTAATTATCAAGTTATGCACCGATTTGATCAACTGTTAACATATTTAACTTTGTAATCAGTGTCAACTTAATTCATATACTTGGCGTTTCCACTGGGAACGATTTTCTCTGCCACAATCATTTGTGCCTGATGTCAACTTATTGTTATTGCACTTTAGGCATGTTTAGACTGAAAATGCAAAATATTTACCTACAAAGTTTACATTTTAACTTATATCCGAACATTTCAAAGTACAAATATTGCACAAAAAACATAACACTGTTCCCTCAGGGCACAGTACCATATGAGATTATATCGCAATTATATGCAATTCCAACCCCCCTCCCCCCACTTCTGCCGACCTCTCCCCCCACTCCTGCCGACCTCTCCCCCCACTCCCGCCGACCTCCCCCACCCCACCCACTCCAGCTGAACCCCCTACCCCCACTCCCGCCGATCCCCAGTCGATCTGTTGGCGGGAGACTATGGTTGTGTGAGGGGTGCATATGGGTCAGATTTTCAGAAAATGTACTTCACCAATCTTAAAATCTTCACCACTTAAAAATGTACCACATGAAAGAGGAGAACGCCTTCTGATTGGTCTGAAAATATTAGGACGCTCCGACCATATTTATTGCCGTGCAAACGTGGAAGAAGTAAACATCCTTTTCTAACAAAGAGCGCGAAATGTCGCGCAAAGCGTATGGGCGCCCACTCCCTTGTTTGGGGGTCAGCTTTCTCACGCCTGTGGTAATGCTACTGGTACTTCTATACAGTGGCCGTCGTGGGTTTGTTTGTCTGAGGTTGCACCGCGTGGAGTCCCGGGAGACAGTGGGCGGAGCATAGCCCCGCTCGTGGAGAGGTTAGTACATTTACTTACAGTGGAGAGTGTGTGTGGATGTAAACAAACCCCACTTGATGGCTTGCTCCACCTGTCACTCACGCTCACGCTGACCAATCAGCTAAGAGCCCATCAGCTCCCTTGGCTATAGAAAAGCTGTCAATCAGTAGCTATCAGTGTAACAATAACGACGGAGTGTGAAATATAGGACCTGATCGAAAGGATTAGATAAGGCATGCTTAAACACCTCACAGACAGCTAAAGAATATTATCAGATGTGATCCACTATCAGTGATTGGCGTATTTCATAGTAATACACTTGTTTCTCTGCTATAAATAGCAGAGAAACAAAAACTAAAACATGTTTAGTAAACATCATGCAGCGAACGTAACATTTTTTTTTTCATTGTAAAATATAACTTTCTAGGCACAACTTGAGTCAGGGTTGGGTACAAAAATAACGAAGTATCGAATAGAAATTATCATAATACTTTATTTGTATATATTGACATTCTACATACATATATATAATTGCGATGGATTCATTTACACCCGATTTGGTAAAACCTGATCATATCACATGTACAGCGGATACACAACGGGTAAATCAAATCCGTCTAATAATTCAATTATCAATCAATGGAGATCTACTTCGCTGACCCCATCCCCACAATTGATCCACATTTATTTTAAATATATCAATGTGACAGAGAGGGAAACAATCAAGTTTCATCCTGTAGCAAGAATAGATTACATGATTCCAAAGAATGATTTTCAAATACGAAAATTAATGGTTCTAATATCGTTTTTTCGCCCGATTTGTTCACGTGTTGTAAACAGAGGTATTTTTTCTTATTCACCGCGGAACTTTGGACGCCGTTTTTCCTTGAACGCCATCAAACCCTCTATCCTGTCCTTGGTGGGTATAACCTGTAGTAAATATATCAAAGTTAACATTTGCAGAGATTGGAAAGAAGGGGTTAATACGACACAACTTGTTTTCCGACTGAATTTAATTACCGCCCCATTGTAGCAAAGACGATAGTATTGATTATGTTCTGGAAAATTTGAACAAACATTTCTTTAAGTATGGTGAAGTATACAAGGGTGTGCAAATTCCGATCTTATAAATCTTTTACTTTTGACTCCGGTGCCTTCTTACTTGGTGATTCACATGGGAGGCGCAAACAATTCACTTCGAATGGAAGAATTTCAGACACGACAGGCAACTTCCAGAAAGTGATGTGTTAAACATTATAAGCATTTCGTTAACCATATAATATATAATATATGCATATATGTATATTCTTACCTGAGCATAACATGCCTGCTCAATGGCAAGACCCGAGTTTAGATCAACCTGAAAGATACATTATATTAGGAAAGGTATATCTTGTTCGATTTGTAAGTTTCATTTCTTTACATAACAGAACTGTAATAGGTAGGCTAATTTGAAGGAAATATCTAATGATGGGATTGAAAGAAATGTCAAATGAAGGCAAACTTGCAACACTGAGAATAGATAATCATATTGAGGTCGTGGTACTTGTACAATTTTAGAATGACTGAGAACTGAACATATCCATACCTCAATGCCTCTGCTAATAGCTTGTTTTGCCATTCTAACGGCCACGGGACCCTTGAAACGAGACAAAAGAAATGGGTTGAAATCCGTAGGTCTGATTTCCAAAAGCAATCAAGGACAATAATATGGTTTCCACAGTCACGTGTTTTTTATACATCAACTCTCTACTTTTTAGTATTTATAATACCTATGGTATTTTTTTAAAATTTCGGTTACAGGTACAAAGGTACATGTTATAATTATAAGAGAATATATATTATGCTTTGGACCAGGTATCAGTAAGTGGAAGATACCGCAAAAGATAGGTTAGTGTTGACGAAAAGAATCGACCAGACTTAGATCATCGTTTACATACATTGGGAATAATTTGTTCAGCTATTTGTATGGCTCTGTGGTAGGCGGCATCTCCCGCTTCATTCTGAGGTACAGCATCGTTAACTATGCCCAGCTGGTGGGCTTCCTCTCCGTCTATGGCACGAGACGTGAAGACGAGCTCCTTTGCTACTGCTGGCCCTGTCAGTCGTGCGAGACGCTGGGTACCTCCTTCATGAAAAGAAAGAAAACAAGAATTACAAGCATAAGCTTGTGTAAACGCAGGTTTTTAATTATTCGAATTATATAGAATTGTAATTATAAGTAAAAATTAAGTATATTTTTTATTATAAGTATAAATATAGGTCGATTACATAATAATAATTATAAGTATAATTATAATTAAAAATATGAATATATCAGACCAAGGGTGGAATGAAGGATGGAGTGAAGGGTGGATTGAAGGATGGACATTGTGTGCACACAAGTACATTGTGTGCACACAAGTACAGTGTGTGTACTTCAAGTACCCACCGTGTACCCTTCAAGTACCCATTCAAGTACCCTTCAAGTACCCATCAAGTACCCTTCAAGTACCATTCAAGTACCCTTCAAGTACCCACCAAGTACCCTTCAAGTACCATTCAAGTACCCACCAAGTACCATTCAAGTACCCTTTAAGTGCCCTTCAAGTACCCTTCAAGTGCCCACCAAGTACCATTCAAGTACCCTTCAAGTACCCACCAAGTACCCTTTAAGTGCCCTTCAAGTACCATTCAAGTACCATTCAAGTACCATTCAAGTACCCACCAAGTACCCTTCAAGTACCCTTCAAGTACCCACCAAGTACGGTACCGTACACTCCAAGTACGGTACACTCCAAGTACGGTAGGCCTACACTCCAAGTACGGTACACTCCAAGTACGGTACACTCCAAGTACGGTACACTCCTAGTACACTCTACACTGACAAGTACAGTGTGCACACTGTATGCACACACAAGTACAGTATAGACACAAGTACAGTATAGACAGAAGGGGAGAGAGAGGAGAGGGGGGGGGGGGGGGAGAGAGAAGGGGAGAGAGAAGGAGGGAGAGAAGGGGGGGAGGGAAGGATGGAGTGAAGGATGGATGGAGTGATGGATGGATGGAGTGATGGATGGATTGAAGGATGGATTGAAGGATGAATTGAAGGATGGACTGAAGGATGGACTGAAGGATGGACTGATGGACCGAATTGATTTTTTTTTTTAAATTTTTCTTTTTTAATTTTTTTAATTTTTTTTTTCTGTTTATAAATGAACATTTCTGCGAATTTGGAGAAGTTTATTTTCACATGTCTTCAAGTACACTACATGTATACGCATACATACGTATGCATCCTTCAGTGCTCCCTGCCTCGCTCCGCAGACAGCTGAGTGGGCTGAAACCCCCATTATCGCCCACTCAGCTGGGCCAACGAAAACACCTTTAAAAGTTATTTAATGAATTATTTAAAGTAACTAAAGAGATAGGAAGCTTAATATGACTCTTATTAAAGATCCCAAATGAACGATTCTGTTTATAAATGAACATTTCTGTGAATTTGGATAAGTTTACTTTCACTAGACTGATCGGTAAAGAGTGTGCTGTGTGTGTACGTGCACACTGCACTAGGTTTGTGTAGGCAATTTTCAACTAAGACGGACGGCCGAGCGGGTAAAGGCGTTGGTAGGACTGAAGGGTAGACTGAAGGGTCCCGGGTTCAAACCGCGGTAGAGGACGGGAGGGATTTCTTTAGGCAAACATCATAACATGAGAGAGAGAGAGAGGACGAGCGCAGTAGGGGTCCTATCATTGGGAGCGGGGAGAGAGAGAGGGAGAGAGAGAGAGAGAGAGAGAGAGAGAGAAAGAGAGCGGGAAAAATATTTAGTTTCCAGGGCTGAGAAACCATTTAAAAAAAAAAAAAAATCCAAGGCAATTTGCCCATAGGAACGCAGTAGGGGTCCAATCACGCAATTACGCAAAGAGGAGCAAGAGATAGAGAGAGAGGAGGAGGAGAGAGGAGGACACCACTTGTCAACCCCTAGACCTTTTAGTACATAGTCTATAGAAGGACTATAGAAGGCCTATAGAAGGATTATAGGAGGAGGAGAAAGAGAGTGTTTGACGACGAAGTAGGGGTCCTATCACGCAATCGTACGCAAAAATACCAATTCAGCTGCAAAACGCAGCACCAAACCCTACCTATGCCTACCGAATCCAGAACTAAGCCTACGATAAGCTTACATAGGGATCTACATAGGGATCTCACATGGGGGATCTGTGAGTAGTATATGTCATTTTAGGATTGCAGCGTAAAGTGACGGCTCCCGGCGGACCTGTATATTGACTCGTCCCGTCAGCCGCAATTGCGCAGCAGTCGGATTTCCCTTAGGAACTTGTGGCAATGCTGACCAGAGCGCACGGTCACTGAAACGGTCACGGGCGAACCCATTCCCTTAAACGCAGGTTGCGAACCTGCGTTTAAAAATCAGAAAACCATTGCCTCTAACGACCTGCTCTTCCAAAACGTTGGATAGTTGTTAATAAAACATTGTATTAAAACTCCCCGCGAGAATTGGCGTTATGGGTGGTCATTTGCTTCAATACTTAGAACAACTGAGTCATCTATATTTTTTTATGGTGGATATTTATTGGAATAAATATATGTATAATTATATCGATAGCTCGATACCTGAATGAGACACTATTGTTTAACCGTTGCTAGGCTATATTTTTCGCCACACAGAACAAGACTAGCCGGGTCGGTGAATAAACCAAGGAATTGTTCAGCTTTTTATAGATTTCGCAGTTTTGTCAGAGAAAAGCATCCACAACACAGTAGTTTATCACAAGAACTGCCAAGAACTCCTATGCGTTGGTTAAACCAATGGGTTGTCATTGTGGTGATAAAAGAAGATATGTACCAAGTGAAGCGCATGCAAGAACGAAAATATTAGGAAAAAGAATGGAAAGGAAATATAGAACAATACTCTCGATTACTTACCGGCACCTGGTATGATAGCAAGCTTGGTTTCGACCAAACCTAATTTAGCAGTGGCACCTGAAAGCAAAATGTGATGCATCATACGTTAGCCGATAATTTACAAACGATAAGATAATTTACAAGGAAAACTTCAGCTTTTTCACAGGCCAATGTAATAAGAAAGTAAACAGTGTTACCATCTAATAGCTATATAATTTAGTATCAATAGAAAAATACAATTCTCTACCCCAGCGCAGCCAGCTTTAGTGGTTGTTTTAACGATAAAAGTCGCAACCTGTCTGGTGCATTCAACTATATACATGTGGTGTGTGACAGAAAAATGAGTCATACGTCGCAAAAAAAAAGGATTTTGAGATACCATTATTTGAAAAGACGAAATCACACGGATTCCAACGATGTTATCCGTTAGCATATCAAATAAGTACTTTTATAGCTTGGTATTTCCTTTAAAAAAATGTGACTTATATTTCTTGATGGACAATCACTAGTGCAGTAGTCAAATAAACTTCTTTATGATGACCTTAGAAACGCAGAGACATATTAGATATACAGTCTCGAAATTTGGTTCATGAACTGATATGACTAAAAGCACTAGACACGCCTAAGGTCAAAATAAGCCTACGAAGAGATCGTGTGGAAAAATACATATTTGAAAGATATCCTTTTTTGCGAATTTAGAGTCTTTTTTTTGGAACACATCACATATCTTTGATTACTGGATAACTTTAGCATCATGAATAGTATTGAGCAAGACCAAGATATAGTTCTCACTGGCTACTCTGAGGTCACAAGCTAGGGCCATCTCCAGTCCTCCGCCCAGGGCAGCTCCGTCCAGCGCAGCAATGGTGGGCATAGGTAGGTTGTCCATGTCTGTCACCAGCTGGCGCAATGAGGCAACAAATGGTCCCACCTCCGCAAGGGCCATCTTGGCTCTTTCCTTTAGATCAGCACCTGGAGGATCGTGTCTAGTTCAATGGTTGGGTTTGTTTACATATTATACAAATATTGCTTCGCACTATATATCCTTCATTTGACACATGGTTAGTTGCTACATGAAGATATCTTTAAAGAATTGATTATTAACCCATAATCATTACTGGGTAATTTCCGAATATATATATATCTTTTGTTATTTGAAGTTTAATACATATGCATGAAGAAGCATGCACCATTAAGTCAAGGAATCAAATATTGTGAAATGTGGTAAGAGGGAGTTTTATATGTTTGTACATGAATACTAGTTCACAGTCATACATACCGGCACAGAATATCCCTGGCACCTCACTACGGATCACTACGACTCGGACTGCATTGTCGAATTTGACTGTTGTCAATGCATCTGCAAGCTTCATTACAAGAGTAAACATACCGTATATACAAAAGTATTAATTTAACAGAAATAGCTAAATGATACTGGAAACACACATTAGGCATAATGAAGTTCTTCATCATTATTTATTCGCAAGAAGATATTTATTGGCGGGAAGAGCATGAACATAAAAAAATGTACTATATATATACATCTCTCTAATATATTTTCTATAACAGTTATATCGATTTTGAATAGCACTGGTACCGTACGTATACAAAGAATACAGCTATGCACAAATGTCAATAGCGGTAGTAGATCTTTGCAAAGTAAAAACGGTCTATCGCAAACTCTGTATTGTAGGAGTATAAAAATTCACTGACAAGTTGTAAGAAATACCTACGTGCTTCACCAAGTTTCTGCTCATAGCATTTTTCGCCTGTGGCCTTATTAGAGAAAATACGGCAATACCTGCAAAACGTTATACATTTCAAGTAACATTCAAATTCATTACATTAATAGGCCCTACATTTATTGAATATGGGCATCTTTTTGTCTACATACATGAGTCACAGAGTGAGGACATTTTCAGGTCACATGCACTGAACGACAATTCTGCCTCTTGGAGTCTGGGCAATGTGGACTCTGGCCCAAGTAGATCGACCTATGACCTCTGTACTACGGTACTTACTAGCCTACTACTGTAAAAAAATATTGGTACGGTACCGTAGCTAAAGCCTAATAAGCATTCCACATTTTGTTTGTGTATTCTATCATGTTGAGGGGGGGGGGAGTGGGACGGAGGGAGTGTGTGTAGGGAGGGGGAGGGGAGGGGAGGAAGGGGGAATTTTTTTTTCATGTTTTCATTTTACACTTGGGTTGTGTATTCTATTGCTACCCTCATTACTCTACCCTATACTATATAGTAGCCTTCCCAACGACCCTCTTGTGTATTGGTAGTAGTCTGTTGACTCAATATACACTGTCTTGTTAATAGAATACACATTCAAGTTTTTAATAGCCTACAGAGAAAAAAAGGTAAAACCTGTCAACGCAATGATACTCTTATTCTTTTACCTCTACACATAGTAACAAAATTTATATAGTAAATAGCAATACTGTAATACTAGGGCCCACTAACTACAACGGTGTAGATAGACTAATGAGGAAGTCCCCGACCCCCCCGACCCCCCCCCCCCCCAACAATCACCCTGTCCAACTATAGAAGAGGTAGAATACACAACCCAAGTGTTTTTCGTGTAAAATGCGGTTTATACTCTAGTCTAGTGCAACCCCAATTTATTAATAGGGGCCTACCGGTACCGCAATTGCGCAAATAAAATGACCCACAAGGGCCACAGGACGGTATAAGATTAAAAAGACTAGTAAAGAGCGTTATCTTAATCTCTGGGTGGATCTGTGAGTGTAGATCGAGGTATATATTATCATACATCCTTATCACTACCTACCGGCCGACACCTCGAACATAGGCTGGAAGGCTAAAGTCTATGCCTATGCCTATGGGAGGTGCTTCAATTATCGTTCAGCCTTCAGGCCTTCCTTTAAAATTAATTGTATTTACCTTCCTGTTCGCCATCAAGATAACGTAGTTTGAACTCATCATCATCAATAAGAGTGCTTGCCTTCCTGGACCAAAGTGTAGTGCTAGGGATTAAATGTTTCCCTCTGACCCCAAGAAACGATCGCAAGGCCCTTGATACATGCACCGCCATGTTTGTTGATAGGTTCCAATGAGTAATGTCGGCCAGTGATAACAGGTGGCGTAGTGGCATGGGGAGGTGGGCGGTGGCAGCATAGAGCGTGTACATAGGCCTACATAATAAGCGCTCTGGTGGCAGCATATGGCGTAGATGTACCGAAAAATAGCTACACGGTCCTGTCAATTTTACATTTAATATAGCACTCATGTTTTGCGTGAACGAATAGGTTTACCATGTCCAAGTGGTTTAGATATTGTGTAGACATTTTGTGTAACAAAGATATTTAGTGTAGACATTTTATGTAACAACAAAGTTATTCAGTGTAGACGTTCTGAAACATGGCTCCTATTTGTAAAGCTGCCTCTACACCACTCCCGATTGTGCATTGCCGACAGTTGGCGATACCTGCCGATACTTTTATCGGCCAACTGTCGGGGTTGGTGTAGAGGCTTTCCCGACGGCTTCCCGACATCGCAAGTGTCGCCATTATCGGGAGTGGTGTAGAGACAGCTTAAGACATATTTAGGTACAAATAAAGAAAATATTGAATTGAACTGAAAATTTTATGGTCGTGCAATTATCAACACCGCCAACAGTGACAATTATATTTGGGGAATATTAAATTAAAATTCAACTGAACACGTAGCTTGGTTTATTTTTATTTTATTGCCAATTAGGATACCGTACATTTACAATAATATACAATTAATTAATTCACTAATACAGACTGGACTTAGTTCAGACAAGTCACAATAGGCCTACCATTAATAGTAGTGAGTACCCCAGTCTCTGGTTAGAGCCACAATCATGGGTAAAAAAAGTGAAATGGAATCACTTTTTAACAAATATTTCATCTCAATTAAAAACGTTTTCATGAACATTATTGAAGGAGTAGTTATTAAGTTATTTGAAATCCGCACTAAAATCGTAATCTTCTCCTTCGTCACCTAGACCCGCAAAAGCGCCGGTCAACGCATTGCCTAAATCGTCACCAAGTTTCTCTGAAAATATAATGGAAAATATAGTTCATCATAAACTAGCGACAAGACTTTTTAATGCAATAGGCAAATTTATACGAAATTGCAAGACCAATTACAGATATTTTTTTCTTCAGAACAAGTCTATAGTGGTGGTTGTAAGGTATATGAATCAATAAATATCTTAAGGGATATAATAAAATTATGGCAACACATTAGACAATTTCTGAATGCATCATTGAATAACTACCTACCATTCAGAAGGCATACACTTACCAGCTCTTTTTCTTTCTTTTTTCATTTTCTTGAAGGCTACTTTCCTAGCTTTGTTTAGCATGTTACTATTCAATAGCGTTTCTTCCTGTAGAATTTTCTTTTTCTTTTTATCCGAAGGAGAGTTCTTTCCCTTCTTTTTCGCTAGATTTACGGTGGCCTCAGATAGCTGAAATTTATTAAAAGATCATCAACTGAAGATAGAGAAAGTCACTCAAGAATCATATAAAGTAGGCATAGGCATGCTAATACTCAGATAGCTGACATTAATTTTGAGAAATGCTATTGTATTGTAATATTTTTATTCCAGCAGTAAACATATACATTCGTGCAATTTTCAGAAAAGGATGTTTAAATTAATTGAGATAGAAATAATACCCTCTGATACTTAAAGCAGATCTTCCAGGCCACCCAATTCCAACAAGTTTGAGTATCGTTATGTATTATCAGTTGGGTCTCTCTTTTTTTTTTTTTTTTTTTTTTCTTCTCTAGGCTGGAGTGATATTACTATTATTACTAATATCATACATTGTAAACCATACTAATAAATCCTTCCGCAATATGTGGAGGATTTTTAACAATAATTATTAGCATTCTCTATGCAAACTACAATTTTACACTCCACAAATCCGTTACTTTAAACAATCTTATATTTGATAATTTGACAATTTAACTTTATACGTATTTGTACAATAATAAATCAAAACTGTACCTAACAACCCGTTATTCTATACATAGAATTTTCCCCATGCATGCAGTAGCTTTATATTTTTACTATGAATATGTATATATGGTCGTCGATCAATAGGCGGAAGTACCCCGACAATCTTCATTCCAAATATAACGATATTTACATTTTAATTTCAAGAACGGAATCATCAACTCTACAAACCTCTTCCTTTTTCTTAGCAGCTTCTTTCTCTTCGTCTTCCATCGCTTCATCCTCGCCGTTCTCTTCATCATCTCCCTCTGACTCTTCCTCCATTTCTGCAGCTTCTTCTGACTCTTCCTGACAAGAGATAGGTCCAGAAGACTCGATGACCATATCGTTTGCTGTCGCCGACTTCAATTCTACAAACAAAAACAATACCATATATTTGTTGAGCACGGTAGACACAACAAGCGATATCCATACGCAAGTAGTTCATAAGTGACCTGCAGTATGGGAAAATGGTTTGGGAGTCGCATTGTAAAAATTTTGGGCGAAATAGGGACAAAAGAAATGTAGGCTTCTAATTATTAAATCATCAATATTAATTAGTTACAAATACAAAATTAATTAGTTGCAATTTAAATTATAATTAATAGTTACCTTTGAGATCATTCTCTTCCTCCTGAAGCAAGGCCTCCACATTGAATGCTTTGCCCATGGATGTGACTATTTCAGCACTGAGATGGGTTGGCATGGTGTGCTGTTCGGGCGGATGAGTATAATATGTGATTTTCCCGCTGGAATAACAAAATACTCTTAAGATTGTAGGAAAATGGGAATCAGACAAGCTCCATGCCACACCGTTGTACTTTTTTAAATATTTATCATAACAAATGCAATGAACGTGGATGCTTAAAAACACTTTACATTTTCAAAAGAACCCACTAAATGTCGACAAGTAAGACATAATTATAATACCAGAAATACTAGTCAGGACAAATGCACTCTTCGGGCATTAGCTGTCGAGGCCGAAGAACCTTTTCGGTAAGAAATAAATTTAATTCATTTTCTCAATCTATCGGGCAACGGGGCTAAGAAATGTCTCAATATTCTCGGCTCAATATTCTGAATCTACTTACTGGTTCCAATCCATCAACACTTGTTTTCCGGCCTTAGTTGTGTCAGGAACTCCTCCCTTTTTTAACCGACCGAAGCGTTTTGCTAATAGTGCAAGAAATTCGTGAACATCCCGGAAGTTAGGGAGGTTGTAATGCATCATAACCTGCAAAAAGAACACAATTTCGTTACGTTTATGATCTTGGTTTATATATTGGGACTTGACTTAAGATCGAAGTTCAAACAATTAAGTCTATTCTTACGCAAGGAGACTTACAATGATAAATGACTTACGTGTTCCTTGTTACATCGCCGAAGAATCGCCGCCACAGGTTTGACGGGATCGTCAATAGTCTCTACCTGAAGGTCAATGATATTAACATGTTGATAGTGGATACTCAAGAGTTATCCTATAGTTGTTTAAACCCGATTCAATATCTAGAAAATGGATAGCTTGTCACTAATGTCTATCTATTCTAGATTGGACAGCATATAATTTTAATATATGTGTAGTAATAGATGAGGATTATTCATTAACCGAAAACTTTGATCCTTGTTGGGTCTATTTAGCAAGTTGATGTACAAAGTGTGACTAGCATTCGGACATCTCTGTCCTACTTCATAATATTTGTATATCGGTTCCTCACCTTAACACAGTTCTTGAGGATAGTGGCAGCATCAGAGTCCCCTACGGCCATGACAATACCTGGACTATCTAACAACTTGACGTGTTTATCCAACTGTACTTCTTGCATTTGTCTAGAGAAAAGATAAAAAGTTCAGAAGAGGAGAAATAGTATGTAATACAAGTCATGGTAAGAGCCATATGGACAATTGGATAAGGCGTTAACAGAGTACATCATGGATAATAAAATTAGCATCAGCTGATTAGCATTCATTAGAAATAACAGCATGTAGTTTTAATCAATTTGTACTTTTTTTTTTACGAATTCTATTCAGGCTGTTAGTGATGGCATAGGCCATAGCAAGTTTTCACGGCTCGGGTAGGTCCCGGTCTTCCTCCGTCCTGAATTTTCACGTTACAATTTCAGCATTCTTGTTTGGTGTGGAATAATTAGCATTTGGTAACTAGTTCAGTTAAAAATGTGGTGATATTAATGAGATCAGATGGGTAGGTAATGAGGGTGAAAGTTGGTCAGGTATTTGACATTTGTCATGGGCGAAGTGGTTACTTACTTTGTAACGCCAGGTGTGGAACCAACATTGCACGCTTTAGACCTTTTTAAACTGTTTATAATACTACTTTTGCCAGTATTAGGAAAACCTGAAAGGAAAACGTGAGAAAATGAGAATCACAAATCTAAGAGTAAATACAGAATTTGACCAAGAGTGTAAGAGTGAAGCCATTTGCAAATGATTGGCAAAAACTTTGCGACATCCATCATTGATTGATTAGCTTTTCTTAGCGTAATGAGCCGTTTGACGGGGGCCTCATCACAAGTAATAGTTTCATGCTGAGTAGGGACTGCATATTGAGAAAAAATGCCAGTCGGCAAGCTTACCTACGATACCAACAGTAATAGAAGTTCTAATGTCCTGGTTGCGGCAGTAATTACCAAGTAATTTCATTAACGTATCTGCACCCAGACACCGGCTGGATTTACGCAGTTCATCACTAGCTTGCTCTAATGGAACTCGACTTTGTGACTGTTGGGATAGAATAGAAGGTTTTGGATCACAAAGATGGAGTAAACAAAATATTGTGGACAGTATGTGGATATCCGATAAGGTTGGATTCATGTCAGACTAAACCTAACAAAACGAGTAACTACACTGTAACACAGTAATTAGAACATGACCAACATATTAGAGATCTAGTGAACTTAGTCGCGTGTTCGGGCCGAGATTCTTTGTAGCTACAACTAGTGACAATAGCGAAAATATAGATTTAAACTCTAATTACCAAATTTTCTTTCTGTGTTTGAGTAGATGCCTTAAAAGCTACAGCGGGGAATTCATTCCTCAAGTACTTCAACCAACTCTCCACATTTTCCTTTGGAACCAAATCTGGAAGCAAATAATGGGGACATGTTCGAATAAGACACTATAATTAGCCATTGATTGATTATCTTTGTTAACGAACCTTTATTAGTTGAAAAATGCGAAATAAGTTGGTTATCGAGATGAAACCTTTGTTTCCTGTCTTAACTATTAATCTCTCCCTGAGGATACATTCAACACAATGAAAACAAAATCCAGTGATCACATGATTAATAGAATACATACGCAAAAGTTATTTACCTATTTTATTCAGCATAAGAACCAGTTTCTTATCAGCCCCAGAGCTGAGAACAGCTTCCTCCACTTGTGGACATCGACTGCCCATGGGATCACGGGCATCGAGAACTTCAATGATGACATCGGCGGCATCTATGACCCGCTTGAACTCTTTGTAGTACTGTTTAAGGGACTGCTCTACCTGTCTACCTCCGGTGAATTCACGACTCTTTTCGGCAACAAAGGCATTCTAAAGAAAAAGATGTATTGACGTCCATAAAAAAGAACCAAGCTGGGAGGAAGGTATTATATTGAGTTATGTATACTATGAGTAATGTTGATTATAAGAGTTGATTTACAGTGTTATTATCATGCACCATTGGATAACCTAGTTGGAAATTTCTATTTTTAAACCACATCCGAGACCCGGACAGAGAGAACTAATCTCCATCCGACAACACACATCTTACCTTCCGATCGAAGTCTTCGGTCCTCTTCTCGGCATCTTGAACTAAGGACCCAAGATTGCGCTTTTTATCAAGCTGTTTCTTCCTTTCTAGTTTCCATTGTTCTTTTTTCTTCTGTCTATCTTCTTCCATCTAAAAACACAAACATTCAAGGTGAAAAGGAGTAAACCATTAACCATCAGACTTTCAATTGGCAGGAAATATAACAAAATCGTTCTATGATCTAATCGACCAGGTGGGTTTTGTTTCATCAAGACCGGAAGGATAGTTAGGTCCTACTATGTTTCTAGACATTTCAACTTAACAATAGCAACTACTATTCATGAAAATTAAAAGCAAAGTTTTCCTTTTTATGTCCGAATTATAGGGTTAAAGTAGCTTACCTTTTTCTTGGCTTCTTCTGCCTCCCTCAGCACCTGCGCCTTCAACGGGAAACTATTTGGCACTCCAGGGTCTTTTGGGGTTCCTAAAGAATTCATAATTTATGCGATAAGAACACACCAAAATAGTTCAGGAAAATGACAGTGTGACATGATTTATGTGAAATTAATATTGACAGTCACCAGGACAGACATGGTGAAACCGGCCGGACCGTGGTCCTTGACAGGTGAAAGACATGTCGGACCGCTGAAACTGAGTTTCACTGATCCGTCCAGTGAAAAAGGTCTATGAAACGTTGGAGAAACCTTTGGAGGACCGGTGAAAGTTCTAAAATTGTTGCCATGTCTGCAGGATATTCTTTCCCCGGTAGTGCTTGAGGGGATGGGGGGGGGGGGGGGGTGCTAATTGTTATTTCAATGATTTACAATCAGAGTACTTTAATAGAGAGCAAAGGACATGAACATTTAGTCGAAACAAGTGGTATATTGAAATGAAATTTATTATATTGAATTTAGGTCACTCCGTCAGGTCTTATTAAATTCTCCTAGGCCTAAAAAAAACATTATAAGTAAATCTGGGTATAGTTGATATTGTGATACAACAATTTGGTCATGTTCGAACGTAGCCCTAGGAACTCTCTCCGCTCAAGTTTGTTTTTGTTGGTTGCTATAGATAGTCTTTTCTCTAATAGAATCGAAGCCCCCACTGAATATTTGCAGGCTGCACCATTTTCGATCTAAATACTTGAGTCTCTACTTAATTCCATCATAAATAAACCAGCAAAACGATTTGTGTGGTACTTGTAAATGTATTTCATCACATTCTACACTGATTTTCACCGCACGGTAAGCCAGGTAGGCCTGATCAAATGGCGGCAATTCCGTAGCTCCACCTGTAAGCTCCTAAAACACTAACTTACTTTTGGCGAGAAAATACTACTTTTCTTCTTCTCATCATTGCCCTGTTTAATTTCAAAGCAAAATAAACTTAAATTTTTATAGATTTGCAAAATATCCGCATTATTTTAAACGATTTATGGTACTTCCAGTACCCACAACACCTTGCAAAATAGCTGCGGGAATCCCTGCCACCTTTGCTAGAATGATGATTTTGGAAAACGTTCTTATTTAGAGAAAAATTGGCCATCAGGTATTAATCTTTGCTCTGCACATTTGTCAACATATATACTTTCGTTGGGAATGTTAAAAATCAGTGGTTAAAGCGTTTTTCTATTACATCTCTACTCGTCCAGAAGTGGACGAGTAAACTGCCCTGATCGCCCGTCTGTGTTCCCTGACCCAAAAGAGAAACGATGGGTCAGGCGCCCGGGATAGTTCGAACGGTATCCCTGTCTTAAATTAAATTTGCGTTTCTGGAGAGGATTGGTGAAGGTGAATTGTACATTTCCTGGCGACTTCACCCCATATTATATACACCAACATAAAAATCGACATTCAACGACGCAAAATGACTCACTTTTCTTCTTGCCGCTTTTTCTTTCTTCCTTCTTGACTTTACGATTGTGTTCTCTAACCTAAAAATGTACCAGGGAGAGTATAAATGTTATGTCTTATACTCAGTGTTTCGGGCCAAATTATTATTAATGGTACTTCAATAGTCAATATTGGCCTATCCACAGCGGGTTGCACTATAAGACGCATTTTACACATGACGAAACAATCACCAAATAAATACATTATCTGTAGACTGTATTGTATTTGTAATGAATTAAAAAAATAAACGTATAAACACATCTGATAATTTGTATTTGTTCAACTTATAGAATGTATACACAAATTGCAGAGGTCGCTCTGGGAATAGGAGCACATCTTCTACTAGTCAAATCTCTTATCGACAGACATAAATTTATCAAAGTTCAAGATACTTTAATTTCCGATAATATCAAAATACCATGTAATTATAAATTCTGGCAAGTGATCCTATACATGTACATATTTCGTGTATTCAATTAAGAAGACAGTGTATGCCTTTTGAGTAGACAGACTATCACTATTAGTAAATATTGATAGTCTGAATAGAGAGAATTGTATTAAAACCTTGTCTATGACTAGGGTTTCAATAACAGAAATACAATAAAAATGGATCTGTTTCTTCTGTGTTTTGGTTCAATTTCTTCTTTTTTCTGATTTCTTCAGACCCCCTGTTTGATATTGATACAGCCTACCCCAAGTGTAAAATGCGGGGTACAGTATGTGTTAATGCGTCTTATACAGAGCTAGTGCGACCGGTTTAGGCTGGTTTCCCTCATTGGCAACTTTAAACATAAGACTAGTTATCTCTGATTGTGTACTAAACTAAAGACTGCCTATACAGGCTACACGTACTGACTTGACCAATTAAAACAGTGGCAAAAACCTGAGACTATTGGGAAAACTAGATGGATTTCAACTTACAAGGGATTAATTAAAGAGTTACAGGCATGGGACTGAGCGATAATAGCCATAATGACAACCGTACGAACCTTTTTCTTTATTTTTTCCCTCTTTCTGGTGGTGATTCTCTTACTCTCTCGTCCTGGAAGAAGATTTAAGGGATACATATTAGTATGAACTCTGATGAGTTTTTCAAATTAGACACGGTTGAAGTACAGAGATATGATTAAGTCTACTTACGAACTTTAGCACGAACCATGTTTTCTTCTCAACACGTGGGGCGGAAGTGGAGCGCAAAGCTTCAGAAAAGTGACACTAGGCGGCGTATGACATCCAGAAAACTTGCCGCGCAGTTTGCCGAAGCCGAATGTCCTGATTTTCATCACACCCGTCAACATAATTATAACAACCCCACAAATAAATAATTGTCAATATGACATTGTAAGACACGATTGCTCTACCTTATTGTCATTTGGAGAATCTATACCGGTAACAAAAGTTAAATTACCGCGGGTGGAACTTCAAAGAAGGAAAAGAAATGGACTGGAGAGTAAAATAACTAAAATTAATAGTCTAAAAATTAATGTTTTATTTGGATAAGAATCTAATCGCACTATGACATATTAAGAAAATATCGAAAAACATCTCTAAACAACGAATTCCGTGGGGTACAAGAAAATGCAAAATAAGCATGAACTTTCTCAAGAAGAGCAGAGAGGATGGTGGCCTCAAAGTTAGGGGTATAGCTGGGTATCGTAGCTATGAAGACAGCCCCGAAGACAGGAGGTCCGTTTTTTTAAAATGTCTAACATGACATGAACACTATCGAAAAAAAAAATATATCTCGGATAGTGATCCGAACGTATTGGCCTGGAATATTTTTTCCTTTGCAAGTTTTTATTCTTGGTTTGATTGGCCTGGAATATTTATTTGTTGATGGGTGTGTTGATTCTTCGACGATGCCACGGGCTTAAAAAATATAGCCATAATTAATTTATTAAGAGAAGGCGTCCAGACAATACCATAAAGAAACCCACACGAATATCAGCAGGAGCGTACATATATTAAATCTAAAACGTTTCTCATGAAAAAATATGATAAAGTTGACGTGAAGGTGGTGACATTAATTTATTGAAAAACAAATGAGGATTTTAGTATTATAGAAGCCAAACCATATTGAATAAACTCGTTTTGAAAAAAAAAAATCAAATAAAAAATCAAATGTTCCTTGCACATCTGTATCCAGGTCAGCTGCACGGCGGTGGAATTTTACTTGTAGGTATGTCCTTAATTGTCCATATGAAAGTGGGGTACCGGTATACAGTAAATGAAGTTGAAAAACCAGTCGACCAACCATTATTTAGCTACAGATCCTGCCGACGAGACATATAGCTGGGATAACTAATACACATTCGGCTCGAAATGATAGCAGCAGAACATTCTTAGTACTGCCATCGTGATGTATTCGACCATTGGGGACTTCAGAGAACTATCAATATACTAGCGGTCCAAATTCTTCCAAGCATAACGTTGTAGTCTAAGCTAGTCTACTTTAATATGGGATAAAGGTCACAGTTGAATATTTTCTATTACCGGTACTTAACGTACCTTACTGAGACACGTCATCAGATGAATTAAGCCGATGAACAATATCCCGAATATTATTTAGCCTTGAATAGCGCGGAGACCCGGTCAAGAAACTATCGTTATCGGCACATGAATATCGGAAGTCCCACTGGACTGCTATAGTACGAGAACCTCATAAGATGATAGCGAAACTAGTTAATTTTAGAAAAACATCGTATGGCATGTATTAACATTGCCATATCACCGATTTGCAAGAAATTTAATGACGGGGCCTTAAGTCGTAGTTTTTCATAGGCCAATGATGCGATGTATTTAAAGGTTTTTACGTTTATATTCAAATTTAGTCACTGAAAGTTGCGAGAATCAGGGGGAAAGGTTACAGTAAGAGACAATCTTTCTAGACATTAATAATATATTGCAACTGGATTAAAGACATTTTCCAGGCCCCGCTTGAAAACGGATCAGTTAAAAAGAGAACACAAATATTGATGATAGACCTCTTTTATTATCATAGTCGAGCATTCCTCACAGAATATTTACCACTTTTACTGAGCAATAACAGGTGTAGAGAACTACAACTGCCATACATCCGTATCGTCATATTAACCATAGGTGAAATCATCAATGTATATAAGGTGAGTCAATACTATCAAAAGTAAGCCCTATGGAACAGTTTTCATACATTTATCATCGTTCAAGAATGAGGTGGGGGAAAAAAATTGGCAGTTATTTAAAAAGTGCAAATGGGGGTAAGATGGATGGGGGAATATTGGGGGTGAGAGGGTCTCTTCACATTTGGCAAGGAGCGAGACTCCTATTAATTTGTTTTGTGCAGAGACATGTGGATATGTTAGAGGTAAGTATTACAACGTTGTAGGCAAATGACCAAAGTGACAGTTCACAAATGAAAAGGGAAACAATACTTAGAAACATCACAGGTGAACTGATTGTGCTTACATGTTTATGAAGGTTTCACAATGTATTAAGACACAAACTGGGAATAGCTAAGTGGAATAACATACATTATTTAAAATGCCAACTTTTATGTAATGAAGGACATACAAATAATTTAGTCGGTAAAAACAAATTTGCACAACTTGCAAAAGGATAGACTTCCTCTGAATATCAACCCAGTTCATGGATTACAATGAGCTGGTTTCTCCTCGGCCAGTTCTTAGCAGATCAGGCGATTCATCTATTACTTTCCGATCTGCTTTTTCTCATGTTCTTCAATCGTCTAGCCCTTATTCATAATCAGAAGATAAGTTGCCAACAAATATGCACAGCTATCTTCAGACATTCCTGTATAAATGGGGTTGCTCTGGGTCCCTAGAACCCTATTATTACTGCCTTACACTTCACTCCACTGATACATGTTTACACCATATACAAACTCATTATGTCCAGTGAAATCCACACAGGATTAGACTCCACCCCTACTCTACACGTAAATTAACATTAACTTCAGAATGACATGCGGTAGTCATGATTTCTCCAGCTTTAATTCTACACATGCCAAGAGCATCTGGTATTCACACTTTTATCGTATGTAGTAGTAGTAGCAACGAATAAGTTTGTTGAATTCTCGTCTTTCTCATCAGTTTTTTTTCCTGAACCTAAGGAATAATTATCACCTTCAGCACTCCTGCCTCAAGCTGCCTTTTCACCGTCCTCAAGGACCACAAGGAGCTACATGCACATATTGTCTTCTTTCTTGTTGAATAGCTACAGAGTGGTACATCACGCTGTAGGCAAGTTACCAATTGTGCACGTCCTTGTCACGTGACTAGGGATATACTTCTCTTCACCTTCCTTCATTAGGATAAATATTTTTTCCCAATGACCTACACATCGCAAATACTTTCATTTGTTTTTTGTCAATTGACCCTTGTATTGTAACCAGAAGTATATGAAAGAAATTGGAATATGTTCAAGATCAATTGCCCATTTCATCCAAGGGGGAAATACACGCCTAGTTAGCAAAATATTATTACAGTACTCGACTTAAAGAGTTTGAAATTAATGTTGCATGCCCTCATTAATGCAGGGGGAAATTCTCCTAATCCCCGAAGCATGCAACATTAAGTTTCAAACCCTGAACATACGTTCATTAAAAGAAATCAAACAGTAAATCAAACGCTATGTACCTAGAAGGCCTGTACAAAATAGTATAAGATTCATAACGAATGAACTACACCAACCAAGACGCTACTAACATGATTGGGATATGTAAAGGGAAAGAGCATACGATTCTAAGGAGTACAGTTCAACGATTAAATTCAATTTTCTGTATGTCAGGGACAGGGTTTTTCGTCACACTTAGATTTAGTGATAGCATTCTCAAGGGAAAAAATACATTCTTCATACAAGATTCTTTCATTAGTTTAGTTATATAATTGGTCATTAACTTCTGTCTCACCTGCAAGAATGATCAGGATACAAATAAAAATATAATTTAATTCATGCGATGGGGAATTGTGAAGTAATGAAGACAATTGATTTGAGATCACACTAACACAGAATTCTTCAGATTAACCTCAAGTCCACATAACTTAATTTAGATTTCAATCAGGCATCTAGCTGTTCGTGCCATCCGCAAAATATAGCTCATAAGTGGATCAGTGTCACTATTCACTTAAGGCCAAATCATATTAAACCATTATCTTAAATATTCAATTCAACTCCGCACCAACAATGAATGGCCCTCACCAATGCCAGTATACTTCAGTTTACACAAGAAAAGCGTCTTTCAGACCACAGCATGGTCGTTTCTACCACAAGATTCCCTTCCGAGTACTTGAAACACTCCTGGGTTATGTATTATCAATATGAGAATCACAAGCTTTTCCCCAAGCTTAATATTAGCAGCCCAAAGCATCCCAAGTACAACTATTTAGTGAAACCTATTCCGAACCTCTTTTGTATCAGCCATAATACTGCCATGTGATACACCATGTGCTGTAAACACAGCCATGCTCACTAAGCCTCAACATAAGGCACAATGCCTGCCGAGTCTTCATGTAACATCCTCCAAAATTGTATAGTAGTACTGCATTCCCACATGGCTAGCCACAGCCTGCAGTGCCAAACTTTATTATATTACTCATGATATTAGTAGTTTTTCCTTTCCCCCTCATCAAACTACATATACATCCCTGTCAGACAGTCTTGGTCTTTACTGTCCTTCCCCCACACTGGAGTAACTTCCCACACATCTGCGTCATCAGCTGCTTAGCATTTTTTGGAGTTTACATATCTTGTTTTGCATTACAGACACCTGCGGCTTTGTCTCAAAATAGTCAGAATATAGTTTCGTCTTAATTAAGTGAAACTTGCACCCACCACAACTCTAAGTGAAACACCTATCCTCTTAACATCTAGAAATTTGTCAAAAGCATCAGTCTGCCTTCCATGGTCATATGGCATCCCTCGGGCGACCAAGCTGGCCTCTGGGTCTCGCAGACGCCTGCCTTGTTGCACCTCAATTTGGCGCAGCCATTGTATAAATCGTATGGCTATACATGAATCCTTCAGGCAACGATCTCGGGGCAGTTGTGGGCAATGTGTCCCACACCCTCGCAGTTGTAGCAGCGCATGTCCTTGGGGCAGCTCCTGGCAATGTGGTCACGCTCGCCACACCTGAAATAATCATCACAGTAAATAATTGATCCCCACGCACAAGGGTACTACGATTACCAAGCAATGGATTTCTAAACCCCTAGTCAAGTGGGAAAGGAAAATAAGTAACGAAAGTTATAATAATACATTCCAATGGCTTGGTCTAACAAACTGAGGAGGTAGGGGATGGACTTTGTGATAATCAAGTAAATATCAAGAGATGGAAAAGAATCCTTAGACTGCGGCTTTCTTTGTCAAGAATAGTTCTCTAGTAGCATTTCAGGCATTTAATATTAGAATAGAACAACTGTGACAAATTACCTGTAACAGCATCCACGATCACGCTCATTTCCTGATTCGGGGCACTCCCTGGAGATGTGTCCACTACGGCCACAGTTGTAACATGTGCGATCATCAGCTCCCTTGTTAGGGCAATCCTTGGCTAGATGGCCAGGGTGACCACAGTTGTAGCAGGACTTGTTATCAGCATCAGGACATTCTTTCTGCACGTGGCCTGGTTTGCCACAGTTGTAGCAGGTTCCTGAAAGAGATCCTGGAAGGGTTATAGAAGAGGGTTTGATTACTAGTTGTGTTGGACATGGTTCATACAGTGGAACGAGAGGCAAAGCCAATAGACATAGTTCTTCTAGAGCGCCATAACAATTCAGTTATCTATTACATCAGGTGCATCTATGACACAGTAATTCAAGTTTAGAAATTAGGCATTTAAAAATACACATCAATAATCAAGAAATATAAAACAAAAGGAAAAGCTCACTACCTCCAAAGTTGCCGCCTCCGGACTGCAACATACCTGCATCAATCTCCTTAGGACAATCCTTAGCTATATGGCCAAGTTCATTGCACTTGTAGCAGCGATCTTGATCCTCGCGACAATCGCGAGCGTAGTGTCCGTAGCGTTGACACTTGTAGCATTTCTCTGTCACAAAGAATTAGAAATTTAACCATGAGCGAAACATTGGTCCAGGGACCATGTACTGAAATGCTAGTCCTGGCTATATGAAGGAGGCTAAGTATTTGAATCACACCAGACAGACCACAAGCATTCAAGAGAAGACACATCACATAACCTAACAGTTATGGGTCTTCACTTAAATGTATAGCCAGCCACATGAACAGAACAAGAAAGTAACAAGTCAGGCAGGAAACTGGAAGACCTAAATCAATTTCATATGTTCGCAACCCATTTTAGCTATAAGTCTAAGATTTTAGCAAATAAAAAATAGATCTATTTCAATAGGTCGAACAACTTGCTCATTATATGGATCCATCAAAAGGGTTGAATCCAAGGACAATTTTGTGAATTAGTAGAATCATTTTTATATTTATTTCGAGGTAACCGTGATTGTACCGTGATATTGGTATTTGTGTCCGCGACACTCTAGCTGATCATGAGTCTATTTAAGAGTCTCTCCCCCCCCCCCCTCCCCCCCGCAATTTTTAAAAATTGACAACATAGAGAATGCAATAATTAGATAATTACCTCCAGTCTTGCGGCCACCGCCACCGCCACCTCTCATGCGTCCCATACCGCCGCGCATGCCGCCACCGCCACGCATGCCTCCGTCACCACCGCTGTGGCAGTCACGGGCGAAGTGGCCCTGCTTGGAGCACTTGTAACAAATCTTATCACTCATCATGGAAAGTTTGTTAAAGCTGAAAACAAAGTGGAGTTCATGGTTTAAGTTATGTTGACGAAAATAACACAATATGTTTAACATTTTCGCACATGTAGGCCTGCCAATCCCAACCTATTACAGGAGTCATGACTCCGCTATATCCCTATAAGTATAACAGTACGAATACACATTCGAGAAAACGTTCACCATTCTATTTTATTGGAAGTACTACCATAACTATAGTATTAAACGGAGTTCTAAAATGCTGGTCTGTGGAACCATTACTTAAAAGGGTTTACTCGTATTAGTTCTAATTGAATTTTACTAAAACGTGGAGCCATGTCATGTGTCACCACGTGGGTGCGTCAGGACACCACGAGGAAGTGACTGATATTAGAAGATTAATATAGTATTTGCGGGCTTCTAAGATATTAAACCCACACATATCAATTCTTATACCTAACAGCAATAACCGGCGAATGTAATCGAGACGGGAAGGTGTAAATAAAGTTTAATGGCGAGCCTGCAGTGCGATTATTCGCCTATTATTCGCCAGGTACGACAAGCCTGGGTCAAGGTTATGTAGTTGCCATGAATCCAAACCGAGGCTTGCCGTATTACGACCTAGATTATGTCTTCCTTCAAGACTTCTCCCCAAAATGAAATAATCACCTACACGACAGAAATATGAATAATGTGCGGTCGAACAATAGACTTCAGAGGTTATGTGAGATATAATAAAAAAGCATGGGGATGTATGACAGCCGAATACTGAGGTGTTATTTGTGACCACGACATGCTTTCACTCCCGCTCGCCGACATCATGCCAAAACCGACGCCGCAAAACCTCATTTTCTGTTGAACAATTTCCCACGAAATTACTACATTCTTTGGGTGACAGTTGTGTTTCCAACAAAAGTATGTGCCCATAGTAAAAATGTTTGAGTTTACTCACCTTGCGCTTCGTACTTTATATATTCTAGATGATTTTCCCGGTGGGTAGTCTCCTCGTTTCAATCCCGCTCCGCGCTGCGTAGTTACTCTTGTTCGGAGCACGTGGTTTTTGCACATGGCACTTTTCTGATTTTGCACACGACGCGAAGATATTGCCTGCACCCGGCGCTTGGTAGTGGCGGTGTTTTCCCGCCTTCATCCACGACCCCAACTTTGCGACAAACATCGTATAGGCCTGGGAGTTGTACATTAGCTTACATTAGCGTATTTATTATTTAATATGCACTGATCGCCATCATTTTTGTTCATATCAAGCCTTTACTCTAGTATGGGACGGCCGTCACCATACTAGAGTTAGACTAGCGCTAACTAGTATAGGTCTAAGGGACTAAAATATATGTTTGAACTTATATAAGCCATAGACCGTATGCAATTTTAGATAAGTTTAAAAGTGTTTACCATATTATCATTTTTGTATATGTAGGCCTATGAAATTAAATCTGGGATTAGGGGCCATCTGCATTTGGAACTACTACATGATGCATATTTAAAAAAGTTCCATAGCATATTCTCTGAGCTGTATTATTGTTGGGGCCTTCTGAACATAGAAACATACATTTGCCAACTTTTGGAGTAGGCTACGGTAATATATAAATACACTGCATGTCAACCCTTTGGTTCTCCATGAAATAAGGTAGGCCTAATTTTAGTCTCTGTCAATTTGGAAGTCGTCTCACAAAATGGGAGTGCGCATCGCGGTCTAAGTTCTTCGAATCGGCGCATGGCAGTACCTTTTACTCGAATTTAATTTCTACATTGCAGCTCTTCAAAAACATTCAAAACACGCATATAATATAGCAATCGATATTATAACAATATTTTTCTTTTTCAATCAGCATAACATTTTCAAAAATTATCGATAAAGCTTCTACCACTTTTATTACATTTTAGGTCACTAGACTCTGTGGGCTCAGAACACGAACCGCTTTTATTTTATGTTTTTATTTCATACATTGAGACAATCATAAAAATTGTTATATTATTTTCACATGTCTACTGATGTTACCTCTGCGACTGGTTATGGGTTATGGCATAATATGATTTGAAAACGCCAGATAGAAGTAGGAGGAATGAATTTGCTCAGTCGCCTGGATTAGTATTACGATTCAGTGTTGAGCCACCAGGTAGAGCCTTTGTGCCAGGTAGGCCTATTGTTAAGAGTTGACCATGCGCTTGATTATTAAATTTAATTGGTTGTATAATTTAGCGATTTAAATATTAATTTTTAATTGTCATGATTTCGCTAACTGTTCTTTGACATGCTGAGAAAATTGTCTGTGTGATGAAATGCTATCAATAAAAACATAAACACAAACATTTGATCAGATATTAGTCGAGAATCATGTAGGTATATTTTACACTTTTCCCGTCTCTGTATTATTATGCTTTAATTCTTTTGCAATTTGGTAAAGCTGTGATGTCCAACGAAACACCTTCATACTATTGTTCTCTACATGCTGTGTTGAATGAGGTATTGGCAGAATTGAAAAATCGAAATTTGCAAAATTTGACCAGCAAATAATGTCAGGTATTGGGAACAGCTGACTGAAGAGGATTAACATGAGTAATTTCACAGTCACAAACATACCCCTGGGCTATTATATTCACTCAAATAATTATTTAATTCCTCACATGTACTAGGCTATTATGTAAAAGCCTCGTAGTATGGTAGTATGCCAATTAATACGTCGATAGGACTACATAGTTTCTTAATCAAAAAATATAAATTTGTTTTTTCTGAAAACCAAACCAACTGTTTAGGATAGAATTAGGCCCATTTTAAACATGGGACCGCCCGCGATCAGTTTCGTTACATTAAAACTGTCGGCCTTTATTGGCCTACCACCCATAGTTACATACAAAACTCACAGTGCCCGTAACATTTTCTTTATTGACGGTAAAACAATTCATAGTGCAATTCCATGACAATGTGTAGAACATAAGATGATAGGAGTTATATTTAAAATAACACGTTTTGAGTAGTTGAATAATTTGGTTGGTTGGGTGGGTGAAACAACCTCTCTGTAGCGAAGTTAGGGCTCAAGTGGAGAGCGTTCGAACGGATTCTAGACGGCCTCTGACCATTACTGACATTACATTACATGTTGATTGGTTTGTTTGTGTTACTGTTTGCTACACATACTGGTAATCTACATTACCAACCAATGCTGGAAGAGTATGTTGATGGTTGAAAAATAATTACATGAACAGCGTGAACACCGCACGTAGGATGAATCCCTTACCCTAGTAGTATAGGGAAACATCAAATCGACGCATCCCACGAATCCTCATAATTGTTCCCCAGCTGCTTCGATCTTAAACCAACCTGCTTGATATAAGTTGTAGGCCTATATTCAAACAAAATAATAACAGATGACTGTGTCTGTTATTGCTGTCGCCTAGTGTGTGAGCCAACAGAGTGCCAAAGCTACCTATAGCCTTGTGTTAAAGTAATATAGCGGATTTGCCTGTTCTTTATTTAACTTTGGGTTACTTCTCACTGTGGAATTATGCATACTTTATTTATGCCATTTCTATTCATTTATCGAATTTTAGACATCAAATGGTATGATATTGGTATATGCTATTTCTCAGACAACAAAGCCCGATGTAATACATGTATGTGTCTACTTTAATAATTAATGCAGCTAGCTTGGACGCTGGCTGAGCCTTTTGTTAGTAATTATGCTTGTCTTCTGGGAATCTTTGTCTGTATTGTGGTAAATAAAGTTGAGACAATAGCTTGAGTTGTGGTAGACGGTAGCATTGGCGGCATCAATAATAATGATAGGGACAGGGGTGCATATACCCCAGTAACACAAGTTAAAGGGGAATGGGGCTCAGTCAGTTAGTTATCTAGAGGTCAGGACCAGAAGTCAGTTAGTCTGGCGGTAATAAGGAAGCTCTACTGTATACACCTGTCACGCTCACCTGTACATCTACAGTCGTTGCATTTGTTTCGAAATAGTGGACATATTGTGTGAATTTTATATAATTATTCTGCTGTTTGCTGAGCGTTTCTCCTGACAATTTAGAATCGTGGACATTATTAATACCTCTCGCCGATTATCATTAATAAGAATAGATCACATCACAATACTAGTCTGGTTTAACTAGAGCTATGCCCGGTAGTACTCACGCGATTAGACATTTTTTTATTTAATATAAATTTTTAATAGTTTATCACTAGGCCTCACCTTCTCTTTGTAGACTTCGAACAGATTACTTGACCCTGTTCCAAGAAACAAATCAAAAGGCTAAATTAACTGTTCTTGTCTTTATCTGGAACGTCTTTCAAATATTTACCCTAAAGCATGTTAACATGACACACGCGGAAGAATGCATCTTGTTCGATAAAGTTTCAAACTTTCCCATGATTTAGGGATCAAAATTAAAGTTTTTTCTAACCCAAGTCCACTTTGCGAATTTCCATGTAATCTGATAAGAATTTATTGTGTCGAATTTTGAATATATAGAACTCATATATGGAATTCATTTCTATTTTCAAGCCACCTTTCTCAACTGATAATATATATCAAACTAAAGCAGCTAAATGGTTTGTCATGCAAATGGACACGCGCCCGGGTGTTTGGTTCTTATATTTTCTTTGGCTTTTTTCTTGCGGTTCTTGTGTTCAGTTACGCAATAAACTTTTTTTGTAATTTTGTATGTTTATTGAATAAAGTGCGTACTGACAAAATTGTAAGTAATTTGCAAAATGTCGTTGCTGAATAAAAAATCTTTAAATAAACAAACACACAAACGATAAGAACGCCAATGTCTCTGTGATATATGGCTATGCATGTATGTGTGTGTAAAGGTGTGGGTGGGTGCGTCTGTATTGACTGCGAAGTCACTATGCATGACTACACACCAACACACTCACTACATCATGACCAACTCACCACACGACCCTTTATAGTGAGTTTGCTGCAGATATAAATCTACTTAGGAGACTTAGTTCTTTCCATTTTCTATAAGATTTTCTAGGGTTTGGGTTGGCAGGTTCAACATAAATTTGTGTCATCAGTTCACACATTTTTTTAAATGTCGCGCCGCTAGTCAGACACACTAATTAATAAACAAGTGGCTTGAGGCTGAATTTTTTTGGAACCTCAGCCCATCGTATAACAAGCTAAATTTGAGATATTTTATGTAAAGTGATATTCTTACATTGATTACCGTAGTGGGTTCATTGTGTGCGTTCCATGTAGTGCGTTTCCTGTGACTTACAATGAAAGTTTCATGTTGAGAAAAAAATTAAATATACAAATGACAGCCATATTGAAAGGAACTGAAAGAACAATTTCAAACTAAAATATCTCTACAAGTATTATTTCATAGTGTAGTAATTTGCAGGTATAGAGTCATGTGTATAGTGACTTAATTGTTGCTCAGACAGATATATATATAGGTGTGTGTGTGTTGGTCGGGTGGGGGTGGGGGCTCCGGAACGCAACTTTACTGACTATTGGACAATAAAGGGGGCTCTCCACTGCCTGTGGTAAGCTCTGCGGTAAGCCTTGCGATGGTTTGTGCTGGTTCTGTAGGTGGAGGAGACTGATGAGGTCCAGCCTACATGGTTCACTAGCCATGTAGGCAGGACCTCGCCACTTCTCACCATCACAGCACCATTGCAAGGCTTACCGCAGAGCTTACCACAGAGCTTACCACAGCCAGTGGAGACCACCCTTTATTGTGCATATTTCAGAACGCCGATTTCTGACGTCACACATGGGTTTCAGTGCCATGGGACAGACTTTTTTTTACCATACCTTTCTAATAATATAAGTTCATGAGTTGGTGCCTTTAAGCTGGCTATATAAGTCAGTCATAAATAAAGATAAAAACTGGGACTTTGGGACAGCATTTATGAATCCATTACCATTGTTACTCCGAAGGTTTACTAGCACTTTAAATAACATTTTCAAAGACATGAACGAGTCAGCGTTACTCTAAATTCGTTAGAAACTTACAATTTTGGGGTTCTGCAGTGGATGAACTTGTTCTTACAATCTAATTCTACTTCAAATAATTTGTGTTAACAAGGCTTCCGAAATACATTGTATTGAGTAAGTTTTGCTAGTAATCAATGATTGACTTTTGGAAAGGCTAACTAAGACGGTCGTTATGATAAACACTATAATTATGCTTTCAACTCTATTGTTTAAAAAAAGATATGTCCATTATAGATTTGGATCTATAATTATTATATTCTATACTATATTCCCGGAGGAAAGCTGGAGATGTGCAAATTGGGGATACATATATAGCCACTATTTTTTTTGCAAAGGCCCCAAAACTAAATAATTAGCAGTCATTGTATAGCGTCGAAAAGCTGATACAATTAAATGAATTTCAATATAATCTTTAATATAACTGGTTAAGATAGACAATATCTGTCATGAAATCAAAGAAAGAAAGTTAATAATATCGAAGCTTGTTCAGAGCTTCAGGTTTTAAAGCTCGCCGCCGTGCCACTCGAATGGATTAATTCAATACCAGATAGATCGATTCTGATGTTGTCTATCTGTAGGTATTCCGTTTTATGTCACATTTTTTTAATACCTTCACGGACAATTCATTACTGTATTTCGCAACACTTGGTATGGTGTTGTATTGGGTACAAATTAAGATTCTGGGTATCAAATTTTCCACACATGGGGCTATACGTAACTAAGGAAAATTCACATTTGGCAAAAGTGACAAATAATGGTGAAAATATTTTGATCTGACATCTTACACAAGGTGTCATGGATTCACCTATGTGAACATTCACGGAGTCTTTTCATGATGAGGCTTTATAATGTTATATGTAGTGTTGCTCAGCTAGAGGCCCGTTGCATGAGGTATCTAACTGTAGACTGAAGTAATGTTAGCATATCCTTATTCTATCCTTATCCATGTATCCTTTTCACTGACTACCTCATTCAATTTAGTAGTAACATAATGATAAGGATCCATGGTGCCCATAACTTTATTTTAACGCTTATGAAACACCCCCGAACTAAGGATACCTCGTGCAACAGGCCCCAGTATAATGATAGAACGGATGGGTAGGAAGGGCCCTGCAAGGGCCACCAACTTAAGGGCTTTATAATTTTGTTCCGTTCTCCATGGGGCCCAGATAGAAATGCACGATACGAATCATCTTAACATGATAGATGGATATCTAAAAATAAAAGACACGTTTATTTTAATCACGAACTATCTTTGTTTCAAATGTTTTATTTTTCAATCTCTGTAAATACTCATGGACTAAAACAACAACAGACATGTAGTGTTGGCATAGTCATGAAATTTGTAAAATGCCCAAAAATGGCCAGTGACTCATTAACCATTCAGACTGCTAGCATCTCTGCATATAGGCAACAAGGAACGACTCCAAGTGCAACAATATTTCATTAATCTTACAGGCGGGGTGACTGAAGACACAGTTTGTTGCGAAGGCATGCTAAATCTGTTCGCTGGTTGTGGTATGAATATGGTTTTGTCCTTATTGATACATCATGCAAAATTGTCACTTAATCGACTCTGCAGAATCATATTACATTGAAAAAAGTTACTGTCCTCTAAAAGGTAGAAAATTATATGAGATGCCATGAATTAACAACATAGATATAAAATAAGACGATTCATCAAGCATAACAAAATAAGTTGACATTCACCAGCGGCAACTTATAATGGTTATCATAGCGGGAGAGTATTTAGGCTTAGGTATCTGTGAAACCAAAAAGGCAAGTAAAAATCACACGTAGACTTCTGGCGCCACATATTAATTAATAGAAGAGAAGAAGAACGCGCCATTCATTTCGTATATATCTGTGAGTAAATAAAAGCTCGAATCCAGCACACAATCATCGTTTTAGTCGCAAAAGCCATAACGCAGCGAAGTCAGCAGTATGAATGCCACATTTCTTAGTAAATGTTTAGTTGCAAAAGACTGCATGGCAGATCATAGAAAAGTCTCGATTGCCCAATGTGGCAACTCGTCGTTGAGTACGTATAATCCAAGTAGGATTTCATCAACTTGTACTTCTTTCTCAACCAAATCCATATATTTATCCTAAGATTACCAATGAGCACATATTCGCTAAATTTCCTAAGTTCATTAAACCTTAATCCATACGAATTAGATCATGTAAAAACGTGACATGAATATTCATCCGGTACGAGGGGCAAAATCGTTGAAAGGTTTCGGCCGAGTAGGCTTGGTCGGGCTTCCATAAAGTGTTCAAAATCTTGGCAGTGAGCGGACATACACCATTCTCTCTCTATCTTTTACTTAAACAACAGGGAGGTTTACTGAAGCTAATACTATAATGGGACATTTGACATTAGACTCCCTGCACACGCTCCATCGTCCATTTATCATGAAAAACTCCGTTGGTTTGTTAAAACATTGTTTGTTTGCTAAATGCAGTATGCCATCCATTACAATTGAGCCATTTCTGTAGACACTAAACGTATAAGACAGCAATTGAACGAACCCCAACTAAACAATCCAGTTTGGGGTTCGCGTGTCTCCATTCAAATGTATTGACTAACAAGTCAAATATTAACATTCAAACCTATAGCTATTGCTAAGCGATGAATAAAACCAACGATATTTCCTTTCCTATAACTTGAAAGTAGAATTGTATGGTCTATTAACACCTAAAGCAACAAGAATTGGTATCGGAATCATGGATCGTTGGATGATGGACATCTAAAAGTATTCAGTCTGTTACTGTTAGAATCTTGAAATTCTGAAGTTCAGGCTTCGAATGTAAACGGCGCATCCATGCAGAGTTCTTGTTTTTGGTCAGTATATGACTCTGTAGATCAATATGGACACAACAAGATAAACTATTTAATTGAGGACTAGATCAATCTCCTTGGCCAAGTTATTGTATGTTTCACATTCCTCGCTGTGCATTTAAGCATGGCTGCAACTTATAGATCCATGTAAAAATCAAACTATTCACCCAATTCATTTATCAAAATTGATCTGATAAAGACATGAATAGGGGATCCTGCTTATTGGGAAAAAGTGATTGCTTTTCAGTGGTCCTCTCGATACTTTCCTTATTATATAAATGGACGACAAATTCTTCACTCATAGGCGAGGAGGCGCTCCAATTAGATAAAGTCGCGACATTGACACTAGATGGCGGCAATGATAGAGAAGATGATATTTCACTCTAATCTTGGAAAGTGTCGTCCTCGTCACAGAAGTCATAAAAATCTGGAAGAATTGAAAAGGAAATTAATTAGTTTTGAATTTTCCTACACTTATGTTGAACATATATTATTATACAGGTCATTCTGGTCCTAGATCGAAGCCATAGCAGATGATTTAGCTCCACTAAAATCGTACTAATTCTTTATCTAGGAACATTTATTTCAAAAGCAATGCAAAACCACTGATCTCCCATGATTTAAAAGGAAATACAACCGCCTTCCGCAGAACATACATACTGTAGAAATGCACTAGCAAAATTATAAGGTACATCATCTTGGCATGATTTAGGATTAGCTTGTATCGACTGTATCGATTCATGCATAAAGGAAAACACTCTGCTCAAACATATAAAAATTAAGACTGAGTTTATTCACAAAAACACAACAAGTTCATGATTATAAATGATAAAAAGGGGAAACACTCTTCAGTCGTAATGGTTTTAGGTTGAATCACCTGGAGCAGCTTTAAATACCATCCCCATTTAAATGATTTTCTAATATTCAAATTTATGACAAATTAACCACTATCATGAAATATAAATATTCAGGCATATTGCCTAAATGAACAGATAGAAGAAACCGAATGTATAAACCCAAAACCATATGGTAATCTATCAACCTCGCATATATCTTGCTTAATTCCTTAGATCATTGATTGGGCTACATAAAGTTTTCATTATGATGATCGCCAATTTATTGTTTGTGTACTGGTTAGAACCAATGCACACACACACACACACACATATATAATTATATGGGACCGACTTTATGTCGAGTGCCCGGTCACAACAGCATCTAAAGTGTCTATTTAGATTCTGCTTGCAACATAATATTATGTATATATATATATATATATATGTTATCCAATTTGATATAACTTGTTTTGTTCATATTTGGAGACCTTTGAATGAATGTGGGGGATCAGTCTGTATTCTTGAGGCATCTGACATATACGTGGCAACAGTGTCCTTGACAATTGATGATCCTATTACAGGTCAGGCACTAATTGGATCTTGGAAAGTGCGCCAATGGCTGAAGTTGAGAAATAATACATGGGAAAGGACAGATATTGTCAGAATGATTTATCTGGGCAGTGCCATCAGGGCCAAGTTAGCTTGTTAAATATGAGAGAGTTCATTTTGCGAATCTCGAATCCAACCAACAACTTAAATGTCACACCTAAAGGGCCTAGTCCACTAAGCCGATTCTCATGAGATTCTCACATAATCTAGTGCAAAAGAGTCCTCTGCGGCGCAAAATCGCATAAGAATCGGCTTGGTGGACTAGGTCCTTAAGACAGCATGAGTGCAACGTTGCGTTTTAAATTAATCTATACTTGAAATTAGCCTAAATATCTTACCAAAATAGATTCCATTATTATTCTAATTCTTCTAATTTGCCAGAACCGTTTAACTTATCCAAAGTTTAGTAATTGCATTCTTGTCTTCAACATTTCTGACTGCATACATTGAACTTTATTGGCATTTGCTGTCGTCTTGCCTTGCTAGTCAAGGCAAGACGACAGCAAATGTGTAGAGCTGTAGAGCGGAAGCGTGTAGAGCGGAAGCTGATAAGTGTTGGGTATTTCTAAGCATGTTGTGGCGTCCAAAATTGGACATATGTACCAATGATGAAATCGGTACAGTCTTTTCCTCTTTGGTAAAGCTATGTCACATACTACAAATTCTTTTCCAACTCCTCACTTCCTATATGTGACCAGCCAAGCAGAAAGGGGACTCCAGGGCCAAATTTTCGAATTTGGGTTTATTATAGATTCTGAAACTGCATGTCCTCCTGAGTCAATAACTGAATAGTTGAAAATTCCCAGAATTTGCCGAGATATGGGCTTTTTTGTAAAGTTATGTCAGTTTTCAGTAGATGATCTCAAATAGGTTGGGGGAGTGACTCATTTCCTGTGACACTTCACATGTACAAAAAATAAATATTAAATCTTTTTTTTAAATGACCGGGATGTACAGAAGGGGAAATGAGCATTATAATAGTGAAAGAATTGTGTTGATACTCTAAAAATTAGTGAAGTTACAGACTTTCAAAGTTACCTGCCTCTCAGAATTACTAATATAAACATTTGTGACAGTGACGTCATGAACATGATGTGACTCCTAGCGGGAATATCAGGAACTATAACTCCCGCGCAGAGCCTCCTTTCCCCTCGGCGGGTCACATATTTCCGGGCAGATTTGACTATTTCGTTGAGATATCCACCACAGAAAAGTATACCCCTGCACCTTTTTCCTATTTCTTCTATGGTGAGTCCTATTTCCCCTACATGGAAAGCCATGTCCTGCTGCAGGGACCCATAACACATGCAGCTACCACAACTAGAATTTCTTGTTTATTGTTAAGAAATAAACCTTTGTTGTCGATTCACTTTTAGAAATTCCACCTTAAATGCCTAAAGTAGGTACTAGGTAATAAGGGACTATTTCCTTGTGGATTGATATGGGGTGGTGCAGTGGAATATCCACATAAAAAGATCAACAAGTAGACTAGCTCCACGCTCCTATAGCCTATTTTATGCAGCACATATTAGCCAACCTAATTACTTGTATATTTTATTTCTTTTGAAAGAATATTTATTTTAATGATTGATATGAAATGAATGCTACCACATTTGCAGCTGGGTGTTGATAAATTACATTTATAAGATGAATTCATATATTCTGAATAACAAAAATAAACATGGTGTACAAGTCAACACTGTTGTTGTGCCCCTTAGCGCATAACCAATCTTCCATTCTGCTATCTCTTTCACTGATAGCTTGCTTATTGTTGTATTTCTGCTGTTTTTTCAATTATTGTCACCAAGGAAAATAATGTAATGAGGCACTCACTGGAAGAGCTGGCACGCCAGATTTGAACAACCACCATTGTTTTGAGAAATTCGACAATAAAAGAATATTTGAATTGAATTGAATTGAAGTCTGGTGAGTTCCACTTTGGTATGGATAGAAAAGGAGTATCACAGGTGAAATAGTTGGAAAATATGACCCGATCTGGGGTGGCGTTCATAATAAGTGGTGCCCAGTGCCCGGTGCCCAGGCACCAGTTCCACTGACAAAGACCGTCTTAACGGCTGCGTTTATAAAGTTGTCATCGTGACAAAAAGGTTGTCACCGTGACAAAAATGTTGTCATCGTGACAAACAAGTTGTCATCGTGACAAATTTCAGTCATAAGTTTTGCCATTGGTAGTCATAAGTATTATCATAATGAAAAGTAATGAAGGATATGGTTGTACATTTTTCATGTTTCATTTCATGTTTCATATCCATATCCATATTAAATATACACTGCGTTTCACCTATTGCTTGGGGAACCTATATATTTTACAGTATATTTTTATAGTGTACATTTATTCTGTAAAAAATAAATATTACTGTGTGTTAGGCCTATAGCCTAATGCTACGGCCAATCATGTGTTCAAGCAATACACACTTTATTTGTTTTGACATAAAATCCCTCATTTTACTTGCAAAACGTTGAGAATTCTTTCACATCTGTACATTTACCATTCAGATATTCAGATACTGATGAAAACTTTTCAGGGGGAGAAACTTCGAGTTGTACCCATTCATATCATATCCCATACACTTTTACACTTTCTCTCTCTCCATTGCATAAGAATCTACCCACTCACAATCCCATCACAAAAACATAGCTTTAATATCTTTCCTCATAATTGTCACACGTTGATGAAATAAAGATGAGAATAGTTCTTATGACTAGGAGAATACTTCTAAAAATGATTTAGTTAGCATATTTCACAATTTAAAAAAAAGTTTAAAGGTGAGTGGACCACCTGCTGACTCAGGGATAAGGCCACCCTGGGGGACGGGTGCTAACAGAAGGAGTCATGCATGATGTAATCAATTAGTCTCAGACTACCCAAGAACCCACTGAATGGTATACCGGTATATATAATACACCTTGGAGTAATAAGATTACACCCAACACCCATTTAATCCTAGCAGACACTGCAGTGCAAATCAAAAGGAGAGACCCAGGGACAGAGAGGGGAAGACATTGGTTGGAAGGAAGCTATTTTTGTTGTTTACCATATCTGGAATGTGTGGGTGAGGGGCTAGGCTAATTATCGGCAGAATGATCAGTGACCTGTCTTTAAACCAGTTTTAATGGCATCGGGACATTTATTCCCTTGTTCTATATTCATTTACACATATCCCGTTGTTGGCAGTTTATAGCAGCCCTATAGGGAAATTGGTAGAAAAGAGGCATTCAGAGTGTAAAACCCCAAAGTTACACACCCTTCTTGATGGATAAAGGAAAGGGAGAAGTATGACGAAATAAATAAGTATTCTGTATTTCAGTCACATATCATGAAATTACGCATGTGTTGGATGTAGAGTGAAGGTAAAAGATCATGGTCTGATATTTAAAATACAATTTAGGGATGAATCAGTAGAGTGGGTAGAGGAGAATTGTTTAAACAAGCCACCAAGGAGAATTATCTTGACCAAATCTTGGAGGTAAGGCCGGTCCCAAGGCTGCTAATAGATATCGTAGAGTGAAACACTATTCTAAGTAAATAAATGTAGTCCCCATGTATAGTCTTGATAGAATAAAATTACAGGCAGATGAGTCTCCCCCTCTTCCTCCTCCTACACCTCTCTCTTTCTCTTTCTCAGAGAGAGAGAAATGTCAGAGAGAGAGCACAACGTAATAATCTTGTCTATACTTAATGTTTCCAGGAGTTCAGGGTGGGTGTGGGCATGCAGGGATTGACAGGCACCCCCTTATAACATATCTAAACGTCACACATTGATGAAATAAAGATGAGAATGGTTCTTATCACAAGAATACTTCTATAGAGGATTTAGTTAGTAAATTTTACAATTTTAAAAAACTTTAAAAATGAAGGCACTATCTGCTGATTGAGGGATAAGGCCACTCTGTGGGACGGGTGCTAACAGAAGGAGTCATGATGTAATGAATTATAGTCTCTGCCAATCCAAGAATCCACTGAATGGTGTCTATTATTACACCCATCAGCCATTTAATCCTAGCAATAATAATTTGTAGGGTTGATGCCGGGGGTTCGCATATTTCACCCTCCTTGCTCTCTCCCCTCTCTCCCTCTCTCTCCTATCCCTCCCTCATTCCCCTTTCTCCCTCTTTCCCTCTCTCTCTCCCTATCTCTCTCTATCCATCACTCTCCTCTTGCCCTCTCCCTCTCTCTCCCCTCTCTCTATCCCTCTCACCCTTCCTCTCTCTCTCTCCATCTTTCTCCCACTATCTCTCTCCCTCACTCCCTCTTGGTATTCTCTCCCCTTTTGTCTCCCCCCCCCTTTGTCCCTCTCTCTTTCCCCCCTCTCTATATCCCTTTCTCACTCCCCTTGTCTATCTCCCACCTTCTCTCCTTTATTGTTTATTGTTTTCTCTCCCTCCCCTCTACCCATGTTCCCACTTGGCAATCTCTCACCTTTGTCTCTCTCCCTAATCTCTCTTCCCCCTGTTTCTCTCCCTCTCTCTCCCCCTCCTTAATTGCTTTCTCTCCCTTTCCCCCTCTCCCACTTGACATTCTCTCCTCTTTGTCTCTCCCCCTTTGTCTCTCTCCCTCTCTCTCACCAGTCTCTCCTTTCCTACTCTCTCTTTCCCCCTCCTCTCTATCCCCCCCTCACTCCACCTGTCTATCCCCTACTTTCACTCCTTCATTGTTTTCTTTCCCCCCTCTCTACCCATACTCCCTCGATCTTGGCATTCTCTTCCATTTGTCTCTCCCTAATCTCTCTTTCCCCTGTTTCTATCCCTCTCTCTCCCCCCCCCTCCTTAATTGCTTTCTCTCCCTCTCCCTCTCTCCCTCAATCCCTCTTGGCATTCTCTCCCCCTTTGTCATTCTCTCCCTTTTTCTTTCTCCCTCTCTCTCCCCAGTCTCTCCCTCTCTCTTTCCTACTCTCTCTTCCCCCTCTATCCCTCTCTCACTCCCCCTATCTCCCACTTTCTCTCCTTAATTGTTTCTCTCCCTCTCTTCCCTCTCTCTACCCATACTCCCTCTTGGCATTCTCTCCCCTTTGTCTCTCTCCCTAATCTATCTTCCCCCTGTTTCTATCCCTCTCTCTCCCCAGTCTCCCTCTCTCTCTCTTCCCCCTCTCTCTATCCCTCTCTCCCTCCCCCTATCTCTCTCTCCCACTCCACTCCCTCATGGCATTCTCTCCCCTTTCTCTCTCTCTACTATGCCCGATCCCTCCCTCTCCCTGCTCTCCCCTGTCTCTCTTTTGCCCTCCCTTCTCTCACTTGTCTCTTTTCCCCTGGCTCCCTCTCCATTTCTCACTGCTCTCTCCTGGAGAGAAAGAGGGTGAAAGAATAGTATAACAAGTGAGAGTAGAGAGAGTGAGGGAACGAGGTAGATACTAGTAATTAAGAGACAGACAGGTGAGAAAAGAGAGAGAAAGAGGAGGATTGACAGAGACAGTTGAGGGAAGAGGGAGAGAGAGAGGGAGAAAGATAATGAAGGAGAAAGACAGGTGAGAGAATAGGGTGAGAGAATATATAGAGAGGGAAAGATACAGTTGAGAGAAGAGATAGAGAGGGAGAAGGAGGAGGGGCGAGAGAAAGAGGGGAAGGACAAAGACAGTGAGAGACAGGGGAACAAGATAGTGAAAGGGAGAGGGAGAGAGACAGAGGCGAGGGAGAAACACATGTAAGGGAGAGATGGGGGAGAGCAGGGCGAAAGATAGCTAAAGATGCAGTGAGAGGGGTACAGATGGGAAAAGAGAGAAAGGGAGATGAGAGAAGATGAGAGAAGGGATAGAGCAAAAGAGACAGAGGTAGGAGAAAAGAGAGGGAGAGACAGTTGAGAGAAGAGAGAGGGAGAGAGAGAGGGAAGGAGGGAGAGAAAGGAAAAACAGGGGAGAAGAGAAGGAGGGACAGAAGGGGACGACAACAACAATATCTTACTACAACGCTAGACAGATTAAATGAAGTAAATAAGGAGTAAGGTTTTGCTGAAACAGCCAGAAGCTGTTTATTCAAATTACCTATGATATGTATATCCACAGATACAATAATCATAAATCAAACCAGAGTAGTAATAGTAATAAATGTACATTAACAGACAATATCAGAATAGAAAACAGTTAGGACAAAAGTAAAATTTTCTCTCAAAATGTCAATGTTTTAATAGCAAAATTATGTTTAATTATTTGGAATAAAAGTAGTTCTTGTCACACAGGGAAACGTTTGCTCATAGGCCTATTTAATACATGTTCCAATATATATATTCATGCAACAACAAGTACATACATTAAAAAAGTGTGAACTCTAGTATCACTAACATTGTGTTTCAGAAGAGCGCATATGACAATTCCACCAAATTGGTCGTCATTTGGCTGAAAATTCTTTGAATAATTTTTTCAAATTGCTTCTATTGATTTATTATTTTTCGTACATAAACTAGACATATTGCTGATATTATAGACGAAAGTTGGAAAGTTAATGATGAATATTGTAGTCAGGGCAGAATGCTGATCATAAGACCACTGAAGAATGGTACATATTTCTACATAAATGAGGATTTAAATTAGAAATAATCAAATATGCCCATAATGTTTTGAATCACTCTTTACTTCACAGGTGTCGACATAAGGGTCATTTCGCTTTTTAGTTTGTGAAAATATTCCCACCAGAAAAAAGTTACAGCCAAATAATGAAAGTAATGGCAGCAGCAATGGTCACCTATGCCCATATACAATCTATTTTATTCAGAATTTATACAAAAAATGTATCACATTTTCCCCCTTGTTTTCTTGACTAGTTGACTTGAATACTTGTATCGGTTTATAAACGTAAATATACGTTCTGCTTAAGCATTTAGGGGCAAACTTATTAGGGAAAAGTCCAGCGAATACATATGTCACATGTATGTCACCGTAACGTGCTGGCTCTCTTGAGGTGTAATAATGAACAGCAGCAGGATAATGTGGCTATATATTTTTTAGCTATAGGCTGAGTTACCTTCAGCCATTCTTTAATTTTTTCAACTCTAAATATTCTAATTTTGATTAACTAAAATGTCTGACATGTTACGGTGACATAGAGACTTCCCTCAAATATATATTATATGCTCTAATTCGCCGCCAAAACTAAAATATTCAAATATATTCATTATTATGCGGAAAAGACATTGAAAACGATCTAAAAAGTCTCCACTTTCAATCTATTGTTACTCTAGGTTTAAATAGGCACGTTATGGTAACACACAGACTTCCCCAGATATTTTTGCATTGCACATCTACGAATGGATTATTAGAAATGTATTTTTTTCAAATTATTCGGTACCCTGATATGAAATTTAAATAAACATGTAACCATGAGTAGACATATTTTTTTCTTTACACTATCTTATTCATATTAGCAATATTTTCGTTAATTTTTAGGCAATAAAACAGTGTTTTTGTCCTCTAGAATTTTAAATGTTTATGCCAGATATGCAAAAGTAGGGTCTTTCTGATATAAATTAAAGAATCTATTTCATAGTCATATGTCGACCAATTGGTGGAATTGCTCATATGCATAATTATGCATAGCATTTTCTATGAAGCCTTGTACCACTTTATACTATCACAGTAAACAAAAACAGTAAATCTAAGCCAAAGTATGCTCATTGCAGTAAAGGAGACTTCATGGGCCCTACAATGGTACATCATAGTTGATAGATAAGGAATAGACTAGTTGCAGCATATATTCTGTTTGCACGTTGTAATGGGAGGTAATACCAGATGTCAGGGTGGCAGGGGTTCAGGGTGGGTGTGGGCTTGCAGGGATTGGCAGGCACCCCCTTATAACATATCTATACATTCTAGGCCCAAAATGATTATATTAATTCCATTAAAATGCCGAGTATGAGTCCAGAAAACTGATTAGGGAAGTAGGCTGACATACCATTCTTATCAGATCGGAGGGTTTGGCCCTAGAGTGTACATAGATATTTGGTCATGTATTGGTACTATGGCATTCATTTATCGATTTATCTTCATTGGGTTTTTATTTACAAGTTGCTTTAGTAAAAGATTTATCAACAGTAGAATTAATCCAAAAATCCAAAATCATATCCCTCTTCATGTCCTTGAAACAGGGCCAACATTACTTGTCTGAAATTAATCTATTGTTAAAAAGGGAGTGTCTTAAAAGTGTCTTTTTCTACTGAATAACAATATTGTAGCACAAAAATGAAAAGCTATTTTTGAGATTGTATGTAAACTTTTCCATGATAACTTTTGTCACGGCTGTCACGGAAATTCAAGACTACCCGTGACAAATTTTGTGACACCCCGTGACAGCCGTGACAAAAGTTATCACGGAAAATCTAGCACAACACAGACTGGTGTGATAACTCTTTATGGACACAAATTTATCACGGGGCACAATTGTATAAATTCAACATATTATGCCCCTGCACTCTGGTGTTTTGTATTTAAAGATTTTTATTCAGTCAAAAACATTGTGCAACAGGTACATTATTCTCAGAATTTGCTGACTCTAATTTTAACAAGTATTTTTACAAATGTCTAGTGAAGATGTTGATTCACAAAAAATGTTATTGATAGGTAAAGAAGTGAAATAAAAAATAAAATAAATACATCGATGTGTAGTGAACCTGCTGAAAAATGCCATTGCCTTGATGGGGAACCGAACCCCGGACCTTTGGATTGACGCTCCAATGCTCTACCAACTGAGCTATCGCGGCAAGCACAACTTCAGCAGGTCACAATCCAAAGTTCAACCACTAGGACCACTACACTGCCCCCCCCCCAACAATGGACGAAACTCATCTCATAATGGTTTTGTCCAACTTGGGGTATACAGTGCTGCCCTCAGGTGGCTGGTCACGGCACCAATTGTAGTGAACCTGCTGAAAAATGTCATTGCCTTGACGGGGAACCGAACCCCAGACCTTTGGATTGATGCTCCAATGCTCTACCAACTGAGCTATCGCAACAAGCACAACTTCAGCAGGTCACAATCCCAAGTTCAACCACCAGGACCACTACAGATGTATAAAAACAAACACCAGCGTGTTGTTCAACATCATGACAGTCATATTAATTTCTATCTAATTCTTTCTGTTTTATCAAATAGTCCAAAAAATATGTATTCGCACGAGCAAACATTACACCATCTCTAGACATATTCTCCCAACAATCTCATGAAAAGGCCAGCGGATCTGGGATAGCCCAAATACCCTCAGTGGCTCTGAACGTTTCTGCACATAATTTCTTATTACTAACAGAAAAAGCATCCCGCATATTATATCCATGCTGTTGTCCTTCTTTCATACTCTTTTCTCCCCAAAATAAACAAAAGCAACGACTTAATCGTCTTTAACATAAAGGTAACAACCCACATAAGTTGTGTAATTCTACATTTGTCATTCGTTGATTTTCTCTCAATTTCACACTACATATAATACGAAGACAGAGTGTAAAAGTGTGTGGGGAAGCTAGGGGACAGCTGCATGCATGAGTGATCACTGACCACTCTGGTGAATATAGCAACTGGACTACTGATTACACACACATTACCCTGCCATGCTGTCTCCTCTTCCTTTCTCTCTCACCCTCTCCCTCCCAACCTTCCATTCCCGCCCCATTCCCCCCTCTCCTTCCTATTACTCTCTCCCTCTCCCCCTTCCTCTCCCTCTCCCCCTCCCCCTCCCCTGTGTAGCTATAGGATCGTTGTGTAGCTATAGGATCGTTGGATCGTTGTGTAGCTATAGGATCGTTGTGTAGCTATAGGATCGTTGTGTGTAGCTATAGGATCGTTGCTTTCCCTCCCACCCTGCCTCTCCCTCTCACCCTGCCTCTCCCGTTCACCCTCCCTCCCTCTCCCTCTCACCCCCTATTGTTTCATTGGAGATGTAGATGTTGGCGTAGGAATAATCATATAGTACATTTGGGTGAAAAGGATATTCCAAAAAGGAAAAGGACATTCCAAAAAGGAAGGGGATATTCCAAAAAAGAAAAGGATATTGCAAAAAGGAAAAGGAAATTCCAAAAAGGAAAAGGAAATTCCAAAAAGGAAAGGGAAATTCCAAAAAGGAAAAGGATATTCCCAAAAGGAAAGGAAATTCCAAAAAGGAAAAGGATATTCCCAAAAGGAAAGGATATTCCCAAAAGGAAAGGATATTCCCAAAAGAAAAGGATATTCCCAAAAGAAAAGGATATTCCCAAAAGAAAAGGATATTCCCAAAAGAAAAGGATATTCCCAAAAGAAAAGGATATTCCCAAAAGAAAAGTCTTGGACATTTGGATTTTTTTTCCTATTTCACATAGATATCCTTTCCTTTGGTTGCCATGACTACCACACGTAACTCATTAATTGTGACATACGCCCTGTGCATAACTCACTCTAGATACGTTGTTCTCAAAACAATGCATTATAATAGAAAATATAAAGAACTTTAAACTCTATATATCATTACATAAGCCTATTTTTGTTAGATATCTTGGGGGATAGTTAATGATCGTCCTCTTTCCGATTATTTATTGGGGTTGAAACTACATTCAGAATACATGTTATTAAGCTCATGCGATGCCGTGTTGTGGCTTCATGACATTTTCATGAAGAAGATCGGTAAAAGAATATAATTGACAAGTTGATCGGAAACATCAAATAATAATTCAATTAAACTATGAAACTACTCAGGTTTGGTATTTTGAACGTGTAGCATCGAACAGAAGTACCCTCCTCCTCACCTCCACTCCCTTCCATATAACGTGTACATCACCCAACTCACCTAAACGTACTCTCTCTATGATATAGGTTGGATAACATCAGTAATTAAATATTTGTTCTCGTTGCCACTGAACCAAAGATCCTAAAACATCCATTGGCCAGATCCTAACTACCCTAACGCTCACCCTTGGTTCCCCTCTGGACTGACATCAATTATGCCCCACCAACAATACCCGATCTGCTCCACCGATGTCGACATGGGGATGTCATATCCACTGCGGGCGCGAGCAAAGTGTTTTTATTGAGTTGATTTAGAGGGTAAACGTGAGAGGTGGTGGTGGCGAGTCAGGATGGAGGGAAATATGTCGGATGAGGGCTCAATAATACCCAATCAAGCGAGTGACAGCGATCAATAGCCTGGGTGTTCAGAGATCACCCATTTCCTCCACTCTTTGTGTTTGCGGTTAATCCTCATGTTACTTGCTGTTACAAGTTGACATAAATCGACAAGGGAAATACGTCCACTATTGTAGAAGAAGGAAGAACACAAAGACCACGCATAGAGCTTCATGTTATGTTATGGACGGCCGATAGACAATACTCTATCCGTGTTCTCGTGGCATTATCAAGAGGACGGTTGAATCAGCAAATAATTGTTATTTAATCTGAGATGGATAATCGCCAGCTTAGTTGAATCAGAAACATATACATTGCATGACAGCTAGATATATCATTTCTACTCTGCAATATCCCTTTGTATTGCAACCTTAGACAGGCTCTCGGACTATGTTGCTTGTGGAACAATGGACGACTGGATCTGTTTTCATATACTATTTTACCATAATATATTGAGAGTCCCACAACGATTTATTAATTTGTGTATTATTAAGAATAAAACTAAGATATATATTTCATGCAATATTTTAAATTGTATCTAGTATAACAGATCATATCTATCAGACTATCGTAGAGAATAATTCATAATAGAAGGGAAATGTGCAGGCATTATTATAACTAAATCCTTTGACAAGTTCGTACTACATTCATATAAATACACATATAGAAAATATCTATATAACAAATTAGGTCCCATCGTACCTTAGATGGGCAACGCTAGCTACTCGTTGTCATGGTAAACGGTCTTGGCAGTCTGGCAATCTTTTATTCTTATCCAGTCATTCCTTACTCATTCTGTGAGGTGGATTACCACGACATTTACTAATTACATGTGTGAAATAGAACTGGATAAATACAAAAGCATTGTAAAGCTACGCCGCTGGTACAAGAGCAACGGATTTAGATTGTGGGGAGACTCGAAATGTGATTGCAAGGATTTCAACGAAAAAGTGTTAAAAACAGGAAATGACTTCGACATTCTCCAATTTGAAGGAGAAGAACAGGTAGCTCTGCCAATTTCGTTTTTTCACCGCTGTGAGTTCAATGTTTACAAAGAAAACGATTTATTCGAAACCCATCGGCTAACCAGATTTCTAGAGAAAATATGAACAAGAAAAACTCCCACTGGGGAAGATCTACTTCTGAATGACAGTGTTTTAGTGGACGAGGGTATTTTAGCACTTCTATAAATGTTGTCAATGTAGTATTCTAGTCTTGCTATCTATATGTCTAGAATATTATATAGCCCCAAATAGGAGTTCTTATAAAAGAGTTAGGGAGGTTATCCGAACAAAAAGATACGAAAGTTCAGAAGCGAACTCGAGTTGCTAATTGGTTCATTCCAGCCAACCAAGATGAAAAACTGGATCACTTTATGAATTTGATACCAAAAGTACCTAAAAGTACCACATTCAATATACTAAAAGTACCACATTCAATATTATTGAAAATACTTTATTCTATTATGTAATGTACCCATTCAACAGGATTAGCAACAAACTCTACAACAAACTCTACAGTAATACGCTATTTCCCGTTGTATAACTGTAAGTAACCTATCAGACTCCACTGTAACTGAACTGAAAAAGGTTTATTCACCCTATTTTCTCTTTAGAACTCAATAATATCTTGTGATGGAATTGAAAGCTTCCTCCAATTTTCACAATTTAACTTTGTACAAGATGAGGAATGGAGAAGTTAAGTTGTACGAATGTTATCCCCGGTTAGGGATTTTTTAATATAGAAAGCCATTTCTCTCTTAACAGTCCTGTTCTCTGAAGCAAAAGCCTGGCGGCAGCTCCTGTTTACAGATCTTTCAATGCTCATATCGTGACATCGAAGGATAACTACTCAGATAGAAACGAACAATCTCCTCTTTTTTCCATTTGGTCAGACATTCACATTACTGAAGCTCTCTCTTCAGGATTCAAACAAAAATACACTAAATTTACGACAAGTAGTTTTAAGCAATTTCTTATTCTTTTAGAGAGACGTTCGATATAATGGACAATGACGAATTTGGGTGGCTACAAAAAATGAGTGACACAAGGCGAATATAGGCGAAGAGTTCCCCCTTGGAAATAGTCTAAGTAACTCACTGTTGTAATTGTAGATTCTTTATTGCAACTAAAACGTACAATGGGTAATACACACTCTGTCTTAATGTCAGGTCTTCCAGAGTATGTACCCTGAGGAGGCTCAATATGACCGAAACCGTGGTAAAAATAAACAACTACGTATACATACAACCAACCACATGGAGGCGTTCGTGTTGGACATTTTATAATTATATTTATTCAGTCTAAGTAACAATCTGCTTGAATGCCTAGTCGAATGGTTTAATTCCAAAGCATCATATATTTTAATTAGGGAGATAATATGCACTATGACAAGCTTTATATTAATAATCCAGGGGCATTGTCACAAAATGTAAAATAGAGGCTAATAACAAATAATGGTCTATGCCACGAAATGATCATATCAGACATAATATCTCCACTTACCGTGATTTAATTTATCCTGAACTAGCCCTAAAATGTTTGCATTGATCACAAAGATTCTTATAACCATACCTCCAATGTGTAACCTCCAAAGGAAGCTCGGCCAGCATTGGTAGAGGGATCTTTGTGTGTTTAACTCTGCCTCTCAAACGAACCGTTGTGAATATTTGGCTGTTATCTTGACTTCCTGGTATTACCCAGTAGTAATGGAGGGGTATGGATAAAAGCCTGTGCAACCTCTTGAGACAGGCAAGGACCTTGAGGGCCTTATATAGGCAACACAAAACAGAGCAGTGAAGAAATCAATCTCCATATAGGGGCAGGATGGTGCATTGTGTAAGATTGCAAATACATGAGAGGGTTTTTGGCCGACAAAGTGGACCGATGACGGTTTTATCAGCCCATGCCCAGATGTATACTCGTACAGCGCATGCTGTCACACGTAGAGTAGATGACCAAGAACATTAAATATTTAGCTATATCAAAATTGTAATCCTCAGAAACTATCGAAATTAGAGTCAAACACCAAGCGATAAGTCTCAATTTACCATTATTGTTGAAATAGAAGAACCCATGCTATACGACGATACATGTTGCACCCATTGATCTATAATGGTGCACATAATTAATGCCTAGGGATTTTCTTTATGTATAAGATTTCGCCTACGCAGGTGGAAGGAAAATATAATGTATGTCCCCTGCTGATTTGTTAGTCCCTTATACTCCCTGACGTAATTATATTCCTAGGATCTCTCTATCAAAGATTAATGAGTATGTTATATACCTGAGCTTCATCACAGGAAAAAAAGCTTTGACTCACCATATTCATAAGGCTTTTGTAGCCTCTGGGATTTGTCACCCTACGGTTTTATGGTTCACTATGACTTAAAGCCAACTGATGTACATTATATATCCTTGACTTCGTCACTATTCTGAAGCTAGTGCAGAGAGTATTGATTTGACTGGTATACGAGGAAAGGTTAATATGGCTTATTCGTTGTTACTAGCGAATTACTTGTGCACAAAATTGGAGCTGTAGAGTTGCATTTTGTCACTGTAATGTCGTTAATGGCAATGATGACTAAGCTGAGTAGTATATGGAAATGAGAATCGTATTCAGGAACGTTGAACTCCCTACCACCACCTTGCCCGCCTCCCAATTAAGCAGAATAGTATATGGAAATGAGAATCCTGATACGTTGACCCGATTAAGCTGAGTAGTATATGGAAATGAGAATCATAATACATTGTCCCAGATTAAGCTGAGTAGTATATGGAAATGAGAATCCTGATACGTTGACCTGATTAAGCTGAGTAGTATATGGAAATGAGAATCCTGATACATTGACCCGATTAAGCTGAGTAGTATATGGAAATGAGAATCATAATACATTGACCCTGATTAAGCTGAGTAGTATATGGAAATGAGAATCATAATAAATTGACCCAATTAAGCTGAGTAGTATATGGAAATGAGAATCATAATAAATTGACCCAATTAAGCTGAGTAGTATATGGAAATGAGAATCATAATAAATTGACCCAATTAAGCTGAGTAGTATATGGAAATGAGGATCATAATACATTGACCCTGATTTAAGCTGAGTAGTATATGGAAACGGGAATTATAATAAATTGACACAATTAAGCTGAGTAGTATATGGAGATGAGAATCATAATAAATTGACCATGATTAAGCTGAGTAGTATATGGAAATGAGAATCATAATAAATTGACCCTGATCTAAGCTAAATGTTAAAAAAAAGTTAAAAAAAAGTGAGTAGTATATGGAAATGAGAATCATAATAAATTGACCCAATTAAGCTGAGTAGTATATGGAAATGATGATCATAATCAATTGACCCTGATTAAGCTGAGTGAGTAGTATATGGAAATGAGAATCATAATACATTGACCCTGATTAAGCTGAGTAGTATATGGAAACGAGAAACATAATACATTGACCCTGATTAAGCTGAGTAGTATATGGAAATGAGAATAATAATATGTTGACCCTGATTAAGCTGAGTAGTATATGGAAGTGAGAATCATAATACATTGACCCTGATTAAGCTGAGTAATATATGGAAGTGAGAATCATAATACATTGACCCAATTAAGCTGAGTAGTATATGGAAATGAGAATCATAATAAATTGACCCAATTAAGCTGAGTAGTATATGGAAATGAGAATCATAATAAATTGACCCAATTAAGCTGAGTAGTATATGGAAATGAGGATCATAATACATTGACCCTGATTTAAGCTGAGTAGTATATGGAAACGGGAATTATAATAAATTGACACAATTAAGCTGAGTAGTATATGGAGATGAGAATCATAATAAATTGACCATGATTAAGCTGAGTAGTATATGGAAATGAGAATCATAATAAATTGACCCTGATCTAAGCTAAATGTTAAAAAAAAGTTTAAAAAAAGTGAGTAGTATATGGAAATGAGAATCATAATAAATTGACCCAATTAAGCTGAGTAGTATATGGAAATGATGATCATAATCAATTGACCCTGATTAAGCTGAGTGAGTAGTATATGGAAATGAGAATCATAATACATTGACCCTGATTAAGCTGAGTAGTATATGGAAACGAGAAACATAATACATTGACCCTGATTAAGCTGAGTAGTATATGGAAATGAGAATAATAATATGTTGACCCTGATTAAGCTGAGTAGTATATGGAAGTGAGAATCATAATACATTGACCCTGATTAAGCTGAGTAATATATGGAAGTGAGAATCATAATACATTGACCCAATTAAGCTGAGTAGTATATGGAAATGAGAATCATAATAAATTGACCCAATTAAGCTGAGTAGTATATGGAAATGAGAATCATAATAAATTGACCCAATTAAGCTGAGTAGTATATGGAAATGAGGATCATAATACATTGACCCTGATTTAAGCTGAGTAGTATATGGAAACGGGAATTATAATAAATTGACACAATTAAGCTGAGTAGTATATGGAGATGAGAATCATAATAAATTGACCATGATTAAGCTGAGTAGTATATGGAAATGAGAATCATAATAAATTGACCCTGATCTAAGCTAAATGTTAAAAAAAAGTTTAAAAAAAGTGAGTAGTATATGGAAATGAGAATCATAATAAATTGACCCAATTAAGCTGAGTAGTATATGGAAATGATGATCATAATAAATTGACCCTGATTAAGCTGAGTGAGTAGTATATGGAAATGAGAATCATAATACATTGACCCTGATTAAGCTGAGTAGTATTGAAACGAGAAACATAATACATTGACCCTGATTAAGCTGAGTAGTATATGGAAATGAGAATAATAATATGTTGACCCTGATTAAGCTGAGTAGTATATGGAAATGATGATCATAATAAATTGACCCTGATTAAGCTGAGTAATATATGGAAGTGAGAATCATAATACATTGACACAATTAAGCTGAGTAGTATATGGAAATGAGAATCATAATAAATTGACCCAATTAAGCTGAGTAGTATATGGAAATGAGAATCATAATAAATTGACCCAATTAAGCTGAGTAGTATATGGAAATGAGGATCATAATACATTGACCCTGATTTAAGCTGAGTAGTATATGGAAACGGGAATTATAATAAATTGACACAATTAAGCTGAGTAGTATATGGAGATGAGAATCATAATAAATTGACCATGATTAAGCTGAGTAGTATATGGAGATGAGAATCATAATAAATTGACCCTGATCTAAGCTAAATGTTAAAAAAAAAAGGGAAAAAAAAGTGAGTAGTATATGGAAATGAGAATCATAATAAATTGACCCAATTAAGCTGAGTAGTATATGGAAATGATGATCATAATAAATTGACCCTGATTAAGCTGAGTAGTATATGGAAACGAGAAACATAATACATTGACCCTGATTAAGCTGAGTAGTATATGGAAATGAGAATAATAATATGTTGACCCTGATTAAGCTGAGTAGTATATGGAAATGAGAATCATAATAAATTTACCTTGATTAAGCTGAGTAATATATGGAAGTGAGAATCATAATGAGGAACGTTGAACTCACCACCACCACCACCTTCCCCCTCACCCCCCCCCCAACCCCAACCTGCAGATAGTACTGAAGTGAGACGTTCTGCTTCGCGTTAAAAAACGAAAAAAACCACCAAAGAATAATAGTGTGATGCTAAAGAAGGCATAGTGAAATAATGTTGGTAAGTAAGTACTGGTAAAATCATGGGCCTATTTCCTATCGGGGAAATATATTCACATCAGGACATCTAAACAATATTCATACTAGCTTTGCAAGAGAGCGAGAGGGAAAAAAACTGGACATAAAACACTGTCCGAGTGACTTTATGTTCCTAGGATAAAGCAGAGTATTCTAGTCCCATTTGCTGAGTAATTCTTATTGAGCTTAGACAATCGCTAAAGTTCCATCGTTGTTACCCATGCACTAAATAGAGACAAGAAGTATCTCCTAGATAACACAAGTGCAGAAGAGTCGCTTTAAGCGCACAACAGTCTTATCAGCCCATCCCCCTTCATATCAAGGATAGCAAAGTTGGTTTGGCATCGACAGGACTTAATCAACGATAGGAATGATTTATACTGATTTACTGACAGGAATAATGTGTACTAATTGTTAGTAATACTAATTAGGCTAAATAATAATAGCAATGAATAATGATAATGGCGAAACCTACTTGATCTAATGAAATAATTTATGCCCACTAAGACTCGTGTTCAGCTTCAAAAGGTTTCACTATACGGTCCAAGCACAACAGAAATGTAAAGATATACAGAATGAGCTAGGGTTCACACTATATGGTCTGTAGGGCTAGTGAAAATGACACGGATATCCCAAGAATCAGACGATATACAGCCTGTGGCTTCCCTCCTTTCCTGTCATGGCGAACTGGAAATCTCCTTGTGGTTCTTGATTCTTCAGCACCGCTGTTCGACGCGAATTCCAGCCATTGTGTACCATTTAGATATATGGTCCCGCTGGGGTCTGCCCAACACCAACCTTCTCCGGATACTACCTTTCTCACAAATTAGATTCTTATTTCAAATTGAAATCATCCCTGGCATAGGAAATTGTAAAAGTGCATGAAATAAACCTGAGCAGAAAATATTTCCAATGCTACGGTAATAAAACTGAAAACCTATGAAATGCATGCATGGGTCAGATCTTTATACGGATATACAATGGAAGGCCGGTATATATTCCAATGTTATTTTATTTCAATGGGTACGTTAATGTATTCCTAATTAGACCCGCATGCCTAGCTATATCGTGATATAACTGAGCTATTGGGACCACCCGTGGTCACTCACTGGGCTTTTATCACTGTGTAGACTACACCTACAGGGAAATGAATCCTGTTTGAATCACCCACTGAGAAACCCAGGATAAACGTCTCAAAAGACAAAATGAATGCATTCGCATTTGCATGCGTTCGTTATGATATATTTGATGCGTATTGAATTGAATTGAAAAATCTTTTATTTGTATTCAGCCATCGCTGTATTTAGTTATCCAACAATGAACCACATTCCCAATTGAAAGTAGGAGGTTTTCTTGTTGCATATGATTGTTTTAAATCCCTAGTGGTTCCCTAAAGACAAACGACTATATTTAACCCTGTCTCTGATAGCACTGCACGCAATGATCCAAGGAAACAGACGGTACGGGGAGACCACCCAAGAGGAAAACACAGAAAAAACGGACGCAAACCGAGACCAAGTATATAAAATATCAAGTATTCATTTAAACACGCTTTGGCAATACATTATAGCTTCGAGCAGTTTGCTAAGGGAATAGGGGAAAGTATTGAAAATGGAAGCGATTAAAGCCTATATGTTCAGTATTCCAGACTTGCCACAGGGCCAGAATAGACAGTGTCACGAAAGCTAATTCCTATGGTACACATAACTCTGGTTTTTCCACAATTCTACTGGAGTGTAACTGTAAGTAAAGTTCTAACTAGAAGAATCTCAAACTAGGCCATGGTGCTTGCTTACAGTGACACGATATCATTAGTTGAAATCCAAACTAAATGTTATTTGTTCTTAGCTTCTAGAACATGATTTTTGAAGTGTTTTGAGTTATGGAAATTAGGAAATATTAATCATCAAATCAAGTAAAATATTCATGTACGGATACAGCATACTATAGGCAGTATTCTCCAATTACAATTGGAATTTATTTACAGAAAGCTTAGTATAGTGAGGCAGATATGTAACACTATTCCAAAGGTTTGTGCATTTTGTCATAAAAGCATGAAACTTGGTAGAGTTGTAGATTATGATCCTAAGATGAATTTCAGATATGGCGCCATCTTGAATTATTACTATATTGGTTGTGGCGGCCATTTTAGAAATGACCGCCATCAAATAAGAGGAATAGTGTGGCAAGGGGAAAACCTATCCTAGAAATCCTGAAAAAGTGTCACCTGTACAGTGTCTACATGTATGTAGACATCTGGAACGTATTTCTAGCAGTATTAGGAGGTGAAATATGCTGGTGTACCTACACATTTGCAGGGCCCTGTGGTGCGGCCATTTTGAATTATTTCATACCAGAATGCAATTCTCACAAGAAAATATTTGTTCACTGAGTTATTTAATATCGTCACCGAGTTCCTAGGTTAAACACATATATGATAGCCTAATTTTCCCTCACTGCAAGAAAGATGCTTCGCACAGTCATGCAGATTGGGCAATATGTGTCGACTCTACAATAGGGAATGAAAAACTAACTTAATTAGCCATATCCTCTTTTACACAGATACACACTATAAACACATGCATAAAGGTCCGAATCAGGTATCCAAATATATGACCAATGTAATACAGTATTTAAACAGGAAAGAACCCCTCGGAATCATTTGGGCTTGTGCAAACTCTTCTGTCATCTGAACATCATAAAGAGCCATTGCCACGACATAAACTAGGATTTCATCTATTGGTATATTTCAATTCATTGATTCAAAGGGGAGCGGACCCATTAACCAATTCCTGAAAGCAATTCCCGTAAGAGTATTGTAAATTAGGCTGAAGCCATTTACACTGAACTGGTTCAGATGGCCTCCCCCTGTTTCAATTTCCTCTGATTTGAAAGGCGGTGGGTTTATAGACGAATGACAATGGTCCTGGGAAATCGAAGGCCTGTTGTGGCGATATATTCATCACAGGTGTTCATTACTTCTGGATGTCGATTGTAGGATCCTTTACGACAGTGATTTTTCCGAGTGTATCGGTCAGCTCCTAGTTGTGTATAGATTGGCAATTAAGGAATGAAGGAGTACTATTTGGTACGATTGAAAAGCATCTCAGCTGGTATCAATGAAAGGCATCCTATTCAAAGTGAGTATGTACACTACGTTCGAACTTAAGCATACTCTCGATGCGTATAGCTAGTGCCATACCTTGGACGTTGGTTAGGGATGACAAAAATAAGGAGTTGAGTCATTATATCATTACAATTCTAATAAAGTATGATTTAAGAGGTATGGTTAAGTTCAGTGCCCGATCCTCCCAAAATGATAAAATGAGAGATAGAAGAAGTTAACCTACAGAAAATGCCAGAACATGTTGTCCTGCATACTGAGTATTCAAGATGGTGTGAGACTTAAAGCATCCTTATAGGTAGAGATTAACTAACTTGCATTGGAAACCATGCGAGCTTCCCTATTGTAGAACTAGACCTTCCCATCTGGGGCCTATTAAAGGCGGTGCCAGCTTAATGTTAACTTCATGGCCTAGGGAGATAGGTTTTAGGTCCCAGCAGACCCGACACTACGCTTTCATTGAATACAAGCACTTTATTTTATTGAGAGGAAAATACGGCAACGGCCTCGCCGATTCTAGAGAGCTATCCAAGATGTTCTTTCATTGAATAGGATAAACAGATTCGATCACTCCTCTCAATAATCCACAGCTCTTCTTAGATCACTGAGAGGACAAACTTAATACAGATTGATATATGCTTCAATTCGGATCAATATGAACGATAGAGGATGATATGTGTGGTGAGCATTCTAAAGATAGAAAACCAGCGAGGTTTCTACAAACAGATTCATGCATATTGATATTGAATGAAAGATGCATTGGTCTAGACACAATAAGGATTCAACACAAGGTTGATAATATTGCCTTCGTCTCTGATAATTCGGATGCTGACTAGGACCTTGGCTGTGCTCAATATCCGGACGATTCATGTGGTAAACATAAGACAGAGCTCCAGACAAGGCTGTCGGTCAACATCCAAAATAACGCGGCCGCCGACACAGAGCATCTCATACAACGTGGTTAAACATCCCTTCATTCTACCAAACATATGCGAATTGATTTGCGACCCGTATATATTATATATATACACATATTTACCGCTGACCTCTCCCAACCGCCATTGTGTTGTCTCAAAATCAGCAAAATGTATCATGACATGCAAAGGAAGAATTGTGGATCCTGGCTATATGTATGAATGAACTGGCTGTATGTATGTATGAACTTACCCTAGGCGTACTTAATATTAGATAATTTATGGGAAAGGCTCTTGGTCCCAGCCGGTATAAACAAATTCCTTCTATACCCTTCTGACTGTTCAGCTTTATACAGCTTAGATTGAGTGACCAGCATCTCTAGGATGCGGTACATTTGACTATTCCCTATGAAATCATGACCGCTAGATAGAGAACAATACTTGCTTGATCGATTTGAATTAGATGGTAAGTATTTCGAAGTCGTTCTATGTTGGCAAGAATTTAAGTTTTTATAAATTACTATATTTACAGAGAGTCATAATTATAAAGTCGGGGGATAGAACCCTCGCACCGGAGAAAATAGAATTTTCCTCATTAGAATCCTTTCTTCCTGAATTTAATTATTACAACATTGAAGGTATGACAAATTCACCACGGTCTCAAAAATATTCAAAAGCGGATTTCTCATGGATGAATTGACTTTCATCGTGTTGTCTCCGTAGACACTTTTGAAATTGAAACCGTGGCGTACACTATCTGAAAAAAAGATATCCAAGGCGGTTCTCTGGTTCGAAAATGAAATGCACCGAGTTGATGTAATTCTACTTCAAAGCATGGGATGACAGTGACTGTAATCGATCGATCCATCAAATGAGGGGAACCACCTCTCAATCGTCGAAGGGTCATTTTAATACGTCCCTCCAACATGAAGGCATGTCGTGGTTGCAATAAGGAATGCTTTTTACATTGTGGTGTCAATCTTGAAACGATTTCTTCTTGCAAAAGAGCATTTGCCAAGAAATTGATCCACTTTTTGCCCATAATAATGTCATGCTCTTTAAAGTTGCAATTCGGTTCTGCGATCTTATTAAATGTGTGGTTATTATCAGAATAATATTCACTGAATTAACTGATGGTAAAGGTAATCGATGGTACTGTCATAATCATAAAGAGAATTATACTGTGTATACCTATGTCTACGAAATAAAATCGTCATTATGGATGGAATATTATGGTTTCAAATTGATGTCAAGTTTAGCTCCAATTACTTTCAGATAACACAAGTATCAACTATCAGGCTCTCATCACGATAAGGGGTTTGAAGAGAACGGAGACAGTCGTGATAATTGAGAGTTAATTGCTTCTTTGCATAACTGCACATGGGTTAAAAAGATTAATACGAAAGCGCTTTCAAGAATACCGCATAAATGTCATAATCCACATCGCATCCGAGTTTGCAAAATTATACACTCAAACAATAATGCAGCAGAAAAAGGAGTATTACCCGAAAATAGTCTATGATTATAGTAATACGTCTCAACTGAAAGATCTGTCAGAATATTTCCTCCTTTCAGCGGGGATATAGCTAGTAATTGGTATTATCTGTCAAGACAAAAAACACTAACTGCAAAGCTTCTGTTATGATTCCCTGAGAGTGACTCATTCGACAATAGAAATAGTCATTTTCTAGAGTAGATCCATGCCTCTTATGGCATTAGACCCTGTGGCTATTTGGAAAAGAGAAAACCATCGATATCTGGAGAGAACAGTGCTACAACCGTACCCTAGGGCTATTATTATGGCCTCTTGGAAATTAGCTCCACCAGACCTAGAGGCTAGGAAACAAAACTTGGATTGGAATTCTTCTCTTGATAGGAACAGCATGGGAATAATCTGTTCTGACTGGTAATTGCTAGGTCATCGTTAGATTGCGTTTCCCATCGGCTGGAAGGCCTCGTGCATCAGCAGCAGAAATCACACTCACAACCTTTAGGAAAGCGATAAAATTGCCCTAGGTATAAGGCTGTCCCGTCAAATATAATATCCTCATTTTCCCCAAAAGGGGATAAGTTTATTTTAAAATTTGATTGGTTGCATTAGTGAGGTGTATTCTTTGTTTCTAGATAAAATTTTGTTTGTTCTCATTGAAGTGATTGGTGCATGAAGAAGGGTTTGGTGAAATGAGGGTGTCACCAATAGCTTAAAGCTGATATTCACAATACAATGGTCTCATCTTTAAATGGGGTTATGTCGAGTATGCCGTTACTAGGACTACATATAGCTGTTTATTTTTTGATCAAGTGAAAGTGGGCGGATAGTATTAAATGAATTATAATATTTTGAGATATTAAGTCTAAGTGTATCTTGTGGTTTTGTGTGAATCCAATGCAATAGATTAATGTGCATGTACATACATACAATAATCTGTCATGATATACATGCATAGATATACATGTACACACACACACATATATATATATATATATATATATATATATATATTATATACATATTTACAAGCGCCTTCTGAAAATATATATGTATACAAATGTAAAATATTGCCGTTCAGTGTAAGCAAATCAGAGGCTAAACATAATTAAATATATCGCTAATTAGGAATGGCGTTGTCAACTCTGGTCCATTTCATACCTTTGATTAGTGGCAATTAATGACAAGTGCCGGGAAATGATAATCACCAGAGAATTTATAGGATATAGACCATTCACTCCATATTATTCGGACCATAAATACACCATTCGACGACGCTTACGTTCACTCTTTGGCATAATCCTGCAAGCTTTCTTCACATACCATTGACGAAATAACCACTGAAGTGAGTCTATCGACAATGAAGAAGAAATGTCCGTACGCGGGGGAAAACGTCGATTTAATTAATGACTTTCTTAGACCTGAGTCCAAACGGATCACATCGATAAGTTGATTAACCCGACGTAGAGAAAGATGGGATCCACACTGGAAGAGATCGTTTTTGTAAGGGTCAGCCGTAATTGATTATTTTAAGATTAAAACGTGAATTAAAGTCGCCTATCTCTGCTTTCATATACGATGGGAACAACAGTTCCCTGGAGATGCAGGTAATTGGTGTTTATCGGTTTTAGTCTGTGTATGTTAGAATGTTATCGAAAACTGTTTATTTCATAAATAAAAAGGTAATGCTAGGTATGTATTAATTATCACCTTGTCTGGAAATAGCACCACGTTAAACTATCCGTGTTAAACTTTTAAAACAATATGCAATAATGGAATAATACTTGTCAGCACCAACTCTTCTAATGTTGAGGAAATAAATAACATCTCAACATAATTTCAGTGGCAGTTTGCTGTCATAATAATTCAAAAATCGCATTAATATAATATCTTGCGTGGCAGGGAAAATGAATCAAAGTAATTAGAATGAGGCAATACGCTTATAAAACTGCTTCATTGAAATTAAAGACGAAATATAATTGACAGAAATTAGGCAAGGGATTATAATTCTGATTGACCATTCTCAATTGTAAAACTTCTGAAGGCATAATTCATAATCTACTACAGGGACTAATATTTTGTGAGGCTAATGTCGGTGTTCCACATTTGGCATATTATTTCAATGCATTTTATATTAATTGCTTCAATAGACCCCTGCAAACTTATCATCGTACAATATATCACACAATACCACCATACTACCAATTATCTAATCCTCAAGGACCCATTTCCGTCATCACTTCATCCTACATTACATTGTGACTGTCGGTTGGTTGTAAGCTCTAATCTAATTGATACTGCCGCAGTGGAGACTCACTTCTTTAGATCTCGTGAACCATGATAGCTCAGACTCTCTAGGAATTGGGATAAAGATGGAACCATACTAGCTAGGGTCTGCCTGGATTTCAGATAGTAATTTGCAAATGGAGAAAGTTACATTATATTCTATCCATTTGAAATACCCTTAGTTTCACAATTTTGTACCGTATTTATTCGTTCATTCGGATGAATGAAAAATAGAACATCAAATGTGTTGTGACATAGTGAGTAATAGTAAAAGGAACATATTGGCTTGGATTCACTAAGAATATTGAACGCTGCTACATACTTCATATAGGAGATGGTATGAGTGGCAGGTAATGAGGAGCTACACTCTCTACACCTTTAACAAAGGCGAGCCGATGAATAGAGTAAATCAAGGTGTCATGTTAGATAAAGAAACGTAATGGTCGGTGCACTGGAGGAATGAGTTGGACGTGAAAGAGGAGAGAAGCTGTGCCAATGTGAAATACCCAGGTGTTATGGCTTCGTTATATGTAATAATGACGAGTTCACATCACGCATGCTAGGAGCTGGGTCGACAGGTGTGGACGGAGCCGTGGTTCAGCCAGACTGTCGCCCAGACTATTGATTTACTAATTATTAGACAATCCATGTAGAAACAAGAAGAAAACGTGGATGCATGTTTGCTCAAAACTTCGCCTGTGTATGGAAAAGGGGGACGACGGACTGAATGATGGTTCATTATGGTCTGTTTATTCAGAAAACAGCTTGAACCGGTGCATGTCCGGTACAGAAAATACGTTCTGAGGAAGAGACTAGAAAGTGAAACTCCGAGCACCTATCACATTCGTAATAACCATCTACGACTGACTCTCAATTGCATATTGTGGACTAACGTTCTCATGAGAACTATTTCAAGTGATGATATGAGTAAGAGATGTGTTGATAGAAAGAGTAATTTATCATTTAAAAAAATAACCAGATTAATTGATGATGAATCTGTAGTTGGAACACTAGATATTTAAGAGAAAGCTTAGAAAGTCAAACCCAAACAAAGGATAAGTGGAATTTTGACATCACATGCTTTTTAGGGCACGGGGATAGCAACCTTGGAACATCCCTATCAATTTGAACTATTGGCATCAATATTTAATTGAATCTCAACTAATAACACTTTATTTTGTGCTTTTACAATATAATAAAGAAACGCCTGTCAGAGGTGATAGCAACTACACAGCTATCACTAAATGCTTGTAATAAAAATGACTTTTTCATCACTGTTTCTATAATATATCTTCCAGTTTCCATTTACCATTAGACGAACATAATTATATAACATGACACATTCAATTTTCTGTAGTGATTGTTGACAGAACTTTCATCCTTTATTGAACGCCACCTTTGCGACGAACCTTTTCCTGGAGTGCAGTTACCAAGACATGTATGTCATGGGCACCTACCGTGATTAATTAAATCAATAATCCACTTATACTTATATATAAGACGCGTATGGACTTTCGTTTGCTTATACGCTTGGTTTATACTTTTTTGTATGCAATCCTACACTTAGTATATGTACATTAATTATATACTTTAAATGAATATATATTTGTTGATGTTTAACATATCACATTGATGACAAATGGTTGTGTATGTTGTCATAGTTTTGCCTCATCGAGTACCTAGCAGTATAAATTATCTCTTCAAGTGTTAAATTTTCGTTGACTAATTTATTCAAAACCGTGTCTATTCTCCATAGGGTGACAAAATCAAATAAAGTGTGTTCACACTTCCAGTACATTCAGGGTGATCAGCATTTTAAATGATGTGATGCATGTATTCATCGGGACTTAAGCTATGGATGTAATAGGGATTGGGTGGCGTGTCGTGTCAGAAAAGCACGGGTCAGGGATTATCTCTTGACTCAATCAAGTATACCCATCAACAAAACATGATTTCCACAAATTGCTTTTGCCATTGTTGCTGTGTGGAACCCAGAAACCTTTTATCACTCAGACGGCTAAACTAGAAGGATGTTGAGGTTATCAGGGTTCTCTAAACATTGGAGGCTTTTAATGTTCTCTACGCTATTTCAGATCAGTCTTAGAACACAGAGAGAGAACGTCCTCAGCCAGAAGCTTGAGCTGCCTTGGGACTTTTGGCTCTGTGGCAACCAAGTGATTTATACACGTTTCAGGCAAGATTTCATTACTTCCTTCTATGTCTGTAACTTTTCAAAGGCCACGGTCCCCGGCCCTCCTCTTACATTATATATGCGAAACCCAGTATGCGACAGGAAGACGTCCATAACGATAGTCATATAGCGTGGTCATATTATGCAAATATAAATAATTATATCATATATAATGGATTATAAAGGCAAAAGAAGGCCGATGAGAAAGGGGGATCTGATACAATAGTGAAAGGCAAAGAATAAGTGCAGGGGACCCCACTTTATAATGGTGGACAAAGAGAGAGAGCGAGGGGAAGACAGTAGACTGACAGAAATTGAAAGAGATGCATGGAATAGGGGCGAGTGTGGAACTCATTGATTCTATGGCCCCCTTTGCTTCAGCGGGAAGCCCTACTCAAACGAACATTTCAGGACACTACACCTCGCAATGAATGTGTATCTGCAATGGCAGTAGCCGGAATCCAGAGAGAATTATAACCTGTTCTATAGAATGAGTCCAGGAGGACACATCCAGCCATTTACGGGGTTCACATAGAAATAAATGGAGCCATGCTGCAGAGCTAAGTGTCAGAATCAGCGACTTGTTGTATCAGAAAGGGTCCCTATAGTAGGTTTGATTGATGACGCAGATGCATAATAATAGTAATAGTTTATCAAGGATGAACATTCACCTGTCCTAAAAACGAATTTCACATCCTTCCCAAATAAGTCAATTTTGTGAATAAGGTATGACAGACAGCTCGTTTACTGTGTGATTAATATCGTTTCGATGACTCGGTACAATTATTTACATCATGTTGGTCTCAATTTATTTATATAAAAGGACGATGTATGGAGGATACAAATCCAAATGTTTTGGAATAGCTTTTATGGGAAGTTTTAAAAAGATTAATCGTGTATACTGTCGCGCATACTTTCCACAGAACACAACCAAAAAATCAAAAGACGTGGACAGAAGGATACATATATAATGGTCATTTCAGGATCGGCCTGGAAAAAGTCCCATGAGAACAAAACACAACTTGATCTACGAGTCCAAGCGACCGTTTTGACATGACATATTGTCTGAACGGTCCTTGAGCACAGACGGGAATATCGTTGCAATTATTGTGCAAGTGACCTCCAATGCCTATAACTATAAATCAGCTGCAATGATCTAATTATTTGTCCCAAGAAGATTCTCGAACGCCAATCTTCATGGAAATTATTGGGTAGGCGTGTAGGTAGACAATATTTTCATTTAGGGTAGCCGGACTAAGAAAAACTCACACGATCATACACATGAGTCAACAAATGTGTCCGCTCTTGGGAGGTGAGCCTCTGAAGGGAGATTGGTCAAGGACAACATTTTAATCCAATATATCAGTAGCGCATTTATGATCCAAAAATAGACCAGCTCAGCTACCATCCAAGACCACCAAGATCTAGTCATATAAAATAATTTATTCGCCTGGAAGAGGAATGGACCCTAATAAATTTATTAAGTCACGCCAGCGGCGAGAGGGTAAGGGGATGATAGAAGCAGGTCGTGGGGAGAGGGACCTTCTGAGTAGTATGCACTCTGACTGATACGAGTATAAAACTTTGGAAAATCCTTCCACAGTCGTCAAGCAATTTGGGTTTTCAGAACTTTCCCTTTATCTATTTTTTAATGGTGTGGTCATTATGACAAGATGCATTTAATGAAAGAATAAGAGGATTCCCAAAACTTCTCAACATCTGAACATGAGTAGGTGTCAATCGAACTTAGCAATTAGAGATATGGATTCATTGAGTGACATAATAACAGAGAGATTACTTCTACAGCTATTCTCTCACTTACAGTGATTGGGGTAATTTTTCAAGTTGGTATTTCATCAACTAAATTTACCAATAAGTCCATGCCCAATTGCTTAGGTATTCTACGCAGCTCATAAATAGGTTAGGAGTTAAAATCCTTCTTGCAGTAAATGTATTGAAGGGATGTTTACATGGTGAGGTCATGACAACTATTTATAACATTCATGTTTAATAGGAGTAAAGTTCAACTTAATGTTCTATTCTTAATCAACCATCACCACACTGAGATGTGTAAATGTTATTCAAAATAGATTTGGTTAAAAGATACACGATCGATTCACTTTCAAGACTCAAAAAAATACAAATATATTTATAAATTTCGCTGATTTGGGGAATATAGTAGGGTTTTTCCTCCATTTGCACGGAGGAGACCACAGCAAAGTCGCCCTTCCAGGTTTTAATAGTCCACTTGTCCACGTGGGATAAAAGCTAATGTCAGGGCATAGTTCTAACATTTGACCTCAGCTAACGCATTTAGCGCATTAAATGACGAACCCACACGTGACATCTGGTTTCCCTGGGGGATAGGGCCACGACAGAGAAATATATTAGGGGTCGAATAAACCCGGGCCAACCCTCTTAAGACCGAGAAATAGGCCCTATATGCAGACAAGGTTTCATGTTTTCTGGTGTTAGTTTTTTTTTATATAAACCTTGCGTATTATAACTATAAAAGCGCAATGTAGACATTTTATGCACTTCTAAATATCCATGTATACATATACATAATAAATAGTATTATGTGTATTTTTGTATAAGTTTCGTAGGTGTATAAGTGTCGTAACAAAGATGTTCTCTTAGACCTATTCATTCATTTTTATTAACATGTTATATTAGTGTAGGCGAAGGCAACACACAAATAATCAAATAAAACATTGATATCAATCAGAAATATGGCTCATAAAACAAGAGCTGTCAAGAAAAGTATTCCCAAGATTTATTATACATTTCATTCTGCCCAGGTCCTAACGGTTCTGCCTAAGTGAAAGAGGGGGGGGATGTAGTTCCAGGGGTTACAAAGGGTGTGAAATGCTCAAATGTGATGCCACCTGAGATCCCAGGGATGAATTAGCCAGCACTTAATGGACATGGATCAAGGCAGTCTGGAAAGGTACTTTGTACTTTGGTGTCTGGTTCTTCATGCATGGGACGCTCTGCACTTGCTCTCTTAACAGACTTGGGAAAACAACCAACTTCTAGAATTAATGTAATGTCTGAACCTAGGGGAAATTAAAGTAGAGGAATATGATGGGTATAGTGGTGAATTGAAAAAACTGAATTTTAATCCTGTATGTAATTGATGCCTTTGGGCGTGTATTATATTTTAGTATGACAAGAAATATAATTATAGCCACCTAGAGTCAATCCCATAGAAAAATTCCACCTTTGCCTATTACTCAACGTCGATTGCTCTATCGTCCTTCTTGTTTCACTTAATACTCATATGAAGTGAGATTTCCTCATGCATATGTAAACATAAAGCCCTTTTAATCTCGTATTATTTTCTCATTTCCCTATTTAAGCATTGATCAGACGATGGTAATCTGTTCTACGAACCGTTACCTTTTCTTCCTAGATGCACTGGATGAAACGAGATTAAACTAGCATTATACGTCAATTATTTACTTCTTAAGGCTTCAGTGATTTTAACATAATCAAGAAACGAATGGCAGCAAGTGCAAGGTACAACACCTCCGTTGAGATATACAGTATTGACTTGACATATCTAAGCAGTGTTCAAATCCGCACCTTGGAGACGAATGGTTGCTTTAGGATAGGGACCTAAAAACTATGCTAAAATATTAATCGAGGGTCTTGAACTGGTCCAACTCCCAACATGCCAATGGCTAGACATACTCACAGCTATCGCCGCCTCATATTTGCGAGGACCAATAAATCCCGAGAAATCTGCATTAATGATCTTTTCACTTTCATAGATATTATCCTATTATTGTAGGCATTATATATATTCAAGCAAATATTTTCCTCATCATGGATGAGCTTAATGGATGGGTTTGATTTTAATAACAACTCATGTCAGTATAGCACGCGCCTTACTTAAACTGTCTTCTTCCTTACTGCCATGCTGAACACCCCCGACACGCCCCTAAGCTATTGCTTGAAAACAATGCTAAATGTTCTTGCTCTTCTCATCAGGATCAATGCATATATACGTGTGAAGTGAACGAACATTGCTAGGGAACACTTTCTCCGCACCAGTTGACCGAGATACATAGAGTTATTCACAGCACAGAGCAGCTCTCCTGGCTACATAATGAATGATCTCAGAGTATGGGATGTGCTCGTGAGGTGTTCCTTCTATGAGTGGTGGTAAGTACCCTTGGGGTACGGCTTCACACAGCTCTCTGGGATCCCCTCAGTCCTCTGGGGAGTTTTGGGCTAGTCTCTGTTAATTCGGCAAAAAACAATTGTAGGCGCCCTGGGAAACACGAGCCGCAGAACTAGCAGAGGGAGGCAAAGGACAGCAAGATGCTAACAATGGTTGTCATGTCCGGAAGTGACTCAATGAAGGAGGCAGATGTGGAGGATCTTTGGTTGGAACGGGAGAAAGAGAAACAGAGAGTGCAAAAGTAGCGACAAAATTGTGTGAAGGAAATAGTGGGTGATAGGGAAGAACGAAGAAGCGAATGAAATAAAGGAGCAACGAACGAAAATGATTGAGAGAAGAGGCAATATATAAATGAAATTAAAAGTACCCAACCAGTATCATTATCTAGATGAAAATCGAAGTGTATATCAATCTACGAAATGGGGTAGAATCAACTATAAGAGAGTAGGCATACTTTTGGAAGTCGACAGTGTTTATATATAGAGAGATAATTATTGATTTAGCAGATAATTTTTTCATTAAGAGAATGTGTACATTTGCTCATAGGAAACAACGAAAACAATCGGACGATGACCAGTGAGCATGTTTCATGGAAGTTAATGTGCTCCAAAGCATTTAGATTACACGAAAGGTAACTATCTCTTTCCCGTTGTATCGTCTATGTTTTACGGGGGTATTGAAAAGCAAATGGATTAGCTCTGCATGAATGGGCGAAGGTCCACCGTGTTTTTAATCAATTTAGTGCAAAGAGTGGCTCCTAGTAGATAGTTACAAAGATGGATGACTAACTAGACACCGATAAGCAAATATTTTGTATTCATAGTTGATTAGATAAAGAGGATAACACGCTGAGGGTATCAGTGCTGTTGATGCATCCACCGGGACTAAGTAGACTTTTTATTTCATATGCTAATGCCGAAAGGTATGTTTTTGTCTTTAGTCAAGGGGTACCATCATCAGTATTTTTCTGATAAAAATCTCCATGGCTTGTGTTGCTTAGGATACGCAGATTGAGGTGAAGTGGAATGGACAGCAGCCTACAGCCATGTGTTGCTGAAACTATGACAGGCTAAAAGGGAAATAGGGAGCGTGTATGGGTGGATAGATTTAAGGGAGTGAAGTGAGGTAAGATATTACATACATATAGGTCGCCATGGAGCCACGGGATTCCCATATACACATATACATCTATATGAAGTTATGGATAAATTGATGGATCACTCAAACAAAAACTGTATAATAACTGACTGTTCGTTTGCCGAAATTTAGAATATGTATGTAGTAAAGGTCAAGCCATTCTAGCATAATGTCAGCGATGCCAACCTGTATAAGTGCCTGAATAAAAGGTCAATGCATTCCGTGTACATTTTAAACAGCTCTCTGTTTGGAGACTAAAGGAGACGGATGGGTCATGTCCTAAGGGAAAAGTGTTATATTCTTCCTCATTTCCTAGGTTCAGGTTCAATTTAGTCTCCTTCGGAATGTTATTGGAATTAATGTTCTCATTTCCAGTGAAAGGGGTTGTACTGTGGGTGCTTGTTTCTGTTTGTCTGATTCCTTTTTGTAACCATAATGTGTATTTTACTCTTCAGGCACTATTAGGATGCACGAGATTGTAGTCATTTGATTCATTCTCAGTTGACATATAAATGCAACATTCTCATTAAATCCACACTTTAGGGAACCGTATCTCTGATAGCTATTATAAGCAAAATGTTCTTGTGATTTTATTCCACAAACAGAAATTCATACATGTACACACATCTATTCCAGGCAAAGAATGCTATCAATGTCCTTATATTATGTATTGCCAGTATCCTATACAACCCTGCGATGGGCCGGTCATTTGGACACAGGATTTGTTCCTCCTGTATGAAAAAAGACATCACTGACTAACCATTAACGACCCGGATCGTGTTCTCCCCATTCACAATCACGTCATAGACCACTTCAAAAGACAAAAAGCAGATATGTTGAGACTAAATCCAGCTTTGGGCCTGGAAAGGACTGCTAACAGGCAATGCAAAGGCCTACTTGACAGAGACGTGCTCTATACCGGTCTAAACTGAAAATGACAATTATTATCCCTGACGGTGATGATATCGGTTTGCCTCCTCCTATACGAGCCATTCAAGCCAACTTTAGATGAATTTTTCACTAGGTATTGAGCTTTCTCACCTTCTCCCTGCAATGGGTCAGTAAGATGGTTGCATTTTCTGCAGAGCTTTCTTCAAGATTCGTGTCATTGAAGAAGGGCTGACAAAATCGGATTGACTGGCCAATGTGTGAGCAATGAATAATTTATAAGTGTATCATCGTTGGGGGATTTCCGTTTTTCCACCTATACTCTAACTATAACTAAGATAGATCGTGCATCGTGACCATGACTTCCCCTATCAATATCAGTCTTAATAACATGAAGAATATATGAATTTATAATATTACAATTATGAGAAAAACAATTACTCATTCCAATGACATTTGTGCTGATATGTAACAGGAGAAGGCCACAAGGACAAGGGAAATTGGTCGATACAACCAGATGCTGCCAGGTGGACAAGGTCGTACACCTTGATCACATCTAAACCATAAATTGCAGCTTTCCAACACACTTTTTGCTCGGCCAGCTTACAGAGATCAAAGGTCTCAGTGTATTTCCGGACGGGACAATCTATTTAGTGCAATAAACGCCACATTACATGGGATCAATGTTGTGGAATAAGGTCAGGCGGTTAATTACCGAGTAGGCTGTTCTTTACTAATCAGATTGAAGGAGAGACAAAGCATACAGAGCGTGACAAGTAATATTGGTGATATAAGCCAACCACTGCCCCTCGATCAAGGCCCTTCCATTAGATCTGGGGATCAAATGGTTTTATTACCAATACAAATTGCATTATCAATGCATTGTATGATACAGAAGAAATATCTTCCATCATATATATATATACAGATGTCTAAAATACTATTGAAATCAATCTTTAAAAAATATAGTTGAACTATATTTAACGGTATAAATATGCCATTATGACTCAATTGATGAATCACATATTCAAAGCAATTGCATAATTTGTATACGCGGCGATGTACTTCATTTTCCCGAACCATTGTGTGTAACTTGGAAAAGGAGAAATAATCAAATTGTTAAAATTAAGATGCAGCAGCATCAGCTCCCATCCCAATACACAGGGAAAATCAATATTTACTTAGATTTTATTAGAGCATGTGTCCTATTGTTACTCAAGACGGCAAACCATGATACTGGGAACATGCATGGAAAAGAATTCAAACCAGTTCATCCCCAGAAGCTTCTAGCAACTGTTTGAATTAAGCCGTACAAAGAATTCATGAAGGGCATAATAATATTCCATGTCTTCATGTGTGGTATTGAATAAAGAGAAGAGCCTTTGCCACAAACAGTCTGCTAGGTGAGAATAACATCCTTAATTCTTTTAAGAGTAGGGAAGCTTGGCTTTCCCGGCGCTACCTCCAAAATCCTTCATCGCTATATACATTAAGCGATACTCTTCTTTTTTCACTGGCGTCCCCATAGCGTCAGGTTTCATGAAGTGTCAGGAGACCGCATCTAATTTGACACATAACCTTTGATTGGAGAATATCTCGACGGGAAAACCTCGAGGAGGTTGCCTTCCAGAAGATCGTCCTGCGTTCGAAACGATCTATATGACTTTGTTGGATTGTGTTATCTTCCTTCTGTCGTTCTCTCTCTGCCTCTCTCTTTTCCTCTTCCTCTGTCTCTCCCCCTATCTCCCTCTGCTTCTCTCATTCCCAAACTAACCTCCTGCACCCCACTGGGAAATCATGGCGGCAGGCTATGTTGTGTCATATTACAACCGTAGCCAACACGCCTGTGCCATCATATTCACTCGCAAGTATCATAATTTGCAGTCATTTCTTCCGTTCGGTCTCCAACAACTGTTTCGAAAAAGTCATCCGCCTAGGGTTACAACAGTATTGGATTCTCCATAGCTTTTGGAATCGGATAGAGTATAACATATTCTTATTGACCCAATATTATCCATTGATTCTGACACATATCAAAGGCACGCTACTACAGTCAAGGGTTATTTGCTCTATCCCGGCATGTACTTGACGAGGGGGCGATTGAATTGGCGAGGTGTATAACAAGAGAATAAAATTGTAGCATCCACCCCAACCAGTGTACTGACCAGCCTATCAGCTGCTGTATTGAATTGAGTTACCCAGACATACATATGGGATCCTGAGTCGAACAATTACATCAAACACTATTAGTGAACGAGGGTGATATAGTACTAAAGTGCATCGCGTGTTCTTAAGGCAAGACTTTGTCGACGTATACTTGTTTGCTTTGTTTGAGTGCACGTCTCTGTATGTATTAAGACATTGATGAGCTTTTGTAGGTTTCCAACATATCCGATCCAAAAATGAGCAAACATCAATTTAAGTACACGTGATGCATTTCCGAATTCGCCCATATACAATTAGTATACAATGTGTAAAATAAACTGATTGCCATTGGAACCATCTTTTGGTAAAACCTTCATTGCACAATGAAATTGAAAGCGGGTTTATTTTTCCAGTGAGACCAATTTCTTTTAATTCTAGCATTAAGGGCCGAGAAATGCCACATTTAGGCGGTGGGGGAACTCCTATAAATCCCGATAAACGCTTTGGGTATTCTGAACACGTATCTGGCAAGGAAAAGTTCGCGTGTCTCGAGGAATAATACATAGTTATATTACAATACTCAAAACAAACTGCTGGATCGATAAATGAGGCATATTTGAGCTTGTCACACACTTCAACGGGTGCCGATCGTTTCTCTGTGATATGTACACACAGTATACAATCATCCTGAATATTCACGATACAATGAAAGGGAGGAAGAGAATGGATAGTGGGTCGTTGCAAGGCTAAGCGTTAAATGCCTCTTATGTATAATGTCTGTGCTACCGTTTGTTCAATGCTTGGCAGAAAAGCCCAATAAGGAATTCCCGCTCACAAAGCTCAATAGTCAAGGCACTTATATGATTGTTTAAATGCCTTTATCTGATTTTCACCGTCGCCTAAAAAAATTCTCAACTATCTCACGCACCTGTGAATCAATGATATTTTGATTTCTGACCAAGCATATAGCAATTACAAAACAGGTCCAGATATTTCCTTTCGGTTTCCAGCAGTGGCCAAGCACATAGGTCAGTGGATCCAGTGGGATTCACCGAATACATTCTATATCACATATTCTAATGATATCATGTAACATAGCCCTCTATAATCCATGTGCCTTGACTGAAGCTGTTATATTTACTTTTACTCTGATGGCATAATTCGATTTGAATTGATTTGACAAATTTTATTGACCATATATCAGGACATGAAAAGACCTGGATCTAATATTTTCCCATTGTAATGTAAGATGAGTCGACTGGCCAGATGAGAAGGCTCTATCCTCTCAGAGCCAGTTATTCATGTGACTGTGTTGTGATTAAGGGAGGGGGCAAGGGTGGGACATGTTACCGTTCCAACATTGGGAAAGTAGTCCATACTTTGGGGTGCATCTGGGTGTGTGCACCCCTTAAAATGGACGCAGGATGCAGGATTCTTTTGTATACTGGACGCAGGATGCAGCCCCCTATAGTGGATGCAGATGCAGACTGGTAAAAAACCTATTTCCAGTTTTAAAAAACCTGTTTTCTTGATTTTGTGGGTGGTAGGAGGGGGTAAAAAAGCCGGGCGCAGGACTCACCCCCCCCCTCAGTTAAACTGGACGCAGGATACAGGGGGAGTGGGGCGGGGGGGGTGCACACCACGTGCATGGCCATCTAAAAATAGACCATGTGCATGGGCAGTGTTTCCTCCACTCTCAGTCAGTCCTGAACAGGGCATAACAACTCACAGGTGCGTTACTGCAAACAGTCGGGGGTGGGGGGAAATCGATCGAGAAATTGTTAGTTGTACTCGGTTTTTCTTCATTGGATCGGTATCTGGTATCTCCTGCGCTTCAAATGAATCAGGCGATTGTGTTGCTCTGAGAGGCATGCCATATGGCCACAGCATTGGATATAGACCGATTAAAAATGTGGTCAACTTTACATGCATGACCAAACATACATTTATAAGCAGACGGCTATAGGTAACTAGAAATACCAATGACAATTAGGGGTTTTATTTCGATCTTTATATCTACTAGGCCTTGAGATTATTGAATTGAAAATAGAATTTCGGAAAAATGGTTTATAATATCAATAAGAGGGGCTATGAAATACGATCATGGTCTATTGTAGGAATCGGACATCCGATGAAGTATTACAATTAATGTTTCATGGTAAAATATATTTGTCCCAGCAATCAGAGTTTCCGATAACTACACTCCATGCCTTTTTATTCGGTTCTGAAGGCATGCCAAAAATACCCCGTTTGTGATTGCGCTTATAGGGGGTGGATGATATGCAGAAGGTCCTTAATCATGGGTTGGCAGACAGTGCTTACCTCGGTTTGACAGCTAGGGCCACATATATATAGTGAAATCCCCCATCGGCCCGACCATTGATTGTTTTCATATTATGGACACACAGATTCCTTTCCCAAGTCATATTCCAGACGGGGTATCTAGGGATTAGTGCATGCCATACTTAGACGGACAGCCGCTTGGGTGGATAAGTAGCTCATTTGAGTGAGACTTACGACTCTTTGATGTTATATGCTAGCCATGATCCATTGAAGGTAAGTATGCAAATGACTAAGTTGGCCTGTATCAACATTACCTATTAGAATAATCAATCGAATCTAGCTAATGGCATATTGGCATGTCTCAGACTCTGTGAGATTTAGCCAGAGGCAGTTTGGAGTCTGCCAAAAGTTCGCCAATATAGATCGGGAAATAGACGCCAATCTATTACAGTGTTCTGATATGTATCTGAGTAATTGATAATATGAATTGTGTATTTTGTGTCTCACTACATTTAAGATATAATGTGTACATGGTCGGGACTACATATTGATGCCAGTGTACAATTGGCACTAAAAGGAGGTCACTGCATGTTATCAGTATAAGTCACAAGAAACGCATGATTTTTTTCTCTGTTATCTACCTATTGCCATCGAAAATTGTAAGGTTTTCAAAATAATATTAATGTATCTGCTAGATAGTAGGAAGACTACTCAATTGAGGAAAATGGTGGAACTAAATACGAAACTATGAGATTTTATCTTCCTGAAACTTCCCTTGTGAGGAGCAAGAAGACTAATGCATTTTACTAACGGAACTCGACTCAGAAGTGGGTCTGAATCATCGTATGAATAATAAATTGACGACGCAATTTTGAAGAAAAGAAGTTCTGGCTGTTAAATAACCTAATGAAGTTGGAGTAACCCGCCCAGTTATGTTTCTCAATTATAGAGACCCATCTTTCAAAGAGTCTCCCGAGAAATATAAAAAAATCATATCTTTTTACCTAATTTAATTTCAAAGTGCTCTGAGTTAAAACGTAGAGAATTAATCTAGAGACAATTAAGTGGATGGGGCAAGACTATACAGGTCTTCTTTTGGTCGAATTCCAAAGAGGCTTCAAGAGAAAATCTAATATTCTGTTTGATCAAAAGGACGTGGCAATGTACTTGGTCTGCAAAGACGTATTGGATACTAATTATAGTACAGAGAAAAAGGGTGTTTGTACTAATTATCAGCATACCGAACGCACTCACGCTGACTTATTTCCTTGACTCGGAGAGTTCTCTATAGTGGCGATTATAGTTTGATCATAATAATGATGTTGTGCCAAGCCAACGATAACTGAAATTCTTTACCATTTAGGTAAGATAATTAAAAGTTGAAAGATTAAGTTTGTCGTTCATTCACAACATTAATTTCAATAATTAACGCTTCCATCTAATATGACTTGAAGAACATCCCGTACCACACAGGCAATTAGTGGGGCATATGGAATCCATTTGAACTCAAACTATTATCTAATAATTTAGTTTGGGTGTAAGCTTTTGTAAATCTAGGTAATGAAATACTCAGTTATATACCCATGTATTCATATTAATTTTTCTAGACGTGATATCACCTGACACACATAAAAGTGTTAACGCCGACATTTACCTGCAGTTTTCATAAAAGGAGAAAAATAATGAAAGGGCAAGGATGGGCGCAAGGATGCACTTACCATTGAAAAAATCAGTGTGGACTTGTAGCCAGATAGCAGGGTTATCCAAGGAACCTTGACTACTAGGTAAAGAGGCTGAATCCATACTTAACGACGGAGTCATAAAAGTGTTGACACTTTGTTGGCTTAGGCTTGACAAAGGGCCATCAGCCATCTCTGCTATAGAACCCGAGCTTGTTGTCTTACTCCGCCTTAACGTGCATTTACACTGGTCAGAAGTAATAGAAAATCTGGACGATGAATGACTGTTAGAAGAAGCTGCTGTCGAAGCTAGGCTTAACTGATTAGAGGATAAAGATTTAATTTTCTGGAAAGTCTTATTTTCTTTGAAGTTGAGTGGACCTTCTTTGGTTGATATGTCTCCTGGTGCACATTTCTTGTTTTTCATAGATTTCGATTGCCTGGTGGGACTGGTGGATTTTTTCTTTGAATTTGATGTCTTTCCCAAAGCCAGTTCTGCCCACTCGTAATCATCAAAATCGAAAACTGCATTGGCATCCACAATTGGGGCTACAGGTACAGTTACAATGGTGTCATTTGAAAGTACACCGTCATGGCTATGTCCAAGAAAATTCCTACTCTTAAAAGTTGCTTTTGATTTATTTTTACACTGACCAAAGTCCACAGAATGTGCATTGCAAGTTTTATGTGCCCCTTTCTTATCTTTTTCCTTCGCAGAGGACGAATCTCTTCCGTTACACACAGCGACAGAAGAGGCAGAATCATTGTTATTTCCATTCTCTTTGGACTCACTCCTACCAAACAATTTCGACTTTTTTAGCTTACTCAATTTCGACTTGGCTGTGGAAATGGATTCCTTTTCAGTATGGCTATTACAACTAGTACTTTGGCCATTGGAGTTGTGATTGTTTTTTATGTCGGTTTGCCCTGGAAGCAATCCGGGATTTAGGTCGTTGACCTTGGATTGACCAGTGGTAGCTTTGTTTCCATTGTTTGTGGGTTTAATCTCCTTTCTGTCCGATCCTCTTTGGTATTGGTGGCAATAACAACAACACTGCACATACTTATCTATGAGTAACGGTGAGGGATGATCTTCGGAGCATTGTCTGATTTTGTTGGGCACTTTGTCAGTGTTGGTCCTCCCTTCACAATGGTCTGGTAAATCAGTGTCAGGTGAGGGAATTACTGTCCCAGTTCCACAGTCTGCCCCTCCATTGACTGTCTCTCCCACAATCACACCTACACTTTGAATAATATTTTGGTTTGCAATATTGTCACACTTTTCGATGTCATTGTCTAAGCTTATCACTGATATACCCCCTTGATTATTATCGACATGACCACGGCCCTCATCAGGAGAGGTAACATTACTTTTGTTGTGGACGACAATTACCTCCCCATCTTTGATACAGCCGCATTCCTTACATGATCGCTTTTGCTTGGGCCTGGTTAATTCTTGTCGGAGGCTTTCCTCTGCTTGGGAGAGAATCGAGTTGATGGATTTAGATCTGTGGGCTCTTGTCGAGACAGGTCTGTCTTCTATCTCTGCCACTGTGATGAACACAGTTCCAGCTGTGGGTGCATCATCCTCATCCTCTGTATCACATCCCCCAGACGGCACAACTTCCCCTCTTTCATGTCTGACGTCATTATACCTCGGCGTCGAGAAGGAGTTGGCTGAGTTGGACGTCGACTCGTGTTCTGACGTCGATAAACCCTGACCGGAAATATCAGAGCGCGAACCGGAAGACCTCCCTGCGTTCATATTCGTACCGCTGCATGATGGGAGAGCCTCGTCTCGGGTCCCACCCTCTAGCGCCCATACTGGAGGTTGGTTCCGGTTCCTGGGTGAGGGGTTTCGGTCCTTTGCAGTCGACGATGACGCCACTTGGAGGGAGGAAGTGGCGCTTTCTTCGACAGTGGGATGCAAGTTGAGCATTTCCGTTTCCACCTCTAGGAGCGACCCATCGTGGGAAAGGGTCACTCTTATTCTACCCCTCCCGTTGATATTGGTGGTGGTGGTGAAATCATTCTGTGAGAAAGAAGTAATTATTTTAGGGTGCTTACGATCAGGTTTTTGAAATTCAGAATCTACACTGGCAGAGGTGACCAAGGCGGGGGCCGATCTGGCTGCTGTAGCGCCTGAGCCAGAACCCCCAGCCAACCTACTCTTCTCATAGTGAGCCCCTCCGTGATGCTCTGAATCGGAATCTTCGGGGTCACTGTCACTGTAGTCACTATGTCCCTGCCTCCTCTTTCCACCACCACCGCGATCTCCCGACCGCCTGCCAACGTGCGATAGGGATATCTTAGCCGACCCACAACCCATCTTACCTTCCTAACACAACACATATATAATTCCCTACCTAACAGAACGACAACCTCCTATAGAACCGTATCCACCTACAACGACGGATGCTAGAAGTAGAAGTATTCTGAGAAGTATAGAGAATGAGGGAGTAGACGGTGGTAGTGGTGATGATGCTGTACTCCTGCTAATCAGCTGTGTAAATCCCAACATGTTTTCATCCGAGGTAGTCCTGCTCACAACACGTCTGCAGATGCCAATCAAGCTGACCTTGCTTCTCGATGTATTCATTCAGAAAGGTTGGTTTAAAACCGGACCTAGGGGATAAACTTATTTCAAGTAGTCAGGGTAGGAGTATAGGACTAGTCTCCGTGGTTGTGGTGGTGCCTGCCAGATTTAGAGCAGTAGTGTGCTTGTTCCCTCGCCTCCTCGCCTCCTGATGACGGCAGGAGGGTGAATGTACTCCGATGGCTGAGAAGGGGGAAGCTAGCGGAGAGAAGGAACAGTGAGGGGACGGTGAGGGAAGGTGGGATAGATGTAGATTATGTGGCGTTTCAGTATCCCCTGTGTGTCTTATTTGTAGCCGGCTGTATAGGAAATCCTCCATCCTCTTCCCAACATAAACAAGACAGAAGAATCTGAGTAAATACTTCCTTTTTTTAAAAACAAATCAAAACTGCTCTCCCAACAGCTCACCTTAATCCTCTGTGAGAACACGTTCGTCTCTCCATCTCCAATTATTGACTATACGCTCTGAAGGCTAAGGCCACAAGGTTGTGAATAGACGGAGACAGTGATGACGGAGAGTGGTGGTGGTGGCGATGGTTGTGGTGGTGGCCTATGGTGGTGCTAGTGGTGTCCGTAAGGCCAACGGTTGCCAGTGGCTCGAGCTTGTTACTGAGGAATGCTGCCGCATACTGAAAGGCCTTGTCTTGATTCGGCTGCTGCTGCCGCCTCTGCAGCTCTTGCCGGCATTGCAACTTCGCCAATCTATCCATGTGGGGGAGAGTGAGAGAGAGAGGAGACTTGAGCCTCAGGGGAGCCACTTCCCATTGCAGTGACCTTTCCATTCAGCCACGTCAAAAAGCGGATGGTTGATTTTGTGAAGGTCAATTTTGCAATAGGGTATATTTATGTAAGTGATAACACGATTGCCTCCCAGGTCTTTTATCTAATGCCAAATTTGGAATTCTAATGAATTACACGCTGGGGACTGTTGTATGTATCACTCGAAATAAGATTGTTTCTATGGGACTTGGCTATATGTATGGGTTCAAAACGCCCGGCCACAAAAGTATAATGTACATGTATGGTACGGCGTATTTACCTCCATCAAACTGCTGAGGTAGTTCAATGTTGAATTTTGATATATGATATATATAAATCTGATCAATTAAAAAGTTGAAAGTAGGATTATAATTGCTCCAAAATAGAATGATTAATAGAAATCAAACCAGGCATGTGCATTATATCATCGATAAAAATACGTTTTCGCTTTTACTTCTCTTTCCTTCCTTTTAAAATATAAAGCTATTTTGTTATTCACCTTGGTCAACTTATAATTAATAGATTTGTGTTGAGTGCCCCCCCCCTATTGCTTGCATGGGGTTTACTGCTGCTGCAGTGACGGCCATATACAACAGACCGCTCCAATCGCTGCAGCTTCGATCTGGCAGGGCAATAGTCACTACCCGAAGTGCACTTGTACCCGATTTAGGAGGCAAATTTAGAAGGGTACGACTCAGTATTTCAACCGCAAGTCAAGATGTTGCCCTACAGGATTCCCACATTATTTTTATGCATTTTCCTATCATGAATATCATGTGACTCCATATGCTATTTAGCTAGATTCCTATACAGGTCATTCAGCTCTTATAAAGGACCGCCATCGTGAGCGAGCATGTCCCTAAACCATCACTTAAGTCATTAATGCAAATGCCCATCTTAATGTTGCATAAAGCTTTGCGATCTCAATTTGAGAAGGTGACGGTCTGCTTTGAGGGTTCTGTCATTCTCTTCTCCAATTACCATATGTTTAAATCCTTTAAGTCCTGTATGGAGCTTCACTGCGGCCCTGTTCTACTTCGACGCTTGTATCTAAATGAGAGGATTAATGCATTTGGGCAATTATTTGCTGTTTGGGCAATGGAGAGACCATTATGATGTATGACATAACTGTAAACATCGACTAGCTATTATGGAGGGAAGCAATTAATAATTGGAAGAAAGAAAGAGATTGTATGGAAGATGTATGGAGATTCGCATTGTATCATTTCACAATTTATGTATAAACATATCTATTATAAATATATTTTAAAGGCAATGCAAGTTGCATTTATTGCATTTAGAATGATATGAAAAGAGAATCAAAACCTCTCTGTGGTATTATAAGAATTGATGACTTGTGGTTCCTAGACATTTTCTCTGTGAAGAAATTTGGCAAATCCCCCTTTGGATCCTTACCAAACTTCCTGATCTGTTTCTGGCACAAACAAGGAACCCATGCTGCGCCAGATCCTTTCTTATACACCATTTATGATCCATGTCCTTTGTTATCAATAGAAAATAAGAATAAAAGGGCCTGGATGCTAGACGAAGCCGAATAAATGACGTACAAGGATGCAGACATCGACCAACCTACCAATTACGAATTTGAGCGGCAAATGTAGCGAGGTCCGCTGCTTATTATTATATTCTTTTCAAAGATCAAATAATAATTCAATGGAGAAGTCATTCACGTTCCTTGAGAAGATAGGAAAATTTGGATTTAGCTATATCGGTATCAGACTCGTTGTCAGGAACGTATAGCCTAGCTTTACAGCAACTTCTATTTAATGATAGATGTGTATTCGTTGGTATATTAGTCTCTGCCTTGAACAGTTCAGGGGCTATAATCACGTTACATGGAGACTAAAAGTATTAATTAACTCGATTGAGGGGCTGCTGGTGTACTGTGCATAATCCCCAGGCGTAGCCGGGAACCAGAAATGGAAGTTAAAGGTGTTTATACACCAAAAGTCGGTCATTCAATTGTGTGTTTTCTCTGATTTAGAGCAGGACCAAACATGAGGATAAAGAAAAGCAAGTGGGGTTATCTCATTACGCATTCTGTCATGACTTACATTCCACTAGCCAGTCCCTAATAAAGCAGGACGTGTGATGTCTTTATAGACGTCGAAGTGAACAGCTACAGAAATATGAGAAGACGATTCAGACTTATTTAGAGGAAGGAGGGGGACAAGCAGACGTTTGCATGCGAGGAATTATTGCTGTAATGAAAGGCATGTGTTCTCGGGTTATCATACCCTGTATTTGCGCCGTCACTCACATGAATTAGCAATAGGTTTTTCTATCTTCTTCTCCATGGTCCACAGCTGTGCATGTCAGGAGGCAATTCATCGAAACCCCAACCTAATAAACAGATCACCCAGTACCGCGCTGCTAGCTCGGATAGAAACGCAAAGGTTAGAGACTTAATACCTTTTCATTAATTTATACGCGGGTTCCATGTCAGAAAGGTCATTAAGGACGTTGCTGGGGGCTTCGTGAAGTCATTGTGTATAAACAAATGGCCTAGAAAAGTATTACTTTTCAAGAAAGATACAATTTTAAATAACTCTTTTTTTTCTCTAGTTTCATGATGAAGACTTCGGCAGATCTATTAGGTTTTACGATCTAATTAATATTCACCATAGAAAATAACTTTCTCCATTTTGCAATGTTATGGGATCTTAATTTTGTTAGTTGGCAATTATAGCTGGCATAGGCCATAGTTTTTGTAAGACGATATCTTCAGCATATATATGCATACCCGGTACTAATGGTCGCCCTGGGAACATCACCAATTTTTTATTTCGATAAATTCGTCTACCACATTTTTGTAACGATATGATAACCCAAGACATATTATCCAGGGGGTTAAGTGGTTCGGAAGGAGACTAGATAATTCATTGAATTAGCTGGCTATGTGACTACGCCCGTCAATAATCCTAGCCTCAGCACAGGAACACACATTGACCAGGCAATCTGAAAGCCAGATTAGGGGAAGAGCGAGTAACCTCCATATCAACGCCCATCTCCCGGCAATATCAAACCTATTTGCTTCTGTCGTTGCCAATAACAGTCAGTACGGTATTACCCTCCGCCAGCAAACCGTCTGTCTGCGGTTTGCATCTTGCCGTGCCAAGCACTCGCCTTAATTTATGGTGCAGCGGGGGAGGAGGGCCTATGTCATAATAAGATCGTATTGAGTGGGTATTACGTGCGTATGAAATGATGTTACTCAAATATTGCTTCCCATAGTGATGCCACCGTGACAAACTAGACACAAAGACGTGTAATTATGCAGTGGCAGCGGCGATCGACACAATATTTATGCGAAGGGGGCATTTGGCATGCCATAAGCCAAGTACTAAAGCCCGAGGCAATTCTTGAACCGGCGCGAACTAGGCTGAACCCCGTGTCATGGACTGCTTCCTCAACAATAGCACCAAGAAAGGAGCAGCGTTTATTTGACAGTTCTCCTGTTCTCGTACCTTTCGAGTGGGATGCATTTTGCAAAGGGAGGCTCTTCAGTCTTGACTACACGCTGTACACCTTTGCCAGGCTCCGAGTAAAATAATCCGTGTTACACTGTGATTTCTTAAAGGTCTTCTTTTATCTCGGCTAAGCCTTGTCGGACAAGTCCAGGAGGAATCGACATCAAGGGATTGATGTACATTACTTAAGTCTTATTTCCACTGCTCTTTAGACATTACTGTAGCTCGTGGCTATAGAGTTCATTTTCAAATGGTTCAGAAATAAGGGAAATGGGAAATGAAACCGTTCTGTGGTCTGTATTACCGAGTACAACAAAACAAGTTGACTTCTAATGGGAAAAGCTTAAAAGGGAATGCAACCGACATTCCCTGAAAGTATTTACATTAGTATTGTGAAAAAAGATTTCCAGTAGGACCTCCAGCTTTGTCAGCACTCTATAATCATCAATTCTTCTGATGTATAATTCATATAAGATATATATCACAAATGTACATGCATACATCAGAGGAATATAGATATAGGCGCAGTAACATTTACAACTGAAGAAATTCCAATGATTTCTTTAGGCATCCTAGAACATTCTACGTTCTTACTGAATTTCATCTCATATTACAGTTACATGTGGATGTTTAGCGCACCTTATCTCTTCCCAGGCACTCAAATAATTGAAGTTCATTCATTTATTATAACAGACGGGTACTGAATAACAACGGATATTATCCCTCAATCATTTCCACTTTGCTCAATCTTTATCATGACATATAACATATTCTATGTAATATCTATTGTATTGTAAAAGTGACCCCAATACATCACCAGTCTTCACTTTAGCTATCTCCATATATAGGCCAGTGATAAATCTCTACATCTTCTTTGTTTCCTGTGCATATCCCATTTAAACCGTGACTTTTTAAATCTATCTGATTATTCTGAAACTTTGGTAGAAAGGTACTAGAGGTCCTGTGAGTACATGGGGAAAATTTTGGAAATTTCTTAAAAAGGGTTGCTAAGATACAGACTGGGTCGAAAACGACCCCTACAGGCATATATGGGGGTCAGCTGATACCATTTCTATTAATGTGGTTACTTTAGGGGGAAAACTGTGAATTTTGTTGCAGAAGCACCAAATTTGGTATAGATGTAGTTCTTTTCATTTTCTATTATTTTGGAACAGTCCACATTCTGAAGTATAAAATCGGTTGCCATGGGAACCCATTTTTAGGTGTAAAATGGAGTTTTAGGCAAAATTGCCATATAATTTGAACTAATAAACATAAAAACATAAGCAGATATTCATACGAAAGGTCTATTGATAGAGAATTTGATAATGTCCGTTTTCCAAGATTTTAATACATTGTCATTGCTATGACAACCATTTTAAGGTGAAAATGGGCTTTTTAAGGAAAAATGGCCAAATAATGGCCATATAATTGTTCTATTGAACATACATTAGTAAACAGGACCTCATATGAAAGGTCTTTTGATGCAGAATTATATGAAATATGTTTTCCAGGATTTTGCATACTTTAGTTACCATAGCAACCGCATTTATCTTTAGATTCAAATGGTCAGAAGAGGGTCAGCAGAGGCTACCAGATAAGTATCATGAAGCTCAGAATAAATATCAAAGGACAGGAGAGAGCATGGAGAGGGGACGGCGAGGGGGTAGAGGGGGAGAGGGGGAGGCAGCGATGAGGTCAAACCATCAGAGACTTTAGGTCTGTATCAATGATGTTTCCGTAGCAATTAATTTTGATAAAATTGTGACCAAAAGGTAATCTATCTGGCATATCTTAGTAGAAATCTAGTTTACTGCGTCCTGTAATTTTGAGAGTTGTTTACAAATAAGACAACATGTTAAAGCAGAGTGGAGGTATATATATGTACTTATTTATTCACAATGATCTTAATCAAAACTTACAGGCAGACCATATTATACATCATCCAATTTTGTTTTCTTTAAATATATAAATATATCACAACTTGACAAGACCATGGTACCTAATAATTAGTGTTTGATGATTTTGCAATGATTGAATGTAGAAATTAATGCCTTAATTCATAATAATTTATAACAAAATATAACAATATATGACCAGCTCAGTGCATACTGATAATACCTAACTGTCTGTCCAGTCTATCGTATCCACTTTTCTACCTTCTTTCATTTCTCTCCATTCATATCACTCTATTACAACTCATAATAATTTTCTAACAATATGCACTATATTTACATTGTTAAACAAAAATGTCTTTTGCAGATATTTCTACCTTAATTCATTTTTTTCCAATCCATAACATGCTATAACATTCTATAACATTCTTTAACAAACAGTCTTTCCACAGTTGCAGAATAATGTCAATCACGGATTATTTTACCTTATTCTTTTTCAAAACAACACTCTGTAACAGTCCATAACTATGTATAACAATCTTTAACAGCCTGTACTATCATTCAACAGTCGCACAACAATGTTATTCGTGGATTATTCTACCTTCTTTTATTTATTTAATTCATAAGCTTCTATAACAGTGTATAACTGTCTTTAACAATCTACACATTCTTTCCACATTTATTTATATGGTAATGTTATTCGTCCGCTTAAGAAGATGTAATTTCTTTATCGCTAATTCTCTCATATTTTCGTTCACTTTCGTTTTTACATCTTGAATTTACCTAGTGTGGTAAGGTGCAAAACAATCTACATGCAGATTGACGCAGCATTTCATGCATGTATTTACTGTTTTGTTTCCACAATGGGCGCACCTTGCTCTATCACCTGTTACAACAATATGTTGGAACCCATCATATCTAGATTCTGGATACAATCGAACAATTCGTTGAGGCTTTTGCCCATACAAATGGAAGAGAGTTTGTACAACTTCTCTTCGGAAACCTAAAAGGTCTAGTGTTTTTCCTTTGTTCATGTTTCTATATACCTGCCAGGCGTTTTGCATCGCCAGGTCAACACAGAAAGCCAAAATTGAGAAATACCATTTCTTTCCCCTTGTTGCAATCCTGTAGGCTGCGACATTCTGGTCAAATCTATCTATCCCCCCCATGTTCGCATTGTATTGTTTTACCAGATTTGGGGCTGTTATGGTCACACATTTTGACTCTTTTACTGACCATCGTTTGCTAGCCCCCAAAGGATGGACCCCATATGCATTGGATGCAAGTGTAACAATATTCCGATCGTTCCAACGCACTATTACCACCCCACTCTCCTTATCCAACCTGTAATCTATCTCACCTCTTTCTGTTTTTTTCATCCATGGAACTGTAGCAATTGGGCACTGTTTTGTCCTATTCTCCCGGATCGTGCCTGTTGCGCCAAAGCCTTCTTTGCTCAATTCATTCAGCAAATCTATTGACGTGAAGAAGTTGTCAAAAAATAGATTCACACTTCCAGCCAAATCTAACTGTTTCAAAATCTTTACATAACTCATTACAACATCCCCACCAACCCCCAACACATGGTTCTTCTCTCCTACAAATGTACCTTTGCCTTGATACGGCTGAAACCATAAAATATATCCAAGTCTAGTACCGCCGCACCAAAATTTGTAACCAAAGCGAACGGGTTTCCCCTTCATAAACTGTTTTGCTCCATGGCGTCCAAAGTATGGAACCATCGTCTCATCCACACAATGCTCTGATTCCATAGGAGCATATTTCTGGCAGCGTTCATTCAGCATGTCAATCAGGGGACGAACCTTTGAAAATTTATCTGACTTGGTGATATTCAAAGTGACGTGTAAATTTACAAGAATCTTTTCAAACCGCTCTCTCCTCATGGCTCCTGATACTAATTTATTGTGTACATCTGGATTTTTTTCCCAGTACATTCTACGTCGAGGGACCTGAGAATAACCACTAAGTAACATTATACCAAAAAATGTATGCATTTCTGCATTGGTTACCTCTAGAGGCTGATTTTTATTAGCAGAATACTCATTGGTAGCACTGACAAACATATCAATGATTTCGTCATCCAAAAAAAGTTTAAAAACATCGTAGGGTTCGGTCAATGAATCAGTATTTACGTTTTCTTTCTGGGGCAGATTCTGAAGTGTTTGCTTCCTGATATCTTCTTTCCTCCAAAGGATCCTACGCTTGTCCAATTTTCTTTTCTTCTGTCTGTTTTCTTGAACGGTCTCTAAAGGTTCATCTGCCTCACTCTCGGTGTCCGATTCACCAATAATCACCTTTCGATTATTTGTAGTAAGGGCTGCCTCTGCTTGGGACCTGTCAAAAAAGACAATGGCAAAAGATCTTGAGATTTGGTACATAAGTGCATTGATATGACTTAATGTGCTAAACTCCCCACAAATGAGAATATTATTACAAATTTAAGATATCCTTAAATAACCAAAGTATAACCTAAAATACTCATTTTGCGACTTGTGACTCATTTTTCCGAAACATTCATAAGGAGAGAGAGAGAGGGGCGACAGTGGGAGAGGGAGAGAAGAGGAGAGAGGGAGAAGAGAGGGAGGAGAGAGAGGAAGAGCGGGGGGAGAGATGAGAGAGAGAAGAGAGGGAGAGAGAGGGAGAGAGAGACAGAGGGAGAGATATAGCTCTAGGGAGAGAGAGAGGATTGGGTACGGTGCTGATAAATGACAGAGCATAAATGCATGCGACGCCCCTCTTAACTTTATGAAGAATGGGTTGGATCATACATACTAATTGCATATCTATCAGTGTTAAAAATATTTCCCCCCTCTCCTCCCCTCTTCTTCATGCTCCCCCTCCCCGCTTTCTCTCCCTCCCCTCTCTCCCTTCCCCTACTTCCTCTCCCTCTTCTCTCCCCACTCTTCTTTCCCTCCCCCTCCCCCTCTCCTAACCAAGGTAAGTCTCATTTAACTTGTGGATTTTTTTGACTAGTGATCGTTCCCGGATTTGAAAAATACCCACCTACCTCCTGGAAAATAAACCTAACTTGTGAGCATCACAAAGAGCCAGGGAGAGAAGCAGCACAATGGAACCCTTCTTTAATAGAACATGATTAATATTTAACATCTTAACATCTTGACTGAGGTCAAATGGCACTCCTACGGGGGTGTTGTGCGATTCAACCCTCCGTCTTGATTGATTACAAACCTCTGTCATGCCATTGGGTATTCATTATATACGGTACTGATTCATGAATCTCTTCATTATATTTACCTTACAAACACTGTATTTCTTGCCGAAAATATCTAAGAACTTTCTTTCATGACAACCATTTGGTAAGTGTAATTGTAATTGCATTGGTATGCAATTTGACTTTTCAGAAAGCACCCTCAAATTATGTTTAAATCATGTGTGAACATAATAAGAGACAAAAGAGAACCTGCCTCTGAAAATTCAAGAAAATTACTCTGATAGGGTATACCTGAATGATTGACCTGGCATATTTTCTAGGGTGACCTCTTTCTCGTCCCCTGAATCCTCCTCTGAAAGGTCTGTGTCTGGTGGTTCGATATATACATCAGCTTCATCAAAGTCCTCTTCTTCTAGCATCGTCAAAACTTCATGAAGGTCGTACAACCTAAACCAGAAAGGAACATTATTAGGCCAGAATCATGTAGAGATCAATAGTAGAGATCATTAGGAAAATTATTTTTCTATGTAGACCTAATATTACTCAGGCCCTACGTACTATCAATATCATATTATTAATATTACAACCTCGCTCAAATAGCGGGAATATATATATATGTTTAGACCTAACTTCCCATCTAATCTAAGAGCTGTTTTATAAAAACACGCAGGTCCGTTACTAACGTATCTTATTATTCCTATAATCAAAAATCAACCCCAGGGTCACTTGTGAACAAGGACATTTTTCAATATGACACCGGCACTACCTCGTAAGGTTCCGCCTGTATACGACGCGAGAGCCAAAAGACGGCAAAACATCGCAGATTAAACCCATGATCTTATCAAGTTTTGATTATCTATATATAGTGTATCATACATGATCGGAAAGAGAATTGTATGGCCGTTCGATTAAGGGATAATGTATGTATATATTTTTCATTGTGGCAGCGTAGGATCTGTGGGAACATGACACGACAACATTTCACCACTTGTAGCGGGCACCTCCCCAGGCCCAACGTCACCAAAAGACGTCTTTTTATACACCGTATTGGCGTTTAGGGTCGTTTTCGACCCACTCGTAAACAAACAGTGTTCTGGCATGAACAAAAAGTGTAAACTAAAAACATAGTTCATTTATGTGTTCCCTATTATTTCCTTTGAGAGAATCAATAATTGCAAAAAGGATTGACACAGAAAAAGTATTGTAAACTTACCTTTTCCTCTTGGACATGATTTTCGTCTGGAGCGGCTAACGTCTTGAGTCGGTGACGTGACGTCACGAACAGTGACGTCATAGGTCATGACCCGGAATGGTCGTTCAAGTGTTGGTCCCGCCCAAGGCCCAAGAGATCGACTCATATATTTTATTTTTTTTGCTGGAAATTAATTTAAATGCATGTGTGTCCCTGGGTCGAAAACGACCCCTATAGGCATAAATGGGATATATTGAGCATATAGAGGAGACCGCTATATATATGGAGATTTTATTTAACATTCGCTTAACAATGCGACACACTGACTAAGTGGCCTGGAATTCGCACAGGTACAAGTGGTCTGGTATTGCCTAATTAAAGAGAACAAGAACGAGAATGAAACAAATTAGTTCAAATCTATTCAATACATTAGGTGGCAGAGAGTTAAATTTGCCTTAGAAAGAAATACCAACGAGATTTATCCGAGTCCTGCGTATAATTCGCACATGCTAATGGAACGGGTATTATATATGGATGTGCATGCATCTACACCTGATTTAATTCTGGGAATTATATTGAACCTACTGCTTCGCCAAACTACTATATAGGGTATATAGCGAGTTCTTATGTTGGACTCACAAATTGGATAGTATTGATAGAGAGATATTGCACGGTACATAGATGACTATGTTTCAACTATCAAATCAAGACCACCGTCTGTGTGATATAATGTGCAATGCCCATCTCTCACTCCCCTACATCACCTCCTTTCAACACACATCAGCATAAAGCCTTAGAAATTCTATACACATGCCTAATAATGATGGGTTTGGGTTGTACGTCTCTGAGTAACATAACGCCTGCACGAGCGTACCCTCATTTGCTAGTCTCGAGCACCTTAATACACATCTTATGACATTAGAATAAAACCTCTCAACCTTTTTAAATCAGAGATAGGACAAATAGGACCTCTGACATGCCTGTCATAATGACGACTTTTTATTGCCGGCATAAACCATTCCAACGAGACAGAAAAAGCCTACATCCAAACACATGAGCTCATAGTCACGAAGGTCCTTTTTCGGCTCTTAGCCGTACAGCCGTTTGAAAGGTAGGGAGGGACGCGTTAGCGTATAATGTGGAGGAGGTGTGTTTTTCTCTCGATGAAGCCAATATATCACACTGATAATAAGAAATAATCAATGTTTTCCCAGTCGAAACAACTACAGCAAGCATTCCATAGATTAATTTGATAGTTTCAGTAGCATAATTGTTTTCCTCCTCTGTCCGTGCCAGCTTTATCCCATCGCCCGGTGATCCCTCCTGTGCATTTCAATGATAGATATTATACGCGATAAAAACAATGATTACTGTAACTGTGGCTAATGTATAAGATAACCACTTGAGACATCTTGCAGTAATAGCTGTGTGATCATCTTGTCTGAGTGGTAAATCTAATTGCATTCAATATCAGGACAGCCTGGAAGAACTGTGGCCTCACAAAAGGTCAACAAATAGTCCTTTTTCCATTGAAATACGAAATATAAATGTATAGTTTGAAATTACAATACAACAATAAAAGAAATCACTCTATTTTATTGTATTGTGTGTAATGTGAGGTTTTATTAGTTTGTATAGGTTTCATTTATTCTAACAACATGCAATTGAACATTCGGAGTCACCTTCTCTAATAAAGGAACTACGTGTAGAACCGGATCCCAAATCTAGATTTTGATTAATGCTTCACAGAATCGTTTCATAGGATTTTGCCCAACCCGAGAAAATGGAGTGTGTCCATATACTACTTACGCACCAATATACATATCGCTTGCCACAAATCTTTTTACGAGAGCATATAGCTTTACACGATGCTCTTACGTATATAATATGAAAAACTACGCGAGGGATAGATATCTTCTCATAGTGCTGTTCAGGTGCACAATCAATTAGCATCATTATGGTGTCCGTTTGCAACTCCTGTGTTATCCAAGCTTCGGGAAGTTTATGAGTAGTATATGAAAATGGCACGCGCACTCAGGATATGGAATACATGTCTATGTATACGTAATAATACAATATAATGTGGGAATGAAAGCAAAACTTCCAAAATGATATAAAAGTTGGGTACAACCCTTTTAACACATCCTAAGTAATTAGAACTTTATATGAGGGGGATATATTAGGTATCTCAACATGACATTTGATGGATTGATTTTCTATATCTGCCTTTGCTAGAAAATAAGGCACTCTATCCTTCCTCCCCGCCTTAGAAGTTCCCTTGTAGTAAGATTGATCACACTACCAAATGAGGCGGGGAAACCCAGGGATGGATACTGGCGTTGAACCAAGACCTAATCAATTAAAAAAGGATCGGCCAAGTCAGTATTAATACATTAAAGACACTGGCGACTCCTCGTGTGGAAATCAATAAGCAGCAGTGCAATAACGGGTGCTGTTGAAGGAAGAGAGTGGGCACTTAATACCTCCAGTCAACACAAGATGTCAGTAGGGGTGCATGTTAACATTACATACTTGGGCGGCTGACTTGTGCAGACATCCAGGTAACGTGTTTGGGATTAGTGACACCTGGTGATATACAACCTTGTTGATCAACGTAAGGCGCTCTTTAGTCCTAGGCCAAAGTCCTGATTCCATGTAACTGTCATCTACCATTCGAAGTATACAATTTAATCGGGACAATCATATATTAAAGTCCCTTATTCAATCATTTTATGAATGGTATAAAGCCCAACAGGGGGTCCCCCTTGTGACACTTCAGTTTTGTCTTATCGAAACCCACACCAAACACCAAAATGACCAAGTAGCAATTGGATTCTGGATTACAAACGGATTTTCGATGCATGTCTTTCATATGGATGGCTCAAGTTGATTTTCGTGTCGTGGAGGCCATCTCAATTCCCCCAGCGCACAAATCATATCAAGTGCATGTTTTACATTTAAGAGGGAGCACAGGGTTGAAAACACGCTGTGTCAGAAACATACTACATGTATATAAATTGATAACACTAGACTACAACCATACATTGTATATTTACAAACGTTTCAGTACCAGCTTATAAATAGAACAAATCAAAGATAAATATTTAAATAAAATAAGAATTAACAAAGAGAGCACTTGCGATGTATGTAAGGAAGATTTTCATTAACGCATTGGTTTTGTTTTACAGATGAAGATATATTGCTAGGATGTATTGGTAATAAGGTACCTAAGGTCGAGTGACTAATCTTTTAACTTCAGTAAGTTAGTAACCATATATCATATCTACAGACAAAGGTTTTCACAAAAGTAGAAGGGGCTTTTCTGAATTGTAGTATGAGCTACTAAAGGAATTACCTACATAATCATTAGAATAACTCCAATTCAAGAAGAGCAATTAGTAGTTTTTGAAGTTAGATGGAGTGTATTACTGAACCATTTGGGTTAATACTAACAATCAACGTTGAAGCCATTTAAATGTGTATGCACAAGGCTTAAAGGAGGTACGATTGAATAAATTGAATGTTGTTAAAAAGAATGGTTTCATGATCTTCTTTGATAAACACATTCAAGTCTAATCATAATGTAACCATCATCCATCTGATAAAGCTATAATATCTGTAACGATGAAAAACACGTATATATGAGAGAGTGTAACTGTTGAAAGTATTACCTGAAAAAAATATTTGAACCCAAAGGACTAACATACATTGTAAAGAACCCAAGGTCATGGGGCTTATGATCCTTATAAAGATCTTTTTAATCTAAGAGTATTTATGACAATGTTGTCTATCGAATTTGATCACACCCTATCAGATTGTGAGTTAATTATACCTCGCTGGGTATCGCCGAGTGGAGTTAACGTTGGTACTACCAAAATGTTTCGCGATGCTGGAAGCGTCGCATATCTTGCATTGTAGCTGTCACGATGGCATCCCGTGCAAATGGGTCAATATTGAGAAAACCGTTGAATGAATAATCAGACTAATGGGACAGGCCTCTCTAGTCATTTCCGAAATTCAGGGGCAGATATGAGAATCTGATGCAACCAGAGCATACAGCACACTAATTTTCCGGATTACCTGAGCCTCCGCGGTACCAATCACGGTGAAGTAATCCGATGTTGGAGTTCCGGTTCCGAAGTAGCAAAAGGTCAGTAGCGCACCCACAAAAACTTATGGATAGATGTCAGGGAAAACGCGAGCTGTTAAGCATCTTAAACACTGGGGTCTCTAATCTATTAGGCTTGAGGTAATGTGAAGGAGGAGTTTTGTTCGCTACCTTACAATCGCGGCCATTATTTCTCTGAAATCCTTCGTCAGTCCAGCTTAGAGCTTGTTAACTCGGCCTAAAGCTGCTTGGTGTCGCTATCAGGAAGTGAGAGAGGCGCATGGGCGGAAGAAAAAAGAGCCCAGTTAATTACCGAAACAGGTTTTTTCATAAGCTTTGTTTCTAATCCCATCAATGCAGTGGGCGAGAATATTATTGTGTACAATGTAATGTTGAAAAGTCAAGAACTTCGTTATTTTTGTTGTATTTTTAACTGCCAAGGATAAACTTAGGATTTCCCCCTTATCAACTATTAAGCCGCTAAATAGGGTATTTTAAAGATACTCTCGAGTGACTCAAATATTATTCGTCTTCATCACTAAGTTGTGATGCTAGTGTCCATGAAAGTAAAATATCTACAGGAACATCTATATAATGTAAGAATTGCGTAATGACATCTGTAAATGTATACCTAAGTACTTGACTATTCAATATGGATATAATGTCAATACTCTAGTTCGATATTAGTGTATTGTATCTTTATAAGCTTTGTTTCTAATCCCATCCCCAAAGGTATCTCGGGTGAAAATGTGATTTTGAAGCCTTTTTCAAATTGGGATCTCCACACTCTATTTATAGCCTGGGAGGTACAGCGTCATTTCCCACCAGCTACCAGTAGCCACTTCCAGGGGGACCCGACTACATGCAGAGGAGTCGGAGAGTGAAGAAGAGGGTAGGATAAGGGTATTGGAAAGGGGAAGGGAGGGAGAGGGTGTAAGAGGGGGAGAGTGAAGAAGAGGGAGAGTGTGGAGGAATAGGAGAGGGGGAGGGAAAGAAGAGGGGGAGGGAAAAGAGGGGAGGGAGAGGATGTAGGAGAAGGGAGAGAGGGGAGGAAGAAAAAGCGGGGAGGGGGAGCATGAGGAAGAGGGGAGGGATAGGGGGGATCGGAGATGGGGTTGGGAGAGAAAAACAGGTATGAGAGACAGAGAAGAGGGCCGGGGAGGGAAAAGAGGGAGAGGGGGAAGTGTAGGGCGAGAGGGAGACCGTCCAGACAGGTACTTTGCTAGTTAAATCATAAATCAGATACATCATTTAGACACTATCCATATTCCTCACAATATTTTAATCCTTTTTATACCAATTAGATAAAACAAGTGTTTGTTTATTATAAATGCATTGCTCTGAGAACAACATTATCTAGAGTGAGTTATATGCACTAGTGAGTTATGTGTGGTAGTCATGGCAACCAATACGTCTTTTACCAAATTTAGCGTCAAAATTCAACTTCATGGCTCAAAAATGTTTTCTATTATCATTAAAACATAATTGTATAATACATCAGTTAATTAATTCGTTGGTGTGAGTCCCTTAGAATATCGCACTCGTTGCTAGGCAACTTAATTGTGCTATATTCACGCTCCCTCAAATAACTCGTTAGTTAACCGGTATTTATGTGATTAACACTCATAGTATAGTATAGTATAGTATAGTATAGTATAATATAGTATTTACGCGACATTAGATTATACAATTCTTTTAGGCTATTATTCTAATACATCTGTAAGCATACAAACCATGTACATAGAATTATGTCATGTTTACAATCAATAGATAATCACATCAATATAAAATAAATCTCAATATTGAATAACTAGTGTTGGGTCGTAGAATGATAATAACTAGTATTTGCATGCGAAACAGTATTCACCACATTCACATGTAGAGTTTATAGCTATAAAATATCAAAGGTTAATGATAAGTGATTCTATCAATACTAAAATAATATCAATTGTATGCAGAATTACATTGGAGACTTCTGCTCTGGCCGGTAACAGTCAGCCACTTATGTGAAATAATTTTCGTGTCACTTTGTTATGCTGCCCTGTCATGTGTGGAGGGTAATTGTGTGTATACCTGTTTAGTCATTATATAAAAAGTGTAAGAAAAAAAGGAAGAAAATACCAAAAAACTATAAAAAGATAAGGGACACGGTTTAATCATGTCGTTAGAAGTATACATGCCAAGATGGCAGGATAGAAACTGAATAAAACCTTTTTTTAAAAAAATGTATGCAGAATAATTGATAACGTAAACATTAATTAATATTCGGCTTGTAGGATTCTAATACTCAATGATAACACAGGTTGCTTTCAATGTTCAAACCCCGCTTTAGGGTTCCCAGTATCTTTGGTGTCAGTAGAGTTGATATAATATTATGCGAACTAAATTGTAAGGTTGCCTGCCATAACACTCCTCCTAGCGGTGATAAGCAATTACGGCAACATACGAACACATTCACATGTATGGATAAGCGTCTTTCCACTTGTAATCCTTTCTTGTGAACTGTCTGGCCATGTCTGTTTGCATGTTTGTTCCAAAGATATGATCCCAAATCACATCATCAATAATATCCGAATTTGGCAATGGGTCGGTTATATACTCTCCACCAGTGACCTTCACATGGGTCATCACGACAGGTCATTTCATAGTTATTTCTGTCGTCTTCTTTGCTGATGCAGAAACTTCAAAAACACCACGGTTCGGGTTAAATCCTCGCATTTCAAACAACGGCCGGGCTACAACCTGACACCCGCTCTATCATCCGGCTTCCAAAGTGATGACGCAAGGTCAACATGAACGCCGATGACGTCACAGAAGCCGCCGCCAGAGCCAACAAGATGGTCCCCATAATGTCAAGTTGAAGCGTGGCTTCAGTTGACTCATTACAACTAAATATGTCTCAGGTTTCGAAAAGTAAAGTCAGTGCAAGAGCCGACGTATATTTTTTAATTTTGCCTTTTGTTTTGGAATTAGATGTAGATGTTTTGACCGGTTTAACCCAGTGGATTCTCCTATTTTTCTCCTCCGATACCCACTTTTAATAAATAATAAATAATAATAAGAAATACTCCATATATTGATAATTATTGTTACAAAAGAGGAGATTTCTCTGAATAAAGTGTTCGTCGGTTGCTGGTGTATAGCGTTTCCCGATATCTAGACCAAAACTCCGGCAGAAATGCTGGGGAATTTCAGATATTATTATGTAGGTTACGGTTTCCAGATTGTTTAAACAATTTTAAAAAGGGCCAGGGCGTAAGTGCATCCATCTATAATGGTTTATTCTCCGTATTATCTTACGCACCCAATAAATTGGACATCAACAGACTTTGATCCTTGTGTACATCTATTGTTCAATGGATATTTGCTTGTGATATTTTTCTTTCCCCAAATCATCGATAATATAGATTTAGGACTGTCCCATTTTAGAACAAATAAGGAAGCACTCCGATGTTTGATCCCCATGCAGGTCGATGCTAAGATTTTGATAATCAGGTCTAATGTTAGGGCTTGCTTCATAGTTAGGATTTTAGATTATACATTGCTATTCTCCATTAATCTTAATGCCACTGAGGTAACCTTAGAATCAAATGCAATTTAGAGACGAAGAGCCTTATAGATGACTTCCTTCCCTTATTGTAATTTGGGTGATTAAATGCGCATTGTTTGCCAAATGCATTAGGAACGGACTAAGAAAGGGGAATGTTCATTCCTAATCGATGTTGAGCGTATTTGGGGAATATAAAATGTAGTGAACATCCGATGAACTGCCATTAAGGTTTCCGGTATTGAATATGATTTCCCTTGATCATGAAAAGGATCTCTTACATGCAGCATACGGACTTTGTGCATTCCTTTGATCACTCATAATTGACAGCGGGTATAGTTCCTTTGAATTTCACTATGTAAACAAGTTTTGAACGAATAGCATTATGTAGCACAGCCTTGAACACTATAGTACAACGCCCAAGATGGTGCCACTGCCGGAATCAGCACAACCGTTTCATGTCAAATATTCCTAGATCTGACGGGTTCGTATGGCAGCGTGTCATTTTGTGCTATTCAAAGCTGACAATTAACAAAGTTAACCTCCTAACTCATTTACGATATATATGAACCAGGTGCTTCATTTCAAATCATACCCCTTCAATTTAACAGTTTCGATTCCCTATCGATAAATGAATATAAATCTCCTAAGAGCACAAACTGTTAGGGAAATTAAGAACCAGACCATCGTCCAATTGGTCCCACTAACTAGATTACCGATTAGCAGTGGTATTGCTGTACAGCGAAATGAAGAGTGAAGATAGTGCCTAGCATTGAGGAAAACAAATCACAGCAGTAGTGAGAAATTACCCCTTATATTTAGAAAAGTGGAATCCACTATGCTCATAGAATATGACAATAATTATGAGAATATAACCAAAATATATTTCTCGAAATAATAATCCTCGAAAGTGCACTGACCTCAAATATGCCCTCGATGGAGAATAACCCTTGACATATATATCGACAACCAAAATAAATAAAAGTTCAAACAAGAATCCATGTTTGCGATGAAGATGACCAATATGGTAAGTTCCCCCATGTCATATGCCATTCGCAATAACTTACAAGAAGTTGAAACCATCAGGACATATGATATAGGCCTATATCTGAAATATATATGTCATATAGATAGTATATAACAGTGCATATCGTACAGTCAACATAATATGTTATATACTTGTAGGAAATGATTAATGGAGTTGTGTATACATATTTACAATATAATGTTTAATGAATACCGATATCTCTTCATGGCAACAATCGTTCGTCAATCATTTGTCAAGCCATTTTTAGTTGCTGATCTAGGCAGTCAAGTTCACATATCGCATATCACTTATAATAGTGATATTGTAACTCTGGAGGTATCTTGAATTCGGGTGAGAATTGTGTAGTGTAAACCGTCAAAAACGCCCCACTCAGCGTCAGAGGAAACACCTTCATGCATGTATATATGCACCCACCTTGTCTACATACATTCGTGGACATCCCCGGCGTGAGGCACTGGTAGATGAGGGGATTGATTAAACGCCTTGGGATGCACAGTCATCGATTCCCTCTTGCCTGCCCAATCTTGATTCTGGAGTACGCCACACATGCATTCACACTATATCTTCGGCTGTGGAGTAAAATCGACAGAGATTCCTCAAGTAAGGGTGACTCCTTAATGTGTAATAGGGAAATTATTGACCCCCCCCCCCCCCCGCACACATATACGTATACACACCAATAAACATAGTGGATAACAAAATTGATACAGTGAGTCCGTAAAGTGTCCGTGAGTTTAAGTAATAAAGGGACAATTACAAATTGATTACAAACTGTTGACTACTTACACACGTTTCATCCCATCATAGTTAAACACAATTATTGATAATTTTCTTGACTTTTAGCCACATGTATCATAATAAAATATATATATATATGTAGAATTAATGTCCGATTAAATATAATTAACAACTTTATTTAGAGTATCTAAAAATAAATACCAGCATCATTTTGAGTCAAGCGTATTTCTCTACCACTCATCCGGTCAGTCTGACCTTAGAGTTAGCGTGATCCACTTCCACTCTAAGTCGAGTCTCTTATCTTTTTGATGGTTACGGTATGATAAATGCAGTGACAAAAGAAAGTAATATTTACCCATGTGGTATCAAATTGTAGTTAGCCGTAGCCAACTCGTAAGGCAATAAATAAGGGGGGAGCTGATTAGCTTTTTTGACCGAATCTGTCAGAGTGAGTAATCCAAATAATAACCAATGTAAACAAATCTCCAGGATCTAAAATATCAGCGTGCATGTCCACAGAACTCCACGGAGAGTTCTGTGGTATGGCATAATCTGTGATTTACACGACATCCTAGTCTGAAGTGTTCTATGGTACTGTATTCAATATTTTATCAATTTCGACGGAATTGTGTTCTATAAGGGAGAGAAAGATTGCAGGGACCTAAATCCATCACACAGCTCAAACAAATGGTGATCGTACAAACTGCTTAAAATGACAGCAAATATTTTAACCCATTTTAGAAAAAGCTCTAATTTTGAGAATTAATAATGAAAACTGACTTCACTGATTGAATGGTCAGCTATAATAGGTAATTTATTATATATTATCGTGAGCTTTGTGAAACATATTGAAATTCGCATGTTATTATCCATGTTTAGTTCGCATTAGATGATCATGAATAAATTTTGACTTTGTCAAAGAATACACACATTGCTGGAGGAAAATCCATTGGTAGTGTGCGTATCTAACATTGTATCAATCAAAATTGCCACAACAGACAGGCAGACAACGGAGCCATAAAACTAAAAGAGGATGTTGGGTTTTTAAAAAATTAGTTCACTGTTTCCCTCTATTCTTATTGCATGCGCGCTCATTTTTTTAATGGAGATCTAAACTTGGAATTAGAGTTTAAAGGTAAATGCCAGCGTTCAATCAAAAAATAAGGAATCATGGTATTTTTTTAAAAAAAAGTTGTATTAAGAAAGAACACGATTTGGGGAACCCCCCAAACCCATAAAAACCATAGGCTATGTCATTGAATTAGTTTTTATTTCACGGACCATTGAAATTTACTACCATTCACTACAGGAGTCAATGAGAAAAAGGCTCCCCTCCCCTCACACACATATCTTTTGAGAATTTCAGATGATTGAATCTTGCGATTTCCTTTATAATCTGCATAAACATAGCGGACATATCATTTTGCACTCCCAATTTTACAAAAACAGTGGGTCACAGAACTAAAAAAAACGTTATTCAGCAAAAACTGAGAATATGTATGCATTTCCTCCATTGACATCCATATATATAGTGAATGGTAGTACACTTCAGTCATCCCTAAAATATAAGATAATATGATAACATCCTGTTTTTTAATGCATTAGTTCCTTGAACTCCCGCCTGCAGCAGTGCTCACGACGCTGGCCTTTACCTTAAACTGTATTGGATGAATAAATAGAAATAAATAGCGAGTGATATTCAAGATTACTTTCTCTATTGTTTATACATACATGTGAAGTAGGTGGAAATATGGCAGATAAATTAAAGTAAGTGAGGATTGAACACAATCATTATACCTGTACACACTCATTCATTGGAAGACTGCTAGATACATTTCAATAATGAAAAAATGTCTTCCAGTATACATTCCTATCATCATAAATCATAACCTTGAAGGACATCACGTTAAGCGTAGACAAAAAACTTCTCCTTAAAACATAGCCTGGCTTCCCTATTTTTGCGTTTTCTCCCGACAGGTTCATTTCGATGAGACACGCCGGATGTAAACCTAGGATCATGCGCATGGACCACCTGAGGGCCAAGGGCGTGGAGCAGCTGCATGGAGGCCGGCGTGAGATAGACTTACGAGAGAAGCTCAGGTGTTTCGCCTTCAGGGGGTGTAAGGGGTTGAGTCGCGGGTGGGCGAGGGAGGAAGGTGGGGGGAGGAGGAGGAGGAGGGTGCGCAGTATGTAGCGGGCCTGTAGCGATTTACCACTATTGAAAGAGGGACAGGGAAGGTGGTCTATGCCTATAAGGATGACGCTATTAGGTCATTAGGAAATCATAAGTTCTCGATGCATACTCCAATTCTAATGATAATAAATGTCGCGTCAATTGCTCCACACACATGCTATTGCCCAATCAGTGAGAGGAGTACAGAAAGGAGTAATTAATATTGATTAGCAAATAAGGGTGCGCCGGGGGTTGCCTCCCCTTAAATTTAATTGACCTAGTTAGTTTTTCTGATTGAAAGAACCTTCCTGAACGGCTTTACATCTGGTTTGCCATTTCAAAAAAGAGCTGACGATTCTCCCCATGTAGGAGGATATTAGGGGATGTGCGACATATAAAGCCAACACAATCCCCCAACCCTCATGCTTTGATCGACCCCCACAGCCCCACCCTCACTCCAGGACACATGCACACACCCGCCGGTAGGGAAAAGAATGGGAGAGGTGAGATGTGGCGGTGGAAAACGATGGCAGGGGTTTATCTTTTATACTCTCAGGTGGGGGACAAAAGACACCGGCGCCAGCTCCATTGTGCTCCGTTACAAGAGGTTTTTCTGTTGAGGCTGTCGTTGCTGTGCCAGACTCACTAAGTCAAAATCTACTTAATGTTGTTCCGTTTTAGACTATGAGCATTTATAAAGAAAAGGGAGGTAAAATATAATTATAGGAAGAAGGATAGATAAAGATGAGTTCAATTAAATTGAGAGTGGCCTGTGGGTGGCATTGGGATGAAGGATTAGGAAGAGGCATCATGATGGGCGGAAATGAAGTGATTGTTTGCCAGAGAAAGAGGGATGGGACGACCCTCAGGTTGGCGAGGAAAAAGAGAGAAAAGGAAGGAAAGGCAGAGGCTGTTTCTCTACATTTTGGTGTGACAATGTAATGTAACAATGCAAAAGTGCACTTCAGACTTTTTCTTGTAATAGTGACATATACATAATAATTATATATACCATACAGTAACAACTTTTAGATCATGCTGACATTGTGTTATTGCCGCCACCAAAGAAACTTGGTAATTATAATTTTTTTTCTCTGACTTCGTAAATTCAATGGACGCAATTTCACAGCTGCCTAGCCATGTTTTAAAAGTATTCAGGCACAATACAATATCGAATTACATGGGTTTTAGGACTGCTTATGACACAATAGGGTCCTCCCAAAAGTTGACACGTGTCATGCGGTTTATGTGGACTGGAGTGTTCTGGAAACCATAAGCACTGAAACAAGATTTGTAGGAAACAAATTAAAAAAAACCCACCCGCTCTAACCGAAGTGTCCATATTTCAGCTGACCGGATATCTATATAATGTATTTATTTATTTATAGTTATGGGTACTAATCCCGCCCCCCCCCCCCTCCCCCCCCCCCCAAAAAAAAAAAACCCAAAAAAAACCACCCACACACCCACACACACTTAGGGGTCAAAAGTGTACGCTTTTTTGTTCCAGTCTTTGAAAAGTACTCCCTTTCCGCGAATTTTGAAGGCCTTTCAACCCCCCTTTTTGTGGCAAAACGCGGAAAATCTTATGCCAAGAAGGACCCCTTTTTATGAATTCAAGGAGTCTAATTGACGCGAGAGTCTGACGTCGATGACGTTAGATGTGACATAGAGAATCCCAGGCTCCTGCCATAATGCATAATTCCCAGATAATTATAGGATATTCTGTGCCACAAAGCGAGTAAAAAATTAACCCTTTTCCAGAATTTCGCTGACTTTAGTTGCAAAAATACCCCCTTTTTCAGCATTTCGCGGAGTTCAGCTGTAAATTAGTATACCCTTATTTCTGATTTCGCGCTTCGCGTTTGTGAATGAAAAATGACCCCTTTCTCCGCGAAATTGGGAACAAAAAAGCGTGCGCTTTTGACCCCTGAGTGTGTGTGTGTGTGTGGGGGGGGGGGGGCGGTACTAATAACGTAGGTCATTCAAAGGCGGATGGGATAGATCATTGGTTCATTCCCATAAAAACAAACATGACTTCTCTTAGTCGTCATGTGAACCCCACATCTATATATAGGCCCTATGTATAGATCATTAGCTATCCTTAAAATGTCTGAAACTGTTGAAAATCGGAATTTCTAATTGGGTATGCCCTATCATAAGACTATACAGTATCGGCCCAGTTTTTTGTATGTGTTTTGAACATGTTTCATTGGTAGGAAAAAGATAAACAACCATATTCTTACTTTACGATGACGATCCCCAGATTTACCTATTAATTTTATAAACAAATTGGAGAGGAAGTCAGGACAGACGGGTCTAATAGGTCTAGCGCGGGAGCTGTAAATTCTAATTCCAGATATTATTCTTCCCGGGGGTCTACGTTGGTTTCCGAAGCTGGCAATTTGATGAAGCTCTTGAAAAGGACCAATGGGTTGTACTCTTGAGGTATTTCATTCAAGTGCTTTCGTGCCTGACTCTAACGAGAAAAGCTTTCCATCGCGGTTTAAAGATCCTTCATCCCTCAAACAAGGGTGATGGCGGTTTGCCCCCTCGCTTTCATCTATTACCCATCACTCATCGCGAGTAACGCACGCTTCCTTTGCAAAGCAGACGACATTCGCCACCGTAGTCATGGCAACCGTACGCCAGACGTCACTTCCGACGCCTGTGATGTCGCTAACACCCTCTGTTGGACAGGTACGAAAAGTGAATATGATATCCTTTAAGCAAGGGGAGGATCCAGTCTTGAAAGCTTAGATTGTCTAGCATTTGGGTTAAAGAATTCTGTGTGGATATATATGTCGAAAGGAAAGCAACAGGCGCGCCCGGCTAATGGCGGCAGTTATGCCATCGGGTCAGTGATTACAAAAACATGACACGGGGAAATTGTATAGAGCTATTCGATTGCTTGGAGAAAGAAACGCGAAGCTGTCAAGGATGTATCAACTAGTGACAGTCTATTTTAAGTGCAGATTTTGAACTACAAGGGATAATATATGTTCATTGAAGGACACGATCAAAAGCTTCAAAATATGCTTTAAAACTATAGCTGAGGGATCAACGAGGGATTGAAAGGCAGAGTAATGGGCGTACATGCCTATATTCGAGTGTACATATTCACTGATATCTCTGGAAACAAGTTAGTATATCTATCCAGTGGTATTCTTAATGTTCTTGCTGTTTCAAAAGGTTGTCTCCTCGGTTGCATTGATGCCTTCACAGCTGTCCTAAAAATGTTAAGAATTAAAAATAAAGCTCGGTGCATATTGATGACTTACTACCGATATTGATTGCAATGCTGACAGGAAAAAAATATGAGAATCACGTCATCGTGGTTTCGTTACTGGAAGAAGCATAGAAGCACCGGTGATGTTTAGAAAAATAAAAAGGATTATGACACTTTGGGAACATATTTCCACCTACCCAGTGTTAAGAATAATTAATAAAAAGGAGTTGTTGGGGCTCCGCTGAAACTGAATCACATACGAAAAAATCGTACACAATTATCTTACTTTGTAAATAATATTTTGGACGTTAGGATGCTGGAAGCTGGGGAAGCTCAAAGGGATATACTAGGGCCTATCTATTTCTCCTTGTATCAACGATGAATGTGATCCAAAATACAACAGTCAGCTTATATTATATGCATATGATTAGGCCAAAAGAAAAAAGATGTGTATTTCCGATTACCCCCACCCCCACCCCCCACCTAGAAAACCTTTCCATACCCAAAAACATTTTTTACCATACCTGATTTTTTTTTACCATACTTTTTTGGGGGGATTTTTTGACAAAAAAAGCTAACAAAAGCAGGAAAACAAGTTGTCCTAACCTGGAACTGTCAAAAAGCACATTTCCCTTGTTTAAAACAACTATTGTTATAAAATAAGACATTTTTTTCAGTTCCTGGGAGGTGGTTTCCTAAAAACAAATTTTAAAAAAGTTACCATCCCCCCTACCTAGTTTTCTTTTTCTACCCATCTGAAAGTCATTGGCCAAAAGTGAATGGGATTTCACCCTGGTGTCTGCTGCATGGCTTCATAAATGTTCACATCTATATTACATTGAACAAGAAATAAGAGGTCTCACGAGAACTGACTGATAGATAATAAATTAAATTTCAATTTAATCTACGAATTTCTTGGAACGTATTTTTCATGGTGACTTTCGGGGCACCAGTACCATCGGTATACCTGATATTATCTGGAAGTTAATTCCAGGTCCTCTTAATATAATCAAACCTATTAGATATATATATTAATCTGTTCCTTCTTCCAATGATCTGTCTCAACTCTTATTGGTTAAGCATAAATGTACCATTTGCAGCTGATAAGGGTGGTTTTACTTTCACAATTGGTTATTAGGTGAAAGGAGGAGATCATCATTGCCTCTCCCGTGTAGCACAGGAGGTTCCAACATTCAGACCAATTAAATTGTCAGTCTCACAGTCTGTACTGACGGGACTCGTTGAAAAGTTGTCGGTATGTTTTTGTTCATATCTCAGTCAATTCTCGTAAGTTAATTACTTCGTATGTAGAAGAGAAAACGCAAATGACTTTTTATTTTGTTATGTTGACCGAGCCACTAGTTTGGGTAGCTTAGGCCCAGTATAATATAATTACAGAATTGAATTAGTTAGTGATTAGTTATTACTGATGACTAATTACTATTTACTGACCAAGTCACTGCGGTGTACCAATGTCTAAATCCGCAGGTATCAATTTAATCAGAGAACAATCTTGTGCAAAAGTAAATATTGTCTGCACTGAGATTATTCAAGACGACGAAGGTTAATTTCTCAAATATGATAATGTTATTATTATATTCCCACCGATTCCATGACGGTAAAAGTGAAAATCTTTCTTACAAAATCAGTTCAACTGCGGGGATACTTGCACCATAAAAGATTAGTTGTATAGTACTATAGATGGGTCAGATTTTCAGAAAATGTACAATTGTCAGCTCTACAAATTTGGTAACTTCTGCTAAATTAGACTGTTGTATAATAATAAATGCTATGTATATCTGAGTGATTTTGGCACCATGATGATTAGAACTATCTCTTCCTTCGTGTTAAACTGCATTTTGAACGTAATTAATACAGATTTGGATTATTTGAAAGGGTTGGGGAAGGTGAATTGTACAGTCAGAAAATCTGACTCAGATACCACCGCGGACAAAACGTCTATTGCCCAATAGTACCCAACATTTTAGAAACATTGTGGCAAGTACACGAAAGACGGATACTAAAATATTACGAATTATTTCAAACGCAGCACATTTAGTAAGCACTACAATAAGCCCCGCAGAATGATTTAGTATCACATTACTGATTTCATCATCGTGTAAGAAGCCACACCCAAGCACACAATGATCTAATATAATGTAAAGTTCTATGACTTATGGGTGTGACGACCACTAAAATGGCTTCAAAATATCATCTAATACCTCATGCCCGCAACGACATATAATACTATATGTGACTTACTTGATTCCATCCGAATGTATTAAACGCATGAATTGCGTATTTGGAACAGACTATAACATAAATATTTTGTATACATATATAATCAAACCCAATTAAATTAAACTGATTGTCTAAAACATTAAATTTTGAAAGCAAAAAGACAGACAAAGAAATTCACACTTACGCGGTGTCGAGTTCTATTCACACAAAGTTCCGCTCCAATATTATTATTGCACTGGATTAAGCTAGTGTATGTACATAACTATGTTTTCCCGTATATTAGAGTCCAAGTCTGTATGAAGATATAGTAGTTAGTTAAGAGACAGAACGCTGTAACTCATATGGATTTTTGTGATTCGAAATAAAATATTGGATTAGATTGAATTGAATTGAAATTGAATATTCAAATTATGAAAGAGGGCTGTATCATACATCCGTCGATTAAGTGTATTTAGTCCGTTGGACTTTGTTTAGCTAAAAGTCTTTGTGAAATATGTTATGGATATAAATCGATAGATGGACCAATTGCAAAACAACGTGCCTCGCAGAAGCATCACAATCGGACTATAGTCACTTTTTTCACAATAAACTAATGTCGTCCGTCGTGCATTATGATTTGGGTTCAGTTGGGCGATGTTACCATTTCGGATTCATCCATCATTATGGATACAAGTCAAATTATAAAATATTTACTTTCGTATTCTTTGAGGAAGGAATAGAATCAGTGCTCGGAATAAAATGGCATCTCATTAACATCAATCTATAATGAAGCTTATATTTTTCCAAATCACTCCATACAATGCTGTCAAATGTATATATGGTATACTATATTCGTGCTATCGAGTATACGCCCTGCTTTGAATCCCAAAATAATTGAATTGGACCAGAGGGAATATGTCCTGGTTGACAGTCTATACGTAGGATCTAAATCCCACGTTTGCACTCCATACATGTCTCAGAATTATTGAGTCTTCCCCGTGAGTTCCAGATAGATTCCCTTGTGAAATCCAAGACCCATCACCGAACAAAGAAGGAGGTGTCTATCGATTTGCTCTGAGGAGGGAGGGGAGTGGTCCCACTACGACTCCCCCTGCACGTTTTCCTCCAGCTTCGAAGAGAGAGAGTGTCATTGTTTTGCCTCATTGAAAAAGGGAATTATACAAGGCGCACAACAACACAAAGAATTCCCAGAGGAAAGATGCCTGCGAAAGCTCGTCATCACAGCAAACGAATTCGATTGAGATTTAAAAGTAAAACATCGCTTGCTTTGCACAACCAAGGGATTTCACTGCCACGCCTCTCTATTCAGAATCACTAAAGAAAAATACTTACCCAACCAGATGCATTTTAATGGTGGTTATATACACACTCTATGATTATGTTTGTCGTATTCTTGGATATGTAGGCCCATGTAGGTCAGGTATTGTCTTGTTAGGCCATAACAGGCCTAGAAAACTAAACATAATAATGGGAGACCATATAACAACATCTAATCAAATTATAATTTCATAATTATTGTGAATTCAAAATTGGCAAATTACATCTCGTTATGACAATTATATTATTAGATTACTAATGGTTATTGTCTCATGTTACATATTCCTATGCTAGTGTGTAATAAGATATTAAGAAAGAGGTCTGTTATTGATCTCTCTTTTAGTGTCGCTTTCTAAGGGTTACGAAATTAACATCCTGCCGAAAGCAGGAAAGGTATTAATTTATCCTAGTTGACATTCAGTACCAAAAGTGCACGGGAATCAACAATTTCTGTGCCGCCCAATATCTTGAAATATGCGAAGTTAAATAATATATCAAAAATATTATTGTTTTCCTAGAAAGCAAACGTTATACTCCTCAAAAGTAACGTAGCCCTTTTAAGCCCTGTTGTAATGTACGGTCACTGGTCAAAATGACAAACAAACACTAAGGTTAGGATTGTAGTCCTTGTCTTGCATCGAAACCGTCAAATTAAACCATCAATAGCTGTATATCCTTGTTACACCTTCTACGTCAAAACACACTATTAGCGCAATGGGATAAGGACAACGTCACCGGTCCTGATGTATGGTGACTTGCTGTTGGGTGCATGTAACTGCTCCTAGTATTTTCCGATCGTTCTGTGTGTTCTCATTATTATTTTATCGTGTGTACGTCCCTCTTGGTCCTCTCGTACCTCCTGGGATACCCGCAGGTTTATACACACCAGAATCAACCTTCTGTTATAGACACCGAAGGTTGATTCTATTTCCGGTCACCCTTTCAAAATCGAATTAACATTGTACCAAGGCCGAAGGCAATTTATTATGTAAAATGTATACCAAACCCAAAACCTAAAAACGTTATATGGAATACTACATGTCTAATGAAATTCTCCGTTGCAACAAAATATTACGCTAAAATTGTATGTAAATACAAGAACGAATCTATCTTTTAAAAAGAATATCTACGAAGTACAATATAAATATGTTTCACGAGCTCATTTTTAATCTGCAAATTATTCTTCCAAGAATTAGTTAAGGAATTGATCAGTCTGCCGATGGAGTCTTACATAAGTGAGTGTGGACGCCCGCACTAATTAAATATGATGGAAATGGGCGAATTACATTAATTTTGAATTTCCCCTAATGGATTTACAATCATAGCCCGCCTTTAAATTATCGACAGAGTGCATGGCAAGAGAGGAACATGATTACATAGGGAAATAATTATTCCTATTTACTACCGGGATTCTCGGAATATTCAGTTAAAATTTGTACACAGAGCTTTTGAGACCAGATGATTTCAATGGTGTAGTTTGTTTGATTCAGAATTTTGATGTCAATGAAGTCATATCATCCTCGTTTCTCATTCATCCATCCTCCATAAAATATATGTAGTTTGTAAAATGATGTCGTATTGCAACCCATACCAACTAACACCGCCTACGATATTATTGGGAACGTTTGCAAGTGACACATCCCAAGCCATTCATGGCTTTTCTAAAGTGGGGACAATATAGATCGACGAGCGCGATAAATCCATTCGGAAGGAACACAAAGGCTGCATTTGTTGTGAATTTGACGCTTCACTTTTAATTATTCATCATATAAAACATCAATTACAATAGATTTACATGTACATTATACAAGGGACTATAGACACACGACTGCAGTCCCATCTACGTCATACAAAATAGTGACAACAGCCACGAAATGGAGGATTGCAGATTTAAGTCGCGCGGTTGCTACGAGTAGCAGTGCCTTGGGGAATAGTGTTCGGTGAGTGTGTTTTGAAGGTAAATATTTGTTATATATACACACAGACATATGAACATGAATTCACCAAGCCGAGGCCCCAATGTTTTAATCTACCTTTATATTTTTCCATAATGCTGCTTTATCGTCATATAGTCTTATATTATTGTGTCCATTTATCTGTGTTATCAGTCATTTACAACAAACTTATGACCTGGGCCACCGATCCTCATTATATATCAATATGATATATTATATATGCTAACATATATATGGACACATCATATAGATATATGATTACATCATCTTGGACATATTTGTCTCATTGGTGATTATTTATACTTGTTTATACAAATAAATATTATTGAGCAGTGCTTACATCGTTACAACGACAAAGTGAATGAATAGTAAAGTAATAAAGGTATATTTCCTTTCAATTAAGTTTTCTTTTCTTTGTTTCAAAGTTGCATTGTAACTCTGTATAACGAGTGGATACAGATACGATTATTCATAATAGTTTTCTGCAAATCAAGGACCCTTTTATGTCAGACATCGGTTCCTGTGTCATCAGTATTAATGTATAAGTCTCTCGTCTATACCTTGGCTTTGTCTGTGTAACTATTGAGCTGAGATCCAGCATATAATGCCATCTGTTCCTGTTACTTTTCTTTTTTTTCTCGTCATCCTGATACAAGTTTTTTTCTCACAACTACAAGCTTTATATTAAAATCAACATAATCGTTCACAAAACAATTTGACATTCGGGAAATTTGAGCCTATATACATGAATCGGCATGACTAGACAAAAATATACAATAACAGCTACAGTCTCCCTTCTTCTGTCACTACTCATTATATCCAGATTCTCCGGGTAGGGATCGTCATTGCAAGTAATGATCCAAAGGTTCAACATTATAATATATTCCACCAATATATTTGGCCATCTTCCGTTTTATCCAAATACACATCTATATAAATTACGGAATGCTTGTTATTACTGGAATAAGGAATGACTCGAGTATATGTTAAACATGTAGTTCATAAACACACTTTCCTTATTTCACAAAAAACTACAATGGAACTAATAACTCAGTACAGGGAGGAGACGAAATTAACCTGTCACTAAACTTAACTCGGACCTATGAGGCATGCTTCTCTAAGACTGATGTTCACTACGTTTTACAAGCACTGGGGCAGGTTCATCTTGGAACCAAGACCTAATTTCTACACCCACAATTACAAATATATACATTCATTGTATGTTTCTGGTTGTATCAATATGAATGAACAGGTGTTCACTTTGAACGATATTTTTTGACAATTGAATGAACAAAACTGAAGACAAAGTTTTGTACCGTACCTTGTCGTGCACTTGAAAGTATACATTTAGAGAAATACTATATCAGGAAAATAACGCATTAGAGGGATAGGCAGTCTGACAGTAATTATCTTCATAATCTCTTTCCATAAATGTTCAAAATTTCCCATAATTTTCCAACAAGAAATTACATAATCTAATGCTGTTTTAAATATGGGAATGTTACTCGGAGGCAGAGTTAAAAACAAGGATATCGTATTCTCGATGGCGAACAGTACAAAATGTGCCTCAACCCAATATTAAATTATTTACCTAATTGTTGGAATTATATACAATTGTCACATTGAATTATCTTATTAAACTGAAACCTTTACAATTTAGGTGTTTATCAGTTTTCCATTAGCTCACATGAAGCCATCTCCCAAAAGCATATAGAAGATTAAATGTGTGAAATTCGAACACTGGCAAATTGAATTCTAGATTCACAAGAGTTGAACACATTTCTCAATTATCATCTATCAGTACATGTTCTATGGGATTAAATGTCTTGGAAGGACTACTGAAAAATTACTTTCAAATAATAACTAGCTTTAAATATGAATGTTAAAATCTCACCACTGATCTACTACTATGATAAGAACGGACATGCATAACTTGTAATTTCCTGCGGACGGGTGAATACCATTTCATGTATGTAGGATCATATGGTATTATACAGACGAACTGTAATAAGTCTTTACAAATATTGGAGGGACTTGACAGGCACCAGTTTATTACTTCTGACGCCCGATGATCATCACAATGATAGATTAGCAAGACAGTAATCATTTGGCAAATACGTTTCTGCCATGTTGGGTTACAAAAGAAAGGTTAAATCGTTAATGACAACATGATGTTTTGATACCAATAACGTTTTCATTCCTCTGATGTTTCGATAATATAGTCGGGAAGTGTGCTAGACTAATTCACAACGAGTTATCTTATACACACATGTCCAACCCATTCTGGAAAGAACTGCATGTCAAATTTAGATCGAAGTCCTCTTTTGTTATACATCCATATGTATACATGTATCGGAAAATATCAATATGTTTGGAATGAACAACGATTATCGGTCAATCAGGTGTCACTAACAGAAATTAATCTTGCTCTAAGAAAACTCCACGCAGAATATTTGACAAATAAGGGCACGCGGGCTCACGTCCAGAGCCTGCTTTGCCAGACGTTTTGATTGGAAATAATTCATTTGGATGGAATGGCTGATCGAGATATTGAGCAAAACTATTGCATCTCGTCTGTAAACCTCGTTAAAAATCTAACACAGTGAGCATGTAACAAATTGTTCTGGATGGACTGACTTAACAATATGAGAAGCATTTCGACTTCTAATTCTTGGCTCGAAGTTTGAACATTAACATGTTTCGCCATTCAGGCGTTTGTATGAAAAGGTATAAAATTATAGATATCTCAAATTAACGCGTTGTCTGGACGTTTTTGATCTTGAATGTTAACAATCTAGATTTTCCTTGATATCAAAATGATAACGAACATTTGAGTACAACTACTGTAAATCATCATGGAGGGACTGTTGTTGAGTACATTCTGTTGTTTGAATTGTAAAGAAATTACAAGAAAGTACCGGTTAATGACATGAGCGTTGTTCAAACACTCAGTCTACATTAATCTACATACATCTGCTTCAGTGTCATATATGAACCTAATTAAAACATCAATGACGGAGAAAATATAATGAAATATGATTGTTTTAGTCGGCTAAACCATTTTTAATCATAAGCAAGTGGGATTTCATAACTTGGGCGGAGTTCTTTGAATCATCGTGTTCAAGTTCGAGCAAAAGAAGTGTGCTTTTTACAGTCAGTAAACACTTATATATGAAATATAAAGGCAATCCCAATACTAGCACACAACCATGATGTCATCATATACAAATATTTCACGATGATAGAGTGCATCTATAAATTTTACCAACGGACAATGTGTAATCAGCTCATAAAAATCATTTGTACGTATGTAGTGATTCACATACGGGAATACACATACCATTTAGTTAAATTCCTAACCTAGTATATTAAAATATCATATATAATATATATATATGTAAGATTTGAAGGACGAAGAACAGAGCATTGGAAAGGCATCGTGGTACCAGTATACCGCAGAATAGTAATTGGACAGATTTGACAATTCATATTGTATAGAGCAAAAGGACGGCTGCTAAGATCATAATGAATGACATGAAATAGACAGGGACGGATCATGTCGCTCATGTTTCAATTGCTTGGGAAAACATCACGAAATAATAGTGATCAAATCAAGGCCTGCCGTGCATCAACACGAACACAAACAACAAGTTCGTGGCTCGGAATCTATGTAATATATACCTAGTCTCTATAACAGACAAAATCATGATAGGTTATCCCTTCCATAATTCGAGATTTGTAGACAAGTTACTTTTCAAGGTGTAAGTATACAACTGTGCCATACATCGATGGCAACTTAGGTCAGTTTAATGGAACATTCCCCTGAATTAGTTTGGTAGTTGAACACTGTTTTGGAGGGTCTTTTCGTTTTGGCTCGTGGGCTTTAGTAAAAATTACTATTGACGTCCATCGAATCATAATTATTGAACATCTTACCTTAGATAATTGATACTGTAACGGGGTGTACAAGTTTTAGGCGTTTTGGAATGATCATTTTCACAAGAATTCTACCTAGCACCAAACAGGAAACTATAAAATATATACACATTATAGTCATCTAGCCTCAATATATATATGATTACGTTCAATTCTGAACAGTCAATTTTTCTTGAAGTAACACCATAGACATGCTGGTGTAGTATTGCACAGTATCCAATATAGTGCTTCTCATTCCAGAATATGTTGGCTTTCTGTCTCCTAATACTCAGGTTTCATCAAATATCGATATTTCAAGTCTTTTAGCATATTAAAAACCACCAGAGAGTGACTTTCAGATTTTATAAAATGTATGTGTTTACGAATACGCCTGGGATAACCATTTGTGTAACAAAACCAACTTTTCAATTCGCACCGCAGACCAATCCTAGCCTTTCTCTAGGATGCTACCATAACTTTTAAAGCACCTATTGAATTTGGATTCTGTACTCATCAGAGGTAGACAATGGGAAAATTGGGATTAAAGTAAAATCGTAAGCGCCAAGGCCTCGTATCTCATTACCTCTTGGGTATTATCTGCCTTGTGATACCCTAGCCTTGAAAGGTGCCATTACATCGCCTAGGGCTTGAAAAACACTCCGACTCATGCTTAACGCTAATTGAAAGAAACTTTATTACCCGTCAGCTAAAAAGGGCTGAATGCTGGGATTTCTGTGAGTAACAAAACGTGGCAGAGAACATGGTCCTTATCAGTCTCTAACCCCCCACTCCTCTCTCTTTTACTCTTTCTCTATATCTCTTTCCACCCTCTCTGTATGTGTACAGCGCTAAGTAGCTTAGTACAGCTTCTGACGACTATCAAACGTTCAGTAGCCTAACAGGCCCGTCGGTCCCTCGAGACAAGGCTCCCTCGAACCTTTTCCGTGCCCGCATTTGCAACAATCGCCTTTTGTTTCAGCTACACACGCCTTCTGCGCTTCCCATTAATGCAACACGAGCCTTGGACGCGGTTTCAGCGCTTCCACCAGCTTCAAAGATAAGAACATCAAAGGCGCCGCCAAGCAGTGCAATCGATGCAAAGACATTACGGTTGCACTGGCAGTACCAGGCTTTGCTTTATACATACGGATGTGGTGCTGAAAATATGATAAAGCCAAGCTTTTACCCAACATATTTTAGCGAAAGTACGATCCGAGGACTATTAAATGATTGGCCGACCTAGTCGTTAAATTTTGTCAGAAATGGGATAATTTGGCCCGTGTCAGTACACGAAATGCTAGGCATTGATAGTAAAAATTGAGGTTCTATAAGGTTGAATCTTTGGTCGAGCCTATCTTCTGTTCTTTTGGTATTGACCTGAAAGCTGGGAATGTTTTTCTGCAAAGCATTAGCTAATATGTCAAGCTAAACGCCCTTAATAGTGCCCTCAAAGAGATAACAATGCACTTGTCTAGCTTTTCTAGCTCGAAGGCAGCTTAAATAATATCAAAATTTAATAAATTTTGTATCCATATTTTCTTTTCATTTTGAATTTTTTTAAATATTTCCTACAACATTCCTTTGTTGCTGTGGCCTCCCCAATGAACGTTTACGCCGATCAGCTGAAGGTGAGTCATGACCTGATGCATCGACCCATTTCTACCTACTACTACCAGGTTCTTGATAGCCTAGAGCTATTACTAATTTCTGTATACTACTTACAGATCGCATCAACTCTCATTATGGCTATAGGATTGACATCACAACTGCATTTGCCTGCAGAGATGCCTATGTAATGGGGTAATCTAAAAGCATATGAAGCATGATCCTTTAGGGGAAGGCGGTATGAATGGTCTGGGCACAAAGTTAAGGGTTATAGAAATGTAAAGCGACTAAGCTCCAAAATCTCTGGACCATTGGTCCAATATTTAATTTTGGTAGTCAAAACATGTATTCCATATTCAAATGAAACTGGTGTGTTTGGTATGAAGATAATTTGAAGCACAAATGGTTTTTCTTGCATATCGGTGGATAAAATACAAGTATTATTTGGATAAAATACAAATATTAACGACCCTCTCTGGTGGGTACAGTACTATCAATCTGAGGATACTGGATGGAATCTATACCTAATTTTGAAAGTACCAAGTATGAATGTCAACGAATATCTCAAACTTAATCACCAATTCTTATATATACCTTACAATCTCGTGTAAAATATGCAATAACTCGAAAAAGAAGGTGATATGAATTACAATCATACAAAACATGTCTTCATACAAACAATATAGAGTTAAATTGAGAACTTTTCATCTAGATCAATAATAATCAAGTATAACGTGATCAACAAACTCACACTCGAGCCACTGTGTATATAATAATGGCATGTTTCAATTAATAAATTGCATCTCATTGAGGAACAAGATCAGCTTAAAAATATAAAAGAAATACCACTGTATACATATCGGACTATTTTTTTCTTTTGATTGGAGGGACTTTATCAAGTAGAAAGGTGATGCGGTAACTGCGCGGACGGATCTTACCGGTGTGTGTGAGTGATGTGGGGTTGACCTGGCGTTGCACCAAGATGGTTGTTGGTGAGGTGTGTGGTATGGTGTGTATGTGTGAGGGCAGCGATAGAGAGGAGGCAAGGCAGCACCGAACAGAGGACAAATCAGTCAATACGTCTCCATCTACCCATCCAACTCTCTCTCTCTTCTTTTCTAGTCTCATCATCCTGGTTCCCCACAAGCCATAGGCTTCATGGGGGAGAATGCGTAACACTAGTTGGGGTTCCATTCAACACGCCCCAGGGGCTATGTACTGGAACTTATAAATCAAGTATAACAGCTGCTGCAACTCCTCATGAATTCTTCCCTCGTCCTCACCCAGTTTTGCTTGTGGCACATAAATCACCATCTTGCTTCCTCATTCTACTCCTCTGGTCTGTTTAGTGTCAGTTCTGTACTGTCGTTCGTTCTGCATTTCCCATGCCATGCTTTATTTCTACAACGCATCACATCTCAGTCTGTAAACAAATATTACATTCCTAGAAGCGTCTCTATTTCGATTCTTCCATTAAATCAGTTCTTTTAGTCATAGCACCGTTTTCATAACCATCATCATCGATTCCTGTAGTTAATCCATCGCCATTATTATCATAATTATTTTCCATGTAATCATTATGGATGGGATGATCTCTGTTATTCTGGTTTTAACTTTAAAAAGTCAGTCGCAGTAACAAGATTTATACACACTATCAATATCATATACACTAGTCCCTTCTGATAAGTGGAGAGATGGCGTGTTCAGTTATCGATATTTGACCCAGGCCTTTTCCCTTTCAGCCTACCTCTTCGGTCTATGACTCGTGCTCTTCCTTTCTGATTTCTCTGCCTTTGGTGCCTGTTCGCTTCTCTGCATGCATCCATCTCCGATCAGATCATTGATCACTGGGGGTCCTTCACTGTACTCACTTTCATGCATGACCTTAACCATAAGGCCGCGTTCTGAACCCACTTTTTCTCATCCTTTAATTGTCCTTCTCTCCTTCCAGCTCGTCCCCCTTCTTTGGGCCTTTTTCTTATGTCGCACAAATGCCAACTCACTAAGACGGGTTCGCGCCCACCTCATTTTATCAGGTACATGCACTTCTGACAAGTAAAGGATTGTCCCAAGCTTTTGCGGCCAACCGAGCTATTCTGGTATTACAATGCCCATGTTTTTCCAGGTCTATTTTGTCTCGTAAATTGTCAAGCACCGTAAAATGTGCAACTCGATTATTCTAGAGTGTTGTGACCGAGTTCCAAGAGCAGGAGAAGATAAGAGAAACTGGCGTAACTCACGGCTTTCATCAGCGTAGAAATCTAATACAATAATAGTTCATTTTCCTGATTCCTGACACAAAAGCCACATATCTAGTGATCTGTCGGCCCGGTCTAAATATCCCCAAGCAATCTACTAATATAGCTTGTCAAGAGTCATTCACTTTGAGTATTTTGAATCAAATCGATCAAATAAAGTGGGTTTGGAGGGAGCCATCGAGGGAACAAGAGTTTACAACCAGCGTCTGTAATCCTGTTGTGTGCAGGAGATAGATAGTGAGGGAGAACCACTGAAGGGTTGCACACGCCGAGTGGAGAGTGTCCATAAAATGAGCCCGATCTAGGCAGTGATATCGATACAGTGTTTGCGGACCCGAGTGTTTGTACAGTTCTATGGCAGGCAGTAGTACTTTGAGGCTCCATTAACTTTGCCTCCAGAACCATGGCAATCCCAGCAACCTTCCCTCCAGCTAGAGATTCAAGAGATCATATGGCAATACGGCCATCGTAACCTAGTACGATGAAAGGGTGGAAACCAGAGATTTCGGACACATGTATATAAGTACATCAGAGCTCCTAACTAGATTGGTGAAAATACCTCAGGCACATTTGTGTGTAAATCCTCCGTATTTTTGTCGTCGGAATAAACTTGATAATAACGATGAATGGTGTTGAACCAGACAGCATATGTATACGGTAGTTGAAACTTGGATGGATCAGGTAATGCCTCGATAGATATTCGTGTATGAATATATCTGAACGCTGAGAATGCTTTATATCAATGTCTTTTTTCCTATGTACATAATTCGTCGAGAAAAATATACAACTTTGTATATATTTCCCAATTCGACTTGACATCTAGGGACAATGTTGAACATTTAATATATATATATTATATATGTATATATATCATATTGATAATATGTTGAACAGCTGTTGCAGAATTTGCAGAGTGGTGGTGGAGGTGATGGCTGTTGTGGCTGTGTTTGGAGTAGAAGAGATAGTGCATTTACATTGTTATATATAACGTCCAATGAGAGTCCTTTGGAGAGATAATTATATGACTAATAACTGTAGTGACTAACAAGAGGTGGTGGGCAGTCAACCAACCAACGCCACATTTTTAATTCATATATACAGCTCTCGTTTCTGTATACATATGTTCGTAATGAATATATTACAACAGTTTCTGACCAGCAGCCCAGAGTTCAAAACCAGGTAAATGTGGAACAACTTCTGTGGAAACCTCGTATTTGTGTATAAACTCCCTCATGTATTTTTTTCATACCTGGCCAGCAGTTGTATGACATTTGTGTTGGGTTACCTTGATTATATTGTCCGTTCACTGTTTAAGAGAGAAACCTGTTGTGACAAGTTAATCCCAAAAGTCTCTGATGGGGTTCTTTCTTGATACCTTTCCTTTTTCCGGAGAGAACAATGAAATATCGTATCAATAACTTATGTTCTGGTATCCTTTTGTAGTTTGGCATACTGGAGGGGATTCTGTACCGTCTGTTCTTCTGGAGTAAACATTTCAATGTCAAGTCAAGGTCACAGCGATGGCCCCCCTCCCTACATTGCACTCATCACTGGAGGAGTTCCTGGGTCAAGGCCGCCTGGAATGCTTGATCTTTCCAAAGAGAAGATCTCCAGGAACTATTGACCATGTATACATGTATACATCTATTTAATGAATCAAGCTTTCACGTCCTCGCTTTTGATGATGTAGACCTGTAGTAAAGGGTATTTTTGTATCAAATTCTCACCACATTTGAGAATATATTAACTGTTCATAGCTGTGTAAGGACGCTTTCAGAAATATCATGGAACATCGAGTCGGATTCTGGGGAATTCCATGCAGCCGATGGCGGTCGTTGTTCACTTTCATCATCCCAGTAAATGATGGGAATATTTGGGTCCTCTCCTCGGAGCATGGGGTTGTTGCCGAATGCAGAGAGGGGCGGAGGATGGGAACGCTTGAGGAATGTTGACTGGAACGAAGGGATGGGGCCATTGCTACTTCCACCTGGGCTGAGGTCGGAAAATGGCGAGACCGAGTCTCGCCCTTTACCATAGGGACTGGTTCCCGCTGTAGGTGTGTTCTGACCACTGTAAGGAGCGCTCAGATTACTGGAGGCAGGTGAAGACGGATAGGAGGTGTTGTTCATGCTGTTATTGTTGTTGTTGGACGGTTGTTGACTGTTGTTGTTAGAAACTGGGGGCATGGAGTTGAAGAAAGTTCTCGAGAGCCTTTCCTTGAGAGCAGGGTAATCACCTGCCAGAAGTGATTTGCATTCTGGGAGGTTGTTGTTCATCAGCTGATGCGCTATCTTGCTCTGGCCCTGCACGCCCGTCCACGTGGGTACTGGAGTGGGAGGGCCTATACCCTTAGAGAGGAACTCTTTCAAGGTGGGCCATTTACCTGACGCTGAGTCCAGAGCCTTGTCAGTGGAACATGTTTGGCTGCTGGCGGTTGTGGTCGACATGGCGCTCACCATGGTGGGTATAGTGCCCTCTTGTGGCGGAAGGGCAGTGGCTGTGGTGGCCGGGAGCGAACCTGCCCTCGGGGATAAGTTCTGTTGTAGGTTTCCTCGGTGCACGCCGGTGGCGTTGTTGTCTTGTACAGAATCTGCTGTATTGAGAGGAGGAGTAAGAAGAGACTGTGCAACCAAACCCTTGGATAATCCTGGAGAACTTCTTCCATAGTTGGACATAGGAGATGTAGTTGTTGTGCTGGGGATGGAGCCATTCATTGCCTTTGAGTTGGTCATAGTAGTAAGGAGATGGGATTCAGAAGTAGCATTGGCGTCAGAATAGGTAAATGTATCCTGTGGTTTGATATTAGAGACTGAAGCCTGGGCTGTGGAATTGTTGGTAACAATAGAGGCATGGGCGGTGACTTGATTATTAGTCACAGAAGCATGTGCTGTGAATTGGCTGTTGTTGAAAGTTGCATGAGCAGTTAGCTGGTTGTTTTCTATTGAGGCATGCGCTGTTACTTGACTGTTATTGACACAGGCCTGTGCTGTCACTCCGTTTGTATTGGCAGTTGCGTGTGCAAATACGCCATTATTCAGGACGGATACTTTGGCAGAAGTGCCCTCCTCAAAGTTTCCACCATCTTGTTCTTGTTTCTTTCTTGCGGCAACGCACTTCCCTCGGTGTTGGTGACCCCAGAGATTTTCCCTCGTCTTGAAAGCTTTCCCACATCCAGTACAGCCAAATGGACGACTGTCTGAATGTGTCCTTTCATGTAGTTTCACCGCGGATGAATCCTTGAACTTCTTTCCACAGTATTGGCATTCGCAGGGGTAGTCATTGCTGTGGACGTAGAGATTGTGCTTCTTTAAGTGTACCTTCATTTTAAAACCAATATCACACTTCAGACAGACAAACGGACGCTCTTCTGAGTGGACTTTAGAATGGCGCTGGTAGGCTGAGAGGTCGGTGTAGACCTTTCTACACACTCGACATCTGTATTCCTTGTTGTCTGTGAAGTCTGGCATGGGTGGGGAGTCGATTGGGTCACCGCCAAGCATACCAAATGCACTGCTCATGCTCGACGCCATATTGCTTAAAATGGCGTCCACCTTGCTGTCCACAAGATCTTCGGCTTTGCTGCTCATGATTTTATCCATGTTAGTGGTGACCCAGTTCTCGTCCTCCTCATCCATGCTGTAGCCAAAATGGTCCCTCTCCTCTTTGATGGAGGAGTACATACCCTGTGAATTTATCATGTCTTCTAGGACCGTGTCCCCGTGCTGTGGTCCAGTGGAGAGGCAGTGTAAATCTTTGATGGGGATGCCCATAGTTAGGTGGTTGGGGGAGAGGTGGCCTTCACTCAGGTGACTTGGGGACATGTTATGTTGCTCGACACAGAGAGGTACCTGGGGTTGATTAGGCGGTGCAGGGAGTGGGGTTTGATGGAGGGCAGTAGACACTTCCGAGTGTAGAGGTTGAACACAGGAATGAAGCTGGCTCACGATGGCTGAATGTTTACTGGCCTGGTTGCTGACTTTCTGCACAGCGTTCATGTCGTTGGTTGTGGAAAGGTAATGAGAGATAGGAGGCATATAATGATCATCATTACTCAAATCATCGTGGGTGGGGGTAGGATGCAGCAATTGTTGTTGCTGCTGTTCGTGCTGTTGTTGCTGCTGATCATGAATTTGTTGTTGTTGAGGTTGATTTTGACCCTGTTGTTGCTGCTGGTGCTGATGCCAAAGGTAGGCGTCCATCATGCTGGACTCATCTGTTTCCATTGGACTCACTGACTCTGGGTTGGTATCTGAGCCACTGGCTGGAGAGTTAGGTTGCTGTTGTTGCTGAGGTGATGAACTACTTTTGGGGAACCTCCTCCTGCGCCTGACGAGCCGCTCCTGGGCTATAATCTCTCCCAGGGCAAGGCCACACGTCTTAGATCGATGCTCATGATGCCACAAACATTCTGAGGTCTTGAAGGTCTTCCCACACTGCCGACATGCGAATGGCCGTGCATCAGAATGGATTCTTTCATGAGCTCTCACAGCTGTTGAATCCTTAAATCGCTTCCCACATACCCTACATTTCTCTGGTAGCTCATTGCTGTGGATGAAGAGGTTGTGTTTTTTCAGGTGATACTTCTCCTTGAAGCCAATATCGCAGATGTGACACACGTATGGACGCTCGTTGGAGTGTGTCCTCATGTGATTTTTGTAGCCAGAATTATGCGCGAAGGTCTTATTGCAAAGGGAACATGTCCATCCCCCATCAGTCTGCAATTTGCCCGCTCTCTTATTGTTGTTTCCATTACTGTTTCCGTTGACGGCAGACTTTTTGTTGTTGGGGGTCTGTTGTTGCTGTTGCTGCTGTTGTTTAAAAGCATTATTGACTGAGGAAGAGATTTGTTCAACACTGACCGGCAACATTGAGTCACTGCTACAGTTATCTAAACTTGTATTGTTAACCCGGGGTGGTCTGTATACCTCACCCTCATCCAACTTCACTTTGATGCCATTCAGTTGCAGCGAATCTAAATCGTTAGCTATATGGCCCTCGACGAGACCTGATTCTGTTTGAGAAGAGCCCGTTTCACTCTTACCTGTGTCATGCAGCGATATATGCATACTGAGGTATTTTTCACTAATGAAGGCCTTGCCACAAACGAGGCAATCAAAGGTCGTCGTGTTAACATGTCGAAGACCATTATTGGCCGCCCCTCCTGTCATCCCTGACCGTAGCTTTCTCACAGGTCCGCGCTTCAGGCGCTGATGGCCTGTGTGGTGTTCCAGGGGGCTTCCATACAGATTATTGGGTCCTTGAGTATGCTCCCCAGAATTGTCCTCAAGTTCTTGCTTGACGGAATCGGGCATGTAACCATAGTCGGTTGGCTCCTGTTTGATCACCATAGTGGGAATCATGGCCACGCCCTTTGGATCCCCTTGATGGTCACCGACACGTTCTGAATTGGGTGTGGCGATGAAGCCGCCAACGCCGTTAGCACTGCTGCCGCTGCTGGTGCTGCCCGAGCGGCAGGTAGTAGTTGTTATAGTAGTGGCCAGACCCTGTACTGCCTTGTCAACCAGGGTACATAGGCGACCCTGCGTCAGCGATGGTTGACGATCACCCCCTTCCTCATCCACAACCTCCTCCTCCTCCTCCTCCACCTCCTCCCCACTCCTCACTGCGCCTGATCGACCCCTCCTCTTGTGTTGGTCTCCTGCGGGTACTACTCCAACCCCAGCGACCTGATCTTCCTCCTCACCTTTTCCACCCTGTATTCCAATGTCCTCGGCTCCTATATAGATTTCCCTCGCTACTGGTGAGGGTTTATTCTTGTCCACACTGTCCAATACCTCCTCATAAACCTTACCCGTCAGTAATGTCTTCCAAAGAGTATTTTCTCTACGGTCACGGCCGCTTTTCCTGGTGCTACCTTCCGCCGCCTCCTCCCTTTCCACAACCACCTTTACTGCTGTTCCCCCTTGCTCCGTCGCGATACCTGGTGGAGCTTGATGGGACACGCCAGCTGCTTGCTGCTCACATTGGCCGCTACGAGGCACTCCTGCTGTTTCCTGACGAGTGGGGCGTGCTGGTGGTGATAACGCTTCCCTTCCATCATAATTGACCCCTTGTAATGCCACCTCATCAGTTATCCCCACACCATCAGCATATTCTTGTTTTATGATAGAAGCCGGAGGGTCTATCTCTACAGCTATTGTGGCAGATCCATTCCCAGTGACTAGCACATATTGTTTGGCACACTGTAAATTCCCCACTGCCTGTATACCAATGGGTGATAGAACGTGTTCTTCACTGCCACTCAGTGCAAGAGCATCGTGACAAACCAGAGCACAGTTATCGTCCCACAATCCAGATTCCTTAGATAATAGAATTGTCTTCCCCTCTAGGTGTATATCTCCAGGTGATATGGCCAAGTCGGCACCTAAAGTCTGATAGAGTCTCAAAGGTTCCACTGGTGATATTTGAACTAGTTGTTGTATTAGCTTCTCCTCTGCATCTCCATTAATTTCTCCGTTTAAGTTAGAGTTGATTGATTCGATATCTCTTAAGCTTATATTTTGTGCAATGGCCTGGTCACAGATATTGTTGCTACTATCATTACTATTATCGATCTCCCCCTTATCTCCTCTGATAGCAGGGCTGACAGTTGTTGCATTAATGGACGGTACCTTTTTGGTGATTGTTGCAGAGTTTATGCAATCTGGAGATCTTGTTGATGTTGTGGCTGTTGTGTTTGTACCACAGGAGGAGGAACTGGAAGCACTGCTGCTTAAAACACCTCCCCCACCTTCACGTCCACTTTCCAGGCAGGCGCTGCCAAGTATGTCAACCACCTTCACACACCCCGAGTCTGGCTGTGTCTGGGAAATGGAAAAGGATGACGAAGAAGAGGATGGTGGTGAGGGAGATGAGGGTGAGGATACTGTATTGGCACAAGCACTACCTATGCCCCCCGAGACTGGCGAGAGAGAACATGGTAATACAGTTCTAGGAGATGACTTTGGCTTCAAACTGACTGGTCGTGTTTGAGAGAGTAAAGGACAGGAAACTGTGGTTATTGTAGGTACTGCCTGTAGTGGGAGAGATGAAGTATTGGTGACCGAGTGTTTATGATGGAGCTGTTGAGCGGCATGGTTTGTCCTCTCCTTGCTGTTGTTCACTGAAAGCTTGGTCCTTAGTAATCCATTCTGAGTTGTATTACCTCGGCTTTCCCCCTCTACTACTAGCCTGCCAACTACTGTCCCCTGCTTATGCGACAACGACTCGTGGTGCTGGAGGTGTGTGTGGTTGGGAGTGGCGGTGGGGCGGCAGTTGATAGGGCCAGCTGCTAGCAGAGACACTATGGTGCTGTGCAGTGCCCCCTTGTTACCTGGCTTCTGCTTACTCTGCTTCTGCTGCCTCAGCCTTTCCTCTTCCACCACCACCTTCTCCTCTTGCGTTGAGAGCAGCTGCTGTGAGACCTCCTGCTGCTTGCTTTGTGGTGCCCCCGGTCTCAGTTGAAGCTGCTGCCTCTGCTGTCCTTGTTGCGGATGGCTTGAACCCAAGCTTGTCACAGTACCAGAACCGCCACTCACAGCAGCAGCAGATGCCAATGAAGCAGATGTAGCTGCTGCGGCTGCTGCTTCTACCAGCGGGGAAGGCTTTTGCTCCGCTAGCAGCACACCTGGGCTACCTGGCGGCGTGCTCGACTTTTCCTCATTGCACACCTTGCTAGCCGACGCACTGCTACTACCACCGCTGCTGCTTGTTTTTACGCAGCTGATTTGTCCTTCTCCATCTGCCAGTGAATCATCCCTGGTATTTCCAATGCTACTGCTGCTGCTTCCAGAGTCACATCCAACCTTGATAGGGGACGCAGCGCGGGCCACTAGGGTGGTATTATATCCACCACTACTACTACCTGCGGGCACCAGCTGCTGTCTACCTCTCCGACTACGACCCCGCTGCAGCTGCACTACCTGGGGCGTCTGCTGAGGCTGTGCCTGCTGCTGCAGTTGTGAAGATTGCTGATGCTGGCCCTGATTATTATTATGTTGTCTTCTCGGTCTCTGTGACTGCTGAACAGTCGAGCAATTATCTCCAGTCACTGCGCCTTTCTTGGTGTCAATAGCACCTCCTCTCCCTCCTTCCCTTCCTCCCTCCTGGCCGCTTAATGTGCCGGACAAATCCCCATTTATGTAAACACAATCACTGCCTAGAGTCCGCTTTGTGGAAATGTTATTGCAAGCGTCCAGACAGTCCGATTTGTTTTCCAGGTTATTTACTGCCTTCTTCAGCAAGGTCTTATCACCCTCACTGACACACTCAATAATGCCCGGTGACCCAATTCCACTGTTGGTGCTTTTGCCATTGAAAAAGTTGGGTTCTTTAATAACTACCCGGGCGATTTTTGCCGGCTTTTCCAAGCTAATTTTATCAATTTGCTGCTGTTCTTTTATACTTTGGAATAAAGGTCTTTTTGGTTGCAGTATTTGGGATTCCCCTCTTTGATTTTCCTTCTCATTTTGTAAGTCCTTTGAGAGCAGTGATTTATGTTGTTGAGAGGTCGTAGTTATAGTACCATTGCTAAGGTACGGGGATTTAGTTACATTATTGGTGTTATTACTGTGGCTATTGTTATTACTAGAATTAATATTCGGACTCTCTTCTCCAATGTCTATAGAATTCCGAGAGGAGGACCTAGTTTGTCGCGTGCATGGCTTCACCAAGCGAGTAAAGGCTTCCTTTCGCTCGTGAACGCTCATATGCATTGTCAATGTATTGGCATTGCCAAAAGTTTTCCCACATTCTGCACATTTGTGGCTAGTTGAAGTCGAGTGTGCTATCTCTTGATGCCGCCTGAATGCGGTGCTTCTTTTGAAGGCCCTACCGCAATGGCATTGATAGTCGTCTGTACTGTCTTCCGCCATTGCCGATGGTTTAATTTCTTGCCTTAATACACCTGGATGAATTGGGTCATTCCAAGGATAGCGCTAGCTGCTGATTCGGATGCCTCATGTCCAACAAACTTCCACGATTCCAGCGAGAGCCTGAAAATAAAGATAAATCACTGTTAGAAATAGAAGAAGTATATTAACAAGCATAAAATATTTACAATCATTCAGATTTTTCTGCGTGTATATAGTATAACCCCATCATAATATTCTATTTGGATTTTATTAAAAGGAGACATTAACAAACGTAATAGGTAAAAATAGTAGAGAGAGGAGAAAGACGAGTAGTGGGGTCTGGCATATTTATGATTTATTACATTTATTACGTTTGAGACGAAGAAATAAAATATCTTACGCCGGTCTGAATGGCATCTTCAAAGAAACAAGAGGTTTTGTGAAAGATGACAGAAAAGTCATTTAGGAAGCAGAGATATGCCAATAACAGCCTCTTCTACGGCAACATCGAGATACTTTATGAGCCGCCATTAGCATAAACTGAACCATTTCCCTCAAATAAAAAGGAAATGCCGCCAGGTCAACTGCGTTTGGTCTAACAACGAGCATAAACAATGCAAACTCCACCAGCCATTGGGAATGAAAGCCGTGCCACTACTTAACGGGAAAATAGCTCAATCGAGAGGTGATGCGCTCGTGGTATATACATAGGGAAATATCTACAATTTATATAATTAATTTTGTTAATCTCAATTCAATCGACACCTTCGTTCGATCAACTCCCAAAGTTCGACAGCGCTCTTAAGCTTACTGTATAGAGAAAGAAAAAATCAATAATCCCAACAAAAACTTACGATTCTTACTTTTAATACATGCAGCGACTTCACGACCTTGTTCATATAGAGTGAAAGGATGAATCTAGTATATAGAAACCAGGGAGAACTTGTGAATGCGCGTACAAAGACTCGGGGCATTGCTAGCATCAACAGCCTCTCAAAAAAGGCATTCAAGGCAACACTGCCACGCCGGCATTTAAGGCGATAGGTACAAAAGACATGGCAAATAAGTCGCGCCAATGTGGGATTGTTTGTTGAAGTGAAAAATGAAAGGATGGACCGCATATTGAGAATAATATATGAAAATTGAGAAGGGAGAGGCAGGGCTTGGAGGGGAACACAAAAAGGGAATGAGCGCGAAGTATTTGAATTGAGAGAGCTATATAAGTATGCAAAGATTAACTAGAAACATCTATGTATACATACTATATTAACGTTAAAATTCATAATCAAGTGAGACTATTTCAACGTTTGTAGTTATTAAGTGAAGAACCATTCTAAATTTCATGTAAGTAATAAGCAATTCTAAATTCCAAGTACTAGTAACCAACACACACTGCTACTGTCCCTATATAGTGCTGTACATGCCCTTGATCGAAATCCATATGGTTAAATTAAAATCAAATTGGCCATACAACTTGACTTATAAGTCAAGTTATTATTATCATTATATTATAATATTATTATTATTGTTGTTATTATTATTTGACACTTCAATAGTTATAAATACCAATGCTAGTAAAAAAAAGAATATTTATACCACCAGTGATGACTGAATCAGTCCCATACACCCATCCACTAAGCTATTATCTATAAACACTGTAACGTTACTAGTCTGTGGTTGGGGAGATGACGCGGTAATACGAAGTGGTGACTAAAAGCTATGCCAATATAGCAACTCCAATGAACTACTTCTACAAAAACACGTTTAACTGCCCATTGCAATTAAAAACCATGGAATGATACGATGATCATGGGCGAAATATGACTGACCTGACATACTGAGATGAATTTAGCGTACATGTAGCATTTCGTACACGTTCTTTATCATATATATCAGCGAGAGTAGATATGTCATAAATGGAAACTTGTATGTTTTAACGTGGGCAATCAATATAATTGTAGAAGTATTTTCTGAGCAGCAATAGCTTTTGATGTAAAGATCAAATTAAACCATAAATGTTAATGATCGCGTGAGATAATGCCAGAAAGGTGAATATTGTTTTGACGGTAATATGGTATAATGATCCAGAGTTGGGCGGATATTGCTGATAGTTAGACCATAATAATGGAATATCACGAGCCGAGTGTGAGTAGGTATTTATGTTCCATTCTGACACCAATTACAGCTTGCATCTGACGTGTTTGACAGCTGCAACTCAATGAAGCCAATGCTGTACCATCGCCTCCCACCCTCAACGCCCCAACTCTCTCATTCTCGCTCCCTCTTCCGATCTTTTCTATGCGTATATTCATAATCACAGTAACTATCATCTTCCAATCATCGCAATTATCCCAGTAGCAAAGCTGGCACGGAACAAAATTCCTGGGTATTAGCTAATATTTATATCCATCGGTGCATCATCAATTTCAGGTCCAAAAGAAATGCATATTTTTCTCTCCCCATTGATATATGTTATCATATATAGAAAATGATCATCAGATTTGCAAGGTTTATCAATGTACATATTGGTATCTGTAATGATAAGAAAACATGAGTCATATATACCGTAATTTAGTTTTAGTTGAGACCAATACAAATTTGACATCTAGAAAACTTTTATTACTGGTTATAAAAATCACTTTCTGGGAAAAAAGAGCGAGGAAAATTTCAATGGAATCTATGGATGCGAAATAAAACTATCAAAATGATGTAGCATACATGCACTGTTTAGCTACCTGGCCCTTATGATATATATAGGTAAGCAGCGGCCAGCCATAATATGGCATATTCTAGTAGGAAGTCCTCCGCTACCACTCTCTCAATATCATTTCATTAAAATGAAATTATTTTCTTGAAGCAGTACAAATAGGCATCCGCCATTTGATGACTGTGTGGCTATCACCTATGATTCTCACCAAATTCAGACTGGAGGGCTTCTTCTTTAAAAATATGAAAATGGGAATAGCAAATGAATTATTATAACAATAGAAAATGGGTAAGATTATTCTATAGATAAAGTGGGAAGAGCAAAGTGGTAAATCGCGCCTTTTCGCTTCAACGCGACTCTTTCCCCCGCCCCCTTCCATTCCCCTCCATTGTACCCGACCTTGCCCATCAGATACACAAGCACGCCCATCAGATACCTCGGCGTGCATGTGACACTTGCCTCTCTCCGACCCCACACCTCACACCCTGCGTCTCCTCTGCCTGACACGCCCTCCGCATCCCCCATGTAATAACCTTCACGCCCATTGTAGTCACCATCTCTACATGGAGGGCAAAAATCAGAGAGGTTCAAGGTGGTCTCACTTGAATGCACTCAGAGGTGATTGGGATATATATAGACCTGAATATTCTAAAGGTCAGGCGAAACAGATAATGATATAGACCGAATTGTACATCGATAAATATTGTATAAGTCTACTATAATAGTGATAGGAGTCCTTTTATGACTTGAACGCCCACACATGCAAGGCCAGTTTAAGCTTTCTATGCAATATGTTATGCACCCTGAAATCAGAAAACTAAGGTTCCAACCTAAAACGGGACATGCGTAACGATTTTGCCTTTAGTTACAAGCAAATTTTTCAGATGAAAGACCTATATATCTATATTTAATTAATTCAATGTGAGGATATCCCGATTAAAAATGACTCAAGTATGGTAAGTACGTAAACACTTACTATAAGATTGACGAGAAACATATATGTACTCATGAGATGGTATACTTTTACTATAGGCCTATTTGTAATTATGATATACCCCATCTAATGTTCGAAAACAGCAGCTCATGCTGAAAACAGCTGAAATGACTAAAAAGTGACAAACACAACTTTTCTTGCGAAAAGGGTCATAGCCTTTATATATATAGTATGTGACAATTAATATTAAAAGCGCCTTACATAGACTAAGTATAGGCGTTTCCTAACATTCGGTGTCAAGGGAATTCGTACTTCTCCATTCTCCAATCGCATTAGCACCTCTTAATTAACGTGGTCGGATGTGTGACTAAACATGAGTTGTTTTGGATCTGGATAATGCTCTCTTAGCACCTGCATACAATCACCTGCATGGGAGAGAATGCCCGCCAGGAACCCATGGGGAGAGCCGGAGGTAGTAGTTTATACCAACGTACGTGCGGCCCAGGAACAGCCGCCGTCACAAAAAAAATCAGTATGAACCAGCATGCTTTAAGTAGCAGCGTTATTAAACAATGCCGCATGATGCCCAACCACAAGCTGAAAATTGCATAACCATTAAAACAATGAGTGATGCACAGAGATAATCCAATACTCCTTATATTACAACCATGCACCGCATCCATATATATTTTTTTTTAAATGAACCGAATAAATGGATGCTATTCATTTGGTCGGGGATGCCGGCAAATCTGAATTGATACTATATTAGCGAGGATTTATAAATGACATGGTACATTAGAATGAATGGGATATATTCCCTATACCCTAGAGAATTGAAATACTACAAATAATTAAACTTGTATCCGGACTGAAATATTACAAATAATTAAATTTGCTATTCTCAACATCATCTGATTCATTAACGTATATCAAATCTCATCAAACTCCATCAGCTACTATTTGGTAAGAAATTATGATGGATAATGTCGATAGTATATCTTAAAAGACAGGAACAGCCGCCGTCACAAAAAAAAATCAGTATGAACCAGCATGAACCAGCATGCTTTAATAGATTATCAAACATTAAATTTTGACGAAATATTTTGAAATTATGCTGCTGGAATTGATATAGCCAACATTTAGAGGGTGCAGCAATTTCTAATAAATACACAGGGTCAAGAGATAACAATTGAAGCAGAAGATATCCCAAGACACATGACACTGAATGACGTGGTAGGCCTTGGAACTGTCATAAACATTATGTATACGGCCTATCATAACAATGAAGAGTCCCGAGAACAATGGAACATATAACCTGATAATCTGTGTATGAACAGGAGCTTAACAGCATGAATCTGTAGCACCAACACATCACTAAAGCAATCATGCACAGAACAAATTTATACGCCGGTACAACAAACAGATGTCTGAGTTCTCAAAGCCTCCATCTCTGCAGTGCCCGGCTGTCTGCGAGAGAAAGAGAAGTGCTGCAGACAATAATTTACGTACCGTAATTTGGCCAAGTAATGCCCAGGGTAGCCAGGGTAACGAATCTTACTTGTTTTTGAAGCATGATTACATACAATTATATATAAATGGAAAAAGCATAATGTTTTTTTTTATTCATAAGTGGATCCCCTTTGAGTTTTGAGTAATTGCGGAGGTCAAAAAAGGGTACAACAATCAATGAAGATAAATGAGCCTTGGAGGTGAAAAAGAAAACCGTATGTGAAATAAACAAGGAAGATCCATCACTTGAAACAATGGGTGGACAGGGATCAATGTATATCACACGAAGGAGGGTGTTTCTTTTGATGTGCCATATTTGATAAACAGCAAGAGGAACACAGCTTTGGGGATGTGATACCCGTGCCTGTTATCATGATATGAACAACTGACATAAGTGATGATAACTCGGGTAAATGTAAGAACGATTGAGAGTGGACACACATATGCAGGGAGCACGTATACGGTAAGGGCTACGATCTATATAACTGATGGAATAGGTAAACGTTATGACGTAACGTGTACCGACCCTGGATCAAACAAAGCGAGTAGTGGGTTATCACATCGTTAAGATACATTTAGTATTGTGATGGCTCATTAGCGCAGGTTGATTGGGTGTAAAGTCTGTATTTGTACAGCATTGGTTTGAACGGCTTGTGCTAATGGCTGCCATCGTTCCAGCGTGTTAACTCTAATCGCCATGGGATTATCGTCTGAGATGAAATGTTTGTGTAATGAATGGCTTATGCTCGACTGCGCGTTTGTAAATGAAGATATGTTCAAACATATAGGTACCGTACCTTAAACTCCATTTCTACACCAGGATCTGTTTCGTTTGAAAACCTAAATATACTCGAGTCATGTGACAGTTTATTCAATAAAATTGTCCAATATGTAAGTCATGCACTTATAATGTTTAGATCATGAGATATATGAACACAAAATAATGAGGACTGTATGGGTCGATTTATAGGAGGTATTAAGTGGGTTGATGTAAAACAAAGAGGTTGGCAAGATGAGGGTTAGAAGACAATAGTGTCTGCCTCTTGATCCTGCATGTGTATCCGTCGCGATGGCTCTGGCAGCAAGAGAGACGGAGGCTAAGTGATCTGTGCGGATCTATGCATCAGGGAAATGGGAGGGAATTTAAGGGCCTGGGATTAATAGAAGTGCATGTGGTGGATGTTTGCGGTTATGGTGGGAGACATCTGAAACTCCGCTGCTCAAGCGACTCGCAATTAAACACAGATGGGCGGGGGCCAGGGGCTACCATCCAGGGGTGTGCATGGAAAATGTGAAACTCTGCTTCTGTAGAAGGTGATCAAATTCAATGAGTGACAGTTGAAAGAGAACCCTGAATTGAGTAATGTTGGGCGTTGTTAGATCATAACTTTAAAGTTACATGAGCTTCATAGGTCATGAACATAGATCACTTGTGCATCTAGTTCAACAAAGCAGAGAGTTATAGCCCCGTCCAAATCTCGCTGAAGAAGCCACAGTGCTATCTCACTGTTTTTTCTCCAATTGGTAATGTCTGTGAATCGATATATTGGCAGAAATCAAAAAGAATTACAAACACTTTGAGCAAGGTCGCTGAGTAAAAGACAAAGGCCGAGCTTGTTTATGCAACAAGAGTGATATGAGTAGTATAGATTTTCACTTTTATTCAGGCTTCGTGCGATCTCATGGACGTGCAAAGAGCGCCACAATCCGAGCCTAATTGACATTAGATGGAATATTTAGTTAACGACAATTCACTCTAGAATTAGCCAAACCGAAGTGAACGTCAGCTCATAATGAAACCAAATTCACAATAAGTAATGAGGTTATCATCACACTCATCAAGCTCGATGAAAAGGTCACACGTTCACACAGATATCACGCAAGTGCCAAGAACAACCTATGTGCATGATGTATTTCAATGCTTCAGGAATATAAGGAATTGACAGAGAATGCTTATTTTGAGCTTTGACAACAAAGAGCTTCTCGCATAAACCGACTCGCAACGTGCTTGCGTGGGACGAACACAATAGTTAACGAACACAACATGTGAATAAAGTCTCTAGGGTTGGGCATATAGCCCTGTTGTACAATATGATCTAATTGTCTTATCCTGGCTAGCAGCGGACAAAGACCGCTCCATAGGGGGTCCGGTAGTGCGCGGACAGGTCTAATCAAACCACCTGGACAAGGCGGTAGTATACCTATGATTAGAGGCGGAGGAGTGTGGTTGTAGAAGAGCAGGTGACGTAGAGGAAAGGTGGTGAGAGAAACGTGGGGAGTATGGGCGACAAAAGCTGCATGCCAGGAGGGGTGAATTTGTAACCAATAGCTGGATAGCTGGAGGGGAATATGAGAAGCCATAGTCAGTCCTGAACAGCTGAGATGGGCGGCCAGATATGTACGAGTGTACAATATCATCTATCGTTGGCTATTATGCAAACTAAGAAGACCACAGAAGTGCAATTATAGTAGGCAAGGAATAATGAAAAACATGGTCTTTGTTCTGCACCATCATCAGACTATTCCTATAATTTACCAACTCCAGAGCATACCCCTGAGTCTCATACAAACTAACATTTAACTCATATTGGGATCAAAACAGCATCTAAAATTAGTACTCGCATATCTCACAATACATTAAAAGGTACAGTGCGTCCACAGGTCCCATGTATCTTCTATGGACTCCTTGAACCAATACACTCAGATCTAACAAAGCATTACGTCCAGGAACAGCACATGAAATGAACATAATGGAGGAAGAAGAAAGGCCTTCATTAAGGTGGAGTTTATAAACAAGCTGCTCATGCTAACTAACAGGATTTAACATCTTCCCTGGGCCACGCCCTTAGACCACTCCCTCACAGTTATATGAACAAGGCGCTGGTTAACGTCTAATAGTGTCAGCTACATTCCACACTTGGGCCAACGCCCAACTGTGTATATTACCAATGAGATAGAGAATTTACACTGGAAACCAATGAATTGATTTTGTCAAAGTGTTATGGGGGGGGGGGGGGGGAGTCCCCAATGTCTTAATAGATCATTTGAAAATATGAGCGGATGGGACGGAAATATGGTCAACAAATTTATTCATAGTGAATATGGCCCATACAGTTGTGTTTGACGAGGTCAACACATTCAAGAAAAAGAGTATGGGCGATTCCTTCATATAATTATATATGGTTGCTTAGAGTGCTAGAAAAGGAAGGGCGGTTTAGAGGATGAGAAGAATATAGCCTAGGACTATTCCATGCCAGGCATCTAAAACATATGGAGCAAACAGTACGTCTAGGGGAGCAACCCACACATATATCCCTTGCGCAAGCAGTGGAAACTAACTTGATAAAATCCGTATTCTTAAGAAATCATTATTTTAATTGATGTCAAAGCATGTCCAACAGAGCCATATTCTGACAGCTCGTAAAATGGTCTTCATATACGGGAGGCAGAAGGGAGGACTCATTAAAGAAAGCTGTCGCTCGTGTTGGGATTGCTTGTCTGGTATCGTATTACATTTGCATGCAATACGTCGGGGTCATCTGTCAACTTTTCAAAACAAAGGCAATTATATTTTAAATAAATCTAATCGCCCGAGCAACCAAAGGTAATGCCAGCACGTTATGAAATCCGACATCGAATCTGACATCAACGGATTTTTTTTAGATACCGGTACCTTAACCACAAATAACACTCATTTATAAACGGGATCGTGGAATTGTGAAAATGTGTAATTTTAATCAGTTTTGAATCGGCTTTTAGATGTTCATGTATGGAATAATATATTGACATTGATATGTTCGTATGTGCCCCTCTAACAAAAGATGAATTAGCGTATAACCCTATAACACGCACTGAGCGGTTTACTATAGTTTTATTCATAATAATGCAATATCGGAGGAAGCCAATTTGTAATGGCTTTACCCTTGATTCCTGATCACCCCTGATTGATGACCTCGTCAGGCCTGATCTTAAATAGCGAACATAGCTACAGAGGACTTGGCCTTGCAGAACAACATAGTCGATTCTGTCTGGTCTGCATAATTGGTGGATTTGGAAAACACTGATAATGACCAACCCTTGAGATGGTCAGACCATTTTTATTCCCACAACCGTATGGAACCTATGGGATGGTAGGACAATTGAGAGGGAAAGTGTACTCCTACAATAGAATACATCTCTGCAGATATTTCCTGAGTCATTCTTCCCAAAATTTACCCAACATGTCCCATAATATTACAAGCCAATATTTATGATTCAAACCTTTTAGGATGAGAAAATGCATAGATAATTCATTCATTTGTATTGTAGAGCAAGACTGGTGTATCATACCCAAGTGAAATATACCTAAATTAAAACCAAATTCAACTGTTAAAAAATTAACTACACGCATGACCCTCCAAGTAAGACCTGCGCTGTGCCCATAAACAGGGCGTTTATAACAAGCTTTTTTTAAAAAACAAGTGTCGCGCTCTTGTTTCATTAATTCTTCTCACAGTCACATCCCCATCTACTCCTGTTCTCAGAAACAATTCAACAATTCTTTACTCTCGCTCATTTCTCTTTTACATTATAATTGCTGTTTCTAGTTCCCACTCTACTGTAGTGTGATGGTAAGTATCCTTGCCGATCCTCCCCATAATCTTCCCCTTACTTTACTTCCCCTGTCTGTTAATACGATCTCTCCTCTGCCTCCCTCTCCCATTTCTTTCTAATCCACAGAAAGAGATTGGTGTAGGAAGTGTCTGTTTTTCGAGTTTTAAATTATGCCTACGATAGCTTAATATCAAGCTCAATATTCAACAACTTTGTAAATATAAGTAGCAGTGGCGGTAAGAGGCTGATCCCTGTGTGTGTATTAAATGCATTTCATTAAGCTAGACTAATCAAGGTTCAACAGGGAGTCCCTGTCTCCCAGCAGATGACCTACAGTCGAAGAGTAATCCGCTATGTGTAATAACAGGTCTATAATGAGATGGAGAGATTTGTGTTTGCCTCAGACTCTTCACAATTGCATAATAGCATAGCAAATGTACAGGTTTATCGTGATAAAAGTCTTAACACTCTGAGTACTGCCTTCAAGGATGAATTGTTTGTAATTTTGTGTAATTAATTTCGATATGATCATGTAGAAGGACATGTACCAGTACATGAAATGTCTTCCAACGCTGGGGGAATAATAATGTACGAAGAACCTTCTAAATATAACAGTGTAATCGGAGTCTGATGACATTAGAATATACTATCGCGATTAAATTGGATAAATTCTTCCCAAAGTACGTAAAACAAGACCTTGTGTGTGACTTCCGGAGAAACAAATACTGCACAGAGAAAAAAAAGATGGCGGAGAACTGTCCCTTTCCCATATAGCTGCATGTTATTCCCAATATACTACTGCTGACCAAGACTATGGCTGAAATATTTCTTCTTTTTTTAAAAAAAAAACTGTGTTTAGAAATAAAGTATGAACTATAAAGTATTCAAAAATGTGAATTGTTCATCTATCCTATGTTGTTGTGAGAAATAGTTTACGTACACGTTATAACATAACTTCATACAAAACTTCTAAAAAGTAGACGTATATATTACTATAGTAGATCAGGCCATCCGCAGTTGGTTCGATGATTTAATAGCATTGTAAAGCAAAACAAAAACATCGCTTAAATGGAACGAAATTACGGTCTCATTTTTGTTCATATGTTATGTTTTATCCTGAATATTGTGCCTTCTTTAAAGTCAAAGGTAAAAGCAGTTGAGAATCTCAGGTGGAGAGTAACCTTAGTCCAAAGCAACGAGTAATCGGAGCCATGTGACCGTCAGATCCTGACTCGCCTTTTAACTTCGCTAAGAGGTTTTTGCCACATGTTATCCCCTTTTTGTCGGAAAGACTTATTTTCTTGTATGTTTTATGAATTGAATCACGGCTTACAATGGCATTTCAAGCTTTTCAACATGAGCGTATTGGATACGTGTGCATATTTCTGGATGTTGTTTAAGCATCGCAAATCGCTGCTTACTTCCCTAAATTAAAAAAAGTCAATGCGTCCCCATATAATTATAATAAAATTAAGTAATTCATAGTATGATAGGCGTGAGTGTGCATAGCCTGGCAGAAAATAAACGTTATAAATAAATGAACCTAAATTAATCTGACATTAGACACCAGATGAAAATATAGCAGATATCGTGAATCTATTTTTACTAATCCCATGTAAAAATAATAGTTATATTAGTCTTGGTATGTTGGCTGAGCACATTATGTAAACAACCAAACTGTCCGTGCTTGTTTATACAAGACGATAACCAAGTACGGACTATGTATATGAAGCATGTTGTTAGGATTAGGGAACTGTTGACAGACACTCATCCATGCAAACCGCAATGCCCCTTAATTACGCTCATTAACGTAAGAGGGCAGAGAACATCCGACAACACTCCCGACACCCTTTCTCCATTTGTAACAGCTAGTGGTCAGGTGGGCCTTATGTCAGTCTGACGTCATAGACACTATGTGTGACGTAACGAGGGTTTGCGTGACACAAGCGCTCGCGCACCTGAGTCCAATTAAATGATGGGAATCAGAGGCTTCGGACGATGGACATCTATAGGCTATTTGTCATCACTGCCTCCGACAGAGGGATTTATAGTTCATAACACAAGGAAAACAATAATAACTCTAATCCCTCAACTCAAGGGCTTGATTATACTGGGCGTCATGTCGTCAGCATTCTCTACGTATTCCTACACAATACACATAGATATAAACGTATGTCAGAAAACAAACAACTGAGAATCATTGTCCAGACAATTCCCGTAGGAAGACTTAGAGACACATATAGCTACATATATATGTAACCTTAAACCTTTATGTTCATATAATTTGCGTTCAAGTACATATGAATTAATTAGGTAGAACTTATGCAATGATTTCTATCCAGATTTCCTCTCCTCGTGTTTCTCATAAGTGTCCTTCCTCCCTACAATAAGTGGTAGTACACTACGTGAGGAGACTGTGGAAGACCAGTTTTTAAACTAAACAATTATAACCTGCTGCCATATCAAATCATACTTTAAATCGACAATTTATTATTACTGTTATTAATCAGGATAGTTATACATAATACATGTCAGGAGATTAGATATTGCTTCTCGGGGATGGGCGAAACCGGGGGCGGGGTGGGGGTGGGGGGATAGAGAAATATTGATCATTAAATGTATCGATGTTTTTCTCGTATTTGCTCGAAGACTTTGTACATGTACATAGACGGTAGAGAGAGTATGCCCGCGATGGTAAAAGACATTGGCATGCTACACGTATAAGAGTCACACTTTCCATTAAGAATCCCCCCTTCGCCATGAGAGGGTCGATTTTTCACATTTCACCTTTGTGTGAAAAGGAGCGAGATTTAAGTCAATACTCCTAGATAGTGCAGCGGAAGGATCTGGTCAGGTAAGGTGCGTGATGCGGTCGGCGTATTGATCTTAAGGTGGGCACAGGGGTGGGCGCGCGGAAGGGACGCGCTGCCTCAAGTATTCTGCCCCCCATCTCCCAATCCATATCCGACCTCCGGATCACCAGGGCGCGGGCCTCAGGAGGGACAAAAAGAGGACTGGGGTTCGCCGGTGGAGGAGGGGTGGGGATGCGGTGGTGGTGGAGGTGTTAGGGCTCTAGGGTAGATTATAGAAGCTAGCACAAAGGGAATGAAACAAGGGAAAGGGGACCAAACTCTCGCAGAAGCAGTTTGCTAATTGAAAAAGACATACTATTACTACCGCACGTAGAAATTATTTTGGGAAAAGCTTTGCAGCAAGCGATGTAATCAACTACCCATGAAGTGGAGAGGAAGCATTAGCCGCAGAAATAAGTTGAGTTGATGGAATTGCATACATAATTCCCATTTGGCATTTTGTAAATTACCTTCGTTCTTATGAACCACGAGCGAGCATCCATGTATATATGATGATATCATAGTATTGGGGCGCGTAAATATAAGCCCACTTAAATATAGGCCTCTTAAAATTATAAGAGAGTTCATTACCCGCTGGGCCTGTCAGGTGAGTGAATGATGATTCATAAGAATCTAATCACTTTCTAAACACCGCTGGTCTTGTGACCCACAATGATATGATAGGATGCTATACTGTTCTGTAATATATATTCCCAGAAGTGCAATAAAGGGGGGGGGCAATAACCTTGTTTTCATTCATTCTGATCGTGGGAACGTGTTAACAAAGGGCATAATTATAATTCATATAGTCGGTGGAATCTCCATAAATTTCCCATTACGGGTCGCTGTTACTATTCTCTCTATATAATATACGATGGGCTTAACTGCTTGGATGGGGAATTGTTGGCCTTATTGATGAACCTGTCCATGAACCTGTCCATGATGAACTTCCATTCATAGTAGCTTTTCTGACTGTGAGAAAAGGATATTTACCGATAGTTTCAATGTCTCTCACGAGAAAGAAATACTCGCGTTCTATCAGAACAATGAACGCCCTAATGGGAAGAAAATTAACACCATTGTGTCCTTTAAGAATTTAGCTTCGTTGTCGTAGATACCATCTTTTGTGAGATACGAACGGCAGATAGATGATCAGAGGTTTATACTCAGAGCGATGACCAAAGAAGATTATGGAGTTATGGATTTAGTCTGTCATGATTTTGGACCAACAATGTTTTAAGTAATGAACAACGACAGGCAGGCATTTTATTAGAAATAAAGCGACGCTGAACTTCACGGATGTCAATTTTGAACGACAATTTAACAGGATGAGAAACAAAAGGCGGAACGTGGAGAGGAGGAAAGACTATTCTAATCACGCGAACATCGCCGGCAAAATGTCGCGTCTTGTCGCTTTTTAAGAAAGCGGGTGTCGCCTTGCCGTCAACGAAGAAAGCTGGTGGATAGTAAGGGACATGAATGGTGACATGGCGGGGGTACAAGGCGATAGAATTTGGCGATCGAGTGCCTAAGTACTGCGTGCGTGATATTGCCTGAATGATCGGCACAGGAATTACTTAGGAAAGCGCCCTGAGAGGGCAAACGTGATCACCCCTGCAAGTATGTGCTCTGCCAAAACTGTTCCTTCCCCGGTTAAAAACAAAGAATAGGAAACAATGCTTCAGTTTATGAGAAACTCTAACGATACAATAATGTGAATCAATGGGTATAAATGATTTATGGTATATTTCATGGACATTTGTATTTCAAGAAAGTTCATGCATCAGGGTATACAAGGTGTGTACTGCACGAATTGGATGTCTCCTTTCGGATCAAACGGTATCGTGTTCACGTGCTGATCCTTCGAGATGGAATATGTTACGACACTTGAAATCACATCCAGATGTTCATCGATTTCTTTGTATTTCTTTTGCCACAGAGCCGAGTTATGAATAGAGAGAGAGAGAGCAATATACTTTATTGTTCTAGCTTAGTCTCAGAAACTAAGAATATCTATAATGTATTTTTCTATTTCTGCATACGCAACGAAATGATCAGATCATGGTATACGCTTTCCAAAACACTCCAAATACATCTGCATCTTTCTCAACAGCTAGTAACAAACGCAATTTTCTCGTGTGTCTAAAAGGACACCCAATGCTATATTGGATAGGTGTTGTATATCTTTTTACGAGAGAACATCATCCTGTTCAAAACGACATGCCAAAGTCTCATTTACATCCACTGATTCAAACAATTTTAACGTATCACACTTACAGGATGGGTCAGAATTGTTCGACAGGGGGCTGTGGGCCAAACGTTTGAGGTCGAATTGGCTAAAATGGATGTTATCATTAAAGGTAATTAAGACTGTCTATTTGATTTAACAACTCCGACGTAATTAAGAAGTTATCGCAGATCAGCCGAAGACGATACATTATCGCTCCGGACAAATAGATGGTGATGTTTATTATAGTACAAAAGTACAATATCACGATGGCATTCTTAATGAATACATTCCTTACAGAGAGCTGCAAATAGAGATTAAAATAGCAACTCATTCCGGATAATGACGGCATATGTGCTCAAAAGATCATGGGCTTTGAGTAGTTTATCGAAATGGATGTTTGGTGTAGGTCTCGCCATGGGTTACGAGTAGGCATAGTAGTATACGGAAATGGGGAGTTTTCTCGGGCAATACGCGTCTTTCCTGATGACAGCCCATATGAGGCCGGCGCATATAGCATAAGGAAGTATTTCGATTTCTTTTGATTGATTATGAGCATTTTGACACTGGCAATACATTCCATTCAGAAACATCTTAAGTTCCACAATGGTTAGCGCCTGCCTTTTTCGATTGTGTATTGAACTAATCTTTCCCTTTATCAAAAAGGATTCTGTATACCATGCTTTTCCGTAACAACCTACCTTTCTTGCCAGCAATAACGATGTTTTGTCGAATGATATGATCTAGAAGGCCTTCTAAAAAATACCAACGATGCGTATTTTTAAAAAAAATCAATGCCAGCAATTATCCAGTGGGAGAGTTTTTGTCTTTGGATAGAAGACATGAAAACTTTCCTTCTAATGGAAATTCCAAACTTCAAACCCCTCACTACAATCAATGGGAGAACAGCTATAGCTATGAGTTATCTTGAAGGAGGGCGGGTGTAAGGAGGAGGAGGGGGCAGGGTTGCTAATTTTCCTTTGATCATATTATTTTCATGTATGACAAGTAAGGCCCTCTATTGAAAAGAAACAGCCAGCTTTTGATCATTGATTAATGTGTGTGTTCCAAGCAAAAGAATTTCATCTCTTTCATTGAAAACTTGTCTCCTGTTCTTTGCTGGCATCGGCCCAAATCAAAAGTGGATTGATGAACATTGTTTTTGGTTGTCATGGTAAAGATGGAGAGAACAAATATCTTGGTGCTGAGGTATAAGAGGCATCATGTTAAGACGGTGACACATCAGATCTGTCTAGTCTAAGCAATCCATACATCGTACTGGTGCCACAGAGCTGAGCTCTTTAGGTAACGTTATCTCGTCATATTTAGACCCTGGCAGATTTCCGGGTGAATTTTGAGTACAGAACACAAGATGTACTGATTAAAAAACGCATTGTAACTTCGATCCTTAAGTGCTGTATTCACCAGCCCCAGATAGAATGGTGTATTGTCTCTGGGGGGATTGTGTTCTCTGTCATTTTTACTTTGGAGAAAGATATCACCTCTCAGCAAGACTTTCTCCGATGATCGATATAAATATCGGAACACTTGAATCAAGAGAAGAAGAGTGAAACATAATATTTGGAATCTTTGTATTGGAAAGAGATAATAATAGATACCGTGATACCTTTAAATGAGAAAAAGCATTATGTTAACTTAAAAATTAATGTAGGAATCGGAGAGAGAGGGATTGCGCCTATTATTATTGTCGTCATAATGGCAATACCTCATTACCGATATTTCTTCCATAAGAACTTCCTTTGCTGATCCCTGCATTAGTTGATGAGGTTCACTGAGGTAAAGCGTTTTTCCCGCTCCTCTCCTCGCTATACTATTTAAGCCCATGAGAAAAAAGACAGGCGTGTACCAATCCACTTAAGCAATAAAATAACCCACGACCTTAAGCTAGATGTTGCTCATATTACTCTGTACTCTCGTGCCAAACCACGCAAGTCACGAGGCGGCGCGAGGCTTTAATTGAAAAGGAGGCTGAATGACAAGCATATAGCAAGTTGGGAAGGAAACTTTGCCAGCTAATTGTGGAGCACATCGTCATTCCCTTGATTATGTTACTCGGAGAATACGGACATATAGACAGCATGTCCCGACGATTTCCCCTTCAAAACACATACAATAAAAAAGAGACCCATGTGAGTGGTGTTGTTCATGGTGCAGTTGTTTTGGCAAACATGTATGGCATAGAAAGAACGAGGACAGGTAGAAAGGTTGTCTTTTGATCGCGAATATTGGCTGCCGACTACTTTGTATTGATCCTTTTCTTTTTATCAAATATACGCAATGCACCGGTGGTATTGAACGGCGTGTGAAATTGTAGAGGGTCATATTTCCTTATTCTCGCGGCGGCCAGGCAGGTGGTAACCCACTCGTGTAAGCAGATGAGTAAGCACACTTAATTATATAATAAGCACAGGTCAACCACTGTATGGAAATATAGCAACATGATGAAAAGGCACCCGACTATCAAATTGCGTTGTTGCACCAAGAATGGAATTATTACACATAAAGGTGGGGAGGAGATTACGCCAGCAAATCCTAAATGAAATTATTTAAAAACCTCAAACTCTTACACGCAGGACACGGGCGTGGTCCGACTCAATCAGTGAGAAATTATTTTCCACACAAAGGCTATGCCATATCTATAGCTGTTCTACCATGAACTTATCCCTTATAAAATGCCAATCATACATGCCAATCATACATATATTATAATATGAATCGTCACTCGAGGGGAAATAGCATAATAAGACCCCCCCCCCTCTATTAACGTTAATTTGTGTTGATTGTATTCTCGGAAAATGGAAACAATGATGGCAACATCTGACATATTTAGAATTAGGGAAAATGTGAAAATGAGCCATTACACATATTCTACAAAAAACATATGCACATATATGCGCGACATAAGCCTTTCCGTTTCTGGTGTTGAGTGGAAGATGTGTTGAGCCAATTATGCCCTCACAACATCAAATCTCCCAACATCCTACGTCAGAGACAACTTCTAAGTGATTGACTGGAGGAAGTAAATTTACCTAATCGAGAGTATCGAGTATCAACAAATCTTAATGACGTGTAATAATTGTACACGATTTCTCCATGCGCGTCCCTGGTTTACTTTCTCTCTTCTTCATGATTCTCGAGTCATTGAAACGAAAGGATTACATAGTTGGCACACCGATTAGCCTTAAAGGGCACTTCTGACCAGGTCGTTGCCTTGAAAACTGTGATCAATAATTGAAGGACAGGGAATGCAAATCTTGGTTTCTTTTCTCGTTATCATCTAAATGGGCAGATAATGCAAGTTCATGCAAGGTTGAACGGAGGTCAGTAACCAAACGCTACCCTAAGGGCGTTGATTGATATGATTACATATATCTTGAAGGTAAGATAATACTGGGATCGATATCAATACAGACATATATCAACTCATAACTAAATATCCCACTATTGCATATCCGGTGCAAACAAATCATCAGAATGAATTAATTATGTCCTGCTGGCAGCTTGGAAAATGAAAGAACACATCCTTGGGCGGTTCCTGTATCTTCTTACGTTTCTACTTCCCAATCGCTACCTTGGGTTATGATCTGACAGAAGCGATTCACTGTGAGCAAGCGTACAGAGAAATGCCAGGGTAAGTCTGTTTCTATGTCCTGATGACAAAATGAAGGAAGGTTAACCACGGGAAGGTTATGGTAGTCTTTCCGTATCCTAAGAAGGTAGGGAATGCTTATGCGATGAAAAACAAGAACTGGCTGTGATTCCTGGTTCACCAGCAGAGCTGTTTGTCCTTGTGCACTATTTGTTGATCAATAGATCACTTATTATTTATCCGCACACGTCTTTTCTTCAAGGGTAATCACAAAAAGCATTAATCACTTATGTTGCTTTCACTATGATTTCCTCATGGGGAGGTTCATTCTTTTGTAACAAAAAAATATGCCATACAATATAGTCATACAAAGAAAAATTAGAAAAATATTTTTGCCCAAAGAAATAAAAACTCTTCCAAGACGTATCTCTAAATTTTACTTAGCGTGCTACAGTAAAATAAGAATGTGATAATATACTTATTATGAATAGAACTATAATTGGCCACATCCCGACCCCTCCAAGCAATAACGATAACGACGGGCTGGCAGGAATATTATAGTTTAATCCTCCATAATAAATATACATTTTCTCAAAATTCAAAATCTGCTGACGATGTGCACTGCTCGGCGGCTCGCGGATGAGTGATGTTCCATCGACGAGGCTCCCACTTTTATACGAAGGTGACAACGTCGCCCTGGATACTCGAACTCCGGGCGCTTCCGGCTCTTCCGGTCGTCGGCTGTATGCGATGAATACTAGGGTTTCGTCTTTACACATCCCGACCCCTCCAAGCAATAACGATAACGACGGGCTGGCAGGAATATTATAGTTTAATCCTCCAAACCGCCAGACCTAGATAGAGAGAAATATAAAAGCAGAAAAGGTGGGCAAGCCCTGAGCAACTGAGCAAGTTGATCACATGTTATAAATGTTTTGTGAGCTTCTCATCCATCTGTCTCTTGATTTCCATCGGGGGGGTTATGTATTTAAACACACAGTTTGATTTCCATAGGCCTCTGCCTTTGATTTCTGACACTGAACAGCCGGAATATGCCATATGAGTCGCTGATCCTCGTCGCAGCGAATGAGAAGAATAATTCCCCACAATATTAGCTTTAAATAGGAATTTTCTCAAAGTCATGGAGAAGCAACCGTAAGTTAAAAATGCACTGTCTTTCATGGGGAAGATTGGATCATTGAACGAGAACTTGAAACGTTTAAACAATTGCAAAAGCCAATACACAGGGCAGATATTACTGTCTGTTAGCTTATTAACGGGTATATAACTTGGTTTGTCCTTAGAAGAGGTAGTCTTGGAGGAACGTACACGAACTACCATGCCCCAACCATGGAATTTAATGTCTGACCACAGCATAGTATGTGGGGATTTAGTGACGTGAGAAACTCTCAGTAATGTCCTAAACATGAATAATATTGCTACAAACACTGATAAATCTTGTATATCATCAAAGTTAATAATTTTTGCAATTTCCTTGAGATGGTGTGGAAGTAGAGGGTCTTTCCCACACGAAGAATCACCCGAAGATTTGGACAATCCTTTAAGAGTTAATTTAACACGATTGTCGCTCGTTGAAGGTGCTGAGATTCCGTATAGCCAATGGTAGAAGCAAACGGCTTGTAAATATGATGACACCGACGAGCTCTTCATGTATCTGCCCAAGAAAGCGATATACCTACACATCGTGGTAATATCGCAAGGAATCGGGGGAATATTAAATTGATTACAAAACCTTATGTAGCAATTCCACTGCCCAGCCCGGAGCTTCCTAGTGGAGGGTGCCAGCGATTTTAGCATCAGGTTCTCCGTCTCCTGGTCCAGCGATTTCAGATCTGTTAATGGAATAATTATTTAACAGATTAAAACAACATAGGTATGTACCGGCAAGCATCTCAGATAATTTTGCACGAGTGGTTACATAAGTCATTCTTGAAAGGGTATCAGCCACAAAATTGTTTTTTGTAGAGATGTATTTCGGTAGTATGGCAATATCATAGATGAAACAGATCCAGAAAATCTCTCGCAGCCATTGCATGCATGTCTTATTACAACTGGACCCATTCCTCAGCATGTACATAACCTGGGTATTATCGACAAAGGTTAAAATTGTTTTTCCTCGAAGCTTTTTTGCCCAACGTTGGAGGCCTAATAATAATGGCCAGAGTTCCAGTACGTTAATGTTAGAATAGTCGACACTAGCTTCCGATGGGGACAAACCTACATGTTCACACGATGAATTTAAATCATTTTTCAAGTCTTCGTGCCAGGCACCACATATCCAGTCATTCTGAAGATAAATACCGTAGCCTTTCCCTGATGCGTCCGATACCATAGGGTGGTCATACATGGGGTGTTGAATATATGCGACCCCATTAAAAACCTTGGAGAAATTAAGCCACCATTGGAGATCCTGAAGCATAATCTCGGACATAGGTAGGCGATTCACCTTCTTTTGTATCATCTCCTTATACAAATCATAGCATCTCCTGCTGAAAGTTCTACCTCCTCGGACCACTTGTGAGCAGTGAGATATTAAACCATTAACACTCTCTAAAGCTTTTTTCGTAATGTACTTTGCATTAACATGAGAAGACAAAATTCCCTTGAGCTTCTTTAACTTGTTGATCGGGAGGCGAAGGACCATCTCTGCAGAGTCTATCTCAATACCCAAGTAAGTACATACTTGGCTGGGGGGGGTCACCTTCCCCCACGATATATAAAAGCCCAAAAATCGTAATAATTTCACAATGGTGGCCTGTGCCTCGACTGATGCTTCTTTTGAATGAGATAGGGCAATATAGTCATCGAGGTAATTTATCACCCTGAGTTTAAAATTGTCATTGAGAATGTGGGTGACGAAATCAGATATAAGATTGAAATAGTAGGGACCCAAACGTGAGCCAAAACACAATCTATTATCCACATAATATTGTTCATTTTCAAGTAACTTCCAGCTAAATCCCATAAATCTCCTGTGTTGAGGTGAGATGGGGACCGAACGATAGGCTGATTTTATGTCGACTACGGTCATAAAATCGTATTGTTCTAAAATATCTGTGACATCTTGGATATTTTTGTATGCAAAATCATGGCATAATGAACTACAGAAATTGTTTACCGACCTCATGTCTGGGCGGGAACAGTCGGTTATGGGGCGAATATCTCCATTCGGCTTGAACACAGCCCCCATTGCGTGGACACATGTAGGTTTGGAAGAAGCTAAAGATACCATGCCTTCATTTAATTCTGCAGATACGATTCCATCCATTTTGTGTTTGGCCTCGTCGTCCAGAATAGAGGAATAATTTTTGCATTCGTAGCCTGGGACATCCTCGTCTACAATTTTAAAACCATCGACGATGCCTGTAAATACTGTCCACCACTCTGTAGAAACTTCTGGGCTGGATGAAAACATATAAGCGGCAAAACGGCATGGCTTTAGTTGGGTATTAACATTGTCGATCGTATGAATACAAGTACAAGAACCATCAACACATTTACGATACACAGGAATTATCCTTCCCCCCGGTGTACACGGTGCTTCAAAAATTGGTTGATCGGGACTAACATGTTCTATTTCAATATTATTTACGATTTTAGCGACATTTTCCTTATTTTCCGGGTTGTATTCTTCAATAATCACGAGTTCGTTAACCCGATTACCTTGTTTGTTGTCTAGTTCCTGGGCGCGGCCATCTTTGTTGCAGCCTTGACCCTGACCCCCACTGACCTTACGTGAGAAATCTCGCGGTTGGCGAGAGTTGCTAACCAAAATGGCGTCCTTAGTAAACGTTCGATCAACAAATGGAATTATTAACTCGTGATTTCCCGGATCCTATTTACTGGCTGCTTTCTGGTTCGTACAAACTTTTGCAGAGTGTTCCCCCGTATGGCAGCGTGAACATTTATGGGAATAAATACAGCTTTTCGTGTTACAACCCGTTTCTGAATTGAATCGATAGCAAAAACCTTCCTTCGCTGTGGCGGAGCGGGTCTTAGGATTAGCCTTAGTGGGTTGGGCCCGTCTGGTATTTTCATAGCTATAACACTTGAACATTTCTTCCTGATTAATTTTGCCGAATGCGGATAGGCCCGATTTCTTTGCTCTAACTCTCACTGCTTTATCATAAGAAATAGACGCCTTTGCGGTATACGTATGAGAAACCTCCTTGTCGCACATCAATATAGCATGGCTGATTAACCCGGAAATATCTTTACCCTGAGCGTAAAACATTTGCAAAGTTTTTAACGTTATCAAGATCAACGAGTCAAAAGATTCAACTACTTCACCCTTCTCCATATGGTGTTCATGGCTGAATTTGTCATTTTTCTTGTCCTTCCTCTTCCTACGATTTCTCGTTGTGCGGACGGAAGACCTCGACGATGAGCTCGAACTTGATCGAGATTCACTCGATGAATCACTGGGGGAAGTAACGTCATATCTGCTCGATCTGTTCTTCTCCCACCCGATTTGGTCGCTGGATTCTTCATTGGTGGCTTTCGTAGCGATTGATTCTGCTATGCCCCTCACCATACCTTCGAGCACACTCATACGACCTGACATGTCAATCTGACTGTCGATAGTCGATTCAGGAATTTTCTCTCCGCTCTGAGCCATTTCTGCGCTAATGACAACCGATTTCACAGGTTTCCTCTTCACACACTTTTTACCAGTAGGCTTCTTATGTCTTATCTCACACCTGTTGCAAAATCGCAACATCGTTCAGTTATTCTGCTTAAATTAAGCCCGAATTCAAAATCTGCTGACGATGTGCACTGCTCGGCGGCTCGCGGATGAGTGATGTTCCATCGACGAGGCTCCCACTTTTATACGAAGGTGACAACGTCGCCCTGGATACTCGAACTCCGGGCGCTTCCGGCTCTTCCGGTCGTCGGCTGTATGCGATGAATACTAGGGTTTCGTCTTTACAATTATGAATAGACCACACACATCGTTCCCATGACTCATAATTATATTATTGCCTGTTAATTCAGGCAATTTCAAAATGTCATTCAAAGGTGATGTAATGTAAAATGTATTGTAAGATGAAAGTTTTGGAGGTTGAGAAGAAGCAGGTTCTCACCAGTTCTCAGAAAAATATTATTTGGGTATTTTGACAGAAGGACTATTTAAATATAATATATTTCGATGAATACCGACCTTCAAGTACTTTGTAGATCAACGCTGGCATTTGTCATTTAGAGATTTCGTAAATTTAAAACAGAAAAGACTGACTAAAATACCACCGGCATGTCCAAATAATTTGCCCGTTTAAGCATTAAATTTATAATTGAAAATCAAAATATATATTCCTATATATTCTCTAATAGAAAATAACGAAAACAAATAGATCATGTGTATTACAATTAGTCCAATCCAATCCAACTCCAATCCAACAATACACTCGAAAATAAATATTATAATGAATATCGATATAGCCTATCCCATATAACGGTTCATACGAAGATATCTGGTGAGTCACCTTCCTTCCCTCTCGTCGTTGATCTTGTGACATGCCCCTTCATACGTTTTTATCATTAAATACATCTCGCAAGACAATGCAGAGGCGGAAACACCCACGCCAACAAATTTCCAGGGAATTTTTCATGATGCAATTCAAGAAAAATACATTTTATCATTCTAACCACTCTAATAGAAGAGATGGCATGGGCTGATAGTGTAAAAAGTTGTATCACTCGTATGTGCTGCTGTTAATGGAATGTGATTTCTATGTTTTTTAATAGGGCCGCAAAAATAAAAGCCTAGTTCATATCTTCCACTTTTCCGTCTCTAAACTTCCACATCCACATCAGAATTTCTTCATGGCAAATTCATCAGCTTTAAATCTTCTTGTTCATACTGTTCACACAAATAATTTGCCACATTGGCATCTATGGTATTGCTAAAATGTCCCTATGATCTGTCGCTGAGACTTGTGATATAGAGTCGTAGAATTTTGTGGATATGAAACATGTTGAAGGTAAACTCACGGGCAATGAGGGTTAAAGTGTTTAAATGTGAACTCGCATCACTGCCTCGCTTAAGGGAAACCCTTGAGGGAAGAAGGTGGCGTGGGGACACTGGCTGAAACCCGTGCTTCGTTCCTGGTTTTGGACAGCCTCCAAAAGCTGCAAAAAAGGTTGTGTATTTTCTATACATAACCCCTGGGCTTGGCCTAAACTTATAGCAGGCACACACTTCGGCAACGTTCAAGATATAGAAAATCGCAACTTGAAGAAAACACCTCCTCCCTTTTCAGCTGTAGCATAAAAGTATGAGTTATAAATTTCCCCGGGAATACTGGTCGAGGAATCGGGTCGAGGAATAAGAACCAGTTTTGGTCAAAGAAACCTTGTCTCAAATGTTTGGGACGATCATCACACATTAAGTAATTCCAAGCTTTTTTAGATTGCTTGCTCACGTCTTATTTGAAGCAATGTATCCTCATAATTGCTAAGGCAGTGGAACGAAAGGGAAATTGGTTTAGTGAAGTTTTCCTTGAAAAACAACACTTTAACCAGAGTATTGATTTATATAGTAAATGTACTTACTCTCTTAGTGGAGGCAGAGAGTTCTAAATTTCCCTTTGGTTGGATGAGAAGCCTTCCATCTGTTCTGCAATGGAAACAATATTGTATAAGCTCGAGTAAATCAGGATTAAAAATACATGTATCATCTAACTATACAGGATCATTCCAGTAAATATCAGTCCTAAAGTTTTGTATTTCCCCCATATTGTATTTCTCCACATACGAAACCGTGCTTAAAATCAAATCAAACAAAGGTCACCGAATGCATAACAGACACGAAGGTTAGAATATGAATGTACTTTGGAATGATATAGATCTATAGCAAAGGAAACGACTCTTAATGAAAAATAATTGCAAGTGATCGAAAGGCACAAGGAAAGAATCTACCATGCAAAACAGGGACATTGACATATAAATCAATGCAAGAAGTGCATGGCTTCTTGAGATAAAATGGTTATCTTATAGACTAGAAGTGCTGGTGCCATCTACTTCTTTATGTTCAGTTTCCTATCCAATATTAATACAACTTCTGAAGCTCTTTATTAGAAGTCACCCCTCTTCCAGTTCTAAAGAGGCATACCCTATGAGGTAAATGAAATTAGTATCAATATCTGCATTATCCAAAGGCTAAGCGCGACTTATTTGCTGTGTAGACCCCGGAGTGCGCGTCTTAGATACGTTAGAAAATGGAACAGAATAATTATATTCAACAAACTATTCAATGAAGACCCACGTATATATCTTATAACAGTCTTTAGCATAGTTTTTAGAGGGTCAAAGCACATCTACATCGACAGAAACCATGAATAATGTAAATATTTTTTATCGGTTTAATGGTCGTGCATAGGACTGATGTCACAATCATTTTTATTGAAAAAACCTGATGTTATACAAGTGCTTATTAGAGTGGATAGGATGCATTCCTCTCGTCCGCATCTATTCGAGTATAACAGCGGGAGGGGGGGGGGGGGGGAGAGAGAGATCGGTTCGTACTGCGTTGAAAGGGGAAACTTTGCCTGAATGGATTTGTATAAAATCAATATGTACCTCTGTAGACCTATTCCATGACAGACACAACAGAGGAACTACCAATGTCAAATGCCACAATGCAACCCTTGTAACGACAGCCCCCTTAATAATTGATGATTGACCGGATCAATTCAATTTGTATGTAAACATACATCCACGTATCGAATTGCATGTTCTCATTTGCCCCTGATCTGAGGGTCTCCATGTAGAACCTATTTGTTTCAGATTCGGTGAAGAGAATAGACAAAAGCAGGTCTAGAAGATATATATTGACTTAAGGGGTGGAGTGGATGGAGCAGACGCTGGGATTGAATGCTAAATGGAACCCTTTCTCCTAGATTTATTCATAACAAATGCCTTGCCATTCGTGCCTTTCGATGTAGGCATATGTTTGAAATACATATCTTCTCATGATGTTAAACGCTGGGATGCAATGGATGATAAAACTGTGCAATATGAAGATTTGCTCTTTGATTTGATATCAGTATAGGATGCAGTTTCAACACTTTTAAAAGATACGGCACCGGTTGTGTATTATGTGCACCTCTGTGACCTTTTAATTATGTAAACACAATACCCCTGATATGTAGGCATATAACCAAGTAACAATTAAGTAACATTTATGATTCTAAAAAGTGAGGATGAATTCAAAAGGAATTGAGCAACGGTAACGAGGTCTCCATTCCACGGCTATGGTGAATTGAAAGTAAAAATTAAGTGGATTAGAGGCAACAATATATTATCCCATAGATCACTATGTACTTGAGACAAATGAGAGGTGGCTGTAATAATCATCAACGAGGTGGCTCTCCTAAGCCTAACTTGGAGGATAATCGCCTATTATGATAACGCTGTTATCCGGCTTAGCGGCCTCTAATCTGTGAATAGGGCTTTGGCTATTCATATGCCCTAGCCCGATACAACACCTTTTCCCCTTCAGGGCGTCCCGAGGGTCAGGCGCGTCAATAGTAGGCGCCGGAAGTGCTTCCCGACGTTACGTCACTATCACTGATTGGTTCGATAACTATTGACAACGAGGCTTTATACTGGCGCCACCTCGTGTCTACAAATCACACGCGTGCGCAGGGCGAGCTGCTCCGAGCAGATCGAAGTATGTGTCAACATTTGTGTATGGTCGCGGCGAGTCGCGCGATTATCGTGCTGAGTACAATAAAAGTGTGGAATGGCGCTAAGTGATCGCAGATTAAGCCGGGCGCAGTGTGATGCATTGAATCAATGGGCGCGGCGAAGGATATATGGAGAAGCGAGGACAATGAATGTTTGCTGACAATCTGTGTACAAGAACGTGTGTCAAATAGAGACATTCGTCGATCAGAAGTCAGACTCTATTGCGGAATGCTGTTTTGATAGATATGAAGGCAAAGCAGAAAGGGGTAAAAAGGAAACAAAGAGAGTTAGAGAAAAGGTTTGGGTGTAACAAAGGAATATCGAAAACAAATACATTGCACATGTATGGGTCTCATGAGAAGAATGAGGGAGTTCACATAACACTATCGAACAACAATTAATTCCAAGAACTGATTCGAAATCAAAAATGAAGTTTATCGCCAATACGAGACCATGCTATTCTAAGCATTGCTGAAAAGAATCACTTTAAATATGAAAAAATAGTATTCTTCTAAAACGTGTGCGCGATTGTGGAGGAGGCACTTAAAACCATTCTGAAATTGGAGGGTGACACATGTGTACGTTGTGTCTCTGCCTTCTCACATGACCAAGTAACAAGAAGTATGTCCATTGCGGCAAGGTGGGCATGTTGCTAATGGTAAATGTGCGTGTGATTTAAAATCACGCCAGGAAAGCCATTTTTCTATTCCGAGGCCTTCCTTTTGTGCACCGCCGATATGCTTTGTAACAGAGTGAAGTCGAGATCGTCAAGGAAGCCGAGATTAATTAACTTAACTTCTCTCTCCCTCCCTCTCTTGATTCTCAAGTGTGATGATCGAAGCGCACACACACACTACAAGGATGTCGGTGATATCGTTGACGCTCGTGACGTTTTGAACTCAAGGTCCTAATAAGATGAAGCGGTATATTAGAGGGCAATGATCTCAGAGATTCCCATTGCTGTAATTATAACCTCGTTACCAAAAGCTCCTTGAATAGTTTTCATTCCTCACATCGTGGACTCAACTATTATCGCTAATGTTCTGTTAACAGGAAACCCCTATTTACGGAGTGCAAGATACATGTACCCACAATAAATCATTTCGTGTTCTGATATTCAACACTGTAGAAATTGGGATGACACTTCCTTTCGTTAACTGGATAACTCATAGGAGATGATGTTAACTAAGCTATGATACAACATATCATCCATATTGTATGTGTTATAATTTATGTTCCCATGACTTAGAAAAGGTTCAAGCCTACAACCATCATCAAGACAATATTTTAGATTTAATTGATGAGCTGTTTGCCAAGACCGAAAATGACCTCAACCTTATAAAGCGGTCAATACCTGAAACAACCTCAACCTGAGAAAAAAGTATTCAGGTATCAATTGTGTCTCTCAAAAGCAGTGAGTTCGATGGTTGGGTTCCACTGACTGGGTTGGCCGATTGCAAGCTGCGCCGCCCTGGCGGGATACTGAAGGAGCAGCCCTACAGGAGATCGAAGAGGTTTGTTTGATTCGCAAGGCCACATTGATGCGTAGAAATCAATGCTATGTATGCAAGGCACAGGCCCGGCAACGTGGTGTGTGACAAGTCTCCGCTCCCCCATTAAATGTCTGCTTTTCTATTTGAGGACGATAGATTTGGCGCGCGATTTTAATGCATCCCTAACTTCCGCGAATCTAAAGGTATCCTCATCCAGGCGATTTACAGCGATGGCAATGATTTGGGAAGGACGCGTCGTCTATTTGTAAATGCTTGAATACATATCTTCGCATTGTATTTTACTTCGCCAGTTTTGACCACTTTGGGTAGCCTACTCCACCCAGCAAACTTACTATATTAAATGATATATATTGTATGCATTGTACGCATGCTTCTCGTTATACGTTGCATAATGTAAATTTATATGATTATATGATATCAATCATATATCTTGGAATGAACTAATCATTAAATAATCATTAATCTATAATAACTATATGCTCTGATCGTCGAGCCTTACTGCTAAAGAAAAGGTAACACAACTCACAAGTCCAATGTCAATCAAACTGTATTTTCAGGTAAGTCAATTAATGAGCAACTACCATGAAGTACAGAGTCTAGATAATATAGGCTTGGAGAAGGTAATGGTGAATTAGTAGCAGCAGGTAGTTTTGTAGTCAGATCAGGTCTGCCTTACTTCACCCAAGTACCCTCCTTCGAGTCGATCCTTATATACCCTAGATGACTTGGTATCCACACATCATCCCCCGAAGCATGTTCGCCTTTTTCTTTATAATCGAAATAATCATTCAGGAATGAATATGTACATATCATACTAAATATCTATATGTTCCATATTAATTAGTCATTGTATTTTTTCCCTATATCACTCCTTCTAGGCACTATAGGCATCGATTGTATACAACGCGCAAACCTTTGTATGATACTTGCACGTGCCCGAGCTATGACCTAGCATATACCCCAAACACAATATTGCGTCATTCCAACCTGGATATTGATAGGAGTTGTGGGAAAGGTCTGACACACCTTATACCACCATGCTCATTTATATATTAATTCTTCATGAACATACTTAGAATTACAGAAGGATTCTGACGGGAGAAACATAGGAGACCATGCAATGTATTTTCCAGTTCGGTGCACTTTCAGAGACAAATAACCCGACCTAGGACACAACCTATAAGGCTTACTGAAAATGTTCATCCCCTTAAAGTCACCTTCTTTGAAACCTATGCTCGCGTCTATTTCCGTATCATGGATACATACATAAATCATCGACAAAGACACGCACTCTGCCCTGACTGTTTCCTTTTCCATAATCCTCGACCCCGGAGTGCCTTTGAACTCCCAGAGCCGATCCATAACCGTCCCTGTCATCAGATTCTAATTAACCATGCTTACATACACACTGGAGAATCTTTAGATCAAAAAGCCTAGTACACCATAGGATTCCAATCCGTCCTTGCAGTGTAACCTATTATAACAACAATTCTCTTCGCCTTTATTTTCCCATGATAAGATATTGAAATTTGAAACTACAATCTAAAACATTTTCTCATTTTCCTAAATTAAATAGAATAGAATAGAACAGAATAAGTAGTGAAGAGAGCTAGGGGACGGGAGCGGATGATGTGAAAATAGACATATCTCCGATAAATAGAACCAAGGTTAGCTTCTAACGATGTCTCCTTCTTTACTTGCGTTCATCCTCGGTGCACCATAGGTGAAAACATCTAAAAAGCAATGCCCCGGTTCAACATCATGCACGCATATTTTCTTTTTTCATTATTTCATTCATGCGGATATCATATCCCTCCAGTCATGTATCATGCACGTTTTCAATCGTCATTGGAATGGGATCTCGTGCCGGGGGAAAGGTATATAAATCTTATGTGAGGGGACTTTGCAAGCATATGTTCATTATATTGCATAGGAAACAGAAGAGGGGGTGGCACAGAACATATTTTCTCTAGCCCCAACGATATTATGGCATCTCGGTTTTACATGACAACATGACCTTTCAGTTTTACATGGTTATTCTTATAGTGAGGATATATTAATTTATATACCAAGCATGCTCTCCATCATGATAGCCGTAAGTCGTGAAGTCAATTGTCATTAAAGAATTGGTATAACATGCGAACATGTCAATATTTCATGTACCTTTGACACCCCCTCCCCTCCCTCCCCACCCCCCCCCCCCCACCCCCGCGCCGCCAACACTCAAATACTTAGAAATGTCTGACAACCTATTTGGTGAATTCAGAAAGTTACACGTAATAAGGTTTGCGCAAACTACCGTGGACACCAACCTGTATTATATAATGTGAACAGTGGCGAAGGAAGGAGAAACAAATATTGATATTCTGACCCGAAACCTATTAATGAAGGAAACCTTTAATGTGTCGCGTTTAGTGATGCCAAATCTTGGATATGTGAGCAACTCTCACGTGACTACTCACAAAATACACCGATGCCTCTCCTCCTTGTGCTGATGGAAGGTGGGAGATGCCGCAGAAGTGAGAGTAATAGAGAGAAGAAAGACGTTTTCAATCGATGGAGGGTGACGACTTCTATATATTCTCATACCTCTCCTTTGCTTCAAAGGATTCAGTGCAAAGAAATAAACTGGAGTGTCTATGTGTTTATTTGCTTCTGCACTCAGAGCAAGGGAGGAGACGGCATGTAAAAATAATGACCATAAAGCGGGAATACTAGTGAAAGGGAACAGGAATAAATCCATGGCAGAACAGAAGACGCATACAAGGTCAGTAAACAAGGTTTAGCCCATATAAACACAGTTCAGTCCTCGTATAGTTGTGGTATGGCCCATTGTAGCAGAATCCCTCGTCCGACCGCTGGAGGAAGGTCACCACAGCAATCTACGCATAGGTTTCTATAGAGACGTATGTTGGCCTTTGATGTCAAAGTGGCGTTCCGATTTGGCTTTGCACCGCAAACCTATGTATTACTTGTGATAACCCAATCCATATAGGTCAGGCCCAAAGATCGAGTCCTTCTTATGGATCACAGTCTGACTCTGGGGTTACAGATGAAAAGGACACACACACATCTAATATATATAGACCAATGCCATCATTGGATATGAATGCATCGTATGCCGAATGGTATCTAGGGGTAGATATCAAATACCGTTTACCTTATGATGCAATACTTTGTAATTAAGCATAAGTCATTGCCCTTTTCGTAAAATGTGATAAGAAACGGAATAAAGGATTATTTTAGTGAGGTATTTTTTATACACCCAGCAGTATGAGGGATTTTCACAAATCCCACCATGTAATATGTGAGCATGTTAATTTGGATGTGGTCGATAGTAAAGAAGTAAAATTATTTGTAATTTAATATTATATTTGATTTTAATGATAAAGATCGACCTTGATATAAATCAACTTTATCATATTGTGGCTGTATTTTTTTTACATGTTTTTTAAGGTTGTTGCTATGCTTAGCAAAGCCTAAAGAGGGTTCCATTAAAATCATAAAAGCAATGCTCCGAGACTTATTCCTGGTATTCAAGTTAAAAAAACGCGAATATGATGACTCAACCATTCGGTTACATTAATCCTTGGCCCAAAGGGTCCACGACTTAAAGTTCCCCTTGAAAAAATCCTCCCAGTGCCAAATGTGAAATGATTCTGCCCATGTGCACCTCTTTCAAGACCCTTTGCTCTTCGCCAACAAATAATGCATGCAGAAGGAAAGTAATATTGCCGTGGTGTGGTAAATCAGAAGATCTCCCGTAGGTAAGATTTAGAGTCAATATTAGTCGGACCGAGGTACGTGACATCAAAGGTCTGTTTGCATGAACTCCCTAGCCATTTGTTTTTGTTATCTTGATTATATTTACACGCCATCTTCATCAAGCTCATGGACTGGTTCTGTGCATGAACTCTTTATTAGGAGTAGAAGCGAGGGGGATATTATAGTATCAGGATATTCCGCCCACGGGAACAGATACATGTTATGCTAATTTCATTGTTCATATGATCGCGACAAGACATTGTTTAGAGATGCTACATTATATGAAAGAACAATGCGCTTTGCAAGCTCAAGTGGGATTTGTGGGGATTGATAACACGATGGCCATTCACTCGATTCCTAGCACAAAATGAAAGGAGAGAAGTTTGTATTAAACATTAGGATGGCAATATGTAAGTCTGATGCATAAAAGTACCATCGTTATTCATGCATACATGTACGTATTGCCGTAGGTGCTGGAAGATCTTTGGGCTGTGGTTACACAACAGTCTTCCCCATAGTCAAAGGGAAAAAATCCCCTCAGGGATGTGAGAGTCCTTGGCAGTGACATACAGTCTCAGTGAGGTGAGCGTTCAAGAGGCTCTATATTAGGCCTATATATAGGGGAAATAACCATAACAACAATCGGCAATCCACAACCAGAACATACTAACATGTGCATACTAACCTGATTATACATTTAGTTTGGACCACTATAGAGAACGGGATAAAGATTGGGAAAACAAACATCGTTATATGTTAATAAATGGATTATTTATCGAAGTCCAACAAATAAGCGAGTACAAATTATCATCGCTTTTGAATTATTTGAAAATGCCTATTGGGAACATTCTAAATGATTCAAATACTGTAGTTGTTGTAGGAATAATCGCATGAGATCCACTCTTAACACCCAAGGGATGCCTATCATGTTTACTCGGGTATAAGCAAAGCCGTCCCCCAGGTTGACGTGCAAATGCAGCTGTTGACTTAGAACGTTGAAGAGGACGATTGGCAGAGGCCTCTTGTGGACTGGAGGCAAACCAAAGATCTATTATTCCCTCGTGCTTGCCGCGCTTTTCCATACTAGTGCCAGGCAATACATATGTTGGAAGAGCATGCGATATACCGTGTTGGCCGTAATATTCGGCCAGGAGGCCAGATTAAAGGGAGACTCGCAATGTACACCATTTAAATTCCTGTATTTTGATATCTGCATGACAATAAATATTTGCCACCACTTGTGCACGGCGACAACAGAAGCTAACAGACGAGAATAGTTCGCGCTGCCATCTCATGAAATCCCCGATACTAAGATAATGAATAGATCTAGTGATCAATCAACCTGCGCAAAGTATCGATGGTCTTTGATCTTGTCAGGGTCCAATGTCTTTTAAGTTTGGGGCATGTTTTAGATAGCGAAAAGTGGATCAATTCTAAACACATCACTTATGAGGAGCAAGTGACAGGTTTCTAATGCTAAAAAGCCGGGACCGGATTCACTTATCACTCTACCGGCACTCTACACGTATGGCTAATTATTGGCCCTGTCTTCCTATTCTGGTGAGCGGTAAGGAATATCGACCTCGCGTGCATGTAAGGTCTCTTTTTAGGAGCACTTGACCAAAAGATTGATGTCAACCCTTACTCGCCAAGTTTCAGATCCAAACTAAATGACTCCGGTGTCCAAGGCCAATGCTATGCGAAATACCTATATCTGACCCCGAGGATCGATGAAGAAATGGCGGCATATTAACAATTTATAGTGCGAATCAACGCAGCGGAAAGGGGCAGAACCAATTAGGAGGAGATTGCTCGGCGATCCCTTTCTTCATAATATCATTTTCCTCGAGACATCCAATCCCTGTACCATACTAAAAATGATTAATTTATGCGCCATACGATTTGGTGTAGACTTTGGTGTATCTAAAGATTATTATAAATCATTGTAATTTGTGCGTACTTCCTGATTTGGTGATAAGCATTACAAAAAGGAGGAAAGATAGTTAAACATTCTACTGCTGATTTTACATGCATTAGGTCATATAGTATGGTTTTTTTTATCAATGGACACACCAATGGGAATTTAATATCAGATAAATAATTAAAAGGGTTTGTGGGTTTGTGAGAGAAATGAGCTTTAGAGCCTCAGTCTCTCTCGTTTTCATCAGAGGCTCTAAAGCTCATTTCTCTCAGAAATACGATTGGTTTCCTTATAATATCAGGTTACATGGCAGTGCCAATTTAAACGCATGACAGTCCCATATAATAACAGACTTGTCAGGCCACATCAAGAGGTGTGGGAAAACGGCATTTTTCACCTTGAAACCCCCTCCACCTAACATTGCCCCCAATGATGCAGCCATTAATGAAATAAATCATGCCCGTACCCACAGACATTTACATGGATGAGAAGTCACATTCTATATATCGCATAAGCGATCCCTTCCGACTATTTGCAGTGAAAGAGGAGGTTGATGCATGCCACCCCTTTATAGAGGCTCTCTCATCGAGCTCAACATGGTTTGTCCCCGTCCCTATTGTCCCCTCTCCAACCCCCGTCCCTCCATATTTCTCGAGTACCTCAGATCATAGACACCGTTCATCCGAGCACCTATTTGGGGAGTCTGACATATTAGCTGTAGTGCTCTATTGAGGGCGGTACAATGTTTTGTCGCGTCGCGTTTGATGCGATTATACCACACGCACGAACGCCTTGACCTCGCGTTTGATACGAGGTTAATACTAGACTTCACCCCTCTGCTTCCATCACGCATATGTGATGGTGAACCAAAGGGGAAAACACGATGTTTTGAGTGACTGACAGAAGAAGGCACCACCAAAAACGGGAAGCTTTTAGTTGTAAAACGATAAAAGAAAACCGTACTTCAGAGGGTACCCCCAGATGATTAAACATATAGGATTCTTTAAGATGTCTACTCAGAGGTGCGGCTATCCTAGAATATCCCTCAGCTCGCTGTACGAGCTTACTTTTTATTAGTTTGCCTCATTAAAAGTCACGTCTTTGGCGATAATTCCATGTCGTACCTTATTAAAAATGGGAAGTCAAACGAGTTCTAATGTGATCATGGTCAGGGGTAAATAATTGGATAGCGCTTATTACTGGTCCCTCAATGCATACTGCTTTTATGTCATGTGTATAAATAACATTATATGTGCACACATGAATACCTGACATAATACTATATTATTTTCAGGTTAGCTCGCGTACTACATAAGCATCCATCAATATTATTCAACCCACAGACAAATATATATACCGAAATAAGATCTAAACGCCTGGGTCACGCATTTCTGATGTAATTACCTTAACTTGATTAGACGAAATTACTTTAACTAATTATCTTAGGGCGTTTGACAAATTATATTAACGATTCGTGTGTATCATCCCTAATTTTCATTTTGAACTGAATTCACTGGTAAGCTAGGAAATGACAGTTAAATGATAAAACCAGTAGAGTTATACGTATAGGTGTTTTTTATTACAAGCAAATTAATGTCTGAGCAACGATGGTTATTTTTAACAAATACATGCAGAGCACGAATGATGCGAAATGCGTATTGTCCTGCTTGTATCCTGCAATTGAGGAATGCAATAATATATACCATCACACAGAGGTGCATAACGAATATAGCTCTGTATTCCAGGCACTTTTGTTTATAATCATGTCAAATATTTACCACGCTGCAATGGCAATATTAAAAATGCAGTTATCTACACGTCTAGACCATGAATAATGCCCCTCAGACAACAACACCGAGTAATCGACGCGAACTGTGACGGACTATAGAATATTACGAGAAAACCCATGGTTTGTATTGGGCTTGAGGGCATCATTACCTTGTTAGACCTCTCTAACCGGACAAACAATAGAATACGAATATATATGTATACACAAACGATCCTAAGGTAATGCTAATGCAGAGATAAGTGAAAATTAATGTTATGCTCAATGTAACCATCTCGGTAACGCTAGTTTTTTCATCCCCAACCAGCATAATGCCATATGTTTAAATCATATAATGTGCGAACGTTTAACTCAGGTCTTTGCTCACTGTATTATATGCCCTATTTTATATATATTTCGACTTTCTTCGCGCAAGATTCGTCGAGGAGAGGATGAATTATTTATTTATGCCCTGCGAGACGTGCACAAAAGCTTATTCCTACAATACAAACATATTTATAGACTCAAAAGTCAGACACTATTATGCCACCAATTTTAACCCTTGACTTGCTACTTTTTATATGTCCCCTCGTCTATCATTCCCATTTCAAAAGAGCTTTCTCTGCGTTTTTCAAAAGACACCTCTTTGAAATTGCAAGTGTTCCTGAATTATTGGCTATGCTGTCACCAACTTATTCAATACACAGTATGTGAACAGTCACGGGTGAGTAAAGTTTCATGGAAACATTGAATTCCAATACCCGACCCCGCCCCCCCCCCCTCGCCCTTTAGTGGGTCAGAGAAGCGAGAAGGAATATGGCAAGCCACAACAACGCGATGAAGAAGGTTTTGTTTCTGTGTGACACACTTTTTCGTGGCGACTCAAGCGAAGGTCCCTATCCATCAAGTGACCTGAGACATTTGTCCTATTTACCTGGGGGAACTGTGGGAACTAGGTCAAGGTGTTGTATATTCCATGTTGAGGTATTTCGTGCCTGGAGGTCATTTGTTTTGTTTTGTGGCCCTCTAATTACGCGTGACAGTTAACCAGAGACTTTAGCATAGTTTAGGTTTCCTTTCCTAAACCAGCGATATTATAACCATAGTAAAGAATCCCCTTACCTGGCTAGTTGGCGAGTGAAGTGTCAGCCGGGCCGGGAATAAATGTCATCCCCAATGATAAGGCATGTCACAAAATATATATATATAGCTATCTATGCATAGGTTTCTTAGAATGTAAGCGCTGAGAGTTCATGTTTACTCAAGGACAGTCCATTTGTAATGATTCTGACCCAATCTTCGATGCCGGGAGATTTTCAGAATTATTCCAGTTTATGGCTAAATAATCATATTCAACAGCAAGATTGAACAAGCATAACACTCCGTTTAAAAGTGTCTATATGATATACAAGTTTGTTGCAACCATTTGTATATGATCACCCAGAGGTATTCATTTGGCATTATTATTATGTTTCGACGTTTGAAATCAAATATTTGATCATTGGTTTCTTAACCAGGTGACGCTCGGCATCCAGCCATTTTATCCAGCTATGCCAGTACTTTGGGTCATATAAAGCATCCGTACATGACAAGTATGATTTACAATATATCATCACTGCTTGCCGCTTGCCACGACCTCTGGAAAGCATTGGCTGAATCAGCTCTTATACAGTTATATAGCGTTTATTCCTATTATATATACGCGCCTCCAGAAATGCCATTTGGAAGACATGCAAGGAACTTCGGAAGGGGGCTGTATATCATGGAGTATAAAGTTTTATTATAGTGAACACAAAGCTGGAAATACATTAATTACGATTTCCACCCCTTGCCAAGACCCGGGCCAAGACCTCTGAGCTTTGAATGACACCGATAGCGAAAGTTGAAGCGTACGTTATCTAACATTTCTTTTCGGCCTAACGATTTGTGAATATTCGCTTATCGTCCTTTGTCAAGAGGACAGCATGTTGATCCTATATCCCCTTATCAATTATAGAGACCCTTGCCTGTTATTTACTTCCATTATCTCTGTGATAACAGATATATGTGGATGAAAAATAACAGCTGAAGAGATGCTAAATGATGGACCACCCAACACTTAGCAATTTTAATGGCTGTTTTATTGTAAAAAGAAACGCCCGATAGCAGACTTGTGGGGGTTTTCTTTCCAAAGCGGTATGAATTCACACTTGCAACGTCCTCACATTTTGAAGAAGAATTTCATGGATCTGACCATGGTTATTTTAACGGTAAAGTTGGTGCTTCCCTTTCCGGGGAATTATATACATACAAGGCATATTGGCCTCCCATGACCTTCTTCTGCTCTAGGCATCAGGGGAGTCACGGAAATACCTCATCAGGTACAAAGATGCTGGCTTTTTGGTTCTAGCGCCGTTGACTGTGCCCAACAGTCCCAGTGATGGTGTGGTGATTGGGGACCATTCCTCTCCTAATCTCTAATGGACCTGGGATAGTCATGTAGTCTCTAAAATATTCACATCGACAATCCTGCTATTTCTGAACATTCCAACTCTATATATTTGCTATACGCAGATTGTTTGGTGGATCTGCTATGGAGGAAAGCATTAATGTAGGCAGTGTTTCTTTATCAGGGATTTTATTACAAGAACTATCAATTTTTATTCGGATCATAAACACATTTTCTTTTTCTTTATGTTATCATTGTTTTTTACCTGCTGGACTGCAGCGTTACACTCAACTCTTGAAAAGAATGTTTAAAGCAGGTCCAGAATGTTATTACGCGATTTCTTGACCTCTGTCTCCTCTCGCACCGTTATATTCCAAAGATAGAAAAGCGTCGGTGAGTCATGTCAAGAAACACACACTCGATATGATAAGAAACCTTCCAGACCAAGCCTGGACTTCAGCCTTGGTGTGTCTCGAGCCACGGACCTAGTTTCTGTCCGCGCACATGTTCCCTTATCATGAACGCTAATAGTGGCGAGGAAGAGCGCATGATAATAGCGTCCTATACCATTATCATTTCATGGTGCCGCCATGCCTTTAGGTGTACGTGAATTTGAGATTATTCGTGCCTAGATAAGTATTCCCTAATCACAACCAGTCAAGGAAGGGTGCTTCGGTTTATTTTTCAATTTGAAGTGACTTCAAGATAATGAAATGACTCATCATTTAACTTATTATTGAAATTAATCAGGTTAACATAACCATGAGTACATGTACCCGATATGTACATGCATATCTTCCATGCTGCCGTACATTTTTGTACAGATCTTTATCCAGACATGGCTTTACATTAACAGCAATAGTATTATTATTTTTTTTACATTTTGTTACACTTGGTCACCGCAATGGTGGTCTTCCAGTTTCGTTTATCGCAAAACCACAGTTGCCTCAGTTCGGCAGACCAGGGAAAATTAAGTAAGTCTTGCGTTATCAATGAGTATAGCGGGCTATGGCCTATAGAATATATCCTGGATCATTATTGAGGACACTATTGACATCTTGAAAAGACAGTCAATAACATTTTTTTAATGACAATATATATGTAATTCACAACGGCCGAGACATCGAATTCCCGGGTGCCTCAAGATCGCAGATTAAACGCGTGTCCTGAGGATTTGGATATGCTATTATGTGTTTAAAATGTCAAGAACAAATAATTCGTTATATTTTTTTTATTTTTTTTCTTATTTCAAAAATTAGCCAATTACATAGTCATATCAAATACGCATGTCGACTCTGTTGCTATACACAATTCAAGTCTAATTTAGTTCATCTTTCATATTAACCTAGTATCTCTGGTAACATGGTCATGTTAGAGTACATCTACAAGGAGGTTAATGAAATGTCAAATAATGAACTAATCATGTTCGTTATGCCTTATCCCTTCCCTAATCTGGGTTATCTAGGTAAACAATTCTTGTCATCCCTTATCAGACTGATTGTTTAAATTGAGGTCCAGCTACACACAATATGACCCGATCAGTCGTCTAATGTGGAAGTAGAAATGGACGTTAGATCCATGCCAAGTCGAATATCAGTTCTCAAGTACCTTGTGGGAAATGCACTTCGATGTGGGATTATACTCTTTTTGTCTTTTGTGTCGGGAATGAGATAAGTCCGGAAATCATACTGCTCTTCTGGTGTAGGAGGTAAAAATAGAACTTCAATGGTGTGTGAATAGATAACACCACGGCCAGTTATACAGTTTAAGGTAACGGGGTATACTATACCGGTATTAAAAAATCAAGGTCTATATCCCAATGGTGAGTGGATGAAATCCATCGATGGACGTGTAACCTGTATATGTACCTTCAAAGAAAGAAGATGTCGGTTCCAAATTGACAGGGGAAGGGACACCAACCCCAAAAGTGTACAGATGTATACCTGCGATGTCCCTGTGGGTATTTGTATGCAGATGCGATACTCTCTGATGACAAAGGTTAATTGGACTTAAGCAGGGTGGTAATTTGAGGAATGATGACCACTTTGGTCGCTTGCTAATGCTTAGTGCCCTCGTGGATTAGTTATTGGATCTTATATAATTCGGCGGCCCTGCATGTTTGCATTTAGATCCCACTGGGAATACCAGCAATATATCGGAAAGTTTGTTCCTAATTTATGGCACAGTCCTGAGTCATTATTGCATAGTTTTCTCTGCATAGCTTAACATAAATACTTTCTAGTTTTAACACTTCATTAATATTCCCCCCTTTGGCACAAAGCACTGATCCTCGTATACCCAGTAATTGTTACCGTTACTGACGTTAGGGCTTCATCTCGTAAATGAATAGCGCTGCATATATAAATGTATATGAGGAGGCGATGTTACACTCTATTAACCGTCTGTTAATCATAGCAGTGGACCATGGCACAATATAGTTTCCCCACTCTGTGCTATACATATATCGCATGACTCAGTGTTCGCGGATGTGCTTGTCATAGATATGACTATGCCCCAAGTTTATGTAACTAGAGGAATTGCGTGGGAGAACGTTGTAATTAAGAAACAAATGTGACTAACGGTTCTAAAATGTTAGGTATCGAAAATGTTCGTTCGGATAAATATACGCATTCCTAAAATGTTCCCTGTGAAAGAGATTTAATATCAACGAAAATTTCTTATCGGCAGATCTCAATTTAACTGCAAACGTTAATTGTTGTCAGAATTGTCGGCAAATTACATGGTTGGTTGTAAGCTTCTTGCTTGAAGGCCTTTTATTCAATCGACTTACAAACATTTCCAGGAAGAGCTAGGAAGGCCGTAGATTATATGATCTAACCAGTTTTACTTTCATAAGCTCTGTAGATTCCTTAAGTAGGAGTTTTGTTAAAAGAGTACAATACAAAAGTCTCAACCCCGAGGACCTACAATAATTACCAAGGTTCTAATGGAGGCAGACAATGGTGAGACTGTCAGGGAAATACATGTTGGCAATATATAAGTATACTTGATATATTATGAAAGTATTTAAGGAGAGGTGTTAGTTTTTAGGTGTTGGTACCCCGGATAAAATGTCCTATGTGCACTCAACATCAACGTTGGCCCTATTCTTCCAATGTTCAAAATACAATTACTGAATTTTGCATAGCCTTACAGCATAACCGTTCCAGGAAGTCAATAAAATAATTAATGATAACAATTTTCTGAAGTAATAGAAAAAACTATAGCCTGGATTGCGCACACATTAGATATGCCTTCCTGATTTGATCCAATCAATTTAGCTGCATGCTTAGTAGAATATACAACATTAGCTCCAACACTAACATAGACGTATCAGGTCTGCTGTACGCACAATCTGTTCTCCAGCAAGAAATCAAAGCATTCCTATTACACCAATCCATTTTGCCCAGCACGAACAAGAGCTAATTTATCTTGTTTTAAGTCTAAACATCAGAACTACTTATAGGCATTGAGCAGCTGTCGTTAGACAAAGGCTCACTCTTGAGTTGCATGGGCTTGGTTTTGTGTTGCCTGGATACAGGAAGAGGCAGGCAGAACCAGAAGAATCACTCCAGGCAGAGCCGTCCAGTTGCTGGCACTGCACTTCGCCTTATCCATTCCAACAATTGGAACTTTGTTCTTTTTTCACTGGTTCATGCAAGAGAATATTCACTGATCAAACTGATCACCACATTGCTTTCTGCTTGCTGCTTCTATAGTTCCCGGCCCTAACCATGCAAACGCTTTGCATCCTGCTGAACTTTATTTTCCGGATGGTTCCTCCAAGTCCAAGATACTTGATTAAGATTAATTGTTAAGTGAGATTTACAGACCCAAACTTTATTGCAATATTCTGTTGATTCTATAGGAAAATTGTAACCAAAAATTGATCATTTTATCATCATCAAATCACTGCTTTGACCATTTTGCAATAATACAGGCCCGCCCATCTCGCGCTATTAAATGCATTGCAATGATCCCCTTTACAGGTACATATATGCCACAACTCCTCGAGATCTCCCGCTGTACCTCCTGTCCCTCAATGTACCCTGCTAGGGCAACTCATCTGCTGATTTCTCTTTACTTCCACTCAAGGATTGGGGTTTATTGTCACATAAAAAGCATTTTATTAAAACCGGTACGTCTAGACGGGGGTATATTATTGCAGAGAGGTCAGATGTTATGGGGTTAGTGACTTTGATTTATGTGAGTTAGCGTAAGTAATCTTGAATCTCTGCTCTGATAGCATTGATACGGAGTATTTTTCCTGACCCTCTAAGTACAAAGCATATAGTGCTTTAAAAGCGGAATTTAAGGTCTAGTCGACGTAGATTTGTATAATGGAGTAAATGAGTGGGTTATAATGATCGACCCTCAACAGCTTCAGATAAGAATGGGTTATCAAGTTTAGATTTAATATACACAAACTTGTACGATTGGTAATCACTGTCAAATGTGAGTTGTATTGGTTATTTGTCTCAAGCACACATCCATGTTTACGGTATGTTAAATATGCATCGTATCAGAAACATGAACGTAATAACCGTATTAAATAGTTTGAATATTATTTAACGCTACATGGAACATCCGTGCTAACCGTAAATTACGGCCCTGTATAGAGTTGCACCGGTGTAAAAAAAAACATGATCAATTTTACTGAGAAAATAAGTCCACCTGAATCAAGACTCCCCATGTAAACCCTCGGTTACTCATTCGTGATCTATTTGGGGTCCCAGATCAATCTACATACATCACCGCCCTATAGGAAGATCACATCACGAAGCTTGAGCTTGAGGTTAACTGAAAAGACTTTGTATTGACTCAGGATGTAGATGGGTGTTGTTCGACATTTGAGGTAACATACATATTACTATGCCTTATCTCCGACAGCCCTGTGTCCGGTTGTTTGTGCATATCCAAATGCCAGGAATAATCACCATCCGTGTAATCGGGATCTATTAGACGAGCAGTCCAATAAACACTGAGCATTATAGGGTAGTAAACAAGTAAATAATCAGACCATGCTGTCCAAATGTTAAAAATAAGGAGTAAAAAGTAAAAACACATTCTTACGGATTAATCAGAATCATATGCCACAGAATAGGCCTACGTAACGGGTGGAATACGTGAGTGCATGATGTAGTATATAAAAAGTAACACACAGTGAATATACCAACTTTATATATTCTCAGGGCAGTAAGATTATACCCTGTCCAGCCTCTAAAGAACCGAAACCGCAATGCTAAACTATACCGGCACTCTTTGAAGTCTCGGTTCTTCAGAGGCTGGACAGAGTGTAGGAGACTTGGCATCTGTTCAATAAAAAGGATTATCCCCAAAGGTAAAGCAGTATTGCCCGCATTGACATAAGCAAAAATGGAAGTCCGCATTGACATAAGGTTGGGGGTAATACATACCTTATAACAAGATTACGATAAAAATGGAACAGATGCATTAGAGAGAGTAGACAGATCACAATGTAGCCATTTTTTGTGTTTGAACGTAGTCCTGCTTCTACCTAAACAAGGAACTGTAAGGGGAAATTGCCTCGGAACAGAATCTAAAATCCTGCCTATGCTATGTAGTCCTGCATAGTTTTAGTACATGTCGATATTTGCACAAGTCTAAAAACGCACAAGTTCACTTAATATGGTGATACCATTATGTCAAGGTTTGACCGTTACATTATCCAGTGCATTTGTTTGGAAATGCCAAGGGTGACCAAAAGTTGGCCGCCGACATCGCAGGCTTTGTGGATAGGGACTTCCATGGGAGGGCGAGCTAATTGTAACCCAACCCTACATTTCCTGTTTAATGTTGGATGATGGACAGAGAAATTCTATGGGGATCAGTTGTGAGTGGCTCTCCTCCCTCCTCTGGAGATGACCCAGCTGATGCATTTCCCTACAGAACGTGACACTCCTATTCATAATGATCATATCATATCTACAAATAGATGGCGATTGATAAATGACCATAAATGAATAAAAGAAAGACCAAAATCGCATTTGTAATGAATAAATGTCAAATATGTATACCCCCATATGTGAGAGACAATAGAGAATGGAAGAGTTTAATAGGGGTACCAGTCGGACGGCCTACATTTCTGACATATCAAGGCAAGTGGTCGTTTTCTTTTTAAAACATAGTTCAGTGTAAGATGCCCTCGGGGTTGAATGTGTACGTGTGTGGAATTATATATATTGATATAATCTATTTACTTCATAAACAGTGGTTTCCTATGCGGCATACCATACTTAAATTGCTTTTATGAATAATCTCCCCCCCCCCCCCCCCCCCCCCCCCCTCCCCATTGTCAGAGAGTGAAGTGACCCAGCCTTTCAGTGACTGGCATGTATATACCTGTGCACATATCGCCTACTCACAAGTAATATACCTGCTCGGGAGTTGCTCGCCAAAAGAGGGCAGCACTTGATTACCTCTACAGAAACATAGGTGGGTCTGGCTGCCCAGCCTGAGAAATTGAAGTCAGATTCTGTCACCTTTATGACTGATAAATATTCTTCATATCCGGGTAACATCCACTGGATCACAGCCAGTATGTGATGATATTCTCAAAGAGACTATTTGTTATTGTAATTGTATTTTTCTCTTCTAGCATCGGCAAGCATCAAATCAGCTTTAAAACCCGTTGAAGAGTGTGAACTAGTCAGACAGCATATTTCTATATCTTCCCCTTAAATTATTCAATAGATGTAAATTCCCCATCCCTGTACAAAAGGTTCTATGACAGAACACTCCATCAACTACATTTAACTTTAGAATTGTCTGCTTTGATTCTTGCTTTCTTGAAAAATGAAGATTGACTTATCACCAGTTAAATGTATACCTACAATCATAAATCAAATTGACACTTCCTAAAATAAATCATTGTCTGTCCAGCATGTACTAGTAGACTGTAAAGATACTTCGATGAAATTTTACCTGTCCAAATAAAGACATGGTTAAACATGAACAAAGTTCAGGTTAAACCTCTGGACAGGGACAAAGAAATTTAAGAACAACCATAATCCTTCCCAAAATAGGCTATGAAAGAAGGAAATTGAATTAATGTGCAGATAGATTGGCCTTTCGTCATGGAATATGTCATCAGATGTTCACAATGCATTCCTCCTAGTCGAAGGCAATTACATGAGTGAAAATGACAATTAAATAACTAGATTGTTGTGGAAATCTAAGAGCACAGGAATATATTTGAATGGTTAAAAACCTCTTTGCATGGATAGTATTTGGTATTCACATTTCTTTGTGAGCTGGGTGGGGGCAAGAAAGGGCACCAATCAAACGCTATTGTAGTGGATCCATACTGGGGTTAATCCGGGATACCTCTGAATGGCCACGAATCAGATTAGTTCTCTGACTCATCGCCTTCCAACATGCACCAATTGTACTTATAAGGATAACTCCAATGCATTATTTGAACAATGAATATAGAGAGAACCAATTATTTGTTGGTAGATATTAAACCGTATACATGTGGCTTTCTCGAACTGAGCAAAATCTTATTGCTGAATATGAATGTGTAAAATTCATGTGTAAGTGTAGATAAAAACCATGGCTAAAATTAGGGCGTTTTCCTACCTACCACGAAACCTAGATCATCAACCGGGACCAATGATATACAAGGGATAATTAACTTACCTCGATACATTGAATATAAACTAGTCAGAAACTCTTAAAATGTGGTAAATATTAGTGGATATAATTTAGTCACATGGATACGATGAAGGTAGGTTAGTTGTAAGGTATTGGGGCTCGGAGTTGGTAAAATTCTAGCAGTGGGAGAACGGAACCCTACTCCGCATAATTAGATATTCCATCCCAACAAAGCTGCTCTCGAATTTTAATCGATAGCCAAGTCTTTCGCACTCCTGTCTAAAAAAAAAGGCCGATATTTTATCGAGTGAAAAAAAACCACCCTTTCTATATATCTATTGTCCATTTAGTCCACAATCAAATAAGGATGGGACAAAAGCAAGTCAGATAAAGGTGCCACTTGATGGTGTTTCAAGTTATAAACCAAGTTATAACAGTATGTCTAGGACAGAGAACAGATACTGGATGCATTATGGAGTGGATATTGACACCCAGGTAGGCAGAATAATTGATGGATGATGTAGGGATGGGAGATCATTAAAGCCTAGTCACGACAGGGAGGGGCTCGCGGTAAAATACCTTCTGTATCCGAGCTCCAGCTGCCCCAAGCCATTAGAGGCACACCCCAGTGGATTGCTTACTTTTTGTAATTTTGTTTCTCCAAGGTAGCTAAAAAAGACGTTTGATATTCCAGGCTTCGTCCGTTATGTGTTAGTATGACAATTATCAAATAATCATTCGAGCAACATTCTATCTAGACTTGTGCAAGTCTTTGATTCTTTTGGGGGGGGGGGGGGGTTTAAAACAAAATATTATCAAAAATATATTCTCATGTTAGAGTCACTACGGCCTCGACTGAGGAATCAAGTCCAGTGATCGCCCAATTAAGCATCATCAGTAAGGCCTTTGCTGTGTGCGCTCATCGAGTTGGGCAGAGGGACTTGATGCTAGTCTACAATCTATCTTGTTGTTTACAAAATATACCCATGATAAATTTTTACCTTGATGTACACAACCAAGTACATTTCTGTTTAAAAATGACAACAATCGCTTCTCCATTCGATTTTAACAAGTTATCGTGTTAAAGTAACCTACAAACATCATTTCTAGATTCTGAATGGACAATGAGTAAACTATGGAACAAAGAGGAGTAGTTGAAAAAACAAACAGTCGGGATGTTGTTTCACAATTAGATAACAGCTGAATAAGAAATCCATACCCCCTTCCTGGCTCTATTAGTTCGTTTCAGATAACAAAGACGGGTTTTGAAGGCGGCATTGCAGTAGGCTATGACCCTCAGACAAAACCAAGTCTAGGGGGAATATTGTATGAAAAGCTTACACCATTGCTACTTAGACAATGCTGTTACAAGGGCAGCCGTCAGCCCGTCATATATAATAATGAACTTTGGAAATAAAGACCTCCTGAAATAACCTCGAGCCCCCATACATTTTAAAACAGTTAAATTAGTTGGGTGATAAAAAGAGACATACATAACTCAGCTGAACTTGGTATTAACCTTGATGCCGTTAGGATAGGTTTTAGATTTCATGGTAAGGAATTTGAGAACAAAATGTCAGTCTAGTCAGAGGAATTAAGTATTCCCCTGTGGAAGAGGCACAAGGGAGTTCATTGACCATGGGTTGCCTATTGTAGGAGTATTGTGTTGGTAACCTCTTGGGAAAACTGAGCACCTAGAGAACACATTTTAATGGCCGTCCCCCTGGCATGTCAATGCGTACTAAAGCTTGTTATCCTTTTCTAAGTAGTACCTGTCCAGGTATCTACAATTCAAACCACCTTTCGTCCAAGGAATCATTATTAATGGCCCTGGACACGGACGTCACTTATTATGGCGCTTTTGCAATTTATATTATATCCAGGTTTCACAATTCATTTGCTATTCATAATCGTGCTTGGTTTTGATAAGCCAAAAGGATGACGAATCATTGAACTGGTTAGTAGAAGCGGTAGGGCAGTCTACTGCAGTATACTGGGGAGTGCAGGTCCACCAAGCCGAGAAACCCTGCCTCTATTTGTATACGTAGTTAAAACCTGTCAACTGCTTCACACATCCAGTTAAAAGTATGTACCGGTATATCATATGCTAGGATATTAACGTAGACATTATATTTAGATGTAGACTGGACATGTAATTATAGAATACAGTCCTCGGATACAAGCGCGCCATACTAAAACATATCTCTCAATTTCAAAGAAAGGAACCAGGGAGGCTCCTATGTATCAATTGTTTATTATTCCCCATAACAAATGCTAGAATGTATACAAATCTATATGATATTTGCATGAGGTTTAGCATGATAGAAGACGAGGGGAAAGTAGGAATGGGGCGACTTAAAGAGTATTCTAAGGTCATTCCATTTCCGCCTAAAGGGAATCTCTATAGTGACACTTTAAAAAGCTTTCCTCATTGCTTAAACCCCAACGTTAATACCATTCCATGAAAACCTAAGCCACCCCTATTTTCTTTCCACCCCACATCAATATGCAGGCGTGGAAATAAAAACCCTGTAAAGGTCATGCGAGGTGTACACTCTTGCCCTACTGAATTTTCAGGGTTGTGTTTTCATTATAAATCTGATAGGGATCTGTGGTTTAAGGCTGGAAGGGTCATGTTCTGGTATGGGAAGCTCTTTAGCATTGTCAGGGGACAATGGAAATGTCTAGCGAACCAGCGGGCGCAAAATGCGTGCTCCATAATAGGCCCCGAGGGTTGAAGCCACCACTGACGCTGCCAAAATAGGAGGAGGACGAATATGGTTCCAAACCCAGTGGGAAGTGACCGGCGAGCGACCCTAGGGAATATGCTGCCAATAGTAGGACAAGAATAGGGGGCTTGAGGGCCAAATAAAGGCATTGCTCAGTAGTTTACCTTCCCTTCCTATTCATGGGGAATTAATTTCTTAGGAACATTATATTACCTCTATAACAAGGGCTTTCTTCTCTGACATAATGATAGGTTTAAGCACAGCATGTTTCTCCCCTTCTGAACTAGATTTAAATTACATTGTATTTGGAATTCCTAGCATCCATAAAGGCCAAGAATCAATAACATGCTGTTCCCCGTCTAGCAAGCCTAACTTCATTCATTATCAATTGTATAAATACATGTGGAGAATGTGGTCGGCTAGCCACTCCCCCATCATGGGGGATAGGTTAATGTATTCACCCTGTAGCCTATAATCAATGCACATTTTCTAGTGTGACAAATATGCTTTGATACCTGCCGGTATATGACTTAATTGTTACCCGTATATGAGCGCGCCTATTTTAGGAATAAAGTATTTTAAGAGCTTTACCACCATCAGGTCAATAGCTGACCAGCAGCAAAATAGTCATCACCCTTTGCATATGGAAAGTGTGATTTATCTCAATGGGGTAGTTGGGGTAGTTGGGCCAGTCAGGTAGACGGGTGGGCAGGCAGCAGGCCCTACTTTCTGTTCAGCATCCCTTAACTTTTATTTTCTCTACCACTTTTGTCATTTTCCCAATTGCATATAAAGTGAGCATTTAACCATAAAAAATCATATTTTAAAATGGACACAGATGTTGATAAGCCCATGCATTTAAAACCAAAAAATGTAATTTAAAACTGGTGTAACTATGGCCCCTATGTGTCAGGCACACTCCGGTGTACTGTCAATTGTGATAAGTCACTGCTGGTAGGTATCTTTTCACTGTCCAATCAACATATATATTGTTGGGGATGATGTCCTTGAGAGCCGGTTTTCGACGGATCAATATAGAATGGCGTGTATACATAGATAGGCACATACTAGCTCTTAAGCTTCAGTTCTTATCAAGAGCAAATGTTACTCTGGGAAAGTTTAAACCCATCCCTTGTGTTTGACAATGCTAATCTTACTCTTGCTGCCCACAAAATCTTGATTTGTGCGACGTTATTTAAACTGGAGCTTACGATCAAAATTTCCCGATGTCAGTTCCGGTCCATGCAACAAATCATTCGCAGCAAGTGATCTTTATACTATTATATGCATTAAAAGATGAATGAATTAAAACCGATTCACCAGCTGAAGCTTGGAATTTTAGGACGCCAATTGTTATACAGTGCTAGCTTTGAAATAAATATTTGAAAATCACTTGACAAATCAATGACATAATCGGGGTTCTACACTGGGTTCAATCTACTGAATGACCCTGAAGAACACAGGCCTTTCATTAGAGGTTTTACTCTAGAGACCCTTGAACCCAAGAATGCACTTGGCTTTGAAGTTAACCCCGACCCTTACTATAGCATGGGCCCTAGTCTGTGTGGCAAACTCCGTAATGCACACAACCCTTGTAAACACTATCTGCTCTCCCTGGGGTATATCAATGAATGTTCCATGACATTCCAACGCACGCGGAGATGCATGGAATATCTTGCTTGTATTTACAGCACTGAACGCACCCAGCTACACGAGCAGGCTAACATTTTTATGTAACACTGATTCTTTGTCGGGACCCTTCGTGTACCTACTATGTAGTAGTATAGGCTTGCTTTGAGGGTGCACATGGGTAACAAACATCCTTCAGTTATTTAGCTTTATTTCATTATGAACTCAAATGCATAGATCTATATATCGTCTTTTAATACTATAGAAGGATTCTGTCATAAATAAGATATGGATTTCAGGTTTTAGGTCCGTCCCTAAGTACCTACATATAGGAAACATATATGCATTCGGTTGTGACTATCATTGTATAATACATTAATCTAAATTGAGTGGTAATTTTGGAGAATCAGAAAAGCACTATCGTTACAAGAAGAAGACCTTGTGTCAGAATTAATTAAGCTATGTTTTAAAAGTTTCGTACCTACAATTCAGAGATATGAACAAATTCTACCAACCTAAACAAACCGGCCTGATGTGCAAATAAATCTATGCTTATATCATGCCAGCATGACATCATGGGGCAATTAAATTTAACGATAGCACCACCACCTTCCAAAGTTCTAGTGGGAACATGCCTACATGCGTATACATCATAAAGCATATTTAATTTCCGTGATTCGACTACTATCCCCTACCAAATTCCGATAAAGATTCTTGCATGAGGGAAAGTTTGGGTTGCAACCTCATAAGTCAAATATACGTACCGTGAAGCCTGGCCCAACCCTCAGGTTGTAAGAAGGCGAATAACCTCATTAATTTTGAGGCCCTAACATATATGGAGGGTATACACATAGGCCTATTTATTTGGTGCAGGAATTCTCCGCAATGTAATTGTGACACAGATTTCGTTCCGATTCCGGTCTCCAGCGTATCTAATAAGCGCGCGGTGTATATTTTGATAAATAGGTGAGTGTTCCCGTAAGGTGAGCATTCCTATTTATCATTCCCTATACGTTAACTTGAGTGGAATACTTGGCGGGAAGAACAAAGGCACAACATATGACCTCGCCAAAGTTTATCTGAGATATGCTACTTAATGCAGGATGCCATATGCGTCCAAATTTATCAAACATTTTGTTTCTGTTGGTAAGGATAAACAAGGCAGCCAAGTGAGGGACAAAATAATTATGCAACATAGTAAGGATCGATAATTATCTTTTTGGATCTTTTCATGAGACACCTTCATTAAAGATGGGGATATTAGCAAACATATCTCATATCACGTTACAATCATTATCGAAGAGTCCACGTATTTTTAGTTATAGGCCTCGGTACACGATGCTTTGATAGGAAGAACATGCATCAGCCAACATGCGAAGATTCCAAAATGTATTGACAGATGGCTTTTGGTTCCTGGGCATTTATAACCGTTTACATGTCCTCATAGCATCTTGCTCCAGTTTTTATATAGAGATAAAAAGCGGGATTTTAAAGTTAGTCCTGGGGCATTGGTGCATGACATACACGCACCTCCTCCACATGGGTACCTGCTTTTTATAAGTGAATATCACCACCAAGATAATTGGGATGTGCTATTTGAATCTTATGACATGGACTCTTCCATAATGACTGCATAAACCAAAGATGAGCGATTTTTATTTTTACGGGGTGGCAAGGAAGCCACAAACAGCGAAGGTACCGTATAATATATATTCATTTTACTGTAATTAACCTCCTTAGCGTCATTAAAACAAGAATCGGGCCGTGTGGTAATTTATGGTTTTCTCATTTGCCGCCAATTCTTCGACAGTATTGTTGTTGCCGAGCAACTTTACTGGGAAGCTGTCAGGCTTCAACTTTGCATACACATATATACTTCTTGGAAATGCATCATAAATATCGGTATCCATCCACCTGTAAATATATATATTACGTTCAGAAGGTGCTATTATAAATTAACGAGAAACGTTCAAAATATGGGAACGAGGGGCATATACTTAAATTATAGTGTTCATGTTCGAAATAAGTAATGAGAATCTAGAAAAGACATAATTAACCGCATGTGGAAAGAATTATGAATGCCAAAAGATGTGACCACTTTTTAAGACTGACAGTCATTTAATTTTGGCGGGAATCTATTCGTCATGGTTGTCTTGACGTAATAGTGTGTAGGTGGGTCGGGGACACATTCCGCACCAGTTCCCGCGCGTTATTTGACCTGTGTTCCCATTTTTGTCAGCAAACGTAGGATAACACAAAAATCGAATTTATACCCCTCAATTACGTTAGAACTTTCCTAGCGTTACACATTATCAACCAAGTCAGCCATTGGTAAGGATTTATTATATAAACACGGTAGTACTACACTAACTAAGTACATTTGAGATTGTTTGTACTCACTTTTTTGTATTCAACATTTTTATACAGCATGACAAATTTTTGTCGAAACCAGTGCTCACCAAGTGGACCATGCTAGTCTGCCTGGGGTAACTAAAGTAACTCAGTAACTAAATAATAAGTACGCAATGTTAACTGATGAAAACCCTCTCCTGTGTTTTGAGTAAATAAATGTTCATCTTGTATTTATATAGTGAATAAAATTAGGGAATGAGAAATATCGAAGCATTGCAATAGGATCAACCAAGTGGGAATCATCACCCATAAATGACAGTGCTTACATTGCAACATTTGCTTATTTATGGTGATCCTGTTACACAGGCTCTCTATAATCAGTCAGCGTGAACCAAAGCTGTATCCTATTTATTCCCTGCAATGACATATTGCTTGCGTTAATTAGACCCTTCCTTGGTTCACAAAAGTCGCTTGTACCAACCCCCCGAGCTAATAAAGAATATACATATTCATACATTTGTTGCTATGTGTACGACCGAAACTTTTGCGTGTTGCAATGTTGGAATAACCAATCGAGAATCATTCTGTAATTTTAGCACTTGTCAAAAATAAATATCTAACAAATGGAACGATAAAGCGTTTAAGTAATCACAATCACCAATTGGACTGTTGCCAATGAATGTTGGGATCAAATTCTGGTATTTTACATCTTTTATCAATATTTACATCCAATCCAACAAAAAGTCCCCAAAACAGTCAGTCCCAAGAGGGCGCGGAAGAATTTTGATCCACCCTAGTGGACATGCAATGTCAATACGCTTACTCTTTATTAGAACGAGTTGACATGCACATGTAGACTTAAGTGAGAAGAGTGCAAACATAACTGTTCCTCTCCATACACACGAATTCATGGTCTATACATGGCAGTATACCAGTGGTGATGTCCGTGGGAACTGGGCATATTTAGTCCCCAACTCACCAATACAAAAGAAAATTTGGGAAAAAGTATAGAGCACTAGGCTGTTTTGCTTCCTACTTATCCACCATTCCCCCAAGGTGTTCACCCTAATGCTGATGTAGCCAGAGTCGAAGTATAGGAAGATCTCAATCTCCGTGACATTGTAAAATGAACAATTTAGCCATACGGAGTCCAATCCTTATCAGTACATGTATTTAGTTGCCTCCAAGCACTCATATAATTATCGAAATGTAAACAACTATTTGCTATAGGTATGAGTGTGGCCTCATCTAATTGACTTAGTTTTACATTGTGAGGCATATTGTGCGCTGTGCATGCAGAATTGTATAACTGTATGAATGACATTTGTATGTAAGTATAATTATTAACATATGAATGAAAATGTTGCCAGTTCTAAACATTAGTTTTCCGGGACATGGGAAGTTATAAGTTAAAGCTTACCTACGGGCATCCATTTAGAGGACAATGAGATGCACAGAAGAAACCAACCAAATATTTAAAACCAAAAATAAATAGGTTGTCAGCCTACGGCACAACTAGTTCTGCGCAAATATGGTTCCTCGACAGTGAGGGCCACAACAGAATGCAGAGGTATTACCACACCAAAACATAGACACCGAATATATTTGGTATTGGTGCCTTCCACTTGACGCCCACAATGATCCAACAAGGGGAATTCCAGGCAAAGATATTAATGCCACACATTCTCATTGCTTCGGTTGAGTAATTTCAAACCCTGGTCTAATAATTGGAAAGAGAGTGGTTTTAGAGCCCTAGTCATCCATTTTCAAGACCTAGCCTATCATTTGCACGCCAAATTTCAGCAGCTGCAACTGTGCAAATATCGACCACCTGTTTGACAATGCCCAGTGTAAGGGTTATATAACCGAAAAATGCCTATCGGTATTCAGTGTTGGAGACCTGTGCAGAAGCAAGAGCTTTAGCACCTGCTGAAATATTTGACTTAATATTAAATTGTACTCTATGATGCAATATCAGCTCAACCTGTATGCATAATATATTAGGGTCAAACCTAAGAAATTTATCAATTTGTTTGGAAGGGCCTTACATATAAAGGCAGGTTGATTGGCTGAAAATGTACGTAAGCCCTTGGAGTAAAATACTCCAAGGTAAGCCTTATAAGTTAAATCATATACTATATAACGACCTGATCACTGTTCGGATCACAAACTGATATACAGATAACTCTGCTTCTGTCACAGTTATAATTATCAGATCCTCTATCATACATGATTTGCTTAAGCCAAGGAGAGTCGAACGTATTATGACATCTGTCATAAATCGCGGACAGGTTGTGGACCAAGAATAGGTATTTAAAAGTTAGCATGTAATATCTCTCCACTTGCCTATCGCTATCGGTCAACAGGAAATGCATCGAGGCCTTAGTTTATCAATGGCTTCAACGGACGTGGTGTCAGACTTGAAGGATAACATCTTGTACATATATGTTTGCATCGATCTCCGAGGTCCACTCATGCAGTTGACAAATCTATCGGAGTGAAACCCAACTGTCAATTTCAGTGGCAATTTGAAGCAGTGTTATTGGGTCGAATCAATTAAGCTGACATTGCCATGCGCGGAGAAATGCACATCGGAACTCTTGTAAAATACACGATTCGGAAAGATGGAATATTTCGATTGCTCTTCGATAAAGTTTTTTTCTGTGGATATGTACATGCCATGTGATTATTAATCTATTGGTTTTATTTTGTTTACATCGATTTCTAAACTTATTCTTATGATTTCAATTCCGCTTTGCACATATATTTTGAAGAAAAAACATTAAAGAAACCATGGAACTAATAATCAGCGGTTCTAAACTTTAGAACTGATAACTGTGGTTCTTACACAGCACCTTTGCAAAATGCACATGGTGGGGCCGATTGCACTTACAGTATGAATGCTTACACCTCGTATGGCCTTCTTTTCTTAGAAATTATTCATAAGATACCAAATACATTTATATCATATTGTACATTTAGGTAAAACATCTCACTACATAGGAAAAAAATAGTCATATCGGATAGAAGGCAACTGACTGATAAATCTATAAAATTATAGTATTTCTGAAAACGAAACTAGCTCAAGAAAAAAGATCTGTGGTCGCAGGGTCACAATTCTATTTGAATTGGGTTTTATTGGATTTTATAACTAAAATACAATATTGGCACCTGCACTCTATGCGTCCTCGTACATTGGATGCCTCGAAGCGACAACATACAATTATTCATCAACTTTCCCCGAAATTCGGTTAATTACAAATAGGTTACTATATGTAAAGCCTCGGGGTGCGAACTATTTGCGACATACTAAATCATACCTAGATTGGTCGTCCAAATTCGTAAATAATTATTATGTTCGATTCATGAGGAAGTTTTTTCCCCGAACGCTATCTCATCTCATTAATTGAACAACTCGTTGTATAATGAGTCGTATAATGGTTCTTGCCAACTACAAGGTGTGTAATACCTTAATACTAAAGATCGAGATATCTATAGGTTGTCATTTGGGGTGGAATGGTGGGGTGATCTTTCTTTAAGGATCAATTATTACTGTATGTACTGTATTATATACCTTACCTCATGTCTATTGTAATTAAGAAAACCTGAAAATCACGGGATGACTAAATTAGACCATAACATGCTATACCAAAATGTAATTTAATCGCTTAACTGTACTGTTAAGAGGAAAGTAATTACCAATGTACAAAGTAACAGCCCAAGTATTAATGAAAGAATCAAAATGTAGTTCAAATGATAAACTGTACTGTTAAGAGGAACGAAAATATTAATACTGTACCGCCTCAATTAATATTGTATACAACATTTCCAAATGAACTAAGTCAATTTGTACCTTTCATAATTTGCTATGTCAACGAATATCTGGTGGTCAAAGAATATATGGGAAATAATGGAACACTTGTATGTTATGATGTAAGGAATAATAAGCGACAAATTGTACCTAAAGTATTATTATTTTAGGATACAATGGAAGACCTACGTTGGAGAATTATCTGACCTTTTCATGCTTGTAACTGTTATTATTACAGGAATAAAAATTCAATACATTATATATATAGCACCAGGATTAGACCCAGACACAGTGTAATTGTTATATTGATGTTCAAGGTTGCCTGTTGCGAAGGACGTTTGCCATGAATGATCGAATAAACACGAATAATCGACCAGCAAATCTTAGCATACATGAATGGTCAGCAGCATGTGCATGTACTTAGTAATCCAACAAGAGGAACTTGGAAGGACAACAACTGTATACTACTAATATACCGACCCCCCCCCCCCCCCATCCCCCTTGGACAATTCCAAAATTGTTGAACTAATAATCGCGGGGGCCCAGAAAAAAAGAGTGTATATAAACAGGGAGATATAAATGAATCCTAATGATGAAGCGATGATCGTTGGATACATTCAGTGGACTCTTATTTGTAAGTTATATATATATATATATATATATATATATATATTATATATATATATATATATATATATATAGTAAAACAAATCAGTCTGTCGTATCGACCATAATTGGACCTAAGTGCTTTCTTTTATATCACCCATTGATATGAGAAATCCATGCGGTGAGATATTAAACCTCTGGTGAATTATTAAACCACCGTTCAAGTAACCACGAGTACATTCATGTATAGATCCTGTATACAAATGTAGTTTTGAGAGTAAATGTAGAGCCTGGTTTGAACATGGATAGGTCTCGGCCTTGTTTAGATTCAGATAATCAATAATACCCATATACGATGTGTAAACAAGCATTATCTCATGCTCTAGGTATGTGTGTGGTGCAAATCCCCTATGCTTGCTATTGTGTAATTGGGTCAAATACTTAATCCAAACAACAGAGGGATTTTATAATGGCGATTTTAGACCTATTATTGACCACCACTCCACCCCTTTCGTCTGGTCAATGCGGGGCTATTTTATGAATGGATCACCGCGTTTTCCGTTTGTGTTTATTGCCGCCAGGTTAAATCGAAATGCCGGATCAAGAGCCTCTCGTAGTCCTTTATAAACTCTCTTACTTTCAACGCAGTAATCTTAGTTTGCTAACGAGATAGACAAACTGTAGATTCTATAATTTACCTGCCTAAGTCGTTGCTCACATAAATAGGTATTAAGTTTATCGTCGAAATAATTCAGGCCAAGGTCAGATGTGCACGATATCTTAGGTAACATTTAACAAATGCATTCACTTGGGTACAGAAAACAGAAACTACTAGCCATGACGTTTTATCTGAGAATTGAGGGGGGGGGGGGGGTCGTTTCAATGTAAAACAATGCCTTGCTCGTTTACCTCAAGGGGCTGGGCAGACATGCCAAGATTGCGTGCAAAGACTAAACTTAAAATCCATATTATTTCCACGGGTGGATAATGAGAGCATAGGATATCACACGGAGCGCAATATTTCCATCTCAGGAACACTCATTATCAACTTTATGCAAAAAAAGTATATCTGATGATGTTTTGAAGAAATGATTCTCTTCTACCACCCCACCCCTAGTGCTCAATCGTTGGATATATTCTTGGATAACGCCAGGCTTTGTCTGTATTAACTTCCTCTTTCTAGCATTACAATATATCTTTGCACTGTTTCTAGTATTCTAAACACGATTCGGTATCAATTAATATTATAATTGAAAACTACATGCCCAGGTAAAATCATCAATATTATGTACCAAACAGGATTTCCCATGACCAGTGGTCAAATAAATAGTATGGTATCATCCTATAGAGTCAATATACGATATGCTTCCTTTTATTGACCCATGTGATAGAGTGTCACATTTTTAAGCTGTGATTGATAATAAGTCATATTCTTAATGTAAACGCAAATTCTTTCTCTCTACATTTGATTCTCATTTTACAAATACAAGGTAGATAGAACGAGGACATTTTAGTGGTATAAAGTTGTTGCTAATACATCCGAATCTGCCGACAACATTGTAAACATCTGCACATTAATACCGACAGAAATATAGGACCGCCATTCAGCACCTCACTTCAAAAAGCGTCATGCCCAACTGTAATTGTTATATATCATGAAGGACTGTTCTAAAATTAGTCACCTAGTTGGCAAGTTCAAATAAAGGTCTGACATATCTGACTGAAAAGCGAATCCAATCCAACTAGTCATAAGAACAACAAATAAACAATCGAGTGCAGTATTTGTATCCCTACCTCTCTTTGTACGCAAGAGTTCCGGGGAATTCCAGGTGTTCGTCATTCAGTTTTTTCATCGGTGTTTATGTTTTCGCAGTGTCATTGATTTAAATGTAAAAGGAAATGACCTGTATATGCATACAGCAAGGTAAGCTAAGGTACTAAATATAGAGGTATTATTCCAGTGGCTATAATACAGTCCAAGCACAACTATCTCGAGTGGCTGTGATTTAACCCTCGGGCAACTGTCTGGTCACTCCAAATTTCAAGTGATTTTTAAAATTTCAAATAGTATGGCCGCCCTTGTTCGGTATTGAATTAAGTCATCCACTTGCCTAATGTCTCCTTAGTGAGGAAACGAAGTAGTAACTGTCATCTAGAGACTAGAGTATATTTCTGTTGTTGCCGGGCTAAATTATCACCCACTCAATGTGTCATTATTGTGTTGTTTTCCGGTCCAAATAACATGAAGGGTTGCTTCCCCTCCCCCTCCCCCTCTTTCTCGGAGAAGGCCCCTCACTCACAGAGGACGTATATCATAACTTGTCACTTCAGTCAGTGTGCCAGAGACATTGCCAGATGCGCTTGGTTGCTTGGAAAGTATGTACTTATGTATATCTCCTCCAAGTCTTGTTCCCTCGCTGTTTACTTCGACTCCCAAGCGAAAGTATCAATTCTATGACTTGGAATTTGGCAGAATATTGTCATCAGCATTCATACATACGTGGTCGAGTTCTTGCAAAATAGATCCTTGCATGTCTGCAATCTCTTGTCATCTTGGACTAGATATTAAAGATATTTGATGTCCTTCTTGGAAGACATCCTAGAAATGTCCACCCAGGCTCACCGATGTCTTCATAGCATGGTGACAAAAAAGCGGCTGGCGTTTTTTTGTCTCCTCCGCCTTGCAAGATTTAAATTGATTCACGGGAGGTGGAATATGAATGCATAATTGTTGGGCGTGGCAGGATGGTTTAAGGTAACAATAAGAACAGACAGTACCTCGAGTTCTACGCACTAACAGGCTATAAAGTGTTGGTGCGTGAGTTTATGAAATGTGCGAGAGTACCTGCATGTATGTGAGTGTGTTTCAGACAGTCTAGCTGATGGTCTCGTGCTTTGTCGCTTATAATATTATTGTGCTCCCAGCATCTGTTGGCATTCGCGACCCTTTAATCCGCGCATGGGGGTGTAGCATAGGGGCGAAGGCCATCACAGCCTAGGTAAAACACCTGATGCTGAATGCTAATTTCTGATGCCTCTCGGTTTCGAGTGAAAAGTCTCTTTTATTGTATTACGGTCAACCGGTGGACCTTCCATGGCATTCACCAGTCCTCTTCCTCTACCTATCTCTCGCACATATTACCGAAGGACCGATAACCAGACTATTGTTGTATTCATTATAATAAAGACCCAACCTATACATCAATAATTCTTCTCTTCATTTCTTCCCTTCCTCTTACTATCACCCCATTTCCTTCTGCTTGCTTATCTGTCTCATTAATCTACCTGACTCACCTCCTGTCCTATTCAATGGCTTCGTCCCTATAGTTATATCATGCAGGTAAATGTATGTGGACCGTCAATTATCACAGAAATATCGTATTTTAACACATACAGACATTTCGCAGGCAAAGGGAGAGGGGTGATGACTCGGTGCAAGTGTAATCTACGAACCCCTGTGAGACCAAAAGGACGTTCTTGGTGCACTTAGTGTGTCACCACTAACAAGGGCTCTAATGGGAATGACCTAATACACATTACCATGCATGGTATGTGACATTGTTATGCACAGGCGGATACATATATATATATATATTTAAACAGATTATCGTCCGTCAATACACATTACAGTAGGAGTCTCGCTTAGACATTAAACATCTAATTTTAACTTGACCTATAGATATTCCTACCATCTAAACGGTACACATACAAGACAACTTGCAGTCGGTCTTATATATATATATTTTGTATACCTGGGTGTGAAACGAAAGACCACATGTGTGATGCCACATGACAATACATGAGTAAGCCATGATTTTGGCAAATGTCAGGCAGTTGTTTGTGTTTTAGTCTATAAGTGAAATTGACATGTATTCACAGCAATCGCAGGAGGAAAACGCTACCCTATATAATATTGTATCAATATATATGCACGCGAATCCCACTGAACACACTGGTTGTATAATTACTGCTTATGCAATGAAATGTGTTTATAGTGTTTACCGATAGAGTGATGGAAATGCAGAGCAAATAACAAGCAGGCGATTGTAGCAAAGGGAATCACTGTCAATACACAAAATAATTAGGCCTAGAACATTGTTGCCAGGCAATGCTTGAGGATGTAAGTTATCGGTGGTGGACAATGTAGGTGGCAATATGAATATAGTCAGTCGACGTCACCAGTCGAGCAACAGGTAAAGAAGTTCAATTATCAATTATTACTGGAGCGACATTCAACAATGATGCCTGACAACCCTAAATATTCATATTATATATTCATATACTTCGTTGCCATTTGTGGTGGTGTAGTGAATGTAGTGTGTGTGTGGGGGGGGGGGGGGGAGGGGGGTATCCACGGGGGATGGGGAAGAAAAAGGAATAGAGGTGGTTACAACATTTGGGTTTTCTGTGTCAATTCCCTGGATAGAAGGGTCACCGATAACTCGGGGCAAACTGATTGTTTGCTTCTAAGGTAAAGGTAGGGGTAGTTTCAGGACACGCCATATGTGCACACTGTTATCATTTTTTCGCTATTTACTTCACATCTTATCTGATAGCAAGCATTAGGTGACACTTGACAAACAGAGATAATATTGGCCACACTTAATTAGTCACTATTTCTATGACTATTATTTAAACACACTTGGGGAACGAACTAGAATAAGGGGGTTTGGCAGGGTTTATACAACCGAATAATTCTCCATACAAGGAATGTGTGAAGCGGAGTCTGGAGAGAGAAAAGGGGAATTCCATATCCTTAAAAATAGATCCCTATAAATATGTATGACTTTGATCGATCACCTAATTGAGCGCTTTTGATGTATTGGATCATTGTAGTCGACATGCATGTTGTTGAGCAGACTTATTTTTAGCTCCTACCCATATAGATGAAATGAACTATACTGGGTAGCTAGCAATGCTGGGGACAGAACACCTGGGAACCGGGCCCCCGGCTGTCAACGACACCCGTGCCCAACCCACTTTGGTAACACACCTTTATATAAACTTATGGCTACTTATGGCTTGGTTAGTTCATGCAGATCAATAGATAAAACTCTAGCTACCCATCGGCTAAATAGACCTGAATGCTAGAAAGAAGAAAACTGCGCTATACTATGGCTTGAGAATGAGAATGGTGGCATATATCTAGGGAGCTGTCAACATCTCTAGAAGTATGTATGAGGCTCGATGCTCGCCATGCCTGCCTGCCCACAGACCGACCGCGGGAAACCAAATCAAACTCTATATTGTGAAAATGTCGTCTGCGTACATGAATGTTCTGCCGTCCCATCGGGTAACACCGGGTGTGACAGGTCTGGTTATAATCCCAATGTAACTGACAGTTGGAGGGTACATTTTATACGATCAAACACTCACCTTGAGAAAAAATGGAGCTCCTTTTATGTTGGATAAATCCAGTTTATGAGAGCGATGAGGGTACTCGCACACCGGCCCGCGCGCGTTAGCTAGCCGAATACCTGGTGGCCAGGTAGGGGAAATCGATGCTGCAGTTGGTGTAAATATGGCGCACCTTTTTACTATTGGTGCAGAGATCCCGACCAACGCTTACTCACAGCGTCCCCTGATAAAAGCGCGCCAAATTAAACTGTTCTCCTCCCCTGTCGTCTGCTCTTAAACCAACAATTATGAGCAAAACACTCGAAGTTGTTCTTTGTAGATCATGTCCTACAATATTATATTATTTATCCACGGAATGACAGTACATGGCAAGGGCCCGTACGTAAGGTCCAGCGTGTCGTCTGCATTCACAGGCATAGCATAGGTAGAGCTAGGGTCCGACAGAGGTGATGTTGGTATTATTACATTGGGGAATTCCAGGCACTGGAGTTGAGTGGGTGGGTGTGTTGATGCTGATAAAAAGCATTACCTCAACTGTGCTCTGTTCTCCCATACATACTCATGCACAGAGTACAGCCCAAGTACTGTATCGCAGAACCACCACTTTATTATTTGCTCGTCTGGGTTTCACGAGGTGCCAATACATGTGACATACTGTGTATGTGTGCGGGAGTGTGCGGGTGTGTGCGTCAGGCAGATAGATATGTACGTACCGTATGTCTGGCCAAGTGCCCTTAGCCTTCATGTTGTGAAGACGGGTTCGCTAGGCTGTCGGTAGGAGACGCTCGAGTTTTCTGTGGCCTGGGGCTCCATATACATGAACATTTAGTCAGAAACCACAATCTAACTCTCTCTCTCTCTCTCTCTCTCTCGCTCTAGCTCTCTTAAATATCATACAGTCATACATGTATATAATACATGTATACGCACAAACATATATATGCATTAATGTTCATCCCACCTCCTTGGACTAAACTTGTTTGTTATACAATAGATACTTTCAACTTTGCCTACTTCATCGAGTGGGAACATCTGATTGATTGAACATTAATAGAGGCCCCCTTCCCATCCGGTGCTTCCTATTTTATTAACCAATATAAACAATTAAAACACCCCTAAATAGTTCTTGCTGTGCATCCTCAAGTATCTTATGATTAATATCAAGTGAACTGTGCATGTTTGTCACCGAGCTAATTATGCATAATTCATTTACCCCACTCATATCAATGCATGACGCCTCTTATTATGAAGACAAGAATGTCAACGGGCACGTGCTGTGAAGTATTTTCACTATACATGTATATCCTTTCATGATGGCATAAATGGGTAGTACGCAGTGAATAATCGGCTATTGTTGGTATATTGCTACAAGGTTATATGTACTATAACCGAAGTATCCATAATCTACTTCTACCATTATATTAACACCCCACTTGAAAGATCCAGAACCATTCTGGAAATGCAGACAGCTACCTCGCCCAATTAAAGGGCCTGGTCCACCAATCCGATTCTCATTTGCAGATTTTGCGCCGCAGAGGACTCTTTTTCTTTAATTCTGTGAGAATCGCATGAAAATCGGCTTAGTGGACTACGCCCTTAATCCGTTCTTGCTCCCACCTCTGCTTTCCGTGCTGCTCTGTGTCTCATCTTCTTTCTCTCGTACTAAAACAATTACCCATAGGATGTTGCAAGATATGTTATGAATATAATTAATTTCCAGCTTTTAGAAACTAACTCTATAATCTGAACAAATTACGCATTGGGTCGACAAAAAAACGCGAGCAAAATACAGGGCGTCTGGCTTTTGCGTTGCGTATTTTTGTATTTAAAGATTTTTATTAGTATAATGTCATTCTTTCCAGTCCAGGCTGCCGACAAGATTATGAAAAGTTAAAGAAAGGTCATACAAATATTCTAGTATCACAATTTAAAATTACCACAGAAAACCAGATGCAGAGTATACAAAAGGTTGCTGTTACACACATCAAAAACTGAAGATAACTAAATAGAAAAATATACGATAGAAATAAAACTAATAGGCGCGCAGGTCTATGCCATTTAAGTTACTCAAAACATCAGACCAACCTATCAGGAACTAGATTAACAAAACCATTGGAAAAAATGAAAATAAAATAAAAGCACTAAAAGCAACTAGCGTTGTGTGAATTTCAAATTTCTCAACATTCAAGTAATATACTTCAATTAATATACTTCAAGGTTAACAATTGCGTTGCAATGAGTAATGTTCTGGCGATTCAATTAATGATTTGGTGATTCCGATGAACATGGGTGACTATGCCGAGTTGAGTCGCTTGGATTCTGGACGCTATGAACACACGGACGCCCTTATAAGATTGCTGGTCTACAGACGCTAGAGTAATTATCTTGGTCGCCAAAGGAAAACACCCCCACCGGAATCCACTGGGCGTCCAATTTGGGCGACTTCATCAGCGTCCAGCTACATTGGCGATCTATGGGCGTTTTAAACCGTGATAGGGCTTTTAAATCGCCTCGTGGACTCCTGGCCAGATTTCTACACGAGGGGACTCCGCCGTGGTGGCTAACTTCCGCGTGGCTATTGTCATGACGGCTAAACGCCTATCACAGTTATTCATACGTCGCATATTATTCTTTTATTTATTTCATTTGAGACCAATACATTATCCAATCAATATAAATGGGGAAACGCAGTATCCATCATGGACATCGATGTTTATAAGATATGAGAAAATAATGGTCAGGACGGCTATACAGGTTTAGTGCAATAGCTGTGCGTGGGGCCACAATCAAATTTAAAACCGGGTATCACGTATGGGATAAAACAATTCTACATATTTGTTGTATTAATTGTTTAAGATATCATATTACATGCCCGGATTGCACTGTCTGGATAAGGCAGTCTATACCACTGAAAATAATTGAATATGTTACTGAATAATCTAAACGCTAGAAATTCTATACAGCTTATATCACAGGCCACAATTTACTTTCTGTAAACTGAAACTATCATACTTATATTCAAATCCACTTGCACTTCAGGAAAGCAGGATGTGATATAGGAAGGAATGATTGTGCCAACCCTTTAGTATATTACGATTTAAGTAATTAAACTGGCGGAGAAATGGAATTGGAATTGCATTGGTTACGTACATTTGACAGTAATATAATATCGTGTAATATAATATTTAGAATTTGACCACCTTAGGATGGCGGTCTTCACCAACAAATTAGCATATAATTATTAAGTATATGTTCCAATGAATATCCTCTGTCCTAAATGTCGGTTTATGTCTAGAAATCTTATTCAATGCGTATTTTCTGTAAATTATGATCCATATATATATTTGTATAGCTTATATATACTTGTATTTGTGAGCATGGGAATAGAGGCCGAATTCCTTTTGCTACTCTAGAGTGCAGAGCCCCTATGCCAAATATCTATGTCATTTGGTTTAGGGAACATAAATTTCACATTATACGAATTACACATGTAATTTATTGGCCACTCTTGGGGAATATCTGCAACTAAAACTACGAAATCCCATCATTATCTCTATGAAATATATATAAATAATGACTGTATAAATTATGCTAAATACATTTTTAGCAAAATTCTATACTTAGGTATCTCTTTGTGTGATTCTTGGATAATATAAGCAATTTTTCCAGTACACATTATATTTCATTTAATTTCAAGAACCATTTATTGCATAGGTGTTAATACATATAGGTCGTTCAATCAATCATGATTATATTATCATTTCTCCCGATGAATGCCTTATTTTGAATTCTGATTTGAAGTTTACACATGAAGTTACAAATTGTTAAGAAAAAGTTTGAACAGTTTTCGGAACATAAATGCAAATGCATAGTGCTGGTAAGAACAGTGTAATTCAAATTCAGCCGTTTCAAGGAATAGCAGATAATTGAGCATAATAACACATAGTACATCCATAAAAAATAATACCATTTATTATTATACAATACTTTGTAGTGTTAACGGCTTCGTGAGTGTTTATAGTACATTGCTTTATATATTCATAGTTGTATCCCTAGGTATTCCTATAATTATTATGGAGAACTATGTATGAAAACAAACAACATCGACAATTAAGAGTGGTATAATAGATCTACTGCACTGTGAAAAATTAGAGACACAAAGGACATATCTGAACTGTAGGCCTATAAGTTACTGCTCGTACAATGAGAGGCTCCTGGCGTCATCGGCCGGAACCAGGGGGCGGGGGTCCTGCTGCATATTTAGCATTATGGATCACAGCACCGCGCCATTGGTTGCCATGGTTACGGACGCCCGGTCCCACTCTCTGTCTGTGTGTCCATCGCTGATCATTATGTCAACAGAGACAGTGTCTAAGTTCTGTAGGCAATCATTCTACCGAGATATTTATAGATGATGCCGTGGATCGGCATGACAGCAATGAGATGGCCTAGCAAGCGGCTGTCAGGTGGGCCGCTGTGGGTGGGAGGGGACTGACTTGAAGGGGGCGGGGGGGGGGGGGGGCGAGAGTGACAAAGGTGGGACGGCGAAAAAGATGGGGGGGGGGGGGGTGAATGCGACAAATACAGTAACTGTTTTTCTACAAGGAGATGCATGATAGTTGATACTGCATGGGTCATCCAATAATTTGGAGCAGGCGTACGTCTGCCTTATAGACAGGCCATTTAGGCCTAAATATTATAGGCTAATAGGGGCCTATAATAAAATAATAATAATGAGATGAAAAAAGGGAACCCAATATAGGCTTAAATGTGTGCTGTGCTGATTATCAACTATGTCATGGAGGTAGGCCTATATTATTCAAAGTATAACTCTCTGCCTAGGCCTATATCTTGATCTTGTCCTACTTGTTCATAACCACAACATATAGATCATAGGAGGCAGGTTGTTGCTCTAGATGATTAAGATCAGCCCGTCCCCAGTATTCGGCGATTAGATATAAAAGCATAGATCCTCGCGAAGAGAATAATTTTCTCGTGTTCGCCATATATAACCATCATCATCTCATATTTCCATCACTGAATACATGGACTTCAAGCAATTTAAGTGCCATATACTGCAGCGACCTTCTCCATTCCTATGACACCGCCACTTTCATAGACCAGTTCTATGGAGTTCTGGGCGTTACCATGGTAACCATATACATATACTTGGAATCATCCCTGCATTTTGACGCTAATCAAGATTCATGTTATTATAGGCCGCCCTGTCTTCAAATGCGTATCAAATATAAAGTGTTGGAATACTAATCCACTATATTTACAGACTATTTAATTAGTCAGCTACATGTCTTGTATTTCCAAATATAAAGGAAGGTTAATTAAAAGGTGTCTCGAACTAAGACCCTGTGATGGATTTAATTATGGTAGAGTTACTAGGCCTAATCAATGCGGGTTTGGCCGTGCAATCTTATGGACGACTATTTATTTGAGAATTTTCCCGCAGGGCAACACTCTCAGTTTTGCACTAAATCATAACAGATTCTTGGTCCAATTTGCCAAACATTACTAGATTAATCCTTAGTGGTTGGTCTCAAAGAGAGCATTGATTTAACAGAAACCCTCGAAGTGTTTTCTAGGCCTCTCGACATAGGATTACACAACAGGCCCTAGATAAAAGTGTTGGCTAAATGACAATAGACGCTCTGGTCGAGTCCCCCTATGAAAGGATTCATTATACAAAACCCCTTTGTTACGGATGACTATAGAATGAGTTAACTGGCTAAGCGTTGGTTAGTTCCGTCTTATGTTATGTACCAAAGCATTGTTAACGACGAGCGAAACTGTCAGTCGTTGAAACCCCAAATGTTGTATTTACTCATTGCACCATTCATAATTGCGCAGAACGTTATACCTCAAAACGTACGGATTAAACGCCTCCACTATTATTTCCACATCTCATTCAGCACTTTTGTTTACTCTTGGGTCGATAAACCTTGGTACCCATGCAATGAGCCTTTTTTCCATTGCGACAACTTGAGAAATCTCCTGCAGCATGCAGTCACCTCAGAGTATGTTCCATTAAAACTCACCAGAATTCATGTGGCTACAGTATATAATATAATAATACACACAGAATACACAAAATACGAATGTTTTTATGAACATTTAATTGATCAAAATATTCATTCCTGCCCGGTAATCGGAAATCATACGCGGGGACGTTTTTCTCCCCAACCCCAACGTACCCTTTATGACCCATCTCAGCACGACGATAATCATTTTCCTTGGTCCAATTGTTCAAGCGATGAATAGATCTACATTCGAGCATGAGAGGTAGACATTTAATTACAGCAGATCGTCTACATTGATGTCCAAATTCTGTCCATTGTACAGATTGTTACCTTTATAAATATAGCAGGGCGGTGCGAGATGTCTATACCATCTCTCCAAATTAGTAGAATTACTTTTTAAATCCCATCGCCCATCGCACGTGTGCAAGTGTGTTTCGATAATACATACCTCAGATGATACCGGATTGGTCTTGCAAAGGGAATTATGTGTCAAAAAAATCTTAGCTTTCTCTAAAGGGTTGCAGCATAATGTTTTTATTGAAATCGAGCCAAAAGGATTTCTTAAGATGTCAACAGTTGTCTGGAGGGGCTATAGATCTCATAATAACCACGTTCACTGCCACAGAACATGTCTATAGCCTATGTCTGGCCAGTGAAGGTTCCAGGCCAAATCTTTTCTCTAAAGATTTTTCAAGAGGTAATCTTTTTCAAAAACAGGTCATGGCAAGAGGCCAGTTTTGATGATGGGTCATTTATCCGCCGCTTTCATTTGATAAGTTTGACATGCTCTGCACACATGTAGGTCGTTGCTGACTATGTTTTAGCTGTGGTTTCTGCCAATTTGTGGTCTCGAACAAATACCAAAACTGTATTCCCCAAATTTTCTGACATCAATATTCTCTTATAAGTTTTGGTAAATATATTATATATATATATATCTTCCCTTCCTGGAATACACTGCTATCCCAATGTTTGCCACGTTTTTTGCCGAGACTATGTCAGGACATACATTGTTAAGCAATAATCTACTAGTATTCCGTATTAAATCATATTCGACATTTTACAATACATAATTATGGATATTATAGGGAGGGCGAGTCGCATTCTCTTCTTTGTTTTTGTATGTATAGTGTATAGTTACGCTATCAGTTCTTAATGTTCTAGATGTACGGTTTTGAACAATGCCAGAGATTGAATTCAGACGGTGAATCTTTTCAGTTTGATGAGCCCTACATCAGAGAGGACAACCATGAAATGAATGTTTTGGCATATATATATATGAACAGGCACTTGGTCTACTTTATGTCATTATATGTTCTTTATTAAACTCTTATCATGTCATTATGTGCTTTATTAAACATCTTATTGTATCTTACAATAAAGATCGTTGCGAATAGCTGTGCATTGTGAGACATATTTTATCTTATTTATCTTATAATAAAGATCTTTGTGAATAGATATGCATTGTGAGACGTTTTTTATGTTTTTAGCTATTTGTGATAGATAATTATGGCATTTCTGGATCGCATTTCTAACAATTTGTTATTAATATATTATATGCCTGCATCACCGAATGATGCTTTTACACGGATCTACTGTAATGTAGAGCTGGGTTTTATATGGATTCAGAGTAATTTTTACACGGATCTACTGTAATTTAGAGCCGGGTTTTATATGGATTCAGAGTAAATTTTTACACGGATCTACTGTAATTTAGAGCCAGGTTCTACATGGATTCAGAGTAAATTTTTACACGGATCCACTGTAATTTCGAGCCGGGTTTTACATGGATTCAGAGTAAATTTTTACACGGATCTACTGTAATTTCGAGCCGGGTTTTACATGGATTCAGAGTAAATTTTTACACGGATCTACTGTAATTTCGAGCCGGGTTTTACATGGATTCAGAGTAAATTTTTACACGGATCTACTGTAATTTTGAGCCGGGTTTTACATGGATTCAGAGTAAATTTTTACACGGATCTACTGTAATTTCGAGCTGGGTTTTACATGGATTCAGAGTAAATTTTTACACGGATCTACTGTAATTTCGAGCTGGGTTTTACATGGATTCAGAGTAAGTTTTTACACGGCGTTAGCTGATAATTACGCGGGAACAGGACAATAAAGCTACATGAATTTTACATGGGATCCATGTAATTTTACACGAAAATGTAATTTCACCGGGAAAAACCGTCATCCAAAAACGCAGTGGAATCCGTGTAAAATTACACGGATTTGACTGAAGGACCGCTTACAGTGTACGACTATAACTCTTTCCACACTTTACGACTGCTGAGATTTGTAAATCCACCAACACAAGGAAGAATCTTTCGTCAACAATGAAGTCACAATCAAAAGAATAAATTGTTGAAAGACAAGGAAATAATAAATCACTAATAAATCATCTTCACTATTGTTGTTATTACTAAACACTGTTACGCGATTGTTTAAGAGCCACTCGACTCAAAATTATATTCGTCTCCATAGCAACGGAGACATCCATCTGGAATCACAATCATTTGCTACAACATTCATGTGCGTGAAGTGGACTGCATGAGTGGGGCCGATTGGTTTGGTCATTTGCTCTTCTTGCCAAACGAATGAGAAGATGATCCCACTCTTTTATCACGAGCTAGGCCATCAATTGCCCTTCATGTAGGCCTTGAGTCGAGGTCTCCGTTTACCATCTGAACATTGCTCCATGTTGGTGGTTCATGAAATATCCAAATTGTTGGAAGGTCAAGAACCTTTTGGTCAGGAAATCGTGATGATTCGGTCCCCTTTCCCGATTCTATAGGTTATTTCTCTTTGAATGAACTGAGGAGTTCGGAGAATGGAGACATTACATATGATAGTTATTTCATTTAATTTACTTCTAAATTCTTGAATAGTTTAATCCATTGTAAGAAATCCACTATATGTTCAACTACAAATAAAGACATTATTTTTTAACAATGAATCCACTATTTTTACTGCCGAGGTGGCGCCCGGGCAACGTATATACAATAAGGACCTGTAAACAATGTTTCAGAGCACGGACATCACAATTTACACGTTCAAAAAAATCCAAGAGACGAAAACCTGAAAAATGCGTGTTTCCTGAGGAATATGTTTGTTCCTGCTAAATTAACACATTAGTCTCACATTCAAACAAAGGGGTGATGTGTAGCTTTGAAAACAACATAGCTCTAGTACATTTTTTGTGTTTGTATATGTGCACATTTTCGGTTATTTTACATAGCCAGGTTTATTCTGTTAATATAGGCGTTTAATCAATGGAATACACTGTAAGCGGTCCTTCAGTCAAATCCGTGTAATTTTACACGGATTCCACTGCGTTTTTGGATGACGGTTTTTCCCGGTGAAATTACATTTTCGTGTAAAATTACATGGATCCCATGTAAAATTCATGTAGCTTTATTGTCCTGTTTCCGCGTAATTATCAGCTAACGCCGTGTAAAAACTTACTCTGAATCCTTGTAAAACCCGGCTCGAAATTACATTAGATCCGTGTAAAAATTTACTCTGAATCCATGTAAAACCCAGCTCGAAATTACAGTAGATCCGTGTAAAAGTTTACTCTGAATCCATGTAAAACCCGGCTCGAAATTACAGTAGATCCGTGTAAAAATTTACTCTGAATCCATGTAAAACCCGGCTCGAAATTACAGTAGATCCGTATAAAAATTTACTCTGAATCCATGTAAAACCCAGCTCGAAATTACAGTAGATCCGTATAAAAATTTACTCTGAATCCATGTAAAACCCAGCTCGAAATTACAGTAGGCCCATGTAAAACCCTTTTATCCTCACTATATATTCTTATTCGGGGATCTTTTATTTACCCTCAGGAAATCATCATTTCATCAATTTGGTTCATCATTTTCTTGTTGGTGTACTTCTTCATACCGGCTTCTGTAAAGAATAAAATAAATATTAATTAAGCATAAATATTCATTGCATTCAGGTACAATGATAGTATTTCGCCGAATGGTGGATTATAACAGCCTTGTCAAGTAGAGATTACAATAGTGTACTAAGAACGATTAAGAAAATCAGTATAAATAATATTCATATAGTCTTTAAATGTATCTAGGAATAAGGAGCATGTCCCTAGGAATAGATACATACCATAAGCAGGTTTATACGATCAGAATTGACAAAAATATGACGTACCAAAAAAACGAGAGTAATAACTTATATCAGATTCGAATAACATATGAGTAATTCTCCCAATCGGGCAGCATTTGATTTTGGAAGGCCATTTTTTTAGAAAAAATAAAAATCGTTGAATCTCTACAATCTTTGGTGTACATATAGCGGAGAATATCAGCATAATGCAGGTGAAGTTTGGGAAGGCTGGGACCAATATTTCGATTTCTACACCTATGATTCAGATACCTATATTTTCCCTATTATTTTGCCTTATTTCGGCCTCATTATGCCCAATTTATCAAATGATTTAGTGTAAAAATGGGATATATTACTCACTAGTTTGTCTAGCAATAGCAAATGACAAAATAACAGTTAGGAAATCGATTATGGTCCCCAACATAGGACCTGGTTTTAACCAAAGCTTGAATACCTTTTTTTTCAAAATATGCCTTTCATTTCTATACAATAACTGTGCTAATATATAAGGATATCTATATTTCTATTAATTATGACGTAACGGCGACGCTATAGTCGTAACGGCAACATGCCAATATATGTTCACTGCAATTCAACAGCATCTGTATTTATTCATATGTATATTTTCGACCATTTTCCAGCAGGCATGAACACTTATTAGGAAAGACAAAATTTCATGAAAATGTTTTTTAAAAAAATTATTGTAGATATATCACATGTCGTAACGCGACATGAAATATTCCCATAACAGTTCAAGGAATCTTTTGTGAGGTATTATAAAGTTTCAGGGATGTTGTGGGCTAATAACTTTTGGTTTTATCTGAATATACATACGTATACATCTTCCCCACACAACAAACTAAATGCAGTTTGATATATTTAGTTACTCTTAGGGTATTTTATTGTTTTGAAGTCAATATATGTCGTAACGGCGACACAAATATTCCAAATCAATATTTTCCATGTCTAGATCAGTCTATATTAGTGATTACATAAATATTTTGTTTTTTCATAACAACGAACATGTGTGCATGTGTAGAAACCATTTTTTCTAGCAGAAGTAATATATTTTTCAAATTAGCCTGTGTGTTATATTCAAATTCCATAGTTATTATTTATTTTCTAGCCTAAAAAGGCACTTTTATCCCAATAGCGACCAAGATTTGGTCATAAGAACTTTGAAAGTATGGTTCCCACACTCTAATTTTGGCCAAGGAATTCAAATAAAATGGTTATAATCATGTGTGATCATCCTAAATACAGGTTGTAGATACCCTAGGCTGGAAAACCAAATGCTGCCCGATTGGGAGAATTACTCATATATATATAGGTTCCTGATATAATTTCCAGTTGTAGTTCCATAATTGCAGACAAATGATATATATATGGACTAATATTATTCCAAAGCACAGAACTATCTGTTGGGCTATGTTGAATCAAAGGGGGGATGAGGAATAAAACTATTTAAGAGAGTGCCTAGTGTTTCGAGCATTCATTTGCAATCTCGTATTCATATACTTTGTCATGAACCATTATATTTCCTGTTATGTCTTATGTATTATAACACTTGCAGAAAATAATTCATGCTGATATTAGTTTATTTACAATGAAACGCCAGAACCGACCCCAAAATGGAAATATGGAGTTCACATAAATATTTGGATTATTAGGATGGGTGATGCAGCCTTATATAATAATGAATTCATAATAAAGTTGGATATCAATCATTTCACAATGAATTCACGCCGAATATGAAATTGGAACTTGGTCAAATCATTGTACCTCAAAAGGAATCAAGATCATATGGATACCCTCCATCTTATAGACGCATAAAGATCGAAGGGAATATTAATATTTTAATCCAAATCAATAATTGATTAATACCTATCATTCGGAATGAGCATTTAAGGCTATATCACAGAATTGAGAAATAGAGAAATCAGTGACCTATTCAAACCAACCATACATAGAGAACCACTGGACCGATTCTGTTGGAATAAATGTTTCTTGAAAGCCAAAAATCCAAATTTAATGATTCGAAGATAAAACATATGTATTTGATTTTACTACTGGCTAAATATCATAAATACAAATCCAATTGAATTTGTCCCCATGGTCATTATACATTATAGTAGCCATTTTTTGTGCTACATATATATGAAAGTGGTATACCATCGACAGCTCTTGAAGAGGGGAACACATTTATGCTAATATTGCATTTGCATACACAGAAATAACGTTACTATGGAACAAAAACCTTATGATGAAGGTTTGGTGGATAGACTCATATCGTCAGATATATCTCTCCAGAGGAAGAGTAGACGTGCTCTATACTCTGCAGATTATGATATTTTGATTTCTTTCGCTTGAATCTTGATAACAGGATTGCTGTTATATTGAATAATTATATGTAATGTGCATGCATCTGCATATCACTATATTTCGTTGGGGATTAAAACTATTGTATTCGGGGTGGCAAGTATTAGACAGGAGGAGACTTGGTATCGATCCACCTTAAATTCTGTTATGTTTGGCTTATGAGTATTACTTCTTCTGACTAATGTGCATTGCATATGTAACACAGAATAAGATGATCAAAGGGTATAATCTTATTGAAAATATACTTGTTTGTCAAGTATGGAAGTGGTCGGCAGTCCAATTGGGCATCCTTAGGTTTTCCAGCCAGGGGTGTCTACAACCTGTATTTAGGATGACCCTATAATTATAACTTTTTTATTTGGATTCATTGACAGAAATAAGCTGTGGGAACCCCACTTTTAGAGAAGGCATTTGTTTAACGACGCTGGCACACCACTATTACTTATGCGAGAATTTTCGCTGTTATTGCAATAACAGTGCTTTTTCAGGCCAGAAAATAAGTAATAATTATGGACTTTCATTATGATAAATATCTGCATTTACCGGCCAAGTTGGCGGGTGGAGAAAAAAAGTTAATTTCGCACTCTGATATATCGATGAGCATATAGTTTACCATCTCTCCCGCCCCAATCCCCTTCACTCAAAGGAACACTTAACTTAACTCATACAATTATTTGTTTTCTCACATACATTGTGAGAGGTGAAGGTGGCAAAAGCTGTGTTCCTTACACCTACAACGATTTGTCGCTCACTGCAACACTTACACTAAGACACAAAGAAATGCTAGCCTAACATGTATTATTCAATGTTATAACTTCTACCCCATACCGATTTTTTTGCAATAAGATATCATTTGAGTATTTCAGACAATTATTAACAAGTTTAATTATGGTAGGGGCTGTCATTGTAGGGGCGGTCATGACGGGACCGACGCAATTTTAGCATGCCGACTCCCAATGGACAAAAATATCGGGACGGAATGCCCAAAAGCCTCTATGTCCAAACAGTAGTCATTTATGCGGGAATGGACCATTCCTCTGTTCCATTAATATTCTAGGTTATTCAGGGATCGTAGCTGGGCTGGACAGAGGAGAGACTGAGGGACATGAAAGGTTCCATCATCTCCGCCGCCCAGCAGCTCTCATCTGGTCATTAGCAGTGGAGTGCCCCTCACCATTTCTAAAGGACTTAATTGCAATTTTAAAAAATCATTTTAAACTTTTGAGTCTTGGTTTAATACCTGTATCAGAAGTATTTCGACACAACAAGTAGGTACTAAAGAGCAGAAAAACTGTCCTTCCCTGGTTCAAATATTGATATCCTTACATGACCTTACATATGATATACCTTCAGGAACTACCAAGACAAGTATCCAATTCAATGTAATAAGTAATCTAGGCGAACGAATATTATCTATAGGGACTCAGCATTAACTCAAAACATTATGCATACACCCATCACTGTTATTATTTATTTCTAACTTAAGTCTTCCCCCACTCCCCCTGTTAAACAACTTTTACACCCACTCGGCCGCCACCCCTTGACGGGAGGCGGCGAGCGAAGGTGTCAAAACAGCATAAATTTAGCACTTGGCCATAGAGGTTTTTGGCCATAGCGACCCAGCAGTTTTTGGCCATACAGGTTTTTGTCCATTCAGTCCCGGAATCATCTTTCCATGCACAAATGCACAAAGGTTATATTGGCGTTTTGTTTCATTTCATACCTATATATGCTCTTGATCGATTTTAATACAGTTATTCCCATTTAAGTAGATTACTAGTAATACAACCCTTTCCCATTCCCATACGAATTACCTATATGCTCCTGACCGATTTTAATAAAGTTATTCCCGTTTTAAACATCTTTGAAAGTGGTACTAATATTTAATTCCTATCGGCGTACAATAGAATACAAAACATATATTACTTACCTGAAAGTATTGCCATATTCCTCAAATGGACCTGTGCATAAACAATCCGTCTTGTGAGTTGTATTGTCCTCCCTCACTGTTTGAGGGTAAAAGTCGTTTTGTTTTCAAACCTGCAGTCTAGTGTTGGGCTGACCTAGAAATAACTGGTGCATGCACAAAGCTATACCAGAGACAGTCCATTACATAATGGACTGTCTCTGGCTATACATAGCTCTGCTGAAACAAAAGCTACTGCAGGTGGCCTTAGCATGGTTGACTGAACAGTGGGAACAGTGTGCGGGAACAGTGTAAAATCAGCTTGGGATTACAAGCTATTACATGGATTCCACGCATGCACGCTGAATCCATGTAAACTACAGTTTGTACCCGGAAACAACAGGTAATTACGTGGATCCAGATGAATTTTCAGCTGATTTCTTAGAGTGTAGATACACAAATAGATTGACCTCAAGAACCAAGGTTTTATATTGCCCCCGTTTCAATGCCTCTTTACCTTTAAATTGCTCTTTAATGTCATTCACCACGAGGAACCCTGATTTCACGATTCTTTATTTTGCAATGCAACTGTCGTTTATTTTTACGAGTTGCAAACAGACCTCGTAGTCGTAGAAACAAAAGTCTACGGCATCGTAGATGGACATTTCTTATGCAGCTATGTCTTCTCTATGCCAACAATTCTCTCCCGCAAAAGTAAAAACAAGTCTCGACATTTATCAGTTAACAAACATCTGCATCATTATCCGGGAGATTCAATGGCAAAGGCTGATTTGCAACGCGTATTACCGCAAATTTAGCACACACAAAATCAAACTGCTTGAAATGCAGTAGTTGGAACGGAAAGTTTCCGTATGTTGCTTACCTGTACCATGTACAAAAGTAACCAACAAAGTACAATGTATCACTGTATTACGGCATTAATGGAATGTATCGACATGGGATTCATATAAATTTAAATGATAATAATGATTAATTAAAAACACAACATCAGTCCTAATTAGCTACAAATAGGATACAATTCTAATTCTCAATTTTAATAGCAGTAAAAGTGTCTAGACGAGGTTCTGCAGTTTTACACCGAGTCTACTGTGACTGCACACAAGTGCAGACTGTCAGAACATGTACGAACTGAAAATGTGGTTGTAGTAAGAAAAGTTTTGGTTCATTCTGATTTAAAAGAAACAGCAGTAAAAGTGCTATCAATAAGCAAATATGTACTTATTTTTAAGAAATTAAATTTTATTGAATTTTTCCATTATAATGGTGTTGTAGATTAATTCATTAAGATATATTAAAACATGTTGAAAGGCGACATTATCGTCAGAGCTAGAGAGAGTGTCAGTGTCAGTGAGTGAGGCTGTACAGATGTTGCTTTGGAAATGAAACTGTTGAGAATTACAGATAAGTGCAATAACGGAAAGTTTAGAGTCATTCATTAATTAATAATAGTAATTGATGACAACCTATGCCAGGTTATACTGTTATCATAGATCAACCTAAGGGTTCTACTTAGAACCCTTTTTTGAGGGTTCTAAGTAGAACCCCCATTTCGGGAATAGGCAGGGTTCTACATAGAACCCTCGATTTGAAGAACCCTTTGAAGAACCCTCTGGCCAAAATAGGTAGGGTTTTACATAGAACCCTGATTTGGCATCCCTAAAATTGCTTGTAATTTACAATGTTAATTCTGAATAAAGTATTGATTTCATTATTCTCTGTTGAATCTATAGACTGGTCCTTATAACAGCAGATTTGTGCTCAGTGCTAAGGCAGCATGTTTCTCCACAGAAGCATTTTGCCCAAGAGCATTCAAGGAGAGACTGCATATTATATGCAGTCCCTTCGCTTGACTTTTTCAGAGTTCCTCATCCATTTCCATCACTTAAACTTACCCTTAATATAATCCTCTCCTGCAGCTGACAAAGGTATCCATTGCAACTTGGTGTTTGACAATCTTGGTACTTCAGTAGTACTCATAGTAATAATATTAGAATTATAAGGGTGCTTTCTTCACAACATTTTTCAACATCAAGCAGATAAGTTATACAAATAAAGTATTGATTTCATTGCTTTCAATATTCCCAAGTTTATAAAGTGTAATATCTATAAGGTATAAATGCCTCATATAAGTATTACTAGTGATACTTTTGTTCTAATAGAAATTGTAAATAGCATGTAGTAACCTGTGAGGGCACCTAGTGAAAGCCAAGTTCCATGGTACTGCCACCTGGTGAGAACAGTCGGATTGCCGATAACGTCGCCAATAATGCCAATAGAAGAAATTGGAGGCCAGATTTGAAAAGAGGGGAAAAAACTGGACTAGGTCAATATCTCACAAAATTTCTATGGGCCACCAGAAAAAAGTCAACTTTTTCAGAATTTGTGCCATAGAGATGTACCTAAAAAGTGTTATTCTTCTTACCTACTTTGCAATGCCTCATCCTTTGATTTGAAAATGAAAAAATGCTCAGAATGAAATGTCCTTTGGCACGAGGGTATAACAGGGACCTATGCGTCTTATACTCAAAGATCTAAGTCCTAGCTGCCCTAAAAGTTGGTGAAATCAACTGTTCCGTTTTTGAAAATCATTTTTGAAAATCTGAGCCCACTGGAGGTTGCATCACATTTTGGTCTCTGGTTTCCTTCAAGTTGCTCGAATTGATTCAAACTAAAGACCCCCCTGTAATCTAGAGACATGCAGCTTTAATAATATGTAAAGTTTGTGTATGAATCGACCCAGGAGACATGTGCAGAAATTCATTAAAAGTCACACACCCACATAATTGAAATAATTCCATATGACTCGTTTTCATGTGACACATCACATAAAAGTAATCTGTTTGAAGGGATAACATTTGTTTCACATTATTTAGAAAATGCTTTTAATTCTCTCTCTCCTGCCTATATAAACCTTGATTTTAAGATGTAGAATTTTTTTTATATGCTTTTATGATGCACCGATGTATGCAGCTGAAAAATATTTTGAAAAAAAATTTAAAAATATTCCGTCTGTTTTTACATGGATCCCGATGAATATTCCTAAGGAGAAAAGGAGATTCTTTGTAGAACTGCTTTGAGCTAAAGAACCCTTCAAGTTCAGGAAGAACCCTAAAATGAGGCAAAAGCCCCTATGGTTCTAGACGGAGAAAGGAGAAAAGGGGGGTTCTATGTAGAACCGCTTTGAGTTAAAGAACCCTTCAAGTGCACGAAGAACCCTTAAATCGCTGAAGAACCCCTATGGTTCTAGATGGAACCCCTGGTGGTCCCAAAGAACCCTTTTAGGTGTCGAAGAACCCTAGGGTTCTTGGTAGAATCATAGGGTTCTATCTAGAACCCAAAAGAACCCTTTTTTCTTAGAGTGTACTCACCGCCATGCTATCATGGCCTGCCTGCCTTATGAATATTTTGAGACTGGAATGGATTTCATCAATAAATTATCATCCCTTGGAATATAAGTTTTTAATGTTATTTCTAAAAGATGAGGTACCATATTCTCATTCAAGGGTGGTATCGCTTTTGAAAATAGTAAAATTGTATGACTTACGCCTTCAAAAACATTGGCCTATATTGCATATTATATATTTACCAAAATGTTAGTGTATGCATGGTTTTATCAAATTGAAGAAATGTGCATTATTTGGACATTTCAGTGTTAACTTGTCATCCATGTAGTAAGTGGATCTAGGCCAGATTCAGGCCACTTTGCTTTATTATGGAGTGTCATTTATACATGTAATTAATTAACCCCAACTTCTACATCCTCCTAAAATCTCTCCCAAAATATTCTCATGATTTAGCTAATATTCTGTTTCCATATATCCCTTCTTCATCCTTCCCCTTCATCCATCCGTCCCCTTCATCCATCCTTCCCCTCCATCCATCCTTCCCTCCCCCTCCATCCTTCCCCTCCACCATCCTTTCCCTCCATCCATCTTTCCCCTTCATCGCCCTTCCTCTCCATCCATCCTTCCCCTTCATCCTTCCCCTCCATCCATCCGTCCCCTTCATCCATCCTGCCCTCCCTCTCCATCCTTCCCCTCCATCCATCCTTCCCCTCCACCATCCTTCCCTTTCATCATCCTTCCCCTCCATCCACCCTTCCCCTCCATCCATCCTCCACCCTCCTTCCTTCCCCTTCATCATCCTTCCCCTCCATCCACCCTCCCTCCATCCACCCTTCCCCTGCATCCCCCTACAATTTACCTCTCAACATACAAATTCAAATCAAAGACGGGAGGAGGTAGTCTGGCAGGTCCGGAAAAGATGGGGCTAACATATTTCTTATTTCGTCAGGGTCAAGTAGGCACATTCCGGATTGGCCGCCAAGCTGGGCCAATTTTCCCGAAATAGGATGCCAGTTCACTGAGAAAAAGGCTAATCAAGAATATGGTTAGGTAAATTAGAAAAAATATTACTAAAATTCTGTACATTTGGGTAATAAGTAAAATCACACTCCATACTTTATAATACTTAATTTAACCAATAACGGTACCAGATTTCAGTGTAAAGAACATGTATATACTTGCTGGAAGCTATATCAAAACACTTGACTTTGACGATGCAATAAAGTATAGACGCTCCGTTAACACAAGTTTGCTTCAATGAACTTTGTATCAAGTAGTCGAATCTTTTTGATGTCAGAGAACGCGTAGTCGAACGCGTAGTCGAATCTTTTTGATGTCAGAGAACGCGTCCCGACCAAGGCTCCTTATCGAGTATTGTTCCTCCGGTAAGAAATGACTCCCGGCAAAACCCAACATCTCAAAGGCGGAAGAAAAGATTTTAATCAAATTTTAATTGTTCATTAATGCTCTTCTTCAGAACGTTCCGACTCCTACTACCATCCATACTGAGACTCGAATGTGATAGAGCAATTGTTTGAAATTATTTGTGGTCAAGCCTCCACCCTCCCCTCCCCCCTCCCCCCCCCCCCCCCCCCCACACACACACACAAAACCCACTCACTCCCCTTATCTTTTTTATGGTATCATTTGTGCAATTCATTTCCCCAAACCATTGCAATTAACTTGGACGTGTCTACCCATGATATGAATCCAGTGACATGCTTCCTACATCGTTTTCCATAAAACATCTAACATTTGTGATTCCTGGCAAAGCCTCCTATAGCTTCTTCCAATGGTATGAACCACTTCCTTCCGGTGACGCTGTACTTTAGGTGTCCTTCAGGGTTTTCTAGCCGGATGTAGTGATGCGCTTACCGCATGCTACCCTTATTCATGTGTTCTCTTTGGCATAGATCCAACAGGAGTTTATGCCATTTTCCTTGTGACTAATCGTCAATTCACTCTTCTTATGCAGCATAAGAATCACTTTAGATATAATTTATTTGTATTGTATGGAGCTTCCTGGTCAAACTAATATTAGGGCCTAACGGTGGCCGCTGAATATTGAATGCCATGATCGTTACAAAAATGAGATCTCGTTGCAAAAGTTGTACCGTTTTTAACTGGGTATTGGGATATTTCGGCGTTCATGTTTTTTTTTTTTTTTTTTTTTAACACACACACATTCATGTTCTATTAATGTTCTAATGTAGTAGGCTATATCAAGTCACCAAGTCTATAAACCAATTCAAAATTTCTCTATTTTCGTTAGTTGTTCTTATTATATTAAAGATTGAATTTCCCAATACCATACCAATCATTGAATTCATGAAATTAAGCATTTCAATTGTATTTACTATGTTCCCATACATAATTTGCCGACCATTCTATGCACGACAAATTGTGCGTGGAACAGACGTGGGATATTATTCACACGCTATCGTACTTGTCTGACATCTTCAGGCATAGAGCCGTACGGTTTTAAGATAAACCAAATTTACATAGAAATTTAGATTTCATATGATTTAATAGCATTAAGGATCTTCACTAAACTCTGCACGATTCTGCCCATAAGTCATGCGTCGGATTCATGCTACAGGGTAACCTGGTTAACATGATGCATGACTACTTTGTGCAGTACTTCTTTGCCCGCAGGCAGTCGGCTCGTCCAAGAACAACCGGAGTGACTGACCATTATGGTCCCTCAGGCTTTGTTTCTAGTCCTCAAAGGGCAGCTGGTGACCACAGATAAGAATATAAAACGGGGACAACCCGTGGGACAATAGACGGCTCCGCGTGCATGCGGGTCGTCGAGCCAAGGAGGAAAAATTAATATTTATTCGATATATCTTAATACTTTCTCGTAGTAGGAAAAATAACTATTTCAGACAAGAGTTTGTAGTTATAGGCCTAATCCCCATGGGCCATCTGCCAGATATAAATTTATGGAACATGGTAATCACTGCGTAAATTGATGGACACCACAATTAGTATAGGTAACTGAGTTACATATTTCAGTATGTTAATTGAAACTAGACACAAATAGATGGAAGTTAATGAAATTATCCCATAATCGTTAAAAAGGTTAACAATTATAAATAGGCCTAGTACCGGTAGAATATAACATGCCCATGGAAATCTTTGTGGAAGAACTGGCTAAGGAGATATGGCGGAGATGCATGGAGTGTGCATTGGGCAGGTCTGACAATCAAGTAGATTGCCCAGAAATGCCAAATTGCCGGTGCAGATGCTATAAAGTGAGGATAGCAGGAGAAATGAACCAGAAGTGTAAGCCAGCACCAGTTCAGGAGTAGGCCTACCTGCATGTATGCTAATAGTGCTGACATCTTGCGGAACCTCAGTGTTACACGTTGTCAAATAGGGCATGAACAACTTAGATAGTCAGCCTGACTAGAACAACTGAGATTGACAACATTCTGTAATAAGGAAAATGTGTTTAAAAGCATAAATTATATATTGCATATTAATGTAATATCCGGGATGCTCGAATCCAAAAGTCATGTTGACATTCCAGCTGGTTTCACCATTGGGTGAAGGAAACTAAGTGCCTATAATTGGATTAAAGCTTCGAGAGGTGATCTGCTGATTGCAATCACACCAATTTAAGTAGCCAAGTAGCGTTGTGGGGTCCATTAGGCCTGGGCATAAATTGCCAATGTTATACCTGTCATGAGCGCCATCACCAACTGCATTATGATTTTTGTATTATATTATGGGAGACGTGGCTTTGTAATAAAGACAGGCATGAAACACAATTCACCGTTGGCGATATATTTTAGAATTGTCATAAATTAGACATATTGTCCTTCTGCAACATGATAATGGAAAAATCGATGAAAGCAAATTTCTCAATATCATCATAAAAATATTCTTTCCAATTGTTTAGAATGTAGGCCTACCCAGGGCTGCCGTTTAGAACTATATAACATAAAAATTGAACGAGAAGTTTTTTTGTGTGCTAAATTTGGGGCTAATTCTCCTCAACGAATTACTATTGATCATATTTATCATGACCTTTTGGGCAGTTTACATATTTTGCATTTTGCTAGCTACATGGGTTTGAAAGTATTATCATATTATGATGATGAACTATTATGAATGAAAGTAAGCAGAGAACTTGGGATGGTTACCTTATTATTAATTATAATATGGAACATGAACAGATTACATAATGGCATGAGACTGCACTTACAACATTAGTGGATGTAGGAAATTAAGTGAACAGACTCAAATGCAATATAATTGCTCATCCAATTACCTCTAGCAAAACGTACTAAATTGAATGGAAATAAGGACTTTCTACTCCAAGAACTACAGTGAAGACATTCACATTATATTATGCGATTTTCCATACTCCTCTTTTAGCCCCTGGTGTGATATTAAAGGCCTGCTAATTACGTATATCCAATTCTAACCCCTGCAAAGGTCATTATGACATTTAAAAGCTGAATTGTTATTGTAATAATACATGTATACTTTCAGTAAATTTCTAAGAGGTATAATTATTCGATCAACCTGAAGAGAGGAGCAAGCTTAGAGTTGTTTGAAGTATGATAAACATAAATAAAAAACACAGTCAACAGTATCAATATCCGCCCACAACTGAGGGACATCCAGTTCCCAACATACCACTAATTAAGATCGAACAGCATTAAAGCGGCTTTCCTCAAGCTGCCAGATTTTGAAAGTTGATGAAAACATTATAAGTAAAATAAGGAGGCTGCGATTACATAATCAAAACAAAAATAAAACTATGGAATGAAATCCTAGCTCAGTATATACTTCAAAGTCAGGAGTGGGATGATAATCAAGATATGATTCCCGCTCATGTAATATTATTTGTGGTGCATAGGCCAACATTATATAACTTCCTGGTAAAATAAACAATTAAAACAATAAGATAAAGCTGGTATTCATGGACATATTAAAAACGGTGTTCAATTTCAGCAATTTAGAGTGAAATATTTAACGGCGTAGAGGCCATTGATCTTTAACTAACACCTGTATGTGGAATTTGTTTCAATGGAAGAGGGAATGGAAGAATGCCATAACGTGATTCTTCATGACATCTCTTGAGTTTCTTATTCTCCATGCGAATTGACAGAATACGACGGTAGTTCTTCCAAGTAGGCTATGCTATTCTTGATCTTGATAAGCCTTCAGAGGGCTGTTGCACAACGCTTGTTCGTTGCAACTTCGTGGCTGTTTTAGCCTTTCTGTTGCTCAATGAAATTCGTAGAAATCCATGCTCGTTCTTTGTGCAACGAACGAGAACCTGTTGCACAATCAAATCATCTATGCTCGTTCGTTGGGATAAATAATCCCATTCAATATTTAATCAATTTAATCGTTGATACAAAAATAAAATGACAATGATTCTATATCAAACCTAGACCTCACTCATACATAAATGATTCTGAATTATTGTTAAAGCCTAAGTGCAAGAAGTTTTGCTAATAAACATTTACGAATATGAGGCATTCTATACATTGATACTCATTGACTGACTTAGAATGACCATTAAAGGTCAGGAGCTAGGTCGGAATATCCACTTTGAGTGACGTCAATCCATGGAATATCCCCAGTTTTAACTGCATGGGCACACATCTTCTAGTTGAGTGCATCTACGAACGAGCAGCCATATAAAATGTGCAACAGGGGGTTTATTGTGTTCATTTCTGCTCGTTCCTGGGGACTTTGACAAATTTCGAGCAAAAAATTCTGTTGCACAATGAAAAGTTAGGACGACCTCTAGGGTTGTCCTAAGTCTGCTCGTAGGTAATTTGAAGGTGCCTGAAATTGATTTATTGATATATGAGTTCCTAATGAATATAAAATGGTTTATCAAAGGTTTTCCACATTTGTTATTCTTTTTTTAATGTTTTTGATATTCGTAGCTATGAGGCTTGCTCGTGGTAGATTTGGTTATCTGCATGAGTCTATGTGTGTATGGCCTGTCAATCAAACTACTGTTCAGTGTCCTGTACTAACTGCATATAAATATAGAAGGGTGCATTCATCCTAATATAGAGGCATTTATAGGACCAATTATAGGCCCTCAAGGCGGACCCTTAGACATTCAAAACAAACAAACAAAGAGGTCAGTTAGGTCGGAATATCCCCTATGTATGACATCATTTTATGGAATAACCAACCTTTTGACTGGGTCCACACCTTCTACATTTAGTAGAGTACACCCACGAACGTGCAAACCTACAACGAGTATAGTTTAGAAGCAGGCACTGTGCAACACAGTGCTAGTTGTGGCCGTTCTTAGAGCCTAGGAGGAGGTTATCCTGTTCGTTCGTTGAATTTCGTTGTGCAACAGCCCTCTGATTTATCTACCCACTTGTCATAACAAAAATATTTGATTCCGAATCTAGAGGTTGTCGTTGTTTCATATTTGGAATAACATTTTTCAATCAATCAAAGAGAGAAGTGGGGAAAGATATAGATCAATTGTATATGTATGACAATAATACAAAAATAATCATACCTTCTCTTATGGGATTTTACTGAAAGTATACATGCCGAGGGATTAAGTGGACCTTATAGGTAGGACCTTGCCACTCCACTCCGCCCACAGAACTAGCAATAAAAACAAATATAATTAACTAATTATTAAGAAACATTTTATATTGGAACATATAGGAGACTTTACTTTAGACCTACCATAGATTTTACCAGAATATAATATAATATACATCGAATTATCAAGACAAATTTGGCATGGAACATACAAGGTTAAGCCTTAAAAGGGTAATTCAACGCTCAGAAATCATACGTTAGAAGCATGCCTGGCGAGCAAGATGATATTAGCCGATCATTATGATAATTTAGCAACCTACGTAAAGCATGGTAACATTTCTCAAGTATGACAGGCTTAAAATGTTGCTTAAAATCAAGAAATGACATACATGTATTATAATTAAATATATATTATAGGTTTTTTAGCTCATTGTTTAAACCAAAGCAGAAGGAGAAATACACAAAAAGAACTCAGATCCAAACACTTGAAATATACTGTTCGTTCGACATTAGGCGGTATAAGGCCTGATTCTAATGCCACTTTCCGTATACTACTACTGTACTACGTTGTCAGACACATGAAACTAAACAGAACAGAAATGAAGCAATGGTACTTATAAAATGTATTATAATTATATGACTGATTCTCGCGAAATGGACCCAGTGGGGTATGGGGAGATATATTTCTCAACCTTTTCAGAAGCTATAAACTAAACTGTTGCAATCGATTCACAACGATTTGAAGTATCTTACTCAAAACTCGCTACAAGATTGGGTTAATATATATATTGCAGCATCACATTAAAGTTAAATTGTTTAAGTTAAATTGTCCTTGGTACCTACGTCGGGGTATGATTCCCTTTAGAAAATCACCTTCCTAAGAGTAATTATTCCATGCGTTTCTAATTTGTGTATGTCAGGTCATCTAGGTCACCTAGCTATGACGGTATACGCACGTCAGCACATGACTAGTCACATGCAACTCGACGGTGGGAATATGAACCAGCAAGCAGCAAGACGCAAATTAACTGAAATTGTTTTATATCATCATTAAAAAGGAAGTATCCGAAACGTAAATAATAAGGTACCTATTTATTGCTGCTATTTTTTAAAAAAAAGATTTTACTTAAGAATGTACTATCTTTAAGATCTTGAAACATGACGTTCTTTCAATTGTTTCTGCGATGAATAAATAATTTGGTAATTGAGTGATTTACTTAGAAACTGGCATGTTTTGTGGCCGGGATCATTGTTGTTTTTTGACCAAAAACAACAATGATAAAGGCCATAAAACATTGAGTTTCTTACCCGTTTACGGTATGTTTGGAACACAAAATTACGCACCCACCTTTATTCCATTAATATTGGGTCTAGTGGGGTATTGACATGCACATGGACAATTAGCAGCTAATTGACATTCTGATTGGTTGAAACTTAACAAAATTGATTGTCATGAGAGTAGCACTCCTCTATAACGTTTCTGATTTGCAGCCGCTCAAATTAGCACACAAAATATTGACAAAAATATTTCTTCATGGAAATGAAACTTTCACAGTGACATTCATTTAGCATGAATGAAGTGATCCCATTGCATTTTCATCTGGTCACTATGGCTTCTGTTCCTCCAACCAATCACAAGCATGTCGTCGATCATTAGTTATTGACCCATCTATGGGGTCCAAAAAGCCCCCAAAATATTCTAACCCGACGTAGTTACCGCTTGTAAAAAAAACATGCATGGTACCTACGAGGGGGTATCTTAATGTTATTCAATATTTAATTAAGTTTTATTCCATATTTTGTCATTCATTTAACTATATCCCGCATTAATGTACATTTGTAATGGAAAATATCCATTTCCCCCTGCCCAAAATTCAATTTTTATCTCTTTGTTGAGGTACCTATGTCGAGGGGAAATTTCTTTTTCATTCTAAAGTCTTTTCTTTTGGTTTTTAAACACTGCATACAATGCTTAAAATTTTGATAATTATTATAGTTTATCATTCTGGGTTTTTTTTATTATTATTTATTCATTTTTCTCTCTTTCTTCTCCAAGTTCTTCCTTTTTCTCACACATTACTTTCTCCTCTTCCTTCTCGTATCTTAAATTCTGACTCTCCCATCTCCTCATTCTACTATCCCTATATTTTGATCTCTCCCTCCCTACTGCCTCACCCTCCATCCCTCTCGCCATCCCCGCCATCCCCTTATTCTACTAACCCTGTATTTTGATGTTGATCTCTTCCTCCCTACCCTCTTCACCCAACCCCTTAAATGTATCTCATTTCGCCAGCCCCTCCCTTCTGCCCCTCTACCTCATCCCAACCCCTCCCCCTCTTTTTCACAACCCAGTGAAGTAGGCCAGGGCATTATAAAGACTGACGTCAGTGTTTAAGTAGGTTGGGGAACCCCTCAGCAAGAAATCCCCACCAACCTTTTTTTTAGAATTTAGACATGTGATATTCATTTTATTTCTAACAATATCGTGATATATCCCTGTTAAGAACACAGAATGGACCCATATCCTTGGATTAGTGGAAAGAAATTTTGAATCAATCATTACACAGACTGAGTATGAGTGTTTAAAGATAAATACCAGCGTTGTCAGCACTGCAGCAGGCGGGAATTCAAGGAACTAATGCATGAAACAATAGAATTCAATATATTTTGTTCAAACTTTGTATTCAGAAAGAACATAGTTGGGGGAATACAAAATGCCAAAAAAACGGGATATTATCATATTATTTTGTGTTTTAGGGATCAGTGAAGTTTACTTCCCTTCACTATTGATTTCAATGGGGGAAGCTCATTGTGATACAAGTTTAGCTGAATAACTTTTTTTTTAGTTCAATGACCCCTTATTTTTTTTAATTGGGAGGGTAGAATAACATGTCAGCAATGTATATGCAGATTTAAAAGAAAATCGTATGATTCAATCATATGCTATTTGGGAAAATGCAGAAAATACCTGTTTTTCCATAGACTTCTATAGTGAACAGTAATAAATTTCAGTGGTCCCTGAAATAAAAACTAATCCAATGACATATGTTTTTTTTGGCTTTTTGGGTTCCCCCAACCATGTTCTTTCTAAATCCAAAGTTTAAAGAAAATTCCATGATTCATTCATTTTTTAAGTGAACACTGGTATTTACCTTTAAACAGAAATTGCTTACTGCTTTATATAAGTATAATTATAGATTTATAGAGCAGTCCTAACACACATTCCTTCCTATGTAGATGGGATTTTAATTCCCAATGGCTATTACTTCTTACATTCGTAAGAGTTCAGATCACTGTATAAAAAGACTGAAAACTGCTCTTGTCCTATGCTTGGTTGGGAGAAATTTGCTGAAAAACAATCAAAGTTCAAAATCAACAACTCGTGCGTAGTAATTTCACATGGTTCAAAAATGACCCTGCACTTTATTCCTAAATTCTAATACATAGCGGAGTATAGGTTACAATTTTTTACCATTCTGGACACATGAAATTATAAATCCTTCTTGATTACCTGCACGTATATCAAAGCAATTTAAACCCATTGATTTGCTCGTAATATTATCCCCAAAATTGAGTTGACAGTATACACACATTATAGGCATTAGGAAAAGTGCGTAAAACAAATGAACAGCATTTATCAACTGAAACAACATTTATCCGCTGAACATATTATCGCATGATGAAATGTGTGAACAGAATCAAACTCAAACTGCTAAGAGTTGAAGAAGGAATTCCGCTTAATTTGTGTCACAATAGGACATCTAAAGTAACATTAATATTTCCTATTAAGATTTTTAAAATCTTAGTCTGAGTCTATTAAGTAGTATTATCAGAAATCTTAGTCTGAGTTTATTAATTAGTATTATCAGAAAACATGAACAAGGATCACCTCACCATACTGGTATATTTATAAGCAGAATGTGCTGATGACCCTTGTTTAAACATCTAAAGACTGGTTAAGATGTGGGTTATTCGAAAGAAATGCGTTCATCTTAGAACACCCGAAAGATGTCCCCAAACGGTCCTTTAACCGGTTGAGAGACTATCATCACATGAACTAGGGGAATCAGTCGTCCAAAGAGATATATTGAAGGCATTATCTGTTTCAATTTACGTAGTTCTCTTTGCTTTATGGTAGTCCTTTTTGCAAGGAATATTCCTTTTCTAAGTCAGGATATGGATGTCCGACCACTAGATAATTTCTAACCGTATTCTATGCATGCTCCCAAAGATTTTTTCAAGATTTGTTTGAGGGATGTATAAGTAATTCCCATACTAATTTGACACGGTACATTTAATTGACGCTGTTAGATGTTTCATATAATACTTTACTTTTATTCAATAATGCTACTCTTTCTAAATAAAACATCATTACATGCATCAATAATGTCAACATGTAGTTTAGGTATTAAGGATACTGTACTCAAAACTGATACTATGTTAGAAAGATATACCTAGAAAAATTCCATATATTATATTTTAGTTTTAATTATGCAATTTACACCCTATGGTATACCATATTAAAGCGTATTCAAAGAGGTTAGGACCCAAAATGTACAATTATTATCAATGAGGTAGTGATAGTACTTAAGTAACTATTCTTAGTTAGTTAACCTTCATTATTAACCTTATGAGGATAGTTCGATAGAAGATAAAGTCATTTTTACGACTACAAGTACACACATGCAGAGCCATACATAGATATATTTCTAATACATGTTTAGGAATACGTAGAAACTTTCCAGAACTAGCAATTGAAGGCAGTGTAGTAGTAGAGTTTGAGTCTTTCTATAAACTATATCATATGATCAGTATCATTCTTGTAGTAAAGCCCTATGAATTTTATGGTAATACGGGTAGTACTGAGGGATTTGGACATCCAAATACTATTCTTTTCAAGTTCTGTTCAAACCACATGGCTTATTCAACAGTGTAGTGACAATGTTCATATAAAATAGAATTATTAATCAAGCCTGGAGTACACAAACAAGTGAATCAGTGTTCCCGAAAACTTTTTAGTGACGCCGGCAAATGTGGCCGACATGGACAAGCCCCACGCCGGCCATTTGTCACTGACGCAGGCCATTTTTTACCTAGGCAAGGGGAAAATATTTTACTTTAACCAAAGATCACTTAATATTAGCAACGAGTGTGGAACAGACTCGTTGATATTAGCATGTGTATAATTTGGCCCTACATGCAAATTAATAACATTCTATTTTCATAGTTTAAAATACGATGCTACGATCTGTATTACCCAAACTAGAATTTTGGGGAAATTTAGGACCAAAATATGTTTTAGATGAATAGTTCATATTCCCTGCCAACCAGTTGCTGACACATCGGAATTCTTGCTAGAGGGGTACAGCGAATTGGACCAAATTCCTTGATACCCTACCAATTAGCTTTATAACAACAGTGTCACGTTAACTTTCTCCAAACCCAATATGTGATGTGTTTCCGGAAAAAGAGTCACAAGTCACAAAAAATGGATTTGAGATATCATCGTATTTGACAAGATGAGATCAAGCCGATTCTAATGATAGCAAACATTAGGATGTCTAATTAGTATTTCTATATTTTAAGTTTGGTGTATTTATTTTTGAAGGAAACGTTTGTAATACTTTTGGGTGGACAATTACTATGGTAAAGTAACTTAATATACTCATAGAATGGCCTCAGATATGCATAGCTATTTTCGATATAAATTCTTGCCATTTGGTACATATATGTATGCTACCAAACTTGCTACATTGAGAGCATTCATAGCTCTTTTTACTCTCACCACACCGGTGTGTATATTCAGGCTCGATTCATGTACTTGAAAATTCTGGTTCAGGTACCAATCACTTGTAAAGAAATTTAAAAATCATAACTTTATATACTGTGTGACTCAAGAAATCCTCACATTTCTAAAAGTCTTATGAGATAAAATTACTCACAGAATGCACCATTTGTCTCCTAATTTAAAAAAGAAATCCTGGGGGAGCATGCCCCCAGACCCCCATAGAAGGGCTTTGCGCCAGAGGTGCAAAGCACACAAAAAAACTAGGATTTGGGATCATCACAGGTTGGCAGCTCTGTATGTGTGTAAGAATATTGTTTCATTATGTGTTCTGCATAATATACAAATCCAGGCAGTGGCTTCATCAGTAGGCCTATGTATGTACAGGTAATTAGAATATTAATCCTTTTCACATCAAATCAAATGTTAGCCTACATTGAAGGTGACGACAACGTCGGCCAAAGTGGCCGATGTGAAAGGAGCAGACGTCGGCCAATGAAATTTTACGTCGGCTTTTGCCGACGTCTTTTCGGGAACACTGTGAATTCATTTTTATGAAAACAAACTGCACAGATGATAAAATAATTAGACATACATATAAATTACCAAGTTAGAACCAAATGAGCGATATTGCCATTTGCACTTATTACGCTATGAGAACCACCAGATAAAAAGGAAATATAACCATGTCATTTATGATGACAATGAAGCAAAGCGTTCGTTGATTTATGCAGTAAAAAAGAGAGACAAATATAAGGATTCCTCCGTGTATATAGCACATCAACTTCCACCCCTAAATATATTATAGAGCACCGGGATACTTATAGCGAAGGCCCCGTATATGAATGTCACGGTCCATAAGGAATTTAATTTCATTTTCCATTCTAAATTTTTCTCTGTATTTTCAAGCATATTTTCTACGATAGGGCCCACATAGACTGCCTTGCCCTCTTCGTCCGTGTCCCGGCCCATTGCCAAAATATCTTTTATCTCTTTCATCTCCTTCTGTATAGTTGCGTCTTGTATCTTCACCAGCTCCATTATGTCTTTCGTGTGGCTCTCTATCTGCCCAATGGGCGCGGTGGCTTTTAGTGATCCGTTTACAGGTTTGACTGCTGTTTCGTTGTCGTCGGGGGTGACAATGCCTCGGAGGTCTGCTATGAATGATTGCAACTGGTTGTGTTGACCCTTCATTGTGTCTGATAGCTGGGTTACTAATCCTCGTAGTTCTATTCCCCCTTCAGCCGAGTCGTTAACTATGCCTCTCAATTCTCTCATTCTAAGATAGTTATTTATACTCGTTCCCACTATTCCAATAACAGCTCCAACAACCGACCCAATAACTGACCAATATTTCGTTCGCTCAGCCCTTGATCTTTCTTTTTCGTGGCTATCGCGAACTGCAGAGCTCAAGAGAGCGAAACTTGACCGTTCTTCTTCTTCAATGACTTTGGTTTCGGCGACGAATTTATTTTCCTCCTTAATGATAGCGTGTTCTTGTGTGAGAAGGGCGAGGTAGCGTTCTTCTCCTCGATGGACCTTCTCCAACTCACTGCTAATTGCCCGAAGCCTAGTTTGAACTTCGTTTAGGTCGAGCTGTCGTCGCCTCCTTTCATCTTGGAGAGAAGAAAATCGAAGTTCAGCCTAGAATAACAAGACAAATGAATTTATGGCACGTTGTAGTGTAATTTCTGGACAGACAACGCATTTATATCCCATGTACACACGACATACCTTTACACAACTTTAGGATCCATCATGACTGTTCCATTGCCTCATACTTTCGAGTGGGGTAAAACAATATATTTTAAAGCTTATGAATACTTCCAAAACACTGTCACTGATATCGAAAAGTGATCATAATATCTATCAAGTGATTGAGTGAACAATTTAGTTTCCTTGAAATACATGCGATATCAGAATGCCGATTTTCATTTATCCTCCACTAAGTATAGCTTTGTTGATAGTGGCTAGGTAATTCACAAAACTTGAAAAGGATGTTTTAATTGTTGATTGCCTTACGCATTCTCTACAAGGGGAACATATATTTACCCCTTTCCTATTTTTACATTATCTTTCCTGGTATTTATTTCTCATCAAATTGAAAAACAAACCACTGGATAGGGATGTATGATTACTTTCTCTCTGGTCAAATTCAATTCTTTGTTTGGTAATCATAAATGTATACCGTAGTACCCGCGGTATACCGGCACATCCCTCCTTTGATTAATTACATGTATAGCAACAACATTAATACATGGAGTGGTGCGGGATATTGCTGGCGGGACAACCATTTTGATTATACCGGTAGGTAGGCCCTGGATTATATTGTAAAATATATCTACTCTACATCACACACAAATCAATATGGCGGTGATAATTGATTAAGATGTAAGATTGCGGTGTGTAACGTGTACACGGTACCGGTACCTTACAATAGGTAATTAGCAAGGTGTATATACAGTAGAAACAAATAACCTTCCTCAATGGTCGATTTTTATATACTACTTACGGTACGGTACTAATTATTTACGCAACTCATTTATTCACATTAGATTATTAATAAAAATTAGAATACGTGTCTGGGAAGGTAGATTGCAGTAATAGTTTGGAACATCAAGTCTCAACTAACTTTATTATGCACTGGTGTTGAGTTATGTATCAGTAGGACCTTGTGGCCTGGCCCCGCCCCTTTGGGTTTACTATACTTACCTCTGGAGTAGGCCTAGTCCTAGCAGATATTTGGCATGGTGCCATCATTGTGCAAACCTATGCTAGCTTACTTAGTACGTCCTCACCATCTATGATTATGGTGTAAAAAAACCCTCCCTAAATAATGTAAATCTTTATTGGTGATATGTTGCCATATACACATGTCCTACCGGTAGCATATGATAGACCTAGAACCTATAACCAAGCTTATATAATTTAATTAAAATATTGGGGGTTAGGTGTATATATACTTTATCCTAGTATATTCATTTTCTTTTTAGAATTATTATCAAAGGCTAACCAGAATACCGGTATAGGTCTATATTATTATACATGATTATATGGACAGCTGGCCTATATCTGGTACGGTAGGCCAACTTTTCCAGAATTTCTTCCCCAACCACTGAACCAGTCATAAACTGTCTGGAACCATGGAACATCCCTGAGATTTTAGATTAAATTGTTTTTTTAGTAGGAGCTAAACCAATTATCACGAAGCAAACATTAACAGCTAGCTATAAGATCTTATTAAATCTGTGGCATTTTTTCCAAATTAAAAGAAAATATCTTATAATAATATTAATAGCTGAAGTTAGGGCTTAACTTAAGTGGATTAACATCATATCATATGTAGGCCTATCCCCACTTTCATAGCATATGATAGACGGTGAGATCCTTCTGTAAATAGTCCAATATCAGACCTAGCTAGGTCAATAGTTATTAGTATGAATACCGAACGGTTACCATAAGCTACCTGTATTTTAATATTATATCAAATGTTATCATTGGCATTGGCATTGGTTTACTTTTAATACAACTCGGTCTCGGTCAAGTCTCAAGCCACGGAGAAACCCTATCTGTATAACATATTACCGTGCTCAGGACCAGTGAAAGACACACAGAGACATATGTAAATGTAAAACTGTAGACGGATATAGGGTTTCCTAATGTACTCCACACCAGCCCAAACTATAGAAATCTGTGTCACCCAGCATGTTTACTCCCAGTGGTTGTACTGACCTCAAGCACCTTCTGCTGGGCCGCCTGTACTTCAGTCAAACCCACGAAGTTCTCATACAATGACATCCAGTTATCAAACCGACTTCTCTCGGTTTTCCATCCTTCTGATGACGTCTCATTCTTCGGTAATGGAGCTGTGGAGTATTTGGCCAATATTATACAGGATGGCTGGTAGACCGGCTTAGTTAAAAGTTTGACATTTAGGCACGAAGCCAACCGGTGGACCGCCATCTTCCCCTGTTACGGAGATCACCAATTATCCGCCAGGGGCTACTACCTTATCGCCCTCTCGTGGGAACAAACAATCTGACAGTAGGTACGTGTATGTTTACAGTTGAAAATGTCACTCTTATCTAAACCTATCTTGTACTAGATTCGTAAATAATGAGACACTTTATTGTCCATTGTGTCGTGACTATATATATCACAGTTCCTCCCACATTTGTGTTTTATTTTGCATATTCCCTATTATCGCCTAGCATTCGCTTCAGCTGCCTGAGCTGGGGAGATGCGCGGCCTGGGCCTGGGCCATGCACGTAACACTGGACGTAGAGCCTCCTACAGGAGTAGGGGAGACTTCGGGTTTGTTGTATACTGTTTTGGTGGCATCAGTGTGTTCCAGGATGTTCACAATACTTACCGTATCTCATGTTACACGTTTTTATTTTGTGATGGGTGTTCATGTGACACCCCCCCATTTTCACTTGGATAGAGTAGTCTGGTGTAGACTGTCTGTAGTGACTTTAGTACGGTACGGTACGGTACGGTACGGTACGGTACGGTACGGTACGGTACCCACATTTTAAAATAAAATCCTCGAAAATTAACACGTTTTCTTTGTTGATAAGACTTAAGATAGATACTAGGATTTAAAAACTTGTCTGAGTTCCATGTGATTATGATTTTTGTATCATCGAATTCGAATTTAGAACCTTAAAAAATAGAATGTTTTCCTCCAAATGGTCATATATCTTAATTGTGCCATATAGGCATTTTCTTGGTAGGCCTATTCTTTTCAAGAATAAAAAAATCATCATGCCTGCATATATATCAAACTTTAATTATTAAAATTATAAAATAGGTTGACTCCACAAATTGCATTTCTAAGTAAAGAATCAAACAAAAGAAAATTTATTTCCACAATTAGATAGAACATACGGTAGGCCTACAGTTCTTGTCATTCATAGCTTTTGACCATACATTGAAATCGTTCAAGAGTTTTATTGTATTGTCATGTATGTATAAATTGTGTCTAACTTTACCCTAAAATATAGGGCTCTTGAGGCCTTAATTCGACAAATCGACACAGCACTTTCTTAGATCGACAAATTTCAAAGGCAGCTAGTGACAAACAACAAAAACACTTTCTTAGCCTGACAAATCGACAAAGACCTTAATAGTTCTTAACAACTAAAATTTGACTGTTTTACGAAAATATAGCGACAACCTGACAAATCGACAAAGAACTTAATAGTCGATCCTTAACGACAAAAATTTGGATGTTTTATGAAAATATAGCGACAAACGACAAAAGAATTTTCCTAGTGACAATTGCTGTTTTTGGGTAGCGACAAGAGAAATTAGACACCCCCTCAGGAGCCCTAAATATGTAGGCCTACTCCAGTTTACAGAAATGTAAAATATATTGCAGTACAGGAAATATAGTTTATGACATAACTCAGCAAAAGCTTGTGCGCTAAAGTGAGCCGGTGAAAAATGTTGTTTGTGTGAAAAATATGGGCCTCTATGTGATTCTAAAAAGCGTCATCTTAATCCTTACAATCCCAGGCATTTTTCAGTGAAAATTTGTCAAATCTGGGACATTTCGGCTTTCAATTCTTCACACTGCCATTTCCACCATTATGAAAGTTGACATATGTGCCAAAAATTGGCAAATTTTATTTTGTATGTTCACTGTTCACTGCTGCAAAACCTGCATTTACCTGAGAGAAATTGGCATGGAAACAGTTAAAGGTCAGGATTTTCATGACATGTCAGACGTGTTTACCATGGAAACAGCCATCAATATGAAAAAGAATTCTTGTAATTGTGCATGTGACAGTTTGAAATACAGATAGCCCTGAATCTTTTCTTTTATTTGACATATCATATATTATTCTATAATAAAAACTGATAAAGTTATCATGAATCATATGAAATAAGTCAAGGTATCTAAGTTTTAGTCCCTAACTTAGAACACACCACTATAGCTAGCTAGGCCAACCTAGCCTGGGCGCCTGACCCATTATTTCTCTAGCAACCAGCAAACTCGAGCAGAGACATTCAGAGTACCCTCGGGGTAGGCCAACCTAGTACGGTAGTCCTTGCTTGCCCTTGTCACAAAATAAATTGACTTGACTACTTCCAAATATAATGAACTTTGAAAGTTTAGTGGATAACTGCACCTGACAAAATTATTAATGTAGGCCTACCTTTGAAATGCCAATGACTTTTAATATATATTGACACAGGCCCGGGAGATCACTCATTTAAACCTACAGTCCCGGGCCTAGAGTAATTAATTTAAGTAGACGAACAATACTTTACATTAATACATTACCCACCAGCTTTCGCTTTGGAAGGGTCAATTGCATTACATCCCTATATTATATTGACATTGGTTTTGTGTATCTTATGAATGTTTTTATATTGCCTTAATTGCATGTATATTCCATGGATGTAACATATATGGCACACACCTGATAATAATTGAGAATTAAGATATTTATTCATTTGATTGTTTATATCTAAAACGTGTTTCCATGTAGGCCTATACAGTATATATTAGGTTTTAAATTAAATGCCGTTCAATCAGTTAATTTGTGTCTCAATTTATTCCATGATTTGGCTGTAAGCTTGGCTTTTTTGACAAATATTATGATAGTACCGCACGAGTAGGTGGTCTTGCATAAAGGATCACATTGACCCAAGACGTTTCTTTTCGCATGGCACACGAGCCGATAGGCGAGTGTGTTATATCGAAAAGAATCATCTTGGGTCAATGTGATCCTTTATGCAAGACCACCTACAAGATGCGGTGCTATTTTTACTCCACAGTACTATTAAATTAGTTATAAATTATAACACAAAGTCCTTTATTTACTTACGAAGTGACAGCCATGCTTCTCTCACTGATGCCGGCGACGACGCAATAGTGTACATCGTAACGTTGCGACGTTAGTAACGCTAGTAAGAGTCATTGACAATGCATTTTCCCGCGTGGAAGGGAGCCAATCAAATGAGTTTATTTTGAGTTTATCATTAGGCCCCGCCCATGTGGTACAAAACAATGTACCACACGGTATGTACCACACGCCTCTCCATACAAATGTTATGTGATACACAATTCACCGTGGAGTAAACCGGTATACCATGGTCACGCCCCATAGAATATAAATGAGCTGTGTTTCTTGAGTAGGCCTATCGAAAAAGAACCGCTAAAATGTCGGATTTTTTTTCATGGAAGAAAGTAAGAAAACGATAGTGATAAGTATTCGGTGGACAATGCCCACCGAGTGAAGCAAAGAGGGTCGTACACCTCTTTGCTTCTGGTAGTCCACCTTGTACGGTACTTCACACTATGGTGTTCTTACTATAGTTAATATTTGATAGAAGCAGGCGAGTAGGCCTAGTCTATGTAATCTGCCTCACTCCCAGCGAGGCCTATCCCAGGGAGGCCTATGAGCGCTGATGTTTATTTCCCGCAGACATTTGCATCCAAATGTAGCGTTCCCCCAACTTCAGCGAGTCTAAATAAACTTTCAATAAACGCAAAATGTTCCACTTATTATAAACCTGAACTCGAGGGTAAATCAGAAAAAGTTCAGGTTAATCGAGAATTCAGCTAAAGAGAACAAATACATTAAGTTGGAAGTCTGCAGGGAAATTGCAAAAGGTTCAGGTTAACCGAAAATTCAGGTTATTCGAGTTAAGATTAAGCGGAACATAGTGTACCAAATTTACCGTGTGTGCCGACGTGAAATGTTTTAATCTGCAAGTTTTTATGATGAAGCATGGAGATTGCATCTATACTATGTAGCCATTATTAGCCTATGTTGACACATTGTGTAAATTTGGTAAAAAGTACTGAGGAATGTTACTAAACATGGACTTTACGTATAATGAGAGACAATTACCAATAATGAGGTAGGTTAGGCATACTGAGATGTGGGACAGATTCCGCAGTTTTTCTGAATGAGCACTGTCCATTTCGGCTTCGTGTTGCGGGAGGAAACAGGGATGATACTCTGTCTATAGTTTATGGTAGGGTAATTAAAGTGCGGGGATTTCTCTCTGATGTTGAGGTGTGGAAGAAGGCATTCCATTAGTCCCTGTTAATCAGTTCACATCCTCATAACAGCTGGGCCATAGCCTCGGATCGCCTCGCTTGACCTAATTTTTGGGAAAGTTCCTTACTTTAATCCTCTCCCCTCCAAGCTAGGCCATAATAGCCCGTATCATATAGGCGACGTTTTATGACACTTAAATGACCAAAGCATCTGGCCTTCCCCCCTTCCCCCTTCCCTATAAAGGAAAGTAGCGCTAAACTATAGCCCAGCCCTACCGTACATCATTATATATTTTTCAAATGTTAGTTTATGGATAGCAAATGTTAGTTTATGGATAGCAACATTAGAATAGCAATGTGTGTTATAAGTGTTATATTGTGTTCTTATATAATAAATAGTGGTGTTTTTTAAGAATGTGTATACATACATTGTCTTTAACACACAAAAAAGTCTGCCTGTGACGTCACGGCATTCATAGCGGAGCACATGCTGGTGTGTTATATAACATGTGCTGTTTGTGTATTGGGTTAAAGTGAGGTGGAGCTTAGAGTAAAAGACAGACAGAGATGGAAGGTTTTATCAGCTCCACCCTTAGAGTAAGAGAGACAGAGAAGGTTCTGGAAATCTTTACTAACTACTTGATATTGTATTGAAATAATTCTGATACAGGTAACCAAAACCCAGACTTTTTCAACTTTACAACCAACTTTTTCAACTTTACGACCAGCTTTTTCAACTTTACAACCAACTTTTACAACTGATTTTTATGACTGCCTTTTTCGACTCTACAACTGACTTTTTAAATCAAAGGTTCAATAGTCAAGCAATAGTAAATTGAAACTATAACTATAGCTGCCATACCCGACTGATATCGATAGATATCATAGTATGTAGCTGTTTTATGTTTTCTTGTAGTAAGAATACCACAGTATGGTGTACAAGGTGGACTATACTCGCCGAGTAAGCCCAGAAGTAGGGAGGCCACAGGCCAAGTTGCTTCTGGGCTTACAAGGTGAGTATTTTTCACCGAGTATGCCTCACTATAGTTTTCTTACTTTTATTCCATGGTTGCAAATCTGACATATTACCTTGTTCAATGACAGACGGTACTCGGGGAAATACAGCCGCAATTATATGCGCCGCTCCGTCAGCAGCAAGTATTGTCATTATATGCACCGCTCACGGCCTTATCAGGGAATAATTTACTTTATTTTAATCAATTTGTTGAGATTAGTTGACATGTATTGATATGTGTTATCTTCCCTTAGCAGGTCCCAAGCGCTGTAAAGAGTTATACAACATGGACCTTCTGGGCTATACCGTTTCCCTTGTGATGGCCCTTCACTTGGTGATATGTCCTTATACCAAAGTGGAAGAGAGTTTTAATTTGCAGGCAATGCACGATTTGTTGTACATAGGAACTAATATTAGCCAGGTAATTTGATATAATGTATGTATACATTCACCTAATTCCATACCACTGCTTCAACATTGATTGGTTAATAAATTCTTCATTTGAATTAATTTTGATTACCGTATTCAAGTTAGTGGGGTGCTTCTCGGAAAATGTCCGGTCTTCCAGCATGTGCCTAGGACATGCTTAGACCAATGTAAGGAGGGTTGTATGCAAGTCAGTTTTGAAGCACTTTTCGTCGCTTGTCCATACTAATGATTGCAGTCCGAAATGGGGGTCAGAAAACATGTGTACTGATAGGACTGATAACCTGTCATCATCGAGATCTTTAAAAAGGTGTTACAAGTAATTTAAAGACACAATCTAAGTAATATTGGCCATACATTTTCATTAACCATATTTAATTTCTTCGTAATTTTCTTTCTGTGGTTGGCATCAAAGTATTTGTGATTCATGTACTGGTACAATATTCACTATTTTGTAATGACTTCTTCCTTCCTATTTCAGTATGATCACTTGGAATTTCCTGGTGTAGTCCCAAGAACATTCATAGGACCTTTATTCGTATCATTGCTGGCATCGCCATTCATCGTTATGCTGAAAGCGTTTTCTGCACCTAAAATTTATGGACTTATAATAGGTTAGTTCGCTCTTCCTTCTTTTACTATTTAGTAGATCCCATTGGTACCAAGAACTGACAAATCATGTATAGATGGCCTTAAATTGTTCAAGTTGTCATGTTTTCACCATATATAGTCTTTTTACCAACATTTTATAATAGCACAGTATATGTATATCTGATTATTCAGTCGACGGGATGATTAATCTACATATTTCATTTACTCTCTCTAGGAATTATTTATCAATGTATTTCATTATTGACTATTTTAGTAAGATGCTGCTTGGGCTTCTGTGGCATTGCATCTTTCCTGCGATTCCGTTCTGCAGCAGCTGAGCATCTTGGTCGTGGTGTTGACCGCTGGTTACTTCTTATTACAGCCACACAATTCCATTTTCTGTTTTACCTCTCGCGGCCTCTCCCAAATACCTTCGCTTTGGCCGTCGGTATGTATCAAGTTATCTGTTTGTTTTAACTAGGTTTGTTTATATACATAGACAAAAGTGACCGAGAGTTATCTCGGAGGTTTCTATTGCCCGAGGGCGTAGCAATTTCAGCTCGTTTGTATATATGTAGTATGTATGTGCACATATAGTGAGTTGGTTCATCATAAGAAATATTAGGGTCCAGTGTGTAGCGGCTGCGAGTTGCGTCTTGGGGTGACGATTATGATTGTTCTTCAACATTATTATGGATATTTTGTTTTTCAAATGACCAGTATTCCCCGATCTGACCCATTGCAAAAGCCCCCCACCGTCCCGTCCCCCCACCCGTCCCGTCCCGGCCGTGTAGGCTGACTATACAGCTCTACACGGCCCAACAAGTAGAGGTTGAAAAAATAAAAATCTGTGCCCACGACGAGCCTTGAACTCCCAACCCTCAGGTCTGGAGTCCAGCGCTTTGCCTCGTTGCTATCGGCGGTAGTCGGGAGTGCACTCCTTCATTCCAGGAGTCATACGCCTAGGGTGACTCATGCCGAGTGAGTCTTAAATAGAAAATTCACTACAGCTAATAGAATTTGTAAGTTAGCTAAGATTTTTCTTCATAATCGTGTCTAGGGGATCCATATCTATGAGAATCAGTCACTGGTTTGGGGCCTGCAACTTGTTTTCTATGCAAACAGGTCGATATTGCCTGACTCCCATACATGGTCCTTGCTGAACCTGACGGGCCTGATGTCACTCCTGAAAGGTTCAAAAGTAGGCCACGGCCTCGGCCGCGGGATTGTGACGCTTCGTCCAGGAACCAGGGAGGTGATTTGGTTCCGTCTCTAAAGTACTGATTTGATATACTACTAGGGTGAGCTGGTTCATCATAAGAAATATTAGGGTCCAGGAACCAGGGAGGTGATTTGGTTCCGTCTCTAAAGTACTGATTTGATATACTACTAGGGTGAGCTGGTTCATTATAAGAGATATTGGGGTCCAGAAACCAGGGAGGTGATTTGGTTCCGTCTCTAAAGTACTGATTTGATATACTACTAGGGTGAGCTGGTTCATTATAAGAGATATTGGGGTTCAGGAACGAGGGGGGTGATTTGGTTCCGTCTCTAAAGTACTGATTTGTTATACTACTAGGGTGAGCTGGTTCATTATAAGAGATATTGGGGTTCAGGAACCAGGGAGGCGATTCGGTTCCATCTCTAAAGTACTGATTTGATATACTACTAGGGTGAGGGAGTTATTGTGAAGTCAGCTATACGTTGCCAAGGATTAACTTAAGAATATCTGCACTCAGGCTTCATTCCAATAAAGACTGAATTGCGACAAATCATGGCCAACACTAACAAGAATGTCCCCTACTATATTGTAGAAATAGATAATATCCAGTTTGACAGGGCCCGTTTGTCCATGGTCGAACCCATACGTCCACACCTGGCCCTCTCACTTAATTTGGCTACAGTATTTATATTTATTACGTATCGCCTTCAGGGTTCCAGTCGCTAGTGATACATATAATAATATATATGTTTTATTTGGCTTATTAATTAATGAATCATACCTTGCTGACTGTTGAACCCTTTTACGAATTGATAATCTATTAACCCTATTCCCTATTTTTTCAAGTCCTAATGGCTCTGTCACATTGGCTACGACGGGAACATGTGGCATTCATCTGGTCGTCGGCATTAGTGATCATATGGTTCAGGATTGAATTAGCAGGGTTACTTGGCCTGATCCTCATTATCGAGCTGGCCAGTCGAAGACTTAGCGTTAAGAAACTTATGCTAAATGCAATTCCTGCCGGCTGCATATTTCTTGGTAAGTGTTATCGACCACAATTCTCGATGGTTTGATCTACGTGCAAGGGATAACTTTTTATCATTATCTTATATATTTCACCGTCATCCATTAACTTCCCATGTATTTGTGTATTCTTCACTATAATACTTTCCCATATATTTCATTTTCTCTTAGAACCTTTTCCATCAGAACTTTCTTTTGCAGCTACAACGATAATTGTTGATTCCTTCTTCTGGAGGCGATTATTGTGGCCTGAAGGAGAGGTTCTATGGTACAACACTATACTGAATAAATCTTCCCAGTGGGGTGTATCCTTTACATTACACAATGACATGCATTTTCCTGTTTCCATTTCCCCCCAAAATAGTTAGATCTAATAACCACGTGTCGGGTATGAGATATGGAAGCTAAAAATAATCACACAAGTATTGCCAACATATATATTGTTATTTATAAACATGTGAATGAGGAATGAAGAGGATGAACCACTAATATTGCACATTTCTAGGGTTTTATTTAGGTTTAAGGAGACCAACCCAATGCACGACGAGATATTTATATATATTCCTGTACATGTATCATGTTAACTGGTTCTCTGAATGTTGGCGTCTTCAGAGTATAGCTGTTCTTCCTTTACACATTACTCCAGACATCTCCCTACCCGTGGTACTTCTACTCTGCGCTACCTCGGGCACTAGGGACAGCAATATTTCTGGTTCCCATAGGGGCCCTAATGGACAGGAGAGCTCGTGTTCTTCTCGCCCCGACCATTGGATTCTTATTGCTTTATTCAATCTTACCCCACAAAGAGCTGAGATTTATCATTTACACATTTCCATTGTTCAATACAATCGCAGCGATCGCAGCGAATAGAATGTAAGTCCAAATATTTCACATTCCATTTAATTGTTATTCAAAGATTATCTTAGTATACAATATACAATATTATATTTGTATGTAATGCATTAATAATCTCAGTTTATAGTTGCCGTATTGCCACAAATATGTAATATGAAAAATAATATGTGAAGTTCACCTCTGTTCAATACTGTTTGTCAATAATAATTGCCCTTTGCTCATTTTACAGATTTATCAATATCCAAAAGTCGCTATCGTGGTTCATGCTATCTGGGGTTCTTGTGGGTATGATTGCTATGAATGCTGTGATGACATACACTATGGTCTATGTTTCCCATCACAATTATCCTGGGGGTCTTGCCCTTGATACTTTCCATCGCAGGGTCGCTCCTTTATACCGTAAGCCACTTGTTGGTTTGTTTGAAATGTTTTTATTCTACTCATACACATTACAACTTATGAGTCGCTATCCTCAGTGAAGACAGAAATTTTTAACAATAGATCATTAAAAAGTATATGAAAAAATACTAGTTCAGTTCATATACTTTTTATAACACTAACCAGTTTGCTTAGAATCTATTGAAATACACACTTAAACCAATACACTCCTAAACCAATATTCACACCAGAAGCAACTAAATGTACTGTAATCTAGGGTATATTTTGTTTCAGGTGTAAATGTTCACATTGATGTTGCATCAGCACAGACTGGTATTTCTAGATTTGGTCAGCTGCATGACCAATGGACGTAAGTATAGCATACATGTCGTCTATTACCACGTCTTTTACTCTTGTAAATAGATATTGAGGGAACGAACCGAGTTCTCCAACCTTTTTATTTTAGATATTTCAGTTTAAGCGAAATGCATACACCACTGGATTAAGAATATATATTTTGCCATTTAATATTCATCTACATTTGTGAAGTGTAAGATTTATGCCGGGCAACATTTGGAAAGCCTGCCTTTCAACAGAAAATAAAAGACGTGGATATTGATAAAAAAAAATATTCATGCACGTAAACAGGTTTTCTTTAGAATACTTTTTCGTTGCTTGTCCTCTTGAGTTAGAAATTTTGAATCACCAGTCGTTATCATTTCTCCATTTTAGGTACAATAAAACCGAGGATCTCATTCCAGGTGGAGCGGACATGAATACATTTTCACATCTTATTCTTGGTGTATCTGATTCTAATCTCAAAGAAGTCGGCCCTTATCGCCATACACACGAGTTGTTGGAAGTAATAAATGGATTTAGTGGACAGATACAGATTAAATGGCCGGTTTATGACACCTTCCTGCAAAATATTTTAGTGCCAAAAATTGCCATCTTAAAAAAGATTGTGTAAATACTCACCGAATAAACATATCCTCAAAAAAAAAAATTCAAGCATACTAGTCCATTTTCTTCCCTCGAGTATTAACCGGCTGTAATTTGCATAGTTCGTCGTGAACGGTTCGAGGATTTAAAAGATTTCACAAACCATACTTTTTTTTTAATCGGTCATTCCTGTTACGGCTAACAAGTTTCTTACTTGTTGGTGTCACAAACATTTTAAACTTGAGACGGGCAAATGTCCGAAATTAGGGCGTTTTCTCTGGGGTGGAAAAGAGGATACTGGCATGTTTGTAAATCAGGGATGAAAGTCCTCAGTATTTCTACTGAAATCAGTATTTTTGAAAACTGATTGAAGTTGTAAATTTTTTCTAACTTCCATATTTTTAACCCATTTTTTTTTCGATGCACCAAATTTCGTCGATACTTTAAATAATTAAAATCACTTATTTCGTGGGGTACATACTAATGGATATCGCCGTCAGCGATGGTTCAGAAACCGTGAATACTGATGCTCGTTGGGCCGTCTGTACGAGTATGGAGGCCGCCGCACAGTAATAGAGAAAGTGCGGCCAGTGGCGTACCGCGTCACTTCATAATTATAGGGTTTCTGTTCCCACCATCACCCCGTTTCACTGACGCTCCCCTCGGCAGTTGTCAGCACATGTAGTACCAACATGACTGCACTATGTGAAGTGTGTATTTTCACAAATACTCTGGGGGGGGGGGGGGGGGAATTACCCCCTGGAACCCCCGTGAGGGTGTTTCCTTTCTAGAAATATTTCAGTATTTTTGCCATGACCCCACTTTCATCCCTGGTAAATGCGTCTGTGGCTAGGAGTAGCCAGCCTTTATAATGCTTGCAGTAGACCGGGAGTGTAGCCGGAGACTTATCTTCAAAAGATTTATTAGCCAAATTCTTTCAGCACCTAAACGTCCAACACCCAGATATTAAGTTGAACATTTAACCTTGTTCTAACGTAATCCGCAATAAACAATTGGGGTTCCTACTCCAGGGAAACTGAAATGTATTGACTTTGTTGACGCTCAAAATAAGGGCATATGATAACGTATGATATAGACGTACGTCAATACAGTGGCAGGATTGTGATATTTTATTGACTGAAAATATAGATTTGCAACTCTTGAGAATAAAAAATTGAGCGTCATTGGCCCCTGCGACACATAGAGACGTCTGGGAGCTCACCCCCAATCCACAAAGAACATTTTTGAAACTACACGTTAACTGGTGTATTTGAACTGAATAAATATAGTTTGCGGAGCATATTTGGAAGATGTTTTATCAGGTCACTATTTGTTTAGGACTCAAAACTAAATTTAATGACTTATGGGTCTTAGATATTCATTTCATTGACTAGTGGGAACCCTGATAATGTACATTTAGCCGGAAAATGGGAGAAACCCGACTTTTTACAACCCCTTAAGTCAACTGTCCCGTTTTGACATTCAGCATCCTTTAGAAAGGATGCTTTTCAGTACAGCCTCGACTGCAGATGGGCAATAAATGTTACTCGTCGATGTCTACTAGCCTATATGAAAGCGAGAAATCCAATTTGCAACCAAACAAAGTAAAACACAATTTCAGTATTATTTCATAGATTTATTTATGTGACCAATGTTGATAAAACACAACTTCGTCCTGCAATTTAACCACCCAAACATCAACAATAAAGATGAGGTTTTGACCAACCTAAGTCATAAAGGAAAAGTCAAATTAGGTGATTGAGCAACGTCGTTCCTATGCTTTCTAATCCCATGCAACTATTAGCAGTAATTAACTGCATTTACGAAATTAACAGAAACTTAATTCAGAATAACTTAAAGTCGAAACAAAGGAGTACAGGCTATTTCACCCGTGTATATGTATCCGCAAGTAATCTATAATTACTAGGAACACGTTGTAACCAGCAGCTCTGCTAAAAGAATAAGAATTTCCAAAGAATTGTAGTTATGAATTTTCCTGAGGGTGACTCGATATACGGTAAGTTTTGCGTCAATATTTGCCCCTTATATTTAACTGGGGACATGTATCAAAATGATCGCATGACGTACTTATCACAAATTATTTAAAACAATTTTTTTCCTCAACGTTCCTTGCTTAAGAAATGAGCAAATACCTAATTGTAAAAACCCTCAGGAACATTCAATATCCCGGTTCTTTAGATTCTCAAAAAATATTGGCGAATATAGAAATTATAAAACTGACTACTTTATAATAGAAATATAACTAATCGGTCAGGTTTCAAATTTTGATAACGGTACACAACCATAGCATAATAATGAAATAAATGTATGACAAGAAACTTTCCACAAGTTGACAAACTGTTCACTGAGTTACGAATGCATCCACTAGTGGCACTCAACCCGTCACATACGTAAATCCTTGTTTTAAAAAACAAAATACATATTCTTGATCAGAAGCAGAAGAGGCAAATTTAGAGAAAATTCGGTGGGATGCAGCTTAGAGGTATACAACATATCCCACAGGAATTACAAATAATTCAATGACTTTAATATTTGCAATTATAATATTGTTGGTTCCAAGTTTTCATTTAAATGCAGGAAGTATCATATCAAACAATGAAAAATTAAGGAATGGTTAACAATCCTCAACAGTCTGAGCCAGTGGAGAAGATAATATATCTTCGATTAAACTTTACAGGTGCAGTTATTTCCCCAAGACTGGCCTCCATATAGGTTGGGAAATTTCTACAATTTAACACCTTTTTAAGGGGATACAGAAAGTAATATCCCATAATAAAAGATCACTGACCACCTAACAACTTTGAGAGGTAACTGAGTAAATAAATATTTGCTTGCTTGTGTTCCTCATCCCAATATAGCGTGCCTTACAAAACATATAAATGGCATTGAGTAATGTTACCGAGGGTGTGCGTTAAATCCAAGGGGAAAACAGTAGACATAGCTTCGCTATAATAATACAGAATCACAGTTATTCTTAGCAAACATATGACCCTCTTATACTCAAGTGGACCACGTTGTATATATCTTATAATCCCTATAAATTGGTACTTATTGGCCGAATGGGATAATGGTGCTACCAACAAGGATAATAGTCTTCAGTCCAATATGTCCTTAGCATATTCAATTCATATCTGGCATGCCAAATTTAGCATGCTTTCTCAGCAGAATTCCCTACTTCTTCTCAAGTCTAATCACACATAGGGAGACAATTAATAAGATAATTTCCTGAACTCAAAGGGTTGTCAGTCTTAATATTATTTTTGTACGTGAACAAGGTTCTTTTCTTGGTGAAAAACAAATCAAAATTACTGATGAATAACAATTTTGAAGGTCTAGTACACATTGAATCTGAGATTAAATGAGGTATTTACTTACCTACCGATAATTAATCATGACTGTAGGAGGGCCAAAGTGAGTAGAACCAGGGAATTGAGGGGTTATTTCATTGCATTAAAACAACGCATTAAATCAATCAGGAAATGTCTCGGACAATGTGTGATTAGAAGACATGTATATCTACAGGTCAAATTTCGATTTGTGAAGATTTGATGTCAAGGCGAAAAAAATTATACATCAATCGCTTTTCTCAGGTACATACTAGTATCCAATATATACAAATCTGCAGTAAGATAATATCCACAGAGTAAAAGGATAACCTTTGGTCTTTCATATTATTGGGGAAACATACTTTCACCAAAATACGTACATCTATCTATATCCAGCATAGACCCATTCGTTTCTTCAGGAAATCAAAACAAAACGGAAGGCAAGCATAACGATTATCTTCTTAAAAGGCGAGGACAAATTACCAATGGAACATGGGTGTTTCAGTAACATATATTTTAACATATAGATTGCCAGCATAAATAGCCTTGGTGTATTATCGCATGTGTTGACTTCGTACTAAAATGATACATACATAATCATCTTCTTTACCCTGACATTGAGTTCTGTGTTCGTCGAACAATGGGGAAATGAACGTGGTCGGAACATCCAAAAGAATTTAGGAGATGAGGGAATTGAAGATGAACTTTTCGAACTCAGTACCTTTGTTGGTTTACCGGAAGATGAGTCAATCTATGATGATACAACACTGGGTACATATTTTTAGACAGATGCACAGCATGGTTAGCCAAGAAATATCGATTTGCACACAGCGCAAGACATAATAAATAACCTTTAAAATCGAGAAGACCTGGGAGTGTACTCGAAAGGTAAAGGCACATATTTCTGTATGTTTCTGTATAATTAAGCACATTAGATAACTATGACAAAAACACAACCAGAAAAAAGGACCAAAGGCTTCCAGCGCAATTCCACATTTTTGTTTTCCCCTGTTGAACTCGACTGTTATCAAATATGAGGGCTACTTGCTGAAGGAATAAAATGCTGAGATATTGATTCAACTTCATCTCCGTGACAAATTGTTAAAAAATGAAAATTCAATTTAGACGATGCCTGAAACCCTATGAAACTAGGAGCTGAATAAATGGATGGATTAGGACCTAATACTACGTATTCCAAGTATCAATGAGGTCAATTTCATCCACTTTTCATCCACCGAGCAGAATGACAATAAATGACTCAGCATCCATGCCGAATTTTGACAAGGGTAATCTCCTCGGAAATAGGACCGAGAAAGGAAATACATACCAGAACAAATAGCCCTCACATATCAAATCTGCTATGAGCTTGCCTATATAAAGAGAAGATCATCTGTATGTCCCTAGAACTTGTTTATATTTAAATATGGGGTTAGAGGGATGGATCTGGGGTCATGTACACACATGAAACATCCATCCTTAGCTAATGTCCATATCGTCTTCATTACAATTATTGTGGTCAGCGCCATTAGTGATAGTCTCTAAGTTCTGTGTGGCGGCTCCCGAAGCTGCGGGTATGGATTGTATCCTATCAGTGGTGGAACTAGGGTCCCTCCTTTGGTACACGAGTACGTAACCAGCTTTGGTCTGTCAAACAGAAACAAATAAATGAGTTGGTGCGACAGGGGAATAGTGTGTGTTGGGCACACAATAAAGAATATTATTATATATGTATGCGAAATGACAGAATGTGTATCACATGCAGAGGCAAACCAAAGAAAAGTTAACCTGTATTTACGATATCATATAAAAGCAGGAGCATTATACCACTATTACTCACTCACCCCTAAGTAAAGGAGATGGAATTTAATGAAGAAGAAACTATCGGTTAGCACTTACCACGGATGCATCCTCTGAACTTTGTGAAACACTGGAGTCGTCAAAATGATACCACTGCTCATCTTCTTTGTTCTTACCGAACGCAGTGTCTGGAAACAAATAAAATCGTATTGGTGCTAAAGCTACATCAAAGTTTAGTTTTCTCTCAATAGGCCACCACTTGAAGCAGATTGAAGAAAAATATAGCAATCTAAATGAACAAAAGATACGGGAGAAGAATTTAACCTTAGTGGATGGAAAACAATAGTACAGGATACTTACAGTGACCGCCTCCCATGCCACCGTAGTGGTTACTGACAGCAATAAGGTCGTAGACCGCATTGCCATGGTTCTTGTTAATGATGTACTTTTTCATGTTCAGACTCCTGAAACAAATGAATGATAAAACATTAAGACCAGTATCATACAAGTCTACTATTGAACTGTACCAACTATTTTGAAATTGATGTTGACAGGAACACATTTTAGGGTGTTGGAAGATGTTTTAGGTTTTGCCAAAATAAATAATTTCATAAACGACAAAAGAAATGGACGTACTTGGTGGGATATTCTACAAAGGTGTCGAGCTTGTCGCGGAAGTACCGGTTGTAGGAGAAGCGTTTGAGGTGCACTACAAGGATCTGTGGAAGGGTCCACAGATCAAACTTCTTGGTGGCCTGCTGGTGTTTCTTACAGCGTGGGCAGTACCACGGATCCTGCTCGCCCAGTTTCTCGGTGGTGGTGAAGAGTTCGAGACACTCGGTCAGCTGGATAGTCTGCTTCTTCTGCATGGTACGTTGGCTCACGCTCTCGTCCACCTCATGGTCCTCAGCCGCGCGCTCATTATAGAAGAGCTCCTTGGCCTTGGGGTGCCAGTCTACGGCCACGTAGGGGCGGTTAGAGAACTTGATGATGTTGCCGTCGTTGTGGATGGTATCCACGGTAGAAGAACCATTCGAGTTGACCAGGTGGAATGTGAAGAGGTAAGGCTTGCGGTCAGCCTCGTTGACGAGGTCTGAATTGGTCTCATCCTCACCATCCTCCATTCCGTCCACCATGGACTTGGAATGGTTGGAGCTCGATGTTCCCTCCTCGGTGTCGGAACTGGAGGAGTCGTTCATTTCAACTTCTGTGGTAATACGGAAGAGGAGGCATTGATAAGAGAACACAAATGCGAATGTATAATCATTACTACTGCATCTGTCTATGAAGGTAGAATCCTACGCATTCGTGACATACAAAAATATGTTTTCAAACACTAAAATTATCCAACCATGTATAAATGCTCACCTCCGTTATGATAACGTTCATCTTTTCTGGATTTCCACCATTCTTCGCTATCATCAGGTATCCTAACATAACGACTGAAACAAAAGCCGAGGAACATTAAAAAGGACACTTCTAGTGGCAGCCTAGAGCGAGTATAATAACTACAGGATACTGGAACAAAGTAAATCGAATTTGCTGAGAATATTGGCTGTATGCGATGAAATGCTTCCATGTAATTTAGCATCTGGAAAATAGGACACAGATTTCGATTCAAGATCGATTTCAGCCTTTTCCCTTGGAATACAAGTTATATTATAGCAATAAAAAGAAGGAGGCCAATGGAGTCCTGAATAAAGGTAGGAAACTTACGCCATTCTGTTGAGTATGCAGTTGTAGAGGACTTCATATGTGCATTCATTACGAGGCACGGTGACGAGCAGCGGTTGACCAAAGAGTTGGTACGTTTGGTGGTAGTTGCTCACATATCCCTGCACAGGTCTGTTCTCCCGCATGTACACTGGCACATGCACTGTCTCCGGGTCATCACTGCTGGCCACGGGTAACTCATAGCTGGTAAATTAAAAATTATCAGTTTGAATGCGTTTAAAATGGGTTAATGGAGAAAACAGTTTTTTCCCTTCGGAATTGCAGTTAAATGAAAGAATATTTGAGGTCACAGTATTAATTTCGAAACAAGAGGCTGAAATCACGAAATGCTTCTATGAAGTTCAAACTGGGGAATAGTTTGCTCGAATTTAAAATGGGTTAGCCGCAGTTGGGATTCTATCTCATGCATCCAAGTGAAGCGGACTACTTATCATCTCATAATCATTATACATAGGAGGGAAAAGATATATGGCATGTACACTTACATATAGATGACATCATGTTCTACAATATGAGAGATGCCCTCGTCTTGGGAGAGAATTCTATGAAAGCAATGGTTGTATACATCGGTGGCCAGCATCTACAACAAAATGTTTAATGATGAAACAACCAAACATGGATATTAAATAACAATAATGCATCCCTCCATCTCAGACTTTAACCGATTGCTTTGAAGAAGAAAATAGTATACATACCCTCTCGGTAGGGACATTGGTTACTTTGGATAGCGCCTTGCATAGATCCCTTACTATACCCTGTTTGGGCACAGTTAATTTGTACTGTAAATAGAATCAGGGCACAATTTATAAGCATTAACCAGTAAAAGATATCACATTCGATGAAACATGATTAAATTTAACACTTCTCTTTACTACCAATTCGGATACTCCATAAAAATATTAATACAAAACTAGCTTATCTTAAAAATTGATCACGTTTCAGGTATTCAAAATAACTTAAATATCGAACACTTACATGTCTAGTTTTCCTCGCAGGGTCATTAGCAACAAAGAAAATTTTTATTTGGCGCTCCTTCTTGATTGGGAGTGGCAACGAGAGGTAACAAAATGGGTCAAAGGTGACTGACACTTTACTGCATTCAGGGCACACCAGAGTTGACTTTAGGAGTCCATGGAAGAAGTCAACAATGATCGAGTCGTTCCGCCGTTTGTAATTATCCCATGCTTCTTGAGCAACATCCTGAAATAAGTTGAATCCAGTTTTTAGGAAATAGTTTCACAAACAGGTATGACTAACAAGAAATATTAACAGAATCTTATGCTCACCCATATCGAGGGATCATTTGGGCAATTGTCCTAATGAAATTACCGGGACTATCCGAGAGTATCAATTTCTGGGGTTATTTTAGGGCTAGCAGCTACTTTCAGAAATGACTGGGCATTGTTATCATCACAATGCTCTTAACCTTTATGAATAGATTATCATGATAAGGGGTCATTTTTCTTACCTCGTCTGGTCTGTTGTCAGCATCCTTTTGTTCTATATAAGGTTTGTCTTTGATACGGTTTAAATCTTCATGAAGGCCATCCAATAAGAATGCCATTAATTCTTGGGAATCTTGCTGCTGGTAACCTGAGAACTGGGGTGCAAACCGACCCACTGACACCTAAAGACAATACAAAAGTGTAAGAATATGTTCATCATGCCTTTTGTTTCCAGGCTTTTAAAAGAGCCTAAGAATTTAATAATGAACAGAGACAGGCACATAAGCTTCCAGTATATTTGTTCCTACCTTAAAGTTTCTTGGAACGGTGTAGCTGAATTTCCCTGACCATATATTCCTAATGAGTTCTGCGTAACTCGTAGCTATTTCCCCCTTCATACCAAGTGGATTACTTAAGTTAAGTTCTTCCCGCCACTTGTCACTGAGGAAGTACTTTGTAAGCATCGGTACATTACTCATACACTGAAATAACCGAAGAATAAGTCAGAAATCAAGTCATAATAGGTTAGGGTGCTTTTGGTAATGTCCTGTATTGTTTCTCTATCCTAAAATATGAGGTATTTTAGCAGGGGATGCATGAGAATATCTTAGGCTTTTTTTCTTAATATTTTTTGGGGAAGTCAAGACTATGAAAGTGGAACTGTAAATAACGATTTAAATAATTGAGCGTGGATAAAAACATGTTAAAACAATACAACTCATTTGTAAACATTTATAATAAATGTACGAGTTATAATAAAAAACCAAAGGAGAAGAAACAAAAACAATGTTCAGCGCAGGGATGAATAGATTAAAGGAAATCAATGCGGGACCAATGGCTTTACTCACTTGCAGGGCAGAATTCATAAAGCATGTGTTGCCAAGGTTACTGAGCCCACAAAGTCCAGGAGAGGCAGAACTACGGTAACCATCTTGTCCGTACGAGTAGGATGAATAGCTACCTCCATATGAGCTACCATAAGAATTGGTGGACCGGGCACTTGTAGACGTGCTGCTGTAACTGAGCTGCGAGTCCAGACTATTATGTATTGTGTTGCTTAGTGTCTTTGTTTGACGAGGCCAGGTTCCATCATCGTTCTTTTGTTCAATAACAATAAGCTGCCCTTGGTAGAGGCCTGCATCCTGCACCGTATTGTCTGGTTTTGACAAATGCTCGTAAGTATTGCTCATGTATTTGTTCCACAGGCGAACCTCCTTCTCCTTATCAATATCGAACAACTTCCTCATTTCCTTCTCTATATGATCTGTAGAGCAAGAATAAAAGGATGAGGATCGAGACAAAATGTTGTAAAAGGGGAAGTATGAATAAAATGGAGATCAAAGAAACCTGTGAAAAGCGATTGATATCCGATGATCATGTTAATTTAATTAACATTAATTAACATAGTAAATTTTACATTTCTATATTTTTATAGCTATAAATCATAATTTATCTTAATGGAATTATAATGCGGAGAAGAAAATAATCGTCTCTTTACCTATGGTGTCAGCTCGGGAGAACTGTTTAGAAACCACCTTATCGATGTCAGCATTTTCACAAAGTTTGAGATCCATCAAGTAAACCTCAACTTTGCAATGTTTGACAAACATTCCCTGCTCGATCACCTTCCTAGCCACCGGGGTCTACACGAAGAAGAAAAACATTTATATATTATTTTTTTCATCTTTTATTCATGTGATTGACCCAAGATTGGCAATGGGTTGGAGTGGGACGGGTAATAATCAGGGCAGTCCGACTGCCCAAGTACCGTACATTTCGAGAATGATACTCCCTTATGCAATATTACAAAATCAATAAATAGGCGACGCACAATAATTAAAGAAATGTTAATGTCAAGTACATTATGCCAAAATGTATAAATATAGTCGGGACAGGCGCAGCAAACATGTATACAAATAGCTGAAGTCATTTACCTGGTCTTCTGTGAGTTCGTACCACTCGACGAGCTTCTCCCATGCTTCCTCAGGTACCAGTGCATAGTCTAAATCTTCATTTAGGTGTTCACGGAGCTGGTCTGTTCCTTCTAAAACACATAATACATGAATTAGTATAAGAAGTACACATGAGAACTGACATCTTATCTATTATCCATTTTATACTTAATGCAACAGAGATAGCATATAAACCCCATTTTAATAGTAGACAAATTTTCGCACAATTTACATACCTTTGAACAAGGGGGAATTATCCAGTTTACCCGGATAAGCACTGTCTTCACCAACGAAGCCAGTATCCCAAGTGTCATAACCAACATATTTCTTCCACTGTTTGAACCATTTAGTATCAACGAGATACCTGAAAGTAGAGACAAACTTGTGATAATTAAAAGCAGATATTTTGTTTAAGGGATTCATTTTGGAAAAGTCCCTAACAATTTGTGAATTTCCCGCTTAAGAAGGACATAATTATGCTTTTCAAAATACTAATTACAATAATGACTCACGATTATGACGAAAATGCATCAGTGTGCAAAATTATATGCGTGACAATCGCCCCAAGTACTAAAGCAGTGTCTTAAAACCTCATCATCCGCTAGGCGACAAAATCGGTTCGCTCAGGAACATAGATGTATTTAGTTACATCTACTTATAAGCTTAAATCACTCGACTCCCTACGCCACGAAAAGAGATGCCTGATTCCTCTCAACCAGAAATAAACCATCGCCCGGTAAATTCCCGAATAGTTTTCAGTGTGAAGTACATAAATTACACTGGACAAAAGTGATTCTTTTGTTACGTTCGACAAATCTTAACACTTGACTTAGTGCTTGGAATTTTAAAGGACAACAAAGAAATATAAAAATCATGGTGAACAAAACAAATATTTATTAGTGCAATCAACTGACAATAAGAAGGGGTGGCATCGCGATAAATAACTATGTCAGATGAATGAAAATAAAGAACTGACATTATCGTATATTTGCGGGATGGAGAATAACTCAAAAGGAAATTCTGATACGTATTATACTTGTTGTAAACAATGCGAATCAACTGCAGGTTCCTCTTGCCCTGGCGTCATGTACTGTTTATATTGTTGACGTAGTGTGCCATATTATAATACTAGACACCACTTGGGTCTAGAAACTTTTGCCATCATAATAATGGGACATGGCCAACATTGTGCAATAAGCCGTCATGACACAACCACCACTATAACCTGGCATAATAATGATAGACATACCCATTCACATGGTGAGTCAAGAATGCTATTGACTTGGTGACTCACGACAAAAGACAGAAACTCAAACTGTCAGAAAGACAGAATCAAAACAAGGAAGGGACAATGATGGTTGCTGGATAATGCTTTAACTAAATAATGGAATGTAGCTAGGGCATATTGGTGGGAATTTGGTTGAGAAGTGCCATTGAATAACTTAAGTATCAGGAACAGTATCTAATCAGTTGGGAAAGTTTCAGTTTCGAGATCAACCCGGACAAATCCGATTCCAAGTCGACCGACGGTTGTCTACTGCCTACTGTTGTGTAGTTCGGCCCTCGGGGAGAAGACTGAAAGAACTGTCAATGATGGTAGATGCCAATTAATCAATACTAAACTAATGGTAGTCAGATTCTCCATCAATCATAGACCACGCACACCGATCCTATCATCAGAAACATAGACAACTGGTTTCATAAGATATATACATCCGCATTCATTTGCGTTCTCCTTCATTGACGTCTGTGTGGGAAGTGACGGAAAATGTGTTTAGCAAAACCAGTCACGGATTCTTTCACAGAGAAAAACGATTTTAAGTAGATCCCTACATCCAGGGACACTTAACTATGAATAGAAACACTAAAATAAATATTCTTATACATACCATGTATCTCCACGCTTCAATCTGGTGTCCAATAATTGACTTATTTCATTTTTCTGTTGCTCCAGCGATTGCGAGCCACCTTCCGCCATTTTGCTGTCGGCTTGCACTGAATTGTGGGAACACTCGAAGGTTCGAAACATGGCGATGTGACGGGCGTTCTCATTGGCCAATGTCTGTAGTTACTTACATAATTCTATTCAATATCAATAGAAATACGTTCTATGAGAAGAATAAAAGACATTGCTTTCATTCGAAATCGAAATTTATTAATTTGAGGGCACAACTATGTTATTAAAAAATAATATTGTTCCATGATGTCACCGTCATGTAAGACCTGTGCTCATTGGACATCCTTCTTTCGAGCTTTAGCAGACGGTCAACATGGCGGAGAGCAGTCCAATTAAGGGTTTCTTGGCAGGAGGATTTGGGGGTGTATGTGTGGTGCTTTCGGGGCATCCATTCGATACCCTAAAGGTTGGTACTAGAGACCCTTATAAATGCGATTTAATCATAATTTCTCCCAAATTTGCTATCAATATTTGAAAAACGAGCACATCAAGTGAGTGCACCCGGCTTCATAGCAACTCAGGTCCGTAGTCCTAGCCCGAGAAATTCTGACTGGCTCCGCTCTATTTTACTGCTGGTCGCTACACAGTCAGAGAGCAACGTAATGTTTTTCTATAGTAAAATCGAAGCCCCCACAGAAAACTTTAGAACGGTGACGTTTTCAGACTAAATACTTGGGCATCTACTTACTTTCATAATAAATAAAGCAGTGAAATGATTTGTGAGATAGTAATAGATGGATTTTATCACATTCCACACTCATGTTCACCGCACGGTAGGCTTCGTAGGCCTCGACAAATGGCGGCAATGTTCTGCGGGACTGTAGCGCCACCTGTAAGCTCCAACAACACTAACTTTTGGGGGGCGAGAGTTAAATGTAAAAGGCCAAAACACCATTTTTTTTAGTGTCATCATTGCTCTTTTTAATTTCATAGCAAAATAAACTTAGATTTTTATAGATTTGCAAAACATCCGCTTTAATTTGGAACATTTTTTGTATACTTCCGGTACCCACAACACCTTGCTTCATTGTTTTGAAAGTCCCGCCAACTTGGGCCAGAACCATCGTTACCAAACACATTCTCATTTATTAAAACTAATCGGCGATCAGGTATTATTTTCTGCTCTGCACATTTGTCAACATATATAATTCTATTGCAGACATTAAATATCGGTGGTTAAAGCGTTTTTCTATTATATCCCTACTCGGCCAGAAGTGGCTCAGTAAACACCACTGTTCGTTCGGTTCTGCTCCCAGACCCTAACCTACGGAGGGTCTGGGAGCCCGGGCTACGTAGTCCCTGCTTTAGCCTTTATCATTGGGCGCTCTGAGCATAAGGCTTAGAGCCAAGTCCAAGGGTCACACCCACTTATAGTCATCACTCATGTCTAACACATAACAGGTCATGCATGTCCACTTCTTTGTTATAAATAGCATACATGTTGTGATCAATAAAGGAACGAACTCCCGGGGCCGAACTCACACAGATATAATTCCAGTTTAACAATAACTCAGTCTATTCACTAATCCAAGTTTTAACACAGTCACGTACAGGTCACAGTCGGTCTACATCATATTTGACTGCCTTCTAAAAATGTTAAAATCTAAGTTCTAGAAGTTAGATCTTGTAGTAGTTAGATCTTGTAGTACCTAGAGAATAGACTAGAGGCTAGAGTAGCTTCTACATTACGATATTCGATATTGATTTAAATCTACATCCCGCGAGATACAACATGATGTGTACATATTTAATTATATCGGACAGATGAATAACATTTTTCTGTTGAAAATTCTTCTAAACATAGCTATTATGCAGGTTTGCCCTCATGCATGAAAAAACAGGGTATCAATATATTTTGAAAGATATTTTTTAGCTTTGAAAATCTTCAATATCCCTGTTTTAACTCATCGCCCGGACATTGGGATGCAAATTCAGCTGAATAACTTTTTTAAACCTGGTGACCCCCGTTTATTATTGCTTGTAAGGGTAAAGGCAATGCGTACGTCTGTTAGATATATAGAGATTTTTAGAAAAAAGTCATTTTCCATTTAATGATTTTTCTATACTGAAAAAAAAGAAAAAATTGTCTCTTTCCCACATAGACTTCTATAGTGAACAGGCATACATTTCAGGGCTCCCTGAAATGAAAACTAACCTGGTGACATATTGTTATTATTGGCTTTTTGGATTCATTTAACCATGCATGTTCTTTCACGAGGCAAAGTTTAAACAAAATGTTATTTTCAGTTTGTTTACCTGTTGAACAGTGGTTTATCTCTTTAAATGTACAAAGCCAATATAAAACATATGTTTTTTTTTAAATAATTAAAAACTATTGCATGTATGCATATACCACGCAATGGTAAATCTGAATGGCACATTTCATTAGGGTTATATTAATGACGTACGGTAACATAAAAACAGTAGAAATCAATGAAGCAATGGAGTTATAGGCCCCTTCCACTGGTCGGAATAAGCCTTATGTCTCAATCGGTTTTAATAAGAAACAAAGCACATCGGTTTTCATAGGTTTCCATAGGTTTACCACTATTCCTACCGATCCGAACCTACACATTTTGGTTACTTCAACTGCTCGGAACGGAATGAAATGCAACGTTGGTTTTTTAAAAAACCGATCCGAACCGATGAGAATTGAACCGGTCGGATTATTGTTTTTAGCCCTTCGGTTCGTTCGGTTTGCCTAACATATTCCGACGGTGCTATTCCGTTCCGATTGGGGCCGAACCGGACCGATGCCATGTCACCAACAGGTCGGAATTAATGATCGTTTTTTTTTATTGAACCGAACCGAACCGATAGCTATTTCACCAACTGGTCGGAATTAATGATCGGTTTTTTGGAAAACCGATGGAGACGTAAGGCTTATTCCGACCAGTGGAAGGGGCCCATTAGACGCTTCCTAGTGAAGTCGGACCACTCTGATGTCAGACCGGGTTGGTTAGTGGAGTCGGACCAGGGGGTTAGTGGACTCGGACCACTGGGTTAGTGGACTCGGACCAAACCATATCATACAAAACTAACCCTAAACCTAACCCTAAAATTGGTTGTCCTAAGTCAGTAAAGCTAGTAGTGGAGTGTCCGAAGTAAAACTGGCTGATAAAAGAATTACTTTGACTATATACCTATCGTAATAATGTTCCGCCTAAAGCTATGCCTGGTCCGAGTCCACTAACCCCCTGGTCCGAGTCCACTAACCCCCTGGTCCGACCTTACCCAGTCCGAGTATACGATGGTCCGAGCCCAGAACGGTCCGAGTTCTCCAGACCCCAGTTAGACCAGAAGATATTTCCTTAAGCTGCTCTTTCTCTTTTGTCTGGAGGAACCCATAACATGTGAATACTGATTTTGATTATTCTTTGATATGTAGGTTAACATGGGCTATCCTAGATAGCTGCATCACAGTGTGGTTATAAATGGGAAAATCATATTTACATTATTTATATTTGACTCAACTTTCTGGGAAGTTGTAAAATATTCAACTTTTGAAGTAGCCAAAATAAATGTCCTACAGGAAAGGAGAACCTCTGGTGTATTTAACATCAGCCTTTAATGAACCTCTTCACCAAGGTGTGTACACAAAAATAGCAAGTTATGATATAGGGCTCTATGATGCGACTGATACCGTTAACATATATAATGCGCGTTATATGAGAAGCGTTATGTATGAATTTAAAACAGCTGCATTGTGGAACTAGTTACCAACGTCAAAAAGGATACACTAGATTTATTTTTTTTGAAAAGAAAGAACTACTTTTATGTTATCATTCTAAACACTTACCCACAACTTTCAATTACTTCGAGCACCCTAGGTTAAGTTTTTCTGTCATTATTAACTTCTTATATATATATTGAATTTTTATTCCATAAGAATATACAGAACAGGACAAAAGCCTAAAAAAATTGATCTTCCGACGAGCCCTAAACAATAGAAAATGATGTATAATCTCAAGCTTACAAATTCTCATACATAGATAGTTACATTACATTACATTATTATAGTTGTCGTTTCAAATTCTACTTAGCAGTCAGGCTGTGTGATATACATTTTTGACTTTACAATTTTCAGAGAAGTTTAGAATCAAAAGGATCACCTAAAATAGGAGCAATATGTTTTCGGTTCAAATAAACCGATCGAAATGTTTGTGTAAAAAATAAGAGACTATTTTGAAAACTCAATGCTAGATTGCATGTTGTTAAAGCTGTCTTTTTTCAAGTAATTTACAATAAGCTTTAAATTAGGTCCGAATCCAAACCATGCCAGTTCCCGAACCTGGCCAGAAACCAATGTACACATCGACGCTTGACTGTGTAAAGAAAATCCTTGTAAAAGAGGTAAGTTAAATATCAACACATTCGTTTTTTCCCAATAAAATTGTTGTTGTCCGTCAAAATGTAACCAACATTATATTTCTCCTGTGGAGTATTGACCTAATTAAGAGATTATTAATGTCGATTTCCACTGACTCACAAAAGACTTTCGTGAAATACAAATATTTGAGTTGCGTAGTCCATTTCTGTTTGGTAAAATAATCAATTATTTCCCCCTTTTTTAGGGACCGCGGGGCTTTTACAAAGGAATGGCTGCTCCACTTGCCGGTGTGGCCCCCATCTTTGCAGTCAGCTTCTTTGGTTTCAATGTTGGCAAGTCCCTACAGCAGACAAAACCTGACGACCCCTTATCGTACGTATTTTATGCTATATATATATATATATTATTTTTTTAGGACATTTTATTGGAACAACGTTTAACAATGGTGATGATTCTCATTTGCCAAATTACAAAATAAATCCGATCGATGATATAAATATTTATATTACATCTGGATCACTTTATCATTATTACTGATACCAGTTGGTGTTATATATCATAATGATAGTCAACAAATATACTGTTGTTATACGTAGTGTAACACAAAGGTCGATAAGTGTGGCCTGAGCCTCCATGCAGGTAGGAGGTATAGAAATGAAAATTTTAGGTAGGTATGCATATGATACAACACTGATACCTAACGACCATCACCTTACTATAATTTATACATGAGAGTAGCTAAATACCTAACAATATACAATATGATATCTGAACGTATGTGCTCGATTTGCTTGTAGAACCAATTTCTGGCTAGCAATCACATTACATTCGTGTTACAATAGCCAACAGTAGCAAAAGATAGCAGGTGTTCCCAGTGGATGTGATACCAATTAAGACCAGAATAAGAGAAAGAATAGGGTTTATGGTCCCTGTATAGATATGCACATGGTGTATCAAAAATTGTTGTGAATAAATGTTAGTTTTATTCATTTTGGTCACAAGCAATATTATAGCTATTATCAACCCATGTAGCATATAGCTGTCAGTTGTCAGTTGGAGGGTCCTTATGTTACAATGATACATACATAAGGAAATTTGTCGGGGATGTAGGGGACCCCAAACATAGGACCAGATGTATTGATATACATTTTCATTTAATGGTATATCAAGTTGATAATGGGTGTATACTTGTATACAAAGTTGTAACATATGCATACGTATATTACTAGACGTCTTCGAACTTTATTTTCTTAGTTTTATCTATTTTCTTTTTGATTGACTTTTTCCCATTCTCGATCCATTCCAGGTATCCGCAGCTGTTTGCTGCGGGAATGGTGGCTGGTGTGTTCTCTACCGTGATTATGGCCCCAGGAGAGCGGATCAAATGTCTACTCCAGGTTGGTGATACTTAATATATGTATATATGTTACTCATAGGGATTAACGTATAGTTGATTCCACTCAGAGGACTTACCCATCGTTCTTCATTCAGAATGTCAGAAGCTCTACAGAATTAATCTCTGTCCTGATGCTAAAGTTGCTCGAAATCGCCCATATTATAGGTTCAACAGTCTGCAGCTAATGCCAAATATTCTGGACCAGTTGACTGCGCTAAGAAGCTCTACAGGGAAGGCGGTATTCGCAGCATCTACAAGGGAACCGCCGCTACACTACTCAGGGGTAGGTCTGATGGGAGATTGCATGTTATATATTATATCTTTTCATAATGAAGCGAAATGTATACCACATATAGCTATGGAGGCTAATTTGAGGCAACATGATAACAAGTAGCTAATTCAATCTAACTTCTTGGTTCATCCTCCATCGTCTGAACTTTATTATCTAGATTCATATTTTGAAGTATTGACCATACATGTTCCCTTCGTCCCCAGACCTTCCTGCCAGCGGCATGTATTTCATGTCTTATGAATGGATGTTGCACTTGTTGACACCAGAAGGACGCTCGTAAGTACCCCTCCTTTCATATTCCCCCGCAACTATGATTTCTATTTTGCGAGCCCCCAAAATAATGGCAACTGTTAAAACTTGAAGCTCCCCATATGTTTGTAATACCAGATACCGCATTTGTATTGGCACACTTGCAAATCTAAATCAACGTTTGAAATGAATGTTATTTCCTCATCGCGTGTTTCATACAGTGTTTTTGATTATGTACTGATCATTAACCATCTTCATTCCAGACGTTCAGATCTTAGTGTTGTTAGGACTTTGATTGCCGGTGGCATGGCCGGTATATTTAACTGGATCGTAGCAATCCCACCAGATGTCCTCAAATCCAGGTTACAAATTGGTTAGTTTCCATTACCACCAATTTACCAAAATTTTCAACCCTGTAACCAAATACCCACACGTAGCTGATAAATGACTGCACACTTCAGGGATGAAAGTCTTCAGTATATCTACTAAAATCAGTATTGTGGAAAACTTGTAAACATTTCGCCCAAATTCCATCATTTTTATCCTAAATTATTTTATCATTTAAAGAGTGTTTTTTTCGTCCCTGAAACTCCTTGACTTCACTATCGTTGCAGTTTTAATTCTTATAAATATAAAAAATGGTTCATGAATACATGTTACTAATTTAGTTTATCTACAAACAATTCCTTTCCCAATTGTAAACGCACCTCTAGAAATTATCATGCGACTTATATAACTGTTGTATTGTTCTGTCAGAATGTATCCAAAGTATCAATTTCCTAATTTTCAGCGCCCCATGGTATGTACAAAAATGGAATTCGAGATGTTTTTAAGGAGATGATGGCCAAGGAAGGAATATTTGCTTTGTATAAAGGTGTGACTCCTGTCATGCTGAGAGCATTCCCAGCTAATGGGGTGAGTATAACGTTGTCCTGTTAACTTGGGACATCCTTTATCACATATTTCTCACAAATAGAGTGAAAAAGTTGAATCCGATTATTTTCTCCTATCGATGGACAGCAGATTTATTTCTTTTTCAATAATATTGATTGTAATAACGTTTCATGGTAACCAGTGGAAATTGAATACTAATAGTCTCCCGAAATTTTTCGGTGTCTTTTAATGCTGTAATTCTAGCCTCGTTCTTTGCTCCGTTCCAGGCCTGTTTCCTCGGCTATGAGTTAGCAATGAAGTTCCTCAACTATGTTGAAGCATCCCTTTTTGGTGGTTAGGATCTTACCAAGGTGCTTCTTTCTATTAAACGGGCGATTGCAAAACATTTCGAACCTGTTGTATATTTGTTATCGCGTAGACCAAATGAGGTGATCCCAAATGGCTGGAGGTGAACTCCTTCAGTTAAAACAGTGAATGAGTGAGTGAGGCAATGAATGACTTAGCATGTTAAGAATACCTGACCCAGGATTTACATCAAACTTTGTATGATAGGTAGACTTGTTAGACAATCCAAATAAAATTCGAGATTTACTATCAATTAAGGTGTGTTCCTTCTTGCACATTATTTATCCTACATCGTTGTATGGAGGATAGATCCTATTCCATGTCTTGAATGTTCCACTCCACTATATTCAATCATCTAACATCTCACGGGTGCCTTATTCTTCGTTTTGGACATACTGACAGGATGGATTTGACCCCCGTTTCACATCCCAACATTTTTCTAGTTCCATGTCAAACTTGCCACACAATGTCGATGCAGACATTTTAAAAACTCATTTGTATGCATTGAAGTATGTGAAGGAATGTTTATTGTGGTATGAGCGCAAATAAACAGAAATATTTCAAAACATGTTGCATCTTATGCTTTTATGGCGGCGTTATTAATTGTGTAGTCCATGGCAGTTTAATCAAGTAACGGAAGTCCTTAAATTCAATTAATGGGTAACACCCCGGGTGATAGGGAGTGTAAATGGTATGGTGTGAAACAACGTAATTTAGTCACGCACTTGTACTGATGTGTTGACCTGAAATAAATAATCCCCAATGCTAAGCCTGTGGGAGTTTCACGCTACATATCAATAACGCGTCATATAACTGGTACAGCAGCGCGCCTCAAAAATCCATTGCCGTGGACTACTTATTCTCCCTATTTGGCCTTGGAATATTTAGCTGGCACATTTAGAATTAACTCTAACGAGACTACCAGTTGGGGGATATGAGGAAAGATTTATGCTTTGATTCACAATTCATACATCCCAATAAGTACCGATCTTATGGACTTGAGTAAAGAATCCACAAGATGGGCGGGTTTTTGTCTATGCATTACATATGTACAAAGAACACGGCAGTTAATAACGGTATCATTTATTCTAAAAAAATCTTTGTACATAGAAAACAAAGAGACAATTGAGGAGATGGAATATTTTGCCCTGTGTGAGCGAACGTTCACGAATTTAGGAAGTCACAGACCGCCATTAGGCATACTAAAAAACACATTCGGATTATTAGCAAGGGTCACTTTCTAGCAGGTACCTTCATGTCTCTTTAACAAATTAATGTTAGAATAAATTACACATAAGTATATCTTGATTAAAATTCTCGAGATACGTCTAGCAAGGCATCCACTGAAGTCTTGAATTATACTTCACCTGCCAATATTGGCAGCGGAGTCACCGCTGTGCAATATTGTCTTGTTCATATAATTACTATCAAACTGCACATTATTATTACCAAGGTAAGATTGTTTAATTTTTAAATTATAATTATTTAGGCTAGAAGCGCGTAACAAAAAATGGCGGTACGTTTTAAGATTAATAGAGGCTTGGGGAGGTCTTTTCCTTCCTAAAAGACATTCCTGACATACATGATATATCAAAACCAAAATCATCCGTTTTAAACAGAAATATAGTCGATTGAGCAACCAAGATGAAATCACCAATTTGATCTACAGTGCGCAATACTTGATTAGCGTTTACATCAAAATGGGGCCTAATTCAATAAAAGCATTCGTGTACTTAATATTTGTATAACGATTACATTATCTTAACATAATTAATCAATAGACTCCTCAAATCAAGCCTCACAAGAGTAAATTTTGGAGCAACATTTTATAAACATGATCATCTTATTATTACATATTAACAGATGCATAGGATAAGGGGTGCCTTAATTAATACAGATTTATAATACCTTACACAATAACAGAATTTTTTATATTGATTAATGACAATCATAGTGCAATAAAAGCTCTGAAATCACGAAGAGTCTTGGCCCTATTGGGAAATAAAACGTATGATTTTTTTTAACGTGGAATTGAGTAATGTGAATATTAATCTATTCAAAAAATGATTCCTTTATCCCTCACTCATTCAGATAAGAAATTGACACTTTCATGGAGTGGAATGTCTGAATACAAAGACCGATAGTTTTGTTTTTTTTTAAAATCAATTATCAATTCCAAAGATACAACAAATCAAAACGGCAACCAGTTGTTTGAATCGGCACACACAATTTCCACGATCATTCCTACTGCACCCTTCTTTTTGCAAAAGCTATGACGAGAATCCAACGAGCATACGCCATGTCATTGGACAAAACATTGATAAGTAATGGTATACCATGACCGTGGTAAAAAAAAATCCTACTATTTATTAACGGTTCGTGTCTAGAAATAATGATTAGTAAAGGGCGCCTCAAGTAGTTTCTTTACAGCCAGATAAAGCGAACGAGTCGAACTGGCGTGATTCTTAGGTCTCACCTGACCCACGTTTACAGAACTGCAGAACAAGATTATCCAGGTCTACATCTGGGAGCACCTGCCGTAATACACCTGCTATTATTTGCTTGTAATGAATATACTCCTTTAAAGTCTATTCCTCTCTCATAGATTCAAAATTGTCACTAGAACAATCCCAAAATTTAGATAACCGAATAAGTCAAATCCTGGTGTCATATCACAAGGATTAAGTATCGTTAGCGCAGAACTGGATGCATAGGATCTTGAGGATGTACCAAATGACTCTTCCTATGAAGCAGTAACATATTCTCCACATCCGATGCACACGTTCCATTCCAAGATGATTTACAAAGATTCTTCCAGCATCTCTGCAACATTTAACCTGAAAATGTAAATACAGAGCATGGATAAAACAAAAAACCAGAAAATTGCCATTTTGCAAAGGTATCTTTCGATACCAAGGAGGCTAGCACAGCATTTTTATTAATCTCCTAATAAGATAACAAATTTTTTCGAGTATGTCAGAATTAATTACCGCAAATCCACACTCATTTTGCACGAACAAATCTCAGTGCTTTGATACAAATTATTTGCAACTATTATTTGCAGAGCAACCACAAACTTACTTACATAAAGACATTAGAATCGCTTAAGGAATTCTTCTGCAGAAATACGAGCTCGGGAGTTGACGGCCAATTTCATCTCGCTGATTTCCTTATCTATTTCCTCCATAAAGTGTATGATGAAATCAACGAGCTTGTGTTTGTACATGGCTTCTGTGTGGAAGTTGGTGATCAAAAAGCTAATATCGTAACCCTGTAATTCGAAAAAGATATAACTCATTTAACACGGTCAATACTTGCGACTTTTGTAAGAGCACCCGTTTCATGACTTCTTAGATAAAACATGTTCCTACTTGATATAACATCAGAGGAAAAGGTAGTTAAATACAGATAATATAAAAGAACATTATCTCTGTAGGTGCAGAACGCAAAACAATACTAACCTCTACAGGCTTTCTTCTCAATACTATGAAGTTTTCTGCCCTCATCATCATGAATCGCATAAATTTATGACACAAAATTTTCTCGATTTCATCAGCCTGAAAGAGTTGTTTTGTTAGAAACAAGGATTAGAAAACATAGGCAATGACTTTTACGATTCTGCAAGTGTTCAACGCGAATGGCCAACAATTTGGCAACAAATGTTATCCATTCATGAGATGTGTATTCAACAGGGTTACAAGCGATGGAAAGTCAAAAGTCACTTGTTTTTATATAGTATAGCAAGTGATATAGCATAGTATCGCGTTTGAGGTGGACTGTTTTGGGGCCATACAAGGTGAATACAGACCACCGAAGACGCAGTACTATGCTATTCTTGCTTTTATTTCAGAATTCTTACCTTATTACAACTTTATTTGCCTTTTTTTTTAGTTTATTTAATTTCATTTATCGAACTATGTTGTCCGCATAACTACTGTATAATTGCGAGAAACCTCATCACATATTCATATGCACATTAACTTCTGGCAAAATCACTGGTGTTTGTTTACATCTGAAAGTTGGTTAAAACTCCACCAGTAAGCAGTGACATACACTTTGTCACAGTTTGTGAGCGGCGAATATATCGATTATATTGTCTGATCACAGCCAAATCATGGAATAAAATTTTTGTACGCTAATCAGGCCATAAATCCATACAGTTCATATCAGAGATCGAAAGTTCCCCGAGAGTAAGTGGCAAAAGCTGTCATCTAATAAATTGTTACATCATGGGAGATATATAAAATCGGAAAATTGAGCAAAACGAGGAATAATGCATTAATATAATTAAATCATATTATTAAATCCCGACAGAAGGGTGTACATCCTGGCATTGGTATGGTTGATATTTATAATATGAAATAAGCTTAATTCATAAACATTAATTAATACGGTATGCCATAAATAAATGACTCAAACACTGACCTGTTTTACAGCTATGCTCATTCTAAGAGAATTGACAGATCCTTCTATTAGGACCTTTTCTTTAGGGTTCCTACTAATTACAACTGGTGTCAAAAGTAGTTCTTTACTCGTTCTGAAAAAGTTTAATGTGGAAATGAATAAAGTTTCAAAGGTATGTTCCCTAATTAACGGCTTGTGGAGAAATCACCTTATGATAATAAATATAAACAAATGTTAATAATGGTTAATTCAAAAGTGTTAAATAATGATGTTGTTATAACAGTATAACGAGGTATAACAATGTATTTTTATTCAAGGTATCCATAAGAACAGAATACATAGTTTAATTCGTATTCGATAAAAAAATCGATAAAAACATTTAAAAAAAAAATATTTGTCTTTTGGTATTCGATATTTAATCCCCAAACCAAGTTTTCGAATATTAAAATAGATATATAACGTTACATATATCCTAGAATATTCTGCAAAATCCTGTAACCAGCATACTGCGTTAGTTAAATTGGACTTACCTCACTTCTACTTCGGGTTTATTGTGACGTTCAACAACCTGCGATGAGAAGTTCTCAAGACACATGGCTGCAGTTAACGTGTGCCTGACGGCATTAAGGTATGGTTGCAATGACGCGGCCTATAGAATAAAAGATAAACTAAATGAAATTTTCCAAATAAGGATAGAACGTTGTTACAAGGTAAATATGACATTGGTTCCCACCAACTGTCACAGCATCAGTGACATCATCTACAGCCAGAGGCCACTCGCAAAACCTGATGGTGTCGTATGCCCGGAATTCTAGTGCAATTCTAGTGATTAAGTTCAAGGCTATAATCTCCCTTCAGAGCCCACCCACCCCCCTACACACACAACTGAATGCCATGGGGTGGAAACACCCAAGACAAAGTGTATCAAAATATATTCGAACCTAACAGGCTAAATGCGTGGGTAGCTATCTTTTATTTTTTGTTAGCTGGGCAACTATTAACTACTTCGGTGTTTTTTTCTTTTCTTAGTCTAAATGACACTATTGACAGACTGAAGTCTGAACTGCCCCCGATCGGAGGAATAGACCCCCGGCTCCTAAAGTTTAAATTATAGTTGAAAATACAATTCATTTTAGCTTGTAAGTTGTAGAACCGTACCGGTACTGGACTTAATTGTCATCGACTACGATTTTTTTTAAAGGGAGAATTCGTAGTAGCCTACTAGTAGCCTAGTAGCTTAGTAGCTTAGGCTTTAGTAGTAGTGCCTACTAGTCTAGTCACTAGTGGGTAGCCCGGGGGTGTAGCCTGTAGCCTAGCTGTAGCTATCTTTCATTTTGATGCACATGAAATTTAATAATATCCACAAATAAACCACTAAGACTAAGAGTCTAAGTGGTGCTAGTATCGGTACACATTATTATTCGAAACAAGCTATTGCATTTTGAAGTTCTCCTGGAATTACATCGGTGAAGAACTTTGTTACAGCCCCAGTGGCACTGTGTCTGACGGATTGGTAAACCAGGAAATGTTATAAGCCTAGCTAACTCCGCCCGCTACAAAACTTGACACCGGGATCTGATATTTTAATATAATTTAGCAGTGTATTACAGCTCTCGAATGGAAAATGAAAACATAGAGGTCTTAAGAAATACAAAATTGGCATGATTCCACGGCAAATTCCATTTGCTCAGATTCCTAAGATAAACATTAGATTGGTAAAACAACACCACCCACCATTTTCGCTTGTCCTCCCGGCGGATGTAATGTCACGGAAGTAGTCACGGAGCAACGTTTAGTCTATAACGCGATTAGTAAAAATAGGATGGATGAGATACCTCATAGAATGTATTAAAACATTTAACCATGGTTTATGTCTCACACAAAAATCAAACTGATTTTATATCAGTATCCGACTATTATCAACCAAAAGAAAAGAACTATATTCACTCCGGAGCTGTGGCCATGCATGCTCAAGCAGACAACGTGCTCTGACGATGCCACCTGTGAGGTGGTGATATTACTTTCGTATCGGATGTATACTGTAATAGATAATATGATCATAGTATGGTAAGGCAGCCAACAAATATACAGCTGTCACCAGCTGAATTGTCTGAAGTTCCCCTGAAATGTTAACTCAAACTATTTATAAAGTTATTTATAGGTTATTCTCAGTCTGTCTCACACTCAGCTCGTCGGACACCCAGGTCAGGGCCACGGCACGTGACGTACCCCCGGACCCCGCGGCCATGTAGCCCAACCCCCGGGCCCCAAGGGTCAAAAGTATCGATCTACACATGTTTAATATGTCTCAAAACTAACACGCTAGAATTAGAGCTAAATGAGAAATTAAAAAAAAAGAAAATATTTGTGTCAGTAATGAAGATAACATCAATGTCAATATCAATCAAACAGTCTCTTTCATTACATTTCCAGAATAGTGTCCTCTTGGACATATGATCAGACAAAAGTATTGAAATATCAAAAATTTGTAAATGACCAAATTTTGAATGTTCTTATGTGTCTTTGCCTCCTTTCAGCGAGAGGTAGATTATTCAAAATTTTATGTTCATTGTCAACATTATCCCATTTACTTTTGTCAACTATTACAAGATTCACTATTCACAAGAAATTATCATCCAAATGGTTCAGGAAGACAGCTGTGTCATCTGCATAGTGCTGAACATTAGCATACCTAACTCCTTTGTGTAGATCATTTATGTAGACTGAGAATAAAATTGGGCCAAAGATGGTGCCCTTGGGGACTCCATAAGTGATAGTGCCTGTGTTTGATTAGTGTCCATTTGTACAGACTGATTGCTGTCTATCCAACAAGTAACTCTGAAACCATGACAGTTCTGTCTCTCTTATACCGTATCCATATAGTTTCTTCAATAAAGTTTCATGGTGCACTGTGTCAATAGCCTTTCCAAAATCTAAGAAAACAGTTGTATTAAGTTGCTTATCCTTAAGGCCAGCGTAAATGTCATTTAGGTTATCAATATGCACTTGTTGTACAGAGTGATTCTTCCTGAAGCCGTATATTGTTTTTCATAGAACAAGTTTATTATCTTCAAAAAGTTTGAAAATTGTGTGGGCACTAGTTTTTCTAGAATCTTGGATGGTAGAGAGATACATGAGATAGGTCTATATTTATTTGCCGAATTTCTAGATCCACTCTTGTATAATATTGTCACTTTAGCCTCTTTAAATGCTGGAGGGACTGTTCCCATTTTAAGGGAGAGGTTCATGATAAATGCCACCCGAGAAGACAATACACAAACACATGACTTCAAAACTTTTGCCAGGAGAAAAGCTATACCAGTGTTTTTGTAACTATCAATCTTTTCTGTCTTTCTTTTTTATCATCATCATGTGGCCCTCATATGGCCATCTCCAGTTTTGTAACATCACTTGTCGATGGTGGAACAATCCTATTTGCTAGGGTTGAACCTAGGCCTACATCTTAAAAAAATGTATTAAATTCAGAGCAAACTTTTCTTCCTGACAAAATACAGCCATCCTTTTCCAGCAATATCTCATTGCTAGTCTTTATTGTTCTGGGTTAGTTATTGGCCTCAATATTTCCCAGGATTTTTCTCATGTGTATAGAGGGTTTCTTTTACATGAGTGGCTTTTGCTAACCTACAAGTTTTATTAGCTATTGTTGAGCAAACCTTATCAAGACCTTGTCCCTCTGGACGCAGTTGTTTACGTCATCTTTTATTATTTTTTTCTGATTTCTAATTTTATTTTTATTTCTTTTAACACTGCCCACCCCACTCCCCTTACAATCCCTGTACATCATCATGCTATATCTTAATTGACACGTCATTTCAAAACAACATATTTTCAGTCACCATGCAACACAAGGTTTATACATTCTTCTAGCTCTGTAACCAATTTTCTCCTGAGCTTAGGTCGTGTTTTCCCAAGTGTCTTGTGGTTGTATATGAATACTCTTAAGCTCATTTTAATTTCATTAATACATGCAGCCATGACAATCTCATTACCGTAAAAGACTTTTTGTCTTTGAATATAACTTTTGACAAGCAAACATAGCCAGTTCATAAAACTTTCTTCTTTATTCCCTCCCACTAACCCAAGAATTACATTTTGTTTATTAAAATCATACGCACCTATTTTTTGCATTAGCCCACTGTTCTGAACCCAGCTACAGATTAACTTCCATACCCCATATGCTTTTGAACAGGAAATGCAATGTTATCTTTGGCATCACAAAAGTTACATTTTGGATCCTTTCTCATACAAATTCTTTTCAAATACACATTACATGCAATAGTTCTATGGTATTTTCTATACTGGAGAGACTGAAGCTTCACCTCCATCCTTGCTTTGGTTGTGGCAGAAAAAACTTTCTCCACTCTTCCCTACTACCCTTAAAGCCTTCATTATCTTTCCTGATATTAATCTATGGCAATGCACATTTAAAAAAATCCCAAAGGGTTTTTGTGTCTTTTTGTATGTATTAAAAATTCGGGCCATAATCAGAATAAAACATTTTGAATAGCCAGAATAGCGATGGTGTAAATACTTGATAATTGTATTTGCAGGAACAGCACCAGTCCGAGAGGTATTTGTGGTGGTCTGCCCATCATCGCAGCATTTCTAGTACTGGGTCTTCCCGAGACTCACAGCCACCCTCTGCCAGAAAGAATTGTAGATATGAAAAATCAACATTCACGTAAGACGCCAAATGGCAACATATCTACAACCCTCCATGAAAAAAATATTGTTAGTGAAACAAATGAGCAGTTTATGATTTGCATTACTTGCAACATAGTATTATGATATGATATTTCTTTCTATACATTAGTAATTTACCGTTTTAAATGATGAGCCTCTGACATTTTCAAAACATCTTCGTATTATATATCTCAGGGAGCAAATTGTCAATAAAAGCTTGAGGCTCCACATTTTCACCATTGTCTGTTAGCATAATACTATTCTAATATATGATACTAGCAAATACCCGTGCTAAGCACAGGATTTGCTAGTGGGACAGTGGGGCCCACATTCTCATCTCTCCTTGTTCCCTCTCTCACCTGCCGTCACATGAAATCAACCGTAGCGACGCAATATTGTTAGTTAGAAACACACACTTTGTGATGTTCAGTGGTGACCCAGAAACCTGGTGATGGGGCACTGATAGGTTTGTTTTCAGGCAGTGCTGGGGGTGCTAGATGTAAACCCATTTCTAACCCCTTTCCAACCCTAATTTGTTAATGAAACATAGTGGAATGGTTCGGCACCATTTTTGGCAATGTTCATGTGAAATATAATGGAGATCTGGCCAGCGGTTTCAGAGAAGATAGCCGTTTTAGGCTCCAAACCCTTATTTTTATTAATACAGTGATAATCTGTTGTAGTTTGAATTGATTGAATGAAATTTTTTAAATAAAATTCTACCTCGTGAAAATATCGTCAATGAGTGCAAATAATTTTTTTTTTTTTAAATATATAAAAACATCAAACATGCGTCCTCTTGCCTTTTAAGTCTTATATTGTGTTATTGAGCAAATTCTCTTGAAAAAAGCAATTGCAGTCCCAGGCATTTCTCAAATGCGTCCATAATACAAGGAGCCGATTGTAATTTAGACGATTCCAAATAGAAGCTATATACCTACCAACCAACACAAATAATCCTCATTTTGTACCATGAAAACATGTGTAGACCTCCAATCGACTCTTATTTTATATCATGATTGATGGTTGTATTCGAGAGAATCGGGGGAAATCTGTCTAAGTGATGATGTTGAAATACATTCCGGAAGTAAGATGTGATAAAAGTTATTTTCATTGGTTGAGAGGAGCCAGAAAAGAAGCTACCGCTAAGTGTAAATTATAGACAATGACCAAGGCGGATAATGATCTCGGTAATTTTGAAGTGAAGAGGAATACTTTGCCAACAAAAATAGAGATCTAAAGTAGCTTGATTCTTTGATAGGGGATTGATCGATCTAATATTTAAATTTTTTTTCCAAATTGATGTGCATATGTAGTAGATATAGAGTGGACACAGAATTGTCATTATGGGATCTATTCTACACCAGGTGGCCTACCTGTCCAGAAATTTTGCCGGCTAGATATACAGGATATTATGCCATGATATATAAAATATGGCCAGATTAGCCCGTGGCATCTGCATCCATGGATTTCACTAGCGCGGGCTGCTTTTCGAATGCAACCAATTTACAACGCTATTTTGATTGGTTGCGTAAATTTAGTTGCGCCAATCAATGAAGCTCATTTCATGACGCAAATGTGACATGTTGTAAAAAAATTCTCAATCAGTCTAGGACTTTATTTCATAAATCAAAATCCCTCCAGCCTCTATAGGACGTTATTTCATTGTATATGATCTGAATTCATGTAAAACAAATATTACACAGGAATGAGGATCATAATAATTCACTGCATCAATTCAATATGTGTAAGTAGTATGTAAAAAAGGCCTTTTCGTGGGTAGTCTCTTAACATGAGAAGCTGTTGCCCATAGCTCTATACTACAGGTACAGTATAGTTACACAGCCGTTCAGGCTGTTCATTCGAAACCGTCGGACACCATTGAGTTGCTAAGGAATCAATCAGGCTTTAATTCTCACGAACGATTTGTTACGACTACTTTTTGCCCAGTTCCTGGCAAGCTGTGTACTTGGAATCTACTGAAGTTCTTTCAGTTAGGTTTCAGAGTGGAATTTCATTCCTTTTGAACCTCGATAGATCGCTGCTTCGATCTGAAGGCAGGCGCCATCTTGAATTCTGACCACGCTGTGATTCTTCTTCAAAGTTTGATTTACTGTGCTTACCATGTCTAGTTCGGAGAACGACACCAAGAATGGTGGAATTGAGGACAAGGGGAGGTCTTCCCCTAGTCCCAGCACTTCAAAACTAGACGATTCATCTTCCCGTGTGAGAGGCTCCACGCCACCCCACGTGGCCGGCGGCGCACATGGTGACCCACTTAAGCCGATTTACAAGCTCCACATGTGGGACCAAGAAGAGAGAGACTCTCTGATGAAAGCTATTCGCATGGAAGTGAGAGACGAGATGTCTAAGTGTAGGGGCAGATCTCGCTCATCATCTGTGGCATCGTCTAGATCCTCCAGGGCCTCAAGACCGAGGTCCAGGTCCCGTCACAGACGGTCCCGGAGCAGGTCAAGCCATAGATCCCGTCGGTCTTGCTCCAGTTCTCACGGCAGTCACCGCCGTAAACGTCGTGCCTCGAGGTCCCGCTCTAGGTCCCGTAGAGTGCCCAAGCCTAAGCTTCCTAAGAGGTACTTCCAAGCTCCTATCATCACTACTGATGAAGAGGAAGATGATCATTCACTTCCTCCTGAATTGGATTTCGAGGGCATGCGAGATCCGGAGCCGTCTCAAGGAGATCGAGACAATCCTTTTAACGAGTATGTAGAACAGATTTCTAATGATACTACGAAAGGCCCTGATGTAAACAAAAAGTTGGCGCAGTTTGTAATTGCTTCTTATGACAAACCATTGGTTTCCCTGGAGGTGAAGGAGCTTAAGGACAAGCATCTTATCCCCGCCAACGTCACTAATATGAAAGTTCCTAATGTTCATGACACCATTTGGAAGAATGTGAAAGACAAGGCCAAACAGGATGATGTGTTCAGGCAGAAACATCAAGAGACTTATTTACGTATGCAAGCGGCCATTATTTCGGCTACTAATGACCTCACTGTTCAGTTCATTCGACTGAGGAACCTGGAAACTACTCCTACAGGTCAGTCTATCGTTCCGGCCAAATGGTTCAAAACTCCCATTCTCAAGTTGAAAGAAGCTATTCAGCTTGGGGCCTATCACAACTTGGAAGATCTTAACAAGAAACGGAGGTTGGAATTGGAGAGATTCCTCCCAGACGATTACAAATCTTTAGCTAGTGATTTTGCCCGCTTTCCCTCGACCCCCGAATTGCTTTTGGGTACAGATATTGCGGAGGCCATTAAGAACATTGACATTACGAATAAGCTGTCTGGTAAGCTTACTACTTCTTCTCAAGCACCAAAAAACGGGGGGGTACAAGGGCTCCAAAGGGAGAGGCCAGTACCGGAAGCGGAACCGAGGGAACTACAACAACAACAACAACTATCATCAGCAGAACAACGGCTACAACCAGTCGTCGAAAGGGCAACAGAACAAGGACCAACAACAACAACAAACAGAAGAACTAAAGGTAAGACCATTCGTTCCGGGTGGCATTAGACTCTGTTTGGGCAAGTGGAAGGAACTCACTTCTGACCCTTTTATCCTGGAATGTGTCTCAGGTGTGAAATTAGACTTCATAAAAGTCCCTGTTCAGATTGCTGTTCCAAAGCCCTATAGGTTTGCTAAAGACATTGATCATTTACTTAATTTGGAAGTGCAAAAACTTAGACTGTCTGGTGTCGTCACCAGAATTGATTACCATGATAAGCTGTATGTGTCTAACATCTTCTCTCGCCCAAAACCAAACGGCAAGATTCGTCTTATCATTGATCTAACTATTGTCAATACGTTCTTAAAATACCAATATGGCGTCAATTGATCTAAAAGACGCCTACTACTCCATCCCTCTCCATCAAAATTTCAAACGTCTTGTCTGTTTTCAATGGAGAGGCCTCTTCTTCCAATTCAAATGTATACCCTTTGGACTAAGCCCGGCTCCATGCATCTTCACAAAACTCCTGAAGCCTGTGTTTTGCTCCCTCCGATCCATGGGGGGCCATGGATTCTCATTCATAGATGATTCGTTCATCTGGGCTCCTTCTGCAGATGAGTGTTCCAAGTCTGCACTCCTAGTGGCTAACATGTTCACATCGCTAGGGTTTACTTTGAATATTGAGAAATCGTCATTTACCCCAAAACATAAGATGACTTTTTTGGGTTATGTGATCAACACCAGCTCCATGTGTGTGTACCCTCCTCAGAGCAAGATTGATTCAGCCTTGGATAGAATCAACGGGGTACTGTTTAATAACAACTGGTTCACCATTCACTCCATAGCTGCCCTAGCTGGCACTTTAGTCGATCTGACTAAAGGAATTGATTACGGGTTGGCGCACTACAAAACTTTAGAAAGGAACAAGTTTTGGGCCCTCCTTCATAACTCAGGTGATTTTTCCAAACACATGAGAGTCTCAAAGTTGGCCAAGAAGGAGCTTCTGTGGTGGAAACATACACTTCCTTCGGGCCAAAGGTGGATTCGGCATATCTCCCCGGACATCGAGATATTCACCGATGCTTCCCTATCAGGGTAGGGCGGAGTCTGCCCTAAAGGCAAGACTTGAGGACGATGGCTTCGATCTGAAGCATCACTCCACATCAATGCTCTAGAGATGATTGCTATCCACCTAACTCTGCTTTCCTTCTATAGGGACTACGTCAACACCTTGTTCATAGTCAGGTGTGACAATACCACTGCTGTGGGGTACATCAACAAGATGGGTGGTATGCATTCAGCCACTTGTGATCGCTTAGCCAAAGAGATCTGGGCGTGGGCAGAGGAAAGGAACAACTTCCTCACGTCTACACATATTCCAGGAATTGAGAATGTGGACGCTGACCATGAAATTGCATTCACAGAAGATACGGAGTGGAAATTGCACCCACATATCTTTAAGAAAATTTTCAAAAAATTCAGCTCTCCAGACATTGATTTATTTGCCTCAAGATTGAATCATCAGGTGTCACCATATGTCAGTTGGCTCCCAGACCCTCATGCTTCGTTTATCGATGCCTTCTCAATAAACTGGGGCAGTTTCAATAACTGTTATATTTTTCCTCCATTTAGGTTGGTGGACAGATGCCTCTGGAAAATTCGAGAAGACAGATGCAAGGCGATAGTCGTTGCCCCCAATTGGCCAGGTCAGCCTTACCTCAGTATGTTACTATCAACGGCACGAACGAAATGGAAAGTTTTTTGTTTCCTCAGGGATAAACCGTTTCTTACCACTGATCTCATTTTAGGGTTGCAATTCTTGGCTGAGCTTTTCAAGAATGGGGCCGCTTACAGCTCACTCAATGTAGCCAGATCTGCACTCTCCGCGATCATGGACAAGATAGACAACTCCAATTTTGGGAGCCATCCTATCACGATCAGGGTGATGAAGGGGTTTTTTAACAAAAGACCATCTAAGTCCAGGTACTGCAACACTTGGGACCCCAATGAAATTTTGGATTTCTTCAGAGAGCAATACCCCCACTCATCACTGACTTTAACCCATTCAGGCCGCGTATTGCTTTAAAGCATTCCCACGCGTGTGGCCGCGTATTGCCTTAACGCACTCCCATGCGTTTGGCCGCGTATTGCCTTAAAGCAGTCCCATGCGTAGGACGCGTAGTGCGTAAAAGCACTCCCACGCACAGGACGCGTAATGCGATAAAGCACTCCGTGGGAAAGGACGCGTATTGCCAAAAAGCATCATAATAACAACGTTATTCAATGGTGGTGACGTTATTGGCCGTCCTTAATTCAGATGACGTTATTAGAATGTGCGTCATCCAGAGGGCAGTGGACGCGGTGAAGCGTCGTCATGACGGGACGTGTACATTTCACTCAGGACGTCATTAATTGAATGTTCTTTTCCCACGCTTGGTCGTTAAGCATAATGCAACGTTGGTGGCGCTGTCCTGAATGGGTTAAGGATGCTTTCTTTCAAGCTTACTGTTTTGTTGTCCCTTATTTCTTGCCAAAGGGTTCAAACCCTTACTCAGTTACAAGTAGAGGATGTTCATCCAGCCACGGGCGGTTACAACATTGTGTTTTCTCAAGTCCTCAAACATTCCAGAGTGGAGAGAGCTTTAGGCATGCTCCAAATTGACTTCTTTTCTGATGATAAACGCATTTGTGTTGCTACCTGTTTAAAAGACTATCTGTCAAGGACAGAACCCCTCCGCCAGTTGGACAACGAGGGGAAACCTCACGGAGGTCTTATTCTTAGTTACAGAGGACTGTATGCCCCTGTTGGCAGCCAAACAGTTGCTAGGTACATTCGCACGGCTCTCAGGATGAGCGGCATTGACACTAACATTTTCACCGCTCACAGCACCAGGGGTGCTTCCACCAGTAAATTACTTGCTTTAAATGTTCCTATTCAGGACATCCTTCAACGGGCGGCATGGACATCGGAGTCCACCTTCCGTACCTTTTACAAGAAGCCAGTCATTCGAGACAGAGGAGCGAATCGACTGCTTCAGGCTTACGCCAAAACTCATTAATTTCTCCTCTCCAAAAACTGTAGATACGTTTCTTGAAGTTAGAGGTTCGTTGACACTTCTTGATCTTATTTACCTTGATTGTTGATCTGTGAAGCTTTAAAACACCCATCTGCTCTGCCCTCTATGAGAGGCAGACGAATTACAGTCTACGATTAGTTGAGATATTTACTCACCTATCGAGGACTTATCATGACTGGATGAGGATGACGAACATAGAGAGAGCAGATGCCCACCCTCTGCCACCCTAGGCTCTGACGTCGATCTGACGTCTACCTCTGTTCTCTCACATAGGTGTTAGTTATGAACGATCTGTTCAGACTCCCTATCGGTCAGCCACGTCATCCTCACCACAGATCACCAATCTTCAAACAGCTTTAAACTCTGGCTTCTGCGCATGCGCCTTCTACCCATCTGCTCTCTCTATGTTCGTCATCCTCATCCAGTCATGATTAGTCCTCGATAGGTGAGTAAATATCTCAACTAATTGTAGATTATTCACCAGTAATCAGTAATCCTTTATGAAACACAGAAAAACTTCCATGTTAAACCAAAACAATAAACAAATACTTCTGTATCTTAGTTATTTCGTGTTTATTACAGTGATAAACAAATACGGTATATATACGGCTTTTTCTACTCAGGTTTGAATGTCATCAATAACTCCAGACCCCTATATGTTTGGTAAATCACAGATCCTTTACCTTGTACAATATGTATAGGTCTACGTACCTTACAATATATATATGAGTAATTCCACCAATTGGTCGACATTTGACTATAAAACAGATTTTTTCATTTTTAACCAGAAATCATGGTCTGGAGGTATTTTAATTAATTCTGTCACTTTCCCCGACGGAAAATACATCAGAAATACCCTACTTTTGCATATCTGGCATAAATATTTAAAATTCTAGAGGGAAAAAACACTGTTTTATTGCCTAAAAATTAACGAAAATATTGCTAATATGAAAAAAATGGTGTAAAGAGAGAAAAAATTATGTCCACTCATGGCTACATGTTTATTCAAATTTCATATCATGACCCTGGCTTCTGAATAATTTGAAAAAAATATATTTCTAATAATCCATTGGTTGATTTTCAATGCAAAATTGTTTGGGGAAATTCTGTATGTCACCATAACGTGCCTATTTAAAACTAGAATAAAAATTTATTTAAACACCAAGATGGGTGAAGTGGATATGTTTTAGGTGGTTTTCAATGTATTCTTCCATATAACAATGAATATAGTGGAATATTTTAGATTTTTTTGGAATTAGAGCATATAATATATATTGGGGAAGGTGTTATGTCACCATAACGTGCCAGACATTTTAGTTGATAACAAATGAAATATTTAGAGTTGAAAAAATTAAAGTATGGCTGAAGGTAAGTCATCATATAGCTCAAATATAAACAGCCACATTATCCCCCTGCTTTGCATTATTGCACCTCAAGAGGGCTAAAGCATGATGTCACCGTAACGTGCCGGCACGTTACGGTGACATAAAGTATGTGACATTAAAATTATGTGACATAATTGACATGACTGTATTGTGTAGACATACAGAGAACATTTTCCCTAATAATTTTGCCTCTAAATACTTGAACAGAATGTATATTTACCTTCATAAACAACCAATACAAGTATTCAAGTCATCTTAACAGGAAAACGAGGGGAATAATGTGATATATTTTTGTATAAATTCTAAATATAATGGATTATGTCTATTGTAGCAGAGGGTCAATGCCCTGTGACTCTTGTCACTGCCATTACCATTACCATTGCTGAATCGTTTTTTGGCTGTAACTTTTCTTCTAGTTGGAATATTTTCACAAACTAAAAAGCATTATGACCCGTGTGTGAAGACCTATGAAGTACACAATAATTAAAAAGATTACGTGCATATATCATTTTATTTATTCCTAATTTATGTAGAAATATGTACACTTCCTCTGTACCCATATGAGCTAGTTCCTGTCACAGACTCCACGAAGCTGCCCTGACTACAATATTCATTATTAACCTTTCCAATTTCGTCTATATTATCAGCAATATGTGTAGTTTATGTACGAAAAATAATAAATCAATAGAAGCAATTTAAAAAAATTAAGAATTTTCAGCCATATGTCGACCAATTGGTGGAATTGCTCATATGTATACATATGGAATATGATTAGTAAAAAGACAATGTTAATTCTATTTCTTCGGACGGATCAATGCATTCAGTGACATATGGACGGGAATGTTCAATGTATACATGCTCGACGGAATGTTGATATAATCACAAGTTGGAATGGGATGGATTTATAACAAGTGCTCCTATCCCGGGCGGCAATGAAGGTCAATGGCGTATATCGAAATGAATATATACTGAGACATAAATAACTCGATAACACTCCAGATTATTTCAAATAAACGATGCTTAAGACATTCATCAGCAGTATGTCATAGAACATAGAAAGAAATAGTGAGCAACTTAAAACATGTCTTCAAATGAAATGAAATAAAAGGAAACACATTTAATATAGTGGCTTACGACATCTACGTTAAACTCAATTTCAAGGCAACATGTTTTCGTTTCCAAAGCCTAAGGAGCTAAGCAACATGCATACCGACGAAGGAAATTTGAACAACCTGAATGTATTATTCTAAAGATACAAATGTAAATAAAAGATATTTTTGTAGTAACGCAAAGCATTTATGTTTCCGATTAAATAAAATTAATGAAATATCGAGGGTTTTTGTAGCATAACATTGGGATAATGACTAGGTTTTTTTTGTTCTCTTCCACCATATGTACATATATATTAACCAGACATGATATTGATTTAAGATGTACCGATTCATCTCTGCTGTAGATCATTTCGGTTCTCTTTGTGATGCTATTATTTTAACGAATGGTACCTGAAGCATAGAACCTTTTATTTTAACTCAACTTAGTGTACCAATTATGGTGGGATTTTGGCTATTAAAAAAGCTCTAGGTTTCGATGTTAACCTATGTACAACCTACATATTCAGATAGAAGCCTTTGGAATCTCGGTTTACAGAACATAAACAATAAGAAATTAAATGTACTGACGAATGAGAAAAGTCTGAGATTTGGTGAGCATGGCTTCATCTCGAATTACTTGCCGGAGGTTGAAAATGAATCCACAATCTACGAACTGAAATATTTGATTTTCCTCACGTTTCATGCAACAGTGGCAACAGTTTTTGATCACAATAGACACCACCCAACGAGGTGTAAACAAGAAGTCATATGCGTGAATGTGATCAAGCATGTCGAAAAACCAAATGTATTCATTCATTTGTAATGTCGGGTGTTCAAACTATCCAAACAATACAATCCATCATGTATAACCCAAGAGACCATCTCCCCTAAAGGCAGTCAAAGTTTCATCATGATTCATATCAGGTGCATTTATAAGTGCCAGGCTTTCCATCGGTTCGTATTCGAACATGTATTTTCCCAATGGCAGTTGTATTCCATACCTAGTGTACAAAAGTCCAGATATGGGAAAAGTCCACTGGCACTCTTTACAGTGAAGCAAACATAAGTTAATATCATCTAGCACACGAGCTAATTCCATATCACACAAGAACTCGCTCGACAATGACATTTGGCTCTCAGTTTCCCCAATCCATAGACGTAGATGTATGCAATAATGTTCGTGTCTTTTAAGCAGTAAAATAACTGGTGTATGTGTAAATTCCAATCCTAACGCAAAGAATCCATTCGTGCAAGGGGTCACATCAAGTACAATTTCCTTATAGGAATGAATACTGAAGGATCATGGTGAACTTAAAAGAAGAAAGATCGGTTGACTGAACTTCTGGTGTAGCACACAACAAACGTGTGATGCCCATGCCATCCAGGTATCAACAGTATGTTGGATTCATTTTAATCTGAACAATGTACAACCAAATGGGTGCTAGCAAACATTGTATACCAGTTCAATATTAAGTTCCAAGATCCCATCATGGGATACTATTTTTGTTTGTTGTCACCATTTCCTGGCACAAAAAGAGAAAGCTTGCGATGACTGTTACATCGCTCTCTGAGAATTAGGTTCCTCGAAACAGCAGCATGATTTCCTTCATACAATAGATTGTCTTTATATAATTCCAAAAGCTGCCTCTTCACAAAACTTGAGCTGCCAAATTTTCCCCGCGTACACATCAAAATCATTCCGACCAAGAACACGAACGAGCTCATCCTGAAAAATAATGACGGCAAAGGTTAGTGAATATAGTGAGGGTGGGTGGGTTGGGGCGGGGATAGGGGGGGGGGGCTCAATTTGAAATTGAAGAAGTGTGTTCAAGACCTGTGTTATAAGAATACGCTATATGTTAAGATGGCACTTAGATCCCAAGCTTACTGATCCATATCTGTACAACAAGTAATACTTACCTCGATAGCATCCCCGTCGACCTCATCTAGGATATCATAAGCCCTCTTCATTTTTTCCACTCCTAATGCGCGAATGCAATCCCTGAATTTCAAACATAAAATGAATGAATGAATGAATGAATGAATGAATTTCAAACATATGAAACATTACTTTAATCAGAACAGAGAATAGTCTATAGCGAAATCTTATTCATTGTTTTTTTATTTCCAGTAAAACATTATTTACGGTACTCTTACATGTCCAATACCATTTACTGTTTAGCGATATATCGCCAAGAAAGCATGTAATACGTTCTAAGAAATGGAGATGTGTAGTACTAAATGCAAGTAAATGATAACCTAGAATTTCATTATGAGGTTGTAAGAATACTCACTTTCTCAAAACTGTGATCCTGTCCATGAGTCTGGTAGATGTGCCCAAAGTTTTTACTAAAATGAGCAATGAACAAATTAGTATATCTAGGAGTTCCAACCAAAACCATGTCAGTGATGGTTAACATAGATTTAGATTTCCTCGTTTGAAGTAAATGATATTATATTGTAGATGATATTATTACTATCATTTAGACACTCTTCAAAACGTGAATTATTAAATATGTGACTGGGAGTTATTGTTTTTTTTTAAATTGAAGAAACGCATGTATAGAATGATTCGGTTCATAACCTGGTGCATGAGGCCTGGCTGGGTCCGGCCGACGAATGGGCTCATAGTCGAATTCAGAAACAACTATCTCCTGTTGGCCCTCTTTATCCGCCTCTGCCTCTACCTCAGGTACCTCAGGAATCACTCCATCCACTGTGTCCTCTTCATCGGATGACGAGGAACCTTTAGAATGCGCTCCTCCAGACCCCCTGTTCATTTGCAGAGTGTGGTTCAATAGGCTGATAAAGTTGTTCATTTCCTTCTCTTTCCTGTATGGAACAATAACCATGTCAAATTAGAAACGCTAGTCGTCCAGATTATGTATGCGCAGATTATTGAGCGAAAAAAATCCACAACCGGTAGACTTATTAAGGTTACAGTAGTCATCCTAAGTTATCTTGATTTTATATGATAAATAATTTGCATTCTTTATCATTGGGTCCTTCCAGGCAGCGAAAACCCTTTCATTACTATTTAATAAGGTAATTAGACCCTCTAACATTGCATGGCATATTCTAATCAATGCACACAGAAACAGAGAAATCAAGGAAGATATACTACAAAGAAATGCAGGGTTCATACACCTTGAGTTGGTGGGGAAAATAATGATATTTGGAAGCATGACTTTTTAAGTTCAAATTTCGACTTTTTAGAGTTTAAAAAAATGACTCATTGACTAAAAATGAAACAGGTAGCAACCCCACTTATATGTAACTAAATTGAATGGTCTCTTTCTTTAGTAACTATATGATTTACCGCATAGTCGTATTACATTATAATATTTCCGCTATTATAAGTTTGGTGATAAAAAGCAATTCAATACTGACTTTTAAAGACGCGTATGAACCCTGAGATAAATCGTGCAAAAATAATGATGACTGATAGGCGTTAACTACCTGTACTCCTCATTCTCTGTAGAATCTAGATCTGCATCTTTGATTAAACCATCCACAGAATCCTCAGTTTGGATAGCTGGGGAGGAGTGGCGCCTCGAAATGGCAGAGTGTGATTCTGATATGACTATGTGTGTTCGCCTTAAAAGGTGAAAGTGCAATAAGAAACTAGAAATAATGGTAGGCAAAGGTGGGAGAGATCAACTCAGTTCTCGGCTGTTGGCAATCATTATCTTTTTAATTTTGGCACCGCTTATTAAGCTGCACTTACAGAGTACCGTATGTGCATACACAGACACCAGGCTTAGTGTATTATACAAACAAAGTTGGATAAGTAATAATGCTGTCTGCCATCAATACAGAACATAAGATCAATGCAAGATGACAGATAGTGAAGCAGGGAACTATTTTTTTTTTCATTTTAGACCGTAAGACGGTACGGAGGCCTAGGAGGAGGCTTAAACTGAGTTGATCACGCCTTCTTCACGAGAAAAATCACCATATAGATCTACCAAACAAATCAATTCTAGATAATGACGTACAACTAGCGACACTTATGATCTCTCAAAAGGAACATTAAGCATAAACAGAAATCAAATCTTTCACATCATGTTAGGTGTTGCTAAATATGGAGTGCGTTGAGGTTACCTTTGTTGGTCTTTGTCAGCCTTTTCAGGAACAACAATATCCTCTGTTTCCGAATCTGAACTTTCTTCATTTATGGACGGCTGCCTAGGGATTCGGCCTGAATCAATTGACGATCTCTGTAATGCGGATGACGATAACACTAGTTAATTACAGTAAATATTATAAATCTTTGTATAAATGGCAAAAACAAAATAGGCCACATCACATTTTGTTTACCAATAAAAAACATAAAGATCGAATGGAACCAATTCCAAATGAGAGATTTACACATATGAGTAACAGGATACGATGTTCGAATTTCAACAAGAGAATAAATATATTAAAATAAGATTATACTTTGAAACTGGTTATAAGATAATGATGGTAAATATTTTGTCTTTAATGCAAATATCTTTGGTTGGCAAAAATTATGTTAAACTAAAACTCAATGTAGATGTAATTATTTTCTACAGCGAAAAACAGGGTTACACAACTACTACATATTTCAGGTCTTCCAACTGGCGCCCAAATAATAAGATAAGATAAGAAAACTTTTATTTCCAGTCAATGAGTGCGATTAAAGGCGGGGGAGGGCGGGGAGGTTTTGTCATTAGAATGGTAGGCAGGGACAAACTACAGTATATAGATATAATAACTATAGTTGCCTTGACACACAAATAACTCAATGTATACCTTGGGGTGATCAACATTTGCAGATCTCGGTCTGGCTTTTGGAGGTGAATCAGGCACCGAGGAGGGATAATCAGCAGATCTACTCACACCACCTGACTTAGGACGCACCCTCTCACTGCGGGGTTGGATATCTGATAAATAGGCAAGCCATTAGATAAATAAATATTCCTACCCAAAGTCAGCATTTAAACAGCTTTGATGAATGTTGTACTGTGTATTGAGACACAGCAACTAATGGCAAGAACTGATTAAGACATTGAATTTAAATGATGAATAATGCTCCCATTCACAAGCGTGGTAACATTATTGGACACATACCAACACTCCTGCTAGTACGCGGCGTTTCTGTCCCTTTCTTTTCTCGTCGTCTCGCTCTTGCTGAGAGGTTGACACTTTGCTACAAATAAAGCAGGATATATACTTATAAAACACAGTATAAGTGCCCTGTAACCCATCAATGGGCAAGGAACGGTGATATATATATATTCAAACTTTAATATATGCCTATTTATTTGGTTCCACGCTCGCATGGCATTGATATAATAATGGGTTTCCCCAGTATTAATGCTACAAATAAATATAATAGTCTTAAGACTATCCTACAGTTTAAATTTTGAATAGTTTCGGTGAGAGAGAAGGAGAAACAGACTCGGCGACTGGTATATAATAACTGAGTGAGGGGCGGAGCCCTCTCATAGCTTTATTCTAGAACTCAGTGCTGCTTGCGTGGACGCAGCCACGCCCCCAGGCCTCCCGAGACTTCCCAGAAACCCACTACTGTAACATAATGCCCCCCTCCCCCCTTAGAATGCTACTGCATTAATTAGATACTTAAGTAAAAAGTAGCATTCCCGATGGTCGGATACAGTGGGGACACGAGATTCGACCCCCGGAAAATTTTAAATATTTTTAACAAAATTTTCCAAAAGTCTTCTACCCCCCTCTTTAATATAATTCTGACTTACATTTAAAATAAGTTGACGCCAAATAAACTCTTGCCAGGGGAAGAATGGGCAAATTTCTGCCCAAATTTCTATTTTCCATATTAAATTCTAGTAACAAAAGTGAAAATTATACAACACATCATGAGCACATAGAATTATGGAATCGATGCAATAATGTCAGGAGTTCACCAACACCATCAACAGCCCAAAAATGACACAAATTGCCCGGGTTCTCCACCAGTGATATAATAATGGGTTTCCCCAGTATTAATGCTACAAATAAATATAATAGTCTTAAGACTATCCTACAGTTTAAATTTTGAATAGTTTCGGTGAGAGAGAAGGAGAAACAGACTCGGCGACTGGTATATAATAACTGAGTGAGGGGCGGAGCCCTCTCATAGCTTTATTCTAGAACTCAGTGCTGCTTGCGTGGACGCAGCCACGCCCCCAGGCCTCCCGAGACTTCCCAGAAACCCACTACTGTAACATAATGACAAGAGGTCAATATAAAACACATACTCTTGGTGTATCCTCCTCCCTGCCGGGGTTGTCGTCCTTGGAGCTGTTCACAGATGAGGATATGGAGCCATAGCCGCTCTCCTCCTTCTCTGACATGGCAGCCTTCCTAGACTGGCTACGTTTGGGCACAGCAGAGCTGGCGGAGGGCTCCTGTGACATGGCAGCAGGTCGTGGTGGCAAGGGGCGAGGCTTCTCTACTGGTTTGGCCTACAAAGGGACATTTTATAAATTTGGCATTGCAACGATTCAGTCGTGGGCTTCAAAACTACTATTGCATATTATTATGATCTTCCTAACGAATGAAGAGACGGATTATACACAAGGCATATCATCTTTACACACATAATATAATCATGCATTTTTTTTTCTCGATTAAACTTTTACTTTACTTACTAGGATATCTTTTCACACCATGAATATTTATTATGCATACACACAAGACATCTAAAATGTACGTAAATATATATCTATCTTCATTTAAACCGACGGGCAATCAAAATGATTTGTCTAAAATACATTTCTAACTTTGTATGGAATATTCCGGCTATATATTTTTTTTAATCTTGGAACTTAGAAAATAGCAAATATATGTATAGCCTATATATTTTTTTTCCGGCTAATAAGTCTAACATACACCAGCAACTTCCGTGACATTCCAACGCATGTCAAAAGGAAGTATGAACCCAACAGCATGCGGCGATACAAAAAGAAATAATCAGAATCTAGACATATGTATCTATTGATAAAATATTGAAGCAACATCATACAATATAAGGTACAACACATAAATATAGGAAATAATCAAGTGTCACTCCCTACCGATAGATAAAGGATTATCTGTGAGAGAACAAGTAGGAATTAAGTTTCAGAAATGCCAACACATATTTAAGAGTAATGGGGTCGGGGTAAAAATAGTATAAATTGAGTTGCGACAATATGGACCGGACCCTGGGACAATCAAACTGCATCGTATTTTCATCTTCATGGTCCCAACAGCCATCTCATGGTTTCAAGACCAAACGCATACTGAGGACCATTTACATCGTTACACGTGAAATGTTGAATCTTATGTACATCGGATTTTATTTCACTTTGACTTTACTGGCGGATAAAAGTGAACAGAGCTACGAATCCTAGGAGTACTTAAAGCAGAGATCTTATACTGATGCTTCTTGAGAGGGTGGAATAATACCATAAAGGCTCTGCTTACATTGTTGAATACACTGTTATTTTTGGCTTGCTTGTGCTCGTCATGGGGACTGGGAGCTCTTTGAGGACTGTGCATTCGGTGTGGACTGGAGCCCCGTTCGCCCCTGTCCACTCCTGACGAGCTATTCACATGGTTGAGTTCTGCCTCACGTTTGTACCGTGGCTTCTTCTTTTTGAGCGCATGTCGAGAAACATTATCACAGCCGGAGGGTGGGAGGTTGCGGGGTTCAGAATGAGAGTGGGGCTAGAAATCAAGACGGAGGAAAAGTAAAAAAATAAATGCGTGACAAGAAACTCAAAAGTTCAAGCAATCGTGAAAATATGCAATCTAATTCAAAATTAATCAAATGTGAGTAGAAAGAGTTAGGATATCTAAATTAACACGTGTAATTAAAATCCTTATCATATCATAATATTTTGTGGAAACATCTGTTTATAGTGGATAAATTAATGGGGAAATCATTCCAGAGGCTCGTTTACCCCACATCAGGTATGCACATGATACTACACATTCCATGGTAAAAGGCTAAACGCACAGGGTTGTCATTCAGGATCATTGACTCGCACAACAACGATGTCCAATATTTGGAATACACATCACAATAAGAAAGGTATGAAAATACTATTTTCACGGTTTACAGTCAAAAATGCTCTGCCTTATACTTCAATTTGACGATTAACATGCAATAATAAACTGCGCGATTAGATCTGTTTAATAGTTGTATTTGCTCAATATTTCATCCAATTATCAAACCCGAAATCGCAGAGAAAAGAAGTAGTAGTAGCACAAAGAAAAAACTTTTCAGTCGTGTTGTTGACTGTTGAATATCAACCTGAAGACATTAGGGTTAAAACAAAGGAAAGGCGTGAATAAAACGTATGAAACAGTAAAAAAACGCAAAGAGATCCGGAGGAAAGCCAGGTCATCAGCTGAAGTGATTCTTTAGAGTGTAAAGTATTTAGAAGACCAAAGAAGTTAACTTAATTAGTCTGGAGCTTAATTTATTGTTGGTGGTAACTATAGGAGAAGAGCTTAGACGATAAGGTATTTGTCAGAAAAGCATTGTAAGCATCCATGGGACAAAGAGGGGGTTGATATGGGTCCGAGACAAGTACTTCAGTGTGGGCAGAGTCATAGGGTCATAAGAAAGATATGATGGAAACCTTAACCCTAAAAAAATTAACTCTACAAGATATCGAAGAGATCGTTTGTACTATTTCCTCGTCTTGTATTCGGCCTGACACAAGATTTTGTTTCCCTAACTTACTCGTTACCACGACTGTGTCTCCCTGTCTTACCTTCGAAGGTGTGGGTGGCCTTGAGCGAGTGGGAGTATTTGACCGTGACCTATTAGGCGTGCCAGGCATTCGAGAGTCACCGGAACCGAGGAGGTTCTCACTTGAAGCTCTCGGGGTAGCTTCTTCCATGATGGGCTCAAGGTCTGGCCCTACTTCTAGAGGTTCTAAAGACTCGTCCACTGAGGATTGGGACTTGACGGAAACTTTGTTGTACGCCTTATAAAACAAGGGAGGGGAAATTGCCGTGCAGGATGAAAAAGGCATGCGTGACCGCCACCCAATACATGTGACCAGTATATGTATATGAGCACAATAGACCACAGTTATACCACAGAATATATTTATATTAATAAATAGTTTCAGTACAAATTGGTTGGGTCCGACCTTCATTTTTGTTATCTTTCAATATTTGAAAACGGTAAAGAAAAAATATCCATGAACTGGGGGAAATATAAATTTGTATTTGATTTCGACCATAATTATATATATATGTATATCAATAATTTCCCTATAGCAGCAAGAACATGCAGGGTGGAGGGAAGTGTTGAGTCTATTCAAAACATTGTTGATACTCATGTACATATGCCAGTCACTAAAAATAACAAGCATTCAACAACCTTCCTATCATTGCAATATCAAGTAATTCCAAGCTTAATCCAACTCTTAACCCATGCACCATCAGAATATTATATAAGCTATATATAGCATGTTCATCTTATTTTCTTGATTCACCGTGACACTAATCAAACATCAATGATTCATGCAAAACAACACTAGGGTAAGTCTAGCGGTAACATGCGAAGGGTTTCATAAAGCAAATGCTTGGGGGATTGATGGTGAGGATTTCAAATAAGCTTTAGTGCCAAATTGATTTAACAATTTGAATCAATAGAAACGATCCAAATTAAAATATAGAAAGGAATTGTATTTGTAAGTTCTAATGTATAATGGGAGTTGTACTGGAGCATGCTCATATAGAAACCTACCCTATTTACAGAAGAGGCACTGGAGCGTGCACTGTCCGGGACATCCTCGCTGTTCCTGCGGCGAGCGTCAGAATGAGACCTGGCAGACTGACTTTCTGTCACACGGTTATTACTATTAGCAGACCGGTTACTTCTGTAATGGAAACAGTGAACTATGTGGTTTCAGACAGGATACACAAGTAACGGAAAAATCAAAACGGGGATAACGTTTACAGTAACGGATTTATTTGATTTGTTCAGGCGAACGGCGCAGGTAATTTATCATTTAATACATATACTTCCTTGTCCTCTTGGGTTTTGTAGAGGGAATCGATTTTTTAAAATTCATTTTTAATCAGGTTTTGACAAGTTTAGCAGGACATCAATCTTAATCAGTTATAAAGCATTAGGCAACACTATCTCCGGGATACTGATGAGAACATACTAGGTCCACTCCAAAAGATGTACCCAATTTTTAAATAAACCTTATTAAATAAAATCCTAACTCCAGGTGGCCATACCGCAGTCTTTCATGAGGTTGGTGCAGGTCAAGGTGTTTCTCATTCAGTTTATTATGGTGAGAATGTTACAAACTACATCAGAGAACCGAAATAAATCTAAATTTCGAAAGTTCGATGGGAATGATTTAAGGAAATATGTCAATATTGTAAATTAATACAGTAAATTAATTTATTTATTAAAACCAACGAGCATACAGCACTGAAGCTTCACTGTATGCTCGGTGTTAAAACAAAGCAACCCATGAAACGTCAAATAGATTGAATCAGATACCACTGTCAGACACATAGTCGGACCAAAACGCAAGTAATTGGGATAACAAATTACTATAGAGATAGACTTCATGAGCTATACAAACCCGTGCTTCCTTGTGCTTTCTAAAAATATGGCAATATTCTTTTTGATGTAAGGATCGCGAAGGATCCTATTGACGCTCGGCCTCCGCTCTGGTTTAGAGTTGAGCATAGCTTTGATTAGGGTGACTAACTCTGGACTGTATTGTCTGGGCATCGGAGGCATCTGAGAAAAAAAGAATTAACAAAATGGTTATTAACGGTAAGCCGTATTGAATCTCTGAATTTTATTTACAATTTGAAACATATATGCAACTAATTGGAATAATTCCAACCAACGAATGTAGGAGAATAACAGAAAAGTAATTACGATAGGCAGGCACACCTCTACGAACCCATTATGAGGATAAATATAGATTGTCTGTAGCTTCAGAATAAGTAACAAGTTAGTTAAAACCTACCTTCCCCCGAAGAATTTTATAAACTAGAGAATTCATATCACGCGCGTTGAATGCATGCTTGAGCGTTGCCATTTCATAAACACAACAGCCTAAAGCCCAGACATCAGACTGAAAGTACAAAAGCATACTTTTGATACAATGGAAATAACTTCTCTGTACGTTTTTTTAGCTTGGGCGATTCATTGATTTAATTTATAGTTGAATATAAAAGATTAAAACAAATGTTTTTAAAACTGCTTGATATACATATAATCGAAAATTCTCAAATATAAATACAATGGATTCAAAATATCAAATGTTGATGTTATAAAATAATATTGATTATTGATACGAGACGAGACACCCCTTTCTTCTCTGAACAGCTATCAATAATAATGTAACGAGGAGTAGAACGTCCCCATAGAGATGGTACCCATCATATCACTTTCAGTATTTGGCATGAAAGACAGGTGCACACGTATATAACTGTGATGACAACACCTTGGTGATATCACAAATATTGTCAGATCAATAACCATCAACAGTAAGATGATAGGCCACAGATCTTCCCTATTCATGTTGATAAAAACAAAATATTCAATTCAATAAATTCTCAATATTAATGTTCAAAAGGAAATATAGATATTCTTAAGGAAGGGGACCCGCCCCATCATCAAAATGGTGATGTTTAGCTATGTTTGGGACTAGACTTCGAAAGAACCTCACCAGGCAGATTCATGGACTTTATGAATAGTGTGTGGCCACGTTTTGACGGGATACTGAGGTACACCAGTGTTGTTTTATGAGGTTTAAAAAAAGGAAAAGAAAGGTTCATCCCTGATAATTATCTTATCAGTAATAGACTATAGTATAGCTAAATACGGTCAAAAGTAAATAATAAGCCTACTTTATGGTTATAGGGTTTGTTTGAGAATAGTTCTGGTCCCATGTAGTAAGGTGTGCCAATAAGTGTTGTAGCCATATCATTCGAGTTGTCCAAGACCCTGAAAAAATCAACATAGGCGATTTAAATGAGTACATGTCATGGAGTGTGCTATTTCTTAGGACAGAAACAGCGAAATGGTATCATGTAGAGTAGCAAAACTGGGGCGTTTGTAAACACGATGTATAATATTCAGTCACCTACCTGGCAATTCCTAAATCTCCTACTTTTATAATCTTACTCTTTGTCAGAAAGATATTTTGTGTTTTGAGATCTCTGTGCAGTATATTCCTTTCGTGCATATACTGAAAGAAGACAATAGAAATTAATCAAACCGGGGAGAAATATAAACACGATGCAGTAAAAATTGATATCACTTGAACCACGATGCATCTCCAAAGAAAATCTAATGAGATACTAACTTGCAATGCCATAGCTATTTGCACAAACCACTCGACCACTTGACTTTCTTCCAACGGTACATTTTTCTGCTCTTTAAGTCGGGTATACAGGTCACCTCCTTCACAGTAACCCATGGCAATGTAGAGCATCCCATTATCCGTCTCAAACGAGTCTTTATAAGAACATATGTTTGGGTGCTTCAGCTTAGCGAGTAATTTTGCTTCTTGTTCCGCGGCTTTCCTCTCTCGACGTGAAGCTGTCGATATTTCCATACGTTTGAGGACATACTGAAAATAAATAAGAAATAATGTTCATTTGCACAGATTAATTCATAATGATATGACACTCTTCCCAAAAGAAACTAGGACACGTATTTGCAGCCCCAGTTTACGCATGAACATTACAAATCTATTTCACAAACCACACCTAATACATTATATTTATTCATGAATACGTATACATGTATGTATATGTCCATTCACTTATAATATATACTTCGTAGTTCCTTCTTTATAAATCTCTATCATTTGAAGGGCATAAACAATTCAATAAGGTCAAATGCGTCAGTGGATAATACAGAGGAAGTCTTTTACGGCAAAACCCATGCACACGTCCTTTCAGCCTACCAATGATAAAAGCAGAGGAGTAGAAAAATATGGACTAATGGTGCGTACTATTTGTAATCGATGTGATCACATGTATCATTTTTGTTAAATAAAGATAAAGAATATACTCTGGTAATATGTGGTTGAGAATGTATCGAATTTAAAAGGTTTCAAAATGAGGATGGTAAATTTTGATAATATATGGATGTTGAAAGCGCGTTACATATTATTTAACATTGCCCAATACCCCAGGACTGCAGTCGATTCTCGATTCTATAACTATGGATTTGACGAGGTTTGCATTGTATACAAGTATCACAGGTCATCTAACCTCACATGAAGTGTCCCTATTCTCGGAATGGATGAAAACTTTCTAAATACGCAGACTCGAGGAGAGATGGCTTTTATCCACCACATTGAAACTATGAACCTGCATTAACAAGTACACTAAGTATTTTGAGAGTAAAAGCTTTCAAATATAAACTTCCTTGTTCCTGGTGCCAAATTTAATTATGGATTATAGCCGAGCAAAACATGTTCAACTGGCTAATGGGAATCATGTACAGTAAGGTGAAAACCCTATGAACTGTTGGCAACTATCCCAATTTTATCTCGAAATAAACAGTTTTAGATCCAGAGTGAAACTCGGAGGCAATGGTATGCTACCAACGGTGGACATATATCTATATATCCAGGGTTTTACCGCATATTATTAAGGGAGAGGGGAGGGGGTAGAGAGCATTACTAGCTTTTATCACTAATTTGGCCAGCAAACAAACTAAGATGTCGATGTACACCTACAAAAAAAGCAATTTTCAATGAGAGGTGCACTGAACCGATGCCATAGTTCTTCAGAGTAAAATAATGGATTGTGTAATAAATAATGACAACGACGGGTGTCGAGTATTAGCATTAGATATCAGACAGGGACCACTTGGCAATATCTGAAATCAAAGCTAGTTAACGGAGCTACGAAGTGCCGAGATACATCATTTCGTATGAAGGGATAATGAAACGAATACGATCCACTGGAATTAACAGATTGATTTGGGTTTTTTCATCTATATCTGGCCTAAAACAGACAGCAGAAAATGAGCGCATCTTAGTCTAGTTATTTCGTGATGAAGAATAACATTATACCTGTGAAATCTCGAGTTTTTGAACAAATGAATCCAATATATCCAAATCCGATTTGTCTCTTTCACTTTACCATAGGAAATACCATATAATAAGTAAGTGCAGGACAGACTATGCTTTTTTTATATGCAGTCATGTAAGTTTTTTTTTATTGAGCAAGGCAAGGCATGACGGGATCAAGGTTAACCGATCAATAAAAATTAATAGCTATAAAGGTATGCAGCTACTGCCAAATGACCCGGATCAGTGTTATTTATAAATGTATCTTTCATGTTTCTGTCCTATCTCAACAACAGAAGGAACATGAATGTTGGTGCGGATTGATTAAAAACCATACTTGAAACAAATGCCCCCCTTAGTGGCAACAGCCTCAAGAATTACTGCATCCAATGTTAGTAAACTAAACTATGCAATGGCTAAATTTTGCTGACTTGTATATTATATACACATACAATTGAAGTACTGTCTGACTTGATATCCTATTTCAAACTGTTGCATCAGCGACTATTTTCTATTTAAAGGATTTTGAAAATGACGCAGGTAGGGAAGACAAAACTAAATAAGGCCCTCTTAATTCCTTTACCAAATTGCTATCTTCGAAATCAATGAAAACCTTCCTCAGGGTTATTGTTTTTTTAATTCACCAACAAGGGAATTCCAATACTAGGGGTGGCATGGACACCGCGAGTGCACTTCCTCGCTAGTGCAGTGATCATTTTATCCCTTTTCTGGATTGATATGTTTACAAAGCAACGCTCCATCTGGCCACATTGATCCCAGCTGATTACAGGGATGGGTTGTGATTCCCGCTAGCTTGCACATTACTGCATCAAAGATACCATGGCAACAAGGATGCAGATATATATAATATACTCTATAGAGTGAAAATTAGTGTGAAACCACCAACATTCTCCAACGTAGATCTGGGGTATAAAATAGAAGAGGGCAACTAATGAAATAAAATCTGAAAGATTTAAGATCGAATAAATTGACAGAGCACCAGATGTAGCAATTAGTATGTGGCAGCCATATAGGTTGCATTTCCTGTGAATGATTTGTCAGAATTTAGCTGAGATTAGTTAAAGGTTTATGTCTTATCATTTCCTCGAAAACATCCAATCAAAATCCCTAAACCTATGTTTGAATACAATCATAAGAAAGCATTAGAATTTTTTCAAATTGTGTTCATGAATCATTTTTCATTGAACTAAAGCTGCTTTGAAGTCAGAATTCTGCATTGAGTAAATAACGTATTACACTGTTATTTTTTTTGGTCTGCATATTTCAAACACCACTGTGACCAATGACAAGACAACATAATCTGAACTAAACAATATATTTTCTATACCAGTATTAGTTTGGACGAAAAGAACAGTTTGAACAAATCATCCTTTGTGTGAGAGTATTTGAAAAACAAAAACACGAAGGCCTCAGCCACGTGGAGGCCAATCTAATGGGCAAATGGACCACCTGGAGGTAGGTACAAACCACCTGCAACCAATAGAACACACTTGTTGTGATAAGCAAAGAACAGAACAGGTTGGGTCAACGCTTTATCACGTCATTATTACTATTCCATGAATTGTTATCCATCGACTGCTGATATCATTTTTCAATACCGTAGATCCAAGAACAATTAAATAAGGTTTCTGACAGTTGATCACGAGTTTTAAATAGATGCAATGCCTGGAACACACAAAGGACCCTAGCTAGGAAGGACGGTGAAAGAGTAATAGATGGGCTGATGGATAGAAGTAAAGGATAGGTGACGACAAAAACTGATGTTTATATAAATTTGGTGCCTTTTTAAAATATTTTTCCCACAAAAAAGTCTCCGGTCTCGATTTCTGGTACAAACTTTACTGGTTGAACAATTCAGGAAATCTGTTATAGTGTATTTAAGGGTTCCATATCAGTGAATGATTCAGTGAATGATTCAAGATACATGACTCATAAATAAATATAAGAGGTATAATAGATGTTCCTAAGGCTAATGAGGTTCTGATGTAATATATGTAACGATGGCATATATAGTCATCCAATAAGAGGCCATTGGAAACAATGCCAACGGATATGGCTCAGTGAGCCTCACATATTGGTTCACATATTTCCCCCAAAACTAGGTTGATTATTACACACATATATAGGCCTATATATATATAAGCATGGTGACTAACAAAGCTAAACAAAATATACCATTATGAAGAACCTATTATAGAAATATAAAAAATCATTTTATATACATGTATGTATAGTAAACTCGTGTAAGAGCAACTTTTTAATTCATGGATGATCCCAAACATTGGAATCAACTTCATAATTTATCATAAAACACAAAATAAAACTACAAATGCATGTATACCAACAAAAAACCTGATGGACAGGTGGTATACTAGTTTGGGTGTTAAGATTTTGTATTTATTCATAAATTTTATTGTCCGACTCCTAGTAGGTCTAGTAGAGAGCATATTAAATTGACTCCTGGATATTCTGAACAATATATCATTAACAGTTATCTTAACAATATTACAATATTAGATATCTGAGCCAGTAATAAATAGTTACCATAATGACATTGATTAATAATGTTTAATTTGATTACCGGTATGCATTTCCTAATTTTATAGTAGATCGGTAAGACATGGGCGTCGGTCTCTGGGTCATGTTACACACTAGCTGATATATCATTTTTTATATACCGTAAATCTTATTAAAATTAGTAATCACGGTGTCAATTTATTGTGCACCTGACAGTGGCTAGGGTAAATGAAGGGGCAAAGAGGAGACAGGCCACAGGGGGTTATTAAACAATCATTAGTTGGTGATTCATCAAATGATCTGCCCGATAACTTCCCTATCGGATCAATAAAACCATAAATTAATCCATTAAAGGTACGGTACGGTTGCACCAGTGAAACTATCACAAGTGCAGTACCAGTGATTCTGCAACACTTATGCCAAGGATAACAGAGCTGTTTTGTTTGGATCTAAAGTTGATCCCGGGCATGCAGTCACATGTGTATTTGACCATGTGTACTTGTAAAATTGACAGACGTACAGGCTACAGGGAGGTGGTTCCCCAATCAACCTACCTGTTTCCGATCTTTCTTGTGCTTCACCAACCAAACTTCTCCGTAACTTCCCTTTCCAATGACACGAAGTTTGATGTAGCTGTCCATGCTGAAATCTCCTAGGAACTTGTGTTTATGGATCCAAGTAAATTTCCAACTGGTCAACACTCAAGATATTACTCATGACAGGTGTTGGGCTGAACAAAGCCAATACCTGATCACGCTACCTCAGTTCAGTACGGTGAGGCGAGTTTGGAATGTGAACATGTCGGGTACTGTTTTCGGTTCCTTCCAAAGAGGTGCGAACAGCAGTTGTCCCTTATGTACCATCGCATAAAGTGTGTCAACAGTACGATTATGTCACAAATACAATTAACTAGATCAGAACTGAGTCTGTGCGCTCGATTACCCCATCTACTCCTAATTGTCGCCCGCCTGGATTGTTGATATTGTTGTATCCATCGAAGCCAAAAGTTGCAGGTACTCGTTCCAATTGCACTCCAAGGGGGAGCCACCTGTTTCCGGTGCCACATTTTCGCGCCATGTTGAAGAGATAGATTTGTATCCCGACATCTGTATCTGTGCTAAGAACCTAAAGTCAGTCAAGTAGGCCTACAGTTATTTGTAGGTCAATGTTAACAAAATTAAGATAATTGGTTCACAAGTTCTACTGATCCATATGTAATATTTTTTTTGAAGCGTATACATAGCAAAATGTATAATTTGTCCCTACTTAGCTCTCTCTACTTGAAACAATGATATAATTTTAGGTAGCTATCCACACCAGCCTATAAAAACGTGCATACATGTGCATAGTCATCTGATCGTATAGCTAAATTTTAGGGTGAATTTATTCCCGTTAATTTAGAGAAATTGCACCTGATATGGATTTTTTGTGATCCGAAACAAAATATGGAGTTGAATTAATAACAAGGAGGTCTACACAAAATTAATATTCCAAAAATAATCATATCTAGCAGATAGCCTGGTCAATAGGTCATCCCTATACCAGTAGCGATAGCACGAGTGTATGGGTCAGAAAAGGCTGACTAGGTAGGCCAGCGGCGTACATGTACATGTCCTATACAATGCAAGCATCAACACATCAAGCCAACGAATAATCACAAGGAAAATAGTATTAATAAAAAAAAGTCTTTTTACACCAATAGCCTATGTTTGCCCCTGCGGTGGTATATTGTGTGAATTATGCTCGTTGGGCGATGTATAGAATATATCACCTTGAAAATGACTGAATCCATGAAATCCGTTGGTATCACAATCCGCCCATTCGGGGCTTCAATATTACCATAGCATATACATACGATACGATGTATAGCTCTTGTAGTAGACAGTATTTCACGTAAAAAAAATGACCGTGCGCTTATCTTTTCAAGCCGTCCTTACCTGCGCTTATTGCAATACAGGAATAACTACATTCAGAAATGCATTTTTAATAATACAAATAATATCTCTTGTATTCTTATGAGGCATCATCCTAGCTAGTATGCACAGGGTGATATTGGCGAGAGCTCACTAGAGCTTGTCATTTCGTGGATTTGTAATATCATCCCTATCACATAATTATGTATTTATTTCTTGTCTTTTGCATTGAAATGAATGACAATTTCATTCATTCAATCAATCATAATCATAATTATGATATAATCATAAGACCTGGCGGTTTTTCGGGACCGGCGTTTATTTATTTCATTAGGTTAAATTTAAATTTCATTCTAATTTTAGCCATTTTTTCATCAAAAATAAATTTGGAGAAATTTGTTGCTCGATCTTAAATAGATGTAATTTTGATTTCTTTTGATAAGTTGACAAGATTGTAATGGGGGCCGGTACGCAGATGCATATTGATATCAATGTCAGCATACGTTCTATTTACATAAATTTTATCAAGATCCAATACGACTCATTATCACAAATGCAGTTTATAGAAAATGAATATTAAATAAACTATAGAATACGAATAAACGTAAATAAATGCGCTAGCTTAAGTACAAGAATAGATCTATGTACGCTGGAAAAGTTCAAGAGATTATCATAAATTATAGTGCATACTTTGGATATATCGACAAAGGGGGATTTATTAAATCGGGTTTGAACAATGAATTCTAGAAAATTGATAATTTATGAAATGTTGCATTGATCGCCACTTCTTTAAACGTCAACGATAAAAGAAGTGGCGATCAAAGAGTTCAGATTATGGTTAAAAAAGAATAGACCGGAGAAGCGTCTATGAGCATCCATTTAAAAAAGATTAGGAATTTTTAAAAATATTTTTAAATGACCCAAATTAAATCACTAACATTAAATTCAGTTATTCTGAAATGTTTGGAGATGGAGGTATGGCATTTTTTTTCTACAAGGAACCAAATTAAAATTATTATATCAGAAAGATTGTTCTTACAACTGATAGTGATCATAGTGATTATAGCTTTCGTATTTCTAAGAGTATGAAGACCTAGTGGTTACATCGCTACCGTTGTCTAAGCACAGACAAGGTTAGCTAAGGTTAATAATCTGTCTTATAGTATTTAAATCATAATAAATACATCATTATTTGTTGTATTTATTACCGCAAGCTTTTAATGCTTGTAACGCAAAGGGTGGTTGAATTAATGTAATATGATATAGATACTGCACATAGATAAAGGTTTAGTTGACCACACTGACTTGTAAGAATATCTTTTTTTTTGTCCAACATCGGATCTTTATTCATTAGAAAACATGGGTAAAAACAAGAGAAGACAGGAACGTATCGGTGAAGATTCGTAGTTGAAAAAACGTGAGAGGAATAGGCCTTTGACATCAATGAAGAATATTAATTTGAAATAAATTGTTTCACGGTGATTCTTGACAATTGGGGCACTGTTTTTCTGAGGAACTTTCCTCGTTTTATATTTTGTTCATGATTTTCAGATTTTTTTTTCAACTCTCAATTAAAAGGCAGCATGACTTCGATCGCCTTGAGAATAGGGTTCATAGTTGATGGTAAATATCTTTCCAGACTTGTAAGAATATTGGAAAGAGAAAGGGGAGCTGAGCTACGCGCATACACCTGACCCCGCACCTGGCCCAGTGGAGCGCGACTTCTGCCTACCACTCATGTGGGACGCCGCTGTCCACGTGACGTGACGTCATACAGGTAGACACTACGAATCAGGTCACTGTGTTCGAAGGTGCAAATTGTGAGGAGTTTATCAGAACTTTCCGTCCTCTCTTATCAACAATACACTTCATATGGCGGTAAGTGATAACTCAATTCCCTTATCGGAGAACTTGTTACATTATCATAACAACACTGGCTGGCTAAGTTTTGAGATCCAAGTTTAATATTCGTGATTATTTACATCGTGTGGATCGCTCAGAGAACACACATACCTGCATTTTGAAATGGGGACTTCCAAACATGGTAGTTCTTCGAAGGTGAATGTGTGCACCTGCATTGTTATGATCAAAATGCATCAACATTTATCGCCTCACAAAAAACAACCTTGTCATATAGTCAATGACGCTCGAATGGCACCGTCATTTGTCTACTTTCAAATTCTGAACTAATACAAATAACATAGTAGTGCATTGGCAATTTGTCAACATGGGCCGTTTTCAGTGTCAGGTGTGCTTGGCGCTGTGCTCTAGTCTAATATAGGTCATATATATATCGGCTCCAAATTTTCCCAGGAGTTTATTTCCTTGGTTTCTAGAATTTTGCTGACGTTCCAACTTAATTACTCCTTATATAATATAAGTGTCTGGATACCAATCACTTTTTGCTTATATTTTATAATTTTGTGTAGTAATATTATGGGCAATGGCTAAGCTCAGAGTGTGTTTATCTGTTTCCGGTTACATGGATTGATAAAGGTTTTCCCCTGATGAATCAGTGTTTACTCTGATTTCTTGGCTTATTTTACTTTGTGTTATCCAAGCACTATAGGAGTATAGGCTGTTGAGTCTGTGTATGTTGTGGCGTTAAACATATCGGTTACCGTGTTTCTCCATCCCATGTTTTGATAAGGTGCTTAAGTAAAACAATAATTATTCCAAGATAACAGCCCCCCACCCACCCATCTCCAGGAGTTATTTCAAAATATTGTTTGAGTCTGAATTGAGAAGTCATATTAGTAAATTAGTAGTCAGAAACCTATACCTACACAAAGAAAGCTAAAGAAGTTGACATCCCCATTATTTATGGTTATTTCATCCTCAGATATAGTCCTTTAATACACAATTGTACTACAAATGCAATATTATCAATATCATTTTCTTTTGTGGCAATATAATCATTTGCGTTTATATGCACATATACAATGCCTATAATACATTATGTTACCATGGTGATAATAATCACTTAATTATTTGATTATTTCACTGCATCATTCCATTAATGATTACTTATAGATGTATATAATAGTACTTTGAGATCGAACTATTTTTTCTTATCAAAAACGCAGGTTCATATTACATTTGTTTTTTTCGTTTTTTTTTCATATTACATTTGGTTTCGAATCTAACCCACAGAGAAATATCAAAACCTATCAGTCGAAAAAGTATGTTCTAAAAATCATTTGGACAAAAGAAGACGTTCTTTGTATAATTACAATTATGGCGAATGGATTGTAGAGGCATACAATATCCTATTATACGCTTCTTGATGCCATTTTTAGGTCGTATATCCCATTATTCTATTATTATTAATTCGATCATTCTATTCTCTTACAGGGAGACAGCTGATATAAATCATGTTAATATATGCGTGTTGCCTGTTAGGGTTATTTACCCTACAGGATGTTCTAGCCCAAACTGAATATCGACAAAGACAAGGTATGTTTTCAATCTCATTTTATAGTTTGTATGTTTTGAAAAGAAATCGTATTGCATGGTTTGAAATGTGTTTGTTGGTCTCTAGATAATCCTCACTATTTTAGTAGGTCGCAATTGATGCGAGCTGTTATTATTAAAATCTTGTGCTTTCTGTGAAAATGACAATCATTAATTATTATCTTAAAACAAATAAATTTGTGATTAATTTTGAAATAACTGCTTATCTTTCAGTAACAATCCCGCCATTGATAACAGAAATGCCACCTAAGAAATTAGCCTTTAGAGAAGAAGAGAGTATAGAATTACCTTGTGATGCATCGGGGGAACCGGAACCTGAGTAAGTCCCGTCATGTAACCTAACATTTATGTAAAAAAGATATTTCTTTGAATAAGCAAGAACATATTGTATGGAAGTATTCAATTGTTGTGCCGACTAAAAAGCTGCTGCGGATCTATAGTAATCTACCGAGACCGCCTTGCATTTAATTAACCTTGGATCTGCAACGTATAGATCAGTGTGGTACCGTACAGTGATTATGTAGATGTAGATGTATATGAAAGCACATGTATGAACCGGCAGACAAGAGAAGTCGCCATGCTACCTTAGGACTCCACATTGCCTTCCAGCTCTCTAGTTGTGTAACGATCCCTATGCTCAATATTTAGATAGAAAATTTTACATATGTATATAGTGTTTTGTAATTTTCCTAAAACTTGTTGACTGCTTCAAACCTTATACTTTATCATAAAGTTCGAACATACTTTACCATATACTCCAGGTATTACTGGGAACTGAATGGTGCCGGATTCAGTCCATCTGGCCTCGATGGTCGTGTCGCGGTACAGCCTGGTAAAGGGACACTTATATTTGCTCGTCCCATAGAAAGAGATGAGGGCATCTACCAATGTTTCGCTACCAACAAACAGGGTGTAGCCACAACGGTCAAAATAGATCTCAGAGTCGGAAGTAAGTTTAAAATTTACACGATAATTCTTTATAGTTTTTTTTTAAAGGAAAACACCACAACCTTAATCTTCGGTATTTTGTTGCTTTATTGTGGTATTAGTTGTTACATTGCTATAACAGTCTTTATTTTTTGTTCTCGATTTATCGAAAATAATTTTGTTTTCATCTTTACCTCGGTCTAATAGTATTAAGGGTTGGATTTGTACCCAGGGCTCTACAATATAATCAACCTATAGAGATATTCTTAATTAAGGACACCTTGACGGGCCCCTAGCTGGGTCATCAAATGTTATTATATTATCTGGCTGTGTGTATAGCAGCTTGTACTTGTATGTATAGGTATGCACGTTAAAGAACTGTTGCTAGCGATGGAAAAAAGGAGGGTCTAGCACCCGTTAGCGCCCCGCCATCCCCGTTCCTCCTCTTGATCACTGCTATTCTGTTCAATATTAATGGAAATGGAGGGGGATCACATATAGTTCTCGCTTAAACACATAGATAAACTATTATGATATGAAACGTTGTATAATTCATTTTGATAATCGCTAAAGCTATACTAACTTACAAGACTAATCACACGTGCCGATTTCTCCAGTTTTAGCCAACTTCCCCGGCGGAGACGACCAGCTGGCCACCATCTACCGGGATCTGGGCACGCCGCTCACGCTGCCCTGTACCCCTCCTCAGAGCTATCCTCCCGCCCAAGTCTTCTGGGCTACCACTTCCCCAGGCGAACGCTTCACTCCAATCGATCTCACTGCTCGTGTCAGCATCGATCCTGTTGGTAAGTCTCCATGGTTTGTGTTTATTAATTAGAACTTGATTCAAATTGTTGATTAAATTATTAGTTATATATACTCATGCGCCCCATGAAATGAGTAGGCGACATGTGTATATGGTACTACTTATAATTTGTAATATCTCCGAGTCAGATGCCTCTTGCCTCTTCATATTAAGTTTGTTCGTATAGCACAAGGAAATATAGCGATATCAATATAATATCATCCGTTATAAGAGCTAACCTATAATATATGTTGTGTTATAACTCGTCATGTTGGATGTATGATGTTTTACCAGGCGGTCCCTATATTATAGGGACCGCCTGGTAAAACATCATACATCCAACATGACGAGTTATAACACAACAAAGACAGCGTCGAGGTGTATAATAAATCCTCACCTCGGGGCACTTTGGTCCCAATCAAAAGCAGGGTAGGCAAGATTTGTATTCTAATTTTTCTTTCAGGTAATCTTCATTTTGCTAATGTTGAGAAGCAGGATGAGCAAGATGGACGGTCATATGTGTGTATTGTACAGAACAAAGTTATGAGGAGGACACAACACGGAGCGTATCAGCGTGTTTCTACTAGCAGTGGTGAGCAGCTATAATTACAAATTTTACTTTTAACTTCGAGATATTCTATCTCAGTTGGAAAATAATTTTAAAGAAGCAAGAGTGGCGTTTTCATCTAGTAGCTATTTCCACCAAATCTGTTGTTTAACTTCCCCTTAATTACTAAAGCACCTAACATTAGGGGGGAAAGAATATGTCATAACTAACCAGGCTATTAATTTCTACACTAATTCATTGGACTTCATTTTATAATAACTTATGATTCGTATGTGCAGGTGTACCCGAGCGAAGACCACCTCGAATATTGTGGGCTCACCCTAAGGATCAGGTGGCACTCAGGGGTGACACGTGGCGAGTGAAATGTATTTTGTCTGGAAGGTAAAGACTTCTGCATTGTTTACAGTTTTCTTTAAAGGAAATGTATATTTTGACCAACATGGCCGAATCCTTCAGTTCTAATACATGGCAGTTCCTGATACAATTATATATAGCTGCCTGTCTTTTGATGATTTAAGTGATGTATGTAAATTTCTCTTTCACGATCTATATACCAGTATCTAATACAATATGGTAAAATATTCTTTTTATAACATTATTAGTCCGACACCCCGTGTTACCTGGATTCGTGATGGAAAGCCCATGCCGTCCCGCAAGCGCGAGGAAAGTTTCGGACAAGAATTGGTCATAGAAGATGTGCAGTTTGAGGACGAGGGCAAGTATGAATGTCAAGGCATCAACGAGGGGACTGCTTCTCCCGTCCGTCGCTCCTTCCAACTTCGTATAGTCGGTGAGTTTCATTTATTTTCCCCGACAGACTACCCGTGTCCAATGTGATAAAAAGCTAATAAGGCTTTACGATCAATTTTGATGCATATATCCATAACTAATTTTAGCATGGAAGCATCATTTTTACTTTTCCTGGTCTTTCTATAGCTGCACCTGTCTGGGATGAAAGGCCTGTGTCTGTGAATGCTGCTGAGGGTGCAACTGCAGTGTTCCACTGCAGGGCCAACGGTCTACCCGATCCTAGCATCTTCTGGTTCATCAATGGAGTACCAATAGCAAGTGAGTTCAGCTTAAAACGGCGCGTACTAGACAATAGGGACACATTGTTTGTAGAAAATAGAAAAAGTCTAGCTTTGGAATTGTTTGTAGAAAATAGAACGAGTCTAGCTTTGGAATAGAAGGAGAAACTAATTGTCAGCTGGCAATCTGTATATATAATCCTAATAACACCTTAGACGTACTATCTAGAATCTAGAATTTATTTACAAGTTGCCACACGTATTTTTTTTAATGATTTTGGCTTTTGACGTGTACATACCTGTATAATGTTTATTTTCAAAATAGTAGCGGATTATTCGAAAGAGTTTAATGGTAAGAATGGCTCTCAAAAAAGAAGGCCAGTCACACTTACTCAATCTGGAATCGGATGAGTTGTAGCGGGAGGAGATAACGATAGAAACCCTTTGAATTTGGGCAATGCTCTTACAAAATAAGGCATGATTACAGGACCAGATATTTAGTGAACATATGTGCGCTCATGGCTTCTCATGTTCCTGTTCTATTAGATAGTTATAGACGTAGTATGGCATCATCTCTAGTCAAAATGGCTTAGTGTATAAATAACAATCTATAGTCTAGGCATGGACAAAGTGTAGATAATGGTTCTCTTGAGGCAAGCGTAACAAACTTAACTTCCAAATCATCATTTTTTGCTCAATACTTGTTTCCGAGCATGTATACATATTAACTGCATTAACAGATTTTGAATATACATTGATACACTTATTTGTTTCGTATCCCCAAACAGGTAGGGGATTTAAAATTGTCTTGTATTTCTTTGATCTGCTGTGTTAGTAAAATTGTAATTAAATTAAACCATTTCTATGTTCTTGATTACAGCGGTAGAAGCAGACGACAGAAGGGTTGTAGAAAAGGACAAAATGACTTTTTACAATGTGACCAACGAGGACGCCAAAGTCATTCAGTGCAATGCTACTAACAAGCATGGTTACATTTTTGAGAATGCGTACCTTAATGTCCAAAGTGAGCTTGAATTTCCTATTTTTATTTTATTTTTTTTATTTCATTTACAGGCCAAGTCATTAATTACGAATACAATTGTTAATAAAAAAACGCATTTCAATTTTCATTCAACGACGTGTCTCATACGTTGCCTTCTTATAAGCATTACTACTTTCCGGGAGTATATCCGGTTCTACTGAGAAAGGAAATGCTTTCTTTAGCATCTATCGCTATTAAGTAGCTTATCAATTATAAATTGTTAAACAAACTCATCCATGTTTAATGATTATTCGACATAACCTCATAGCCTAGAGCAGTTATTTCGAGTTGACAATATCTAAACAGGATCAGGCAATATAATCCTAAGTCCGTTAAAATCTTAACTTAAGAACTAACAGCAACATAAATCATTTACATACAATACAATCTGACATCAATGTCCTTTAATAACCACAGAAATTGTCAGCAAAGTCAAACAGTAAACACGGCTATACTACCAATCCATGATATTTTGATACGGTAGGGGGTGACAATTATTCGTCCCCTCAACTACATTATATAGTCGTCAGAAGTGATTTTATTCATTCTCCCTCTCCTGAAATCTGTTCCTCCATTCATTGTTAAATTTGCTATTAAACGACTCTCTTGACTCCTCCCCCCTTAAATCCCCTAGTAGGCTGTTCCACAGTCTTTTACCCCTTATGTGCTCTGTTAATCTTGGACATATTCGCTTATCTGTTGCTTAGTACCACGCCATTCGTTTGAGGTTCATATCTGCCTCGTCTGGTGAAAAACAATTTCAATGCCACAATTTCTGCTCGTTCTAATAATGGTAACAGGCCGGATTTCTCTCTAAGCTGTGAGTTGGTATTGTCGGTCAGTCCTGTCCGAAAGCTAAGCGCAAGCACTCATTCCAAACCCGTTTAATTCTTTTCTTTAGGTTCTTCCCTACATTTAACAGCAACAAATTTCCAAATTCCCTAATTGGCAAGATATAAGTCTTAATAAGTGAACCACAAATTTTAGAGGACCTGTATTTCCGACGCCTCCTTAATTTCGGCAAGCTTCCATGTGGCAGTGCGAATCTATTTTTCTACATGACTTTTCATAGGCAAATCGTCCGATATGACAACACCCAGATCTATATTTGAAAGTTTTCACTTTCTCTATTTCCACCTCCTGCAATGTCAGAGGCTGCATGTTGGCAATAACCTGTCTTTTTTCAAAAAGCTGGTATTTCGTTTTTCTAGCGTTTGCTTCCAAGCCGTTATCAAAACACCACTCTGTGTATTCTTCGATGGAGCTCTGTGCCTTTATCAACTCCCCTTTAGTTTCCAAAGCATTTTCTTCTGCGACGAAGGTTTTGTGAAATATGTATTCATGCATAATAGACTTCTATTAAACGCATGTACAGAGCTGGAACCGTAAAACACATGATACATATAGAATCTTAATTAAAAACGTGTTATTTAACCTTTTTAATCTGGATCCATCAGTTTCCGTTGATATTTATATCTGTTTAGAACACACACATATCCTTGCAAAGTTGTCATTGGTTCAATGTTATTCATATTATTCCTCATGTGAACGACAAACGAATTTACCATTAAGCCAAGACCCAATACATGCGAATAGCGCGTCCCTTGTGAAGTCAGGGAACGAAGACAGACAACTCGATATGTTTTCAAAGAGATGAAGAAATTGATAAACGGGGGCACAACCATACATTTTTATAGATAAAAATTCTAAAATAATTGTCTAATTCTGTTCAATAGCTGAGCCACCGTACATCTTGGAGCCACCAGAGCAGGGTCAGCGCGTGGCTGAAGGGCAGACAATAGAACTACGCTGCACTGTGTTTGGTTCCCCCAGACCTCTCATCGTATGGTCAAAAGCTGGCGAACAACTCACTGGAGGTCGCTTCCGCGTGCTGGATAGTGGAAACTTAAGAATAGAGGTACGTCTCCACTTCACATGCTGCTTTCCGTTTAGAGCAAGAGACACAATATTGCCAGTCTATACTATAGACAAGAGTGGCACTTTACTGTCGTTTTTATTATGTGATGGTATACGCGGGGTCGACAGCGAAGGTCTATTTGAAGTGTGTCCTCTTTTGGGAGTTATCCAATGTACTCCATGGAGATACAAGGGTAAAAACAGTGGAAATTTGAACAAATAAAAACTTACAGGATGCCCGCAAATGCTAAAAAGTCTTTAATTTGATTTTTGAAGATTTAAGTAATACCCGGAATATTCATGTAAGATGTTTTAAAAGGTCGGGAATTTGCCTAAAGAGAAACATATAGGAATACTATTATTATTGAATAGTGATAATAATGAATTGAATTAGAGCTAAAGTCTGCTTGTGCGGATACCAAATATGGAATATCACTGAAACTTCTTCATCATATTGTAAACCTATATAGACTGTCATGATTTGAACGATGCGTCGGTGACGGTTTTTAAATTATTGGTTTATTTGATTTTTTTACTTATTTCTTGTCGAATATTTCTTTATATAGATTATTATAATATGTATTAATGATATCTCATTGAATTTCGTAAAGAGTCAGCGATTACTGAGAAAAGTGTACCAGTTACATAATGTTTTTGGCTGAATAAAAAATATTCAAATACAATACAGTGTCAAAAATTCGAAAAATAAAATCTGACTCAGATATAAGCTTTTCACATATATTTTTACTTATATTTAATCTACTAATATTTAATTTCCTGACATAAATTAACTTCTTTTTTCAGGATGTTTCGCTGGTTGATGCAGGGGCGTATACGTGTACAGCTACTAATCGACTCGATACCGTCAGTGATCAAGGCACCTTGGTTGTAAGGCGTAAGTATTACACATAAAGTACCTGCATAGCTTTTGTGAATACTGAATATGTTAACGCAATATTTTAACTTTCTACAAATTAATCTTAACAATGATCAATCACTGCAAAATAAAACATTTTTATATTTTAATGCACCGTGATATGGTTGCTGGAATTCTATTCCTTCAACCGAATACCAATTTTGATACTTCTAATATTCGCATATCAATTTTCATGTACATTGTATTACGTAATCTCATGTCATATTAGGGAGGTTCCGCAAGCAAACCTATCTCAATTACGTAACCGTATCCGTATCTCTTTTTGGGAATTACTTCGCATGTTTATGTATACAAAATGAATTGTGAAATGAAACATTTTGCTTGATATGTTACGTTTCATTTTTCCCGACATGTTCTGCTGAACCTCTTTCTTCTCCCTATTATGTAATGTCCCGTGCCCTATCCGAATATTCATTTTACTATGCCTTTAAATTGATATTTCTGACCACGCGCAAGCAGCTTAGTAAGAGAGCTGCCAAGGTTTGAGTAGCCAGGTTTCCACCCAGCTGCACTCACCACGGCAGCCATCCTACTTTTACCGCGAGCGGGATTACATCTGTTCCTCAGTGAGTAGTATAGTCAATTGTATCATTTGCTATGGCTCAATATCTTTGATGACATCACATTCAGGAAAAACAAGAATCCAGACGCCGCCTCTTGACGTTATGATCTACGAAGGGACGGAAGCCAAATTCACCTGTACGGCCACAACCGACCCTGAAGAGATAAGTAACCTACGCATAGAGTGGATGAAGGACGGTCAGATCATTGACTACAGGCTGGCACAGCGTGTCTTCCGTAATGAGATGGACAACTCACTGACTGTATCGGGTACCATCACTCTGGATACTGGCAAATACACTTGCCTCGCCACCAACGGTCTGGATTCCAGCAGTGTCAGCGCTCAGCTGGTTGTGCAAGGTTTGTCGCTTGTTTTTATTTCTATGGAATATTCAATTAAAAGTATCTCATAGTATTAGTGCTATATCTCACAGTATCAGTGCTATATTAGGTGAGGCGGTTTATGGTTAAATTAATTAATACAATTTTAACAGCAATTTTATTGCCATATTGTCCCTTCACACATCTTAAGAGGTAATAATTCCATTTATCACAGCTCCTCCTGACCCACCCATGATAATACAAGTGCGATGCTATGAGAACGCTTTGCCAGGTATAGCAGAAGTTGAATGGCAACCAGGCAAGGAGAACTACGCCCCGATCCTCAACTACATCGTCCAGTATAACACCACCTTCTCGCCCGACACCTGGATCACTATGGACCAGTCTGTCAACCAGGTAAACCGTAAATACACGGCCGAGCTCTCTCCGTATGGTAATTACACTTTCCGAATTCTCGCCAGGAACAAGATAGGCGTGAGTCAGCCCAGCGGCCACTCGAGAACGGTCTGTACGACGCTGGAAGACGTGCCCACCAAAAACCCAGAAAATGTTATTGGTGAAGGGGATGAACCTGATAACCTCGTCATCTACTGGACGGTGAGTTAATTTTCTCTGTGGGTTATTTTCTTTGTAAGATTTTAACGTATATGATATATTTATGTATCTCATGTTACATGAGAGGTCAACTTTATTAAGGCATCCATACCACAGCAGGTGTTGGCGGTTGAAATCATCAAATTATCAATCCTTTATGAATAAAGGTTATTCATCGGTCTTTTGAATTGTTTTTACTACCGGGTTCCTTACTTAACAGATTATCATTACTCAACAAATACAAAACTCTTTTATTGACAGCCTATGCCAAGGATAGAACAGAATGGTCCCAACTTCAAGTACGTTGTTACCTGGAAACGTAACGATACGGAGGACGCAGAAGAGGAGTCGGATACTGTCGAAATCTCTGAGGCTTATCACTACGTTTTGCCTAAGAAACAACCCACCTATAAGCCTTATATCATCACTGTACGTGCACAAAACGGCGTTGGAGACTCCATCTTGTCCCCCACTAAAGTCATCGGTTATTCTGGGGAAGATAGTAAGAATTCATTCATTCATTCTAAAATAGTAACAATAATGCAGGATTATGCCTGAAATCCCTCCTAAGTTTTTCTATCAATTAAATTACATTACTACTCATTTATATCTAACCACTAATTAGTTATTACTTGGATATATATTCAGTAGTATCCCTAGTGCGTGTTAAAAGTGTCCTCGTGTGAAGCTGATCTAAGGTACTATTCCATTGTTGTTGCAGTACCATTAGAAGCACCCAGGGATGTTCAGATTGTTGAGGACCAATTGTCGAGTACCTCAACTATGCTCACTTGGGAACCTGTCGATCCCGACCCAGAAGTGATCCGCGGGTTCTTCCGAGGATATAGGGTATGTTAGCCTGTTTGTCTCAGAGCCACAATTTTGTATGAATGCCATTTTTTACCACCGGGATAAATTCTGCTTTTACGATACCACAGCCCGTTTACATGCTAACTTTTTATACACTATTCACTAAGTATCTTCATTATGCCATCTGTTTCAGTTTCGATTTCATTATATTTGCATTGGTTTTGGTTTGTTTCTTGGGTGTTTTACGCCCTTAGCAACAGTCTGAGTCCTATCGAGGGCGGGGATGTGAGGCGACGTTCGCGTATATAATTATATGGGATTTGAACCCAGTACTTCAACCACTGGGCCACCCCGATTGGCCTTTAATGTATTTGTGATCTAATAAAATATTCACATTCTCTGCACAGATTCAATTCTGGAAGACCCGAGATTCCTCATCACTTGTCCGAGAAGTTGACTACATTGTGAACGCACCCAAACAGTACCCAAGACCCCGCAACAAGCGTCAAATTGAATTAGTTGAATATCCACTCTCCGACCTCCCACCTTATTCTGACATCACCCTCACCGTCCGCGTCCTCAATAAGTATTATGTGGGACCTCCCAGTGAGCCTGTCTCACTGAGAACTAAAGAAGGACGTGAGTGGACTTCTTATATATATATATGTATATTGGATATTTAACTAAATTAGTTAATATAACTTATACCGTGCTACTGCAACCTTACCTACCTCTCTCGAAAGTTGATCATTATTTAGTTGTATCAACATATGTATGTATAACTGACTCTAACAAGAGGTTAGCTATCTACACAACGCCCTAGTAATATTTTATTAGTCAATTGAGGCCAACAGTTTAAACCTATCATTTGTATATGTACACTCATTACCCTGTTCATTCAATTTGTATCTGCGTTGTCTAATCGACTCTCCGTATGTTTCCCAGAGCCTGGGCCTCCGATAATGTTGGACGTAGTCGCGCGCGGATCAACACATTTTGAACTTGTGTGGGAAAAGCCTGAAGAACCTAATGGTATTCTAACAAATTACGTCATTTCTTACCAGAAAAGTAAGTGCACGCCCGTTACTTTCTCACGATTTATTAAGAAATGCCATAATACTTTTAAAAATAACTCGCTCAATAATAATATTTGTCAATTTAATCTTTATTACAACTACAGGTATACAAATACAACTATCCGACTTTGCTATTATGAATTATGCAATCTTTTACGGGAACTAAAATTAATTATCCTATAGGTATATAATTACCTCATCAATTAATCGTCTGTAATGTTTGTTCCCTATATAACAATTGTTACCACCTCTAAGAAATGGTACTTCAGGACATCACGAAAACCACTATTATTGGGAGCGTGTTTTGTTGATCAGCCTTTCCTGAATAAAGATTTTATGTGCAAAAAAGAATAATTGAAATAGAATTGCTGGGAATTTAGGGTAAACTATGAAATACAATAGCGTCTTAAATTGTATCTTTAAAACATTGAGAATCTTTCAATTATAAAAACAGTCACTGGCCTCAACCTGGGACGTCTACAGTTCAGGGACCCCATAGACGACCCTGAACAACTTAGAGCTCGTCTGACTGGGCTGCAACCCGAGACAGATTACAGAGTCTTTATAGCTGCTGCTACAGGCGCCGGTTTGGGAGAACCCATCTTCCTTGACGCCAGAACAACTCATGCTGGACGTAAGTATTCTATGTGTACCTTTAGTATAACTATATATACCTTTATACTTTGATTATTTTAGCTTCCTTGTAATTCACCATGGTAAGAATTATGTTTTGCTGCTGATTTGTTTTCTATCCATTATCCATACCGTCCACTGCATAGCGTTAATAAATGTAAGTTTAATTTTAAATGGTGAATAAATTTATGTTTTCATGACAGTGATTATCCAGGTGTGCTAGGTTTTGTTTCATTTATGATAGTTTCCCGCTCGTTCCCTCTACCTGTCATTGCAACGCGTAAGTAGGTATCACTGCAGTAATTGACTATATTCTGACTTCAGCTCCAAGTCTACCTACATTTGAGATAATGGAAATAGGTGAGAATTGGGTGGATGTAGCATGGGAGCCTTCCCGCAGCGGCAACCCAGGCAGCGTGTTCTACGTGCAGTACCGACCCAGAGGTAGGAACACGCTCCACTTAAATTCAATTCAATTCAACATAATTACTTATTTGCACTCGATAAATGAAATACAAAACGGAGGCATAAATGATATGTACAATATCAAGTCTTCCAGTATGCTCCTTAAAGCTCAGACACATGAAAATAAATCACTACTTGACACTACTAACGTCATAATAGTCTTCTCCTGCAGGATTCTAGATATTTTTTAATTAGTACGTTCAATTAAATTGTGAATAATTATTGATAGCGCTCCTTAAAAGTGTTGGGCCTAAATGATCCATCCCTAATAGTTCGAGGGTTATTAAGTCGTATTAAAAAAACCGTTGGAATCCAGAATACTGATGAGTAAATTTACTGTTTAGGGCAATACCACTGGATGCACTCTCCTGACGAAGTCTTATCCTTTGGTATGAAAATTGATGGCCTTGAACCTGGCACCACATACCAAGCTAGGGCTGTTTCCAAAAATGGTGCAGGAGCAGAGGCAGCTGCAGAATGGCAGGAATTCACCACTGGTGGTCTTGGTAAGACTTCTTTGTTTTATGAATATTACGTTCCGAATTCCCAAGCAGTCTTCATTAATCGGCATGCATTATGATACAACCTTCAGTTTAAGATAATGATAAACTAATCAGTGAATCCCCTTATTAAATCCTCTTATTTTACCTATTTCAGGCCCGGGCAGGATTGAGCTGAAGACAGCTATCTGGTTCTACTTAATGCTCGCCAGTCTCCTATTCCTCATCCTCCTCATGGTAGCCTTTATATTCGGTAAACGCTTCACCGACAGTTGGTGGGAAGCTAAAGGTAAGTCACTCTTTTTACTGAAAACATATTTGGCCGTCATATATTTTTTAGGAATCTATTAAAAGTCATAATTCACGTGAAATGGTCGATCGATCTGGGTATACGTCCAAAACCATGATAGCTAATGTTAATAATTTATCAGATTTTCTCTACATAATTATGAAAGACATCTCACTTATGAGACATTATTGAGTTGTGTGCATAATCTTATTATTACCATATCAACTGACAAATGCGAACGGCTCACTATAGGAGGCTAACAAATACATGTATAACTTTGTCATTGCAGAGGCCGAACTGGAGGAACAGATCCGACAGTTGGCGGCAGAAGATGCTATTCGCCAGATGGGCTTTACTAACCAGTATGTCCACCAGTGAGTAACATTATCAATTCACTCGATCAATAAAAAATTGTTCGCTCTATTCCGCACTGGCTGGTACTGAAAGGTTCGGTGACGGTTGCCTGGCAGCTAGGCAACTATACACACGTCTATTCAGGTGCGCCGCTGGTCCATGCATTTATACATGTATACATAAATATACACCATAGTTCAATTATGTACGAAATAATTACCTAGATATGATAACCATAAACTTCGGATTAAAAATGAACTCTATACTGCGGTTTGGTGGAATAGAAATACCTTATACCCCTTTTATATCCCTTGACTTGGACCGTGTAGATTAGAAAGAAGCATATTGTCAGTGCCACTTGAGATTTGACACCATTTTGTAAATCACTTTTAATTGATCTTTGAGTAGACAACCATATCAATATTTTCGCACTTCACATACTTTCTCTTTGACACAGGGGTAGTGGGGAAATGATTGACACCAGTTATGGAGACCCCAGTGCAGACTATTATAACAAACCTCCCATTAATGACGATGACTACGATGATGATGACGATGCTGCTGCTGGGTTTGAGAAAGATGGTCATATGGGTAAGTGTTGGATCTGTTGTTTGGATCCGTTAATCTTTCATTTCACTTATTACTAACTCATCGCATTTTGAATTTTTTTTATTTTAATTCTTTTTTTTGTGTTTCATTTTGTTTGTATCTTCATGTATTCAATACTATGCTGTTTTTAAATCTCATTTTTAGGTTATAATCAACAGCAGGCCTACCAACCTTACATCAACCAAGATCCTTACAACCCAGATTATCACCAGCAGGACCCAGGCTACCACCCTGGTCTGCAGGTGGGATATGCCCCTCCCCCGTCCACTAATAATAATGCTAGGAACAACCAAACTGCACCTACTGGCCACACAGAGCCTTACGTCCAGGACGGACAATATCACCTCCAAACAGAAAAGGTTGCGGACGACTCGTCCCCGTCATTTGTATAGATGTTATATGATGTTAACTGTTTATTAACTGAGAATGTGAGTGATGTGTGTTAGGATATTATATGAATGAATTTTGAAGTGCAATGGAAAAGAAAACTGGAAAATATGACGATATTTCTATATGAAGATTGCAGTTTGAATGTTGTGAATGGTTGGAGAGTCTGTATATGCACGTAAGATACCCTACTTTTACGAAGTACAGTATACCATGAAGGGAATTATTTTGCCTTAGTTTAGCAGAATGTCAAAATTGAATTGTAAATGAACATAGCATTGTTTATCCATATAGTTTGCACATTCCCATGCTTTCATACCCAATTATGAACAACCAGATCTTAGTGAACTGCCAGTTCATCATTGTATCATCAACAAAATGAGCACCCGTGATGTTCTTTCATTTCTGGTGCCACAACAATCTATTAATGAATCTCTACGCTTTAATGTCTACTATAAAATATGAATGAAATATTTTAGCTTGTTGATTCTGAATCGTTTTTACACATTGCTGTGTAATGGCTATAGAATGCTACACACTGTCCACTAGATCTGAGACTGGAAGAAATGATCCCTTGTAAATCAATCTATGGGAAAGTTTACTCACCAAAAAGAAGACTGCATCTTGTAAATGTTGGTCGTAGACCTCGTTGTAAATAGTATTGTACAATCGCATCGAACCATCCCAAAACTGCTTATATTTCTGTTTTCATGTTAATCATCTTAATGCGTTGAGGTATGGGTGCCCAAAACGGGGGTCATTAAATCTAATAATATTTAGCTAAGAAATGTGCATGACATTTCTTCGAGATTCTGTCATACTCGTTGCGACTACATACGTTCAATGATATGACTTGTATATATATGATGTCTTATTCCAATAATATGCTGGCACTAGGGCTTGGTATGTAGTTATTAGGAAGTTTATTTCAGGTTTCAATTTTTGACCTCCACCAAAGTTTATCTGTTTATTCAAAGAATCGTGTAGTAGAGAACATTGTTTTTGACTGAACTTTAACCGCCCTTTTATATTTGTATCTCGCGATCATGGGAATTACATGATAAATTTCGCAGTCGAAAATAACATGCAGGAGTGAACTGGTGACTGTGAGGAAATGAATCTTTTAAGATATTATTCTGTGTTATTGGCATCAGTTCATCTTTGCTGATTGATATAAAGATGTGTGGAAGAATGCTACTTTTCATATTCTATACATTCCCACAAAGTCTAATATACTTTATTCTAAATCATGAGTTTTTGTATTATGTGCTCAAGCCACAGTGGATCATGATTGAAAATCTTGTTGACGCTTCCATCCATATTGGTCTCCTGCCCTAGCTATTCGTAGCATTTGGCATAAGAGAAACCCTGTTTATGTGTACATGGAGAACTATAAAATAATAAATACCAAACAAAATATTTCTTGTTTTATGGGTTCATTTATTTTATTTGTGTTATACTTATAGAAATGTTTTATTAATAGGATGGCCTGGTTGGTCACCCTTAAAACATATCACATCGCTAAATGGATTAAAAGTAATCCCAGAGTACATCTCGTTCATTGTAAGTCCTGGCCAATGGCAAAATGTTAAAAAGCATTTTTGAAAATTACTTAATAAGTGTAATATCTCTGGTACTCATCGATTCACTATTTCGATAAAAGAAGTGATGTTCAGTAAGTACAGTGTCATGTTATCGTAATATAATGTATCCCCGTTCCACCTATACTAGAATTAACACCACACATGGGTTTAGAAACAATTTCTCAAAAAATTGTGCGAATTATGCTGCGTATTATTATCATAGGCCGCTTACGCACCGACACACCAGGGAGATATATATCTTTATATACCTCCCTGGGTATACAATTCAATAACGCATGGTGTATGTATTTTTGTTTTCAGCCAATAAACCATAGTTCTGGCATAACTAATATCTACTCTATACGAACTAATTATGTTACAGACTCAATAGATTACAACGACATTCCTGAGGTGGAAATGAATCGAATGTCTTTTTGTCCATACATAGAAGAAGCCAGAGGGAAAAGGGTGCTCCGTTAGCACTACGTCCCCTTAATAATAACATGTCTCTCATTGGCTCTCTTACATGGGTCTCAAATTACATCGCAAGATTTGTTTTGTCTATGTTTTCCTTTAATATTCAAATACTGATAAAAGTATTGGCGAAAAATGAGCTCCGAGTCCTGAATGTCATTATTTCACTGTCTTTCAATATTTCAAACGAATTTGCGCATGTAGGCCTACTGAAGACAAAGATAACTCGTGTAAGTACGTAGATACCCCAAATTGTCAGCCAATTTTAAACATACTCCAAAGATTTCCTGCATACCCCAAAGATTTCCTGCAAATTTTATTTTCAGCCAATTTCAAAACATACTCTTTATCAGAACATGATCTAATGATAGTAATGGTAAGCATATATCACACATGCTGATTATATAAAACATTTCGGATCGGTCGTTTGTAAACGAACGTATCTCCCGATATTACTAATTGTCAACAATCTCTAATAACACATGTTCCAGTTCAGAAACAGACTGGTGTAGTACAATGTAGCAATTCCCAGGTGCACAACGATCATAAAAATAAAATTACATCTTAAAGACACGATGTAGTTATAATTGTACCTTTTCATATCACTTCAGTCATACACCATTTAAGCAAAACATCCTTCACTGAAGGAGTGTCATAATGCACTTTGGTACTTGTATGTCCGATATTCTAAACATTACTGATGGCGTGCGATAAACGGCACTTTAACCTGACGGGTGAGTCGGGCGGTTAATCAAAATCTATAAACATAGCTCATAAATCTATGCCAACAATTTACATTCCTGACCAAGGCACAGATTCATCTAGTGTACTATAATAATTGTGTATATATATTAATGATTTTGCGTCCAAGCGGACCACTATGTTAAGGCCATTCTTCAAAAGCACCTTTCCTTTAATAACTAAACCTGTGGAACCAACCCGATCTGTTAGTTAATATGATCCGACATCCCCATAAAGAATGAATTTAACCATGATTCGATAATGGAACGGACAGATAAAGGAATAGAAGGCGTTCACAGCTAGATATGATAGTGCATTTCTGGACTTGAGAAAATTCGTTAGACGTGAATACTATCTTTCTTATTCATCACCATTCTCCTGTCTATTGTGCTTTCTCCGCGCGGAAAAGTCCCCATCTTTGATCCCCCTGAGCAACACGGCCAAGCTTGTCCTGCCATCCACCAACGATGTCATTGTAGTCCTTTTCTGAGAACTCCTATGAAATCAATTATTTCGATTATTAGTAGTCATAATATCTAGCTGAATTTTTCATACTTGCTATTCATATGCTTGAATAAAATTTGACTGTAGGCTATACAATAAATTACAAATATATGATTTAATCCCGAAGTATAATTACCTTGATGTATTCATCCTTCATTCCAATAGTTTTGGCCACCTCCGATTGCAGAACTGATGAGAATTGCTGGGTCATGTCCTCTGCAATAACGTTTACAAACCCTGCTTCTTTCAATACCTAGCAACATAATGAACCTCCTTTGAAACATGACCAGTCCGAAATACTTATGTACACTTACGCACATTACATTGAACATTAAATTCTTTATTCTTGTACTGTAAATCACTTTGTCTTTTTCATGGACATATTTTATATGAGCCATAGGCCTATGCAAACCTAGTCGAAAATATGCAAAAACATATTATATATTATAATTGACATGCATTTAGAAAATCTGTATGACATAATGCTTAAATAGAATGCTTATTTCCCTATTCTATACGTATCGTGCCTGGAATGAGGTTCAGAAATATTTCTCCAGCAAAATGTTCTGGTCAATTAACAGAGCAAGCTTACCATTCCATAATTTGCTGGGGATAATAGGGCATAGCCTCGCTGAGCTACATATTTTGTGAAGGTTTCTGAGTGTTCCCCGTCCTTACAGCAGTAGTCCGATATAAGAAGCCGCCCTCCTGGCTTCAACCAAAACTGGAAACAATTTTACGAAATCGTTATTATAAAGCTTCTCTTCAGTTCATGCCATCGCTATTCATATGAAAGGAAAAGTGTCTTATTCCAATGTGGCGAAATTTCTTCAATTATTCCAATCGCGTCCCATGGCGTGTATTTTCGTCAACAAAATAATTGTGAGTTACTTACCAAGAAACGTTCAAATAATGCCTTCTTATCGGCTATGTGAAGGATCGTATCCCGACTGTAGATGACGTCGAACGATCCCTCGCCGAATTCGCGGGTTGTGGCATCAGCGACTTCAAACTGCACCTTCACACAGCAAGAAACAATTAAAGATGGTCGATCGAGTTTTCTTCGTATTTCAATTTAACTTGTATCCCCTTTTCCTTTTTTGACCACAAGCTGACCGTTGTTCAGCCAAGGAGAATTAAATTACTTTTAGGTTTTGTGTCACTTGATATAGCGAACAGAAGTACTACAATATGTATCGACCATATAATAAAGAAAAATATATATAATATATTAGGATAGTATGATGTTGCACCATCGCTGTTTGTACTAACAATTATTGCCTCAGATACGCATGCGACTTTATTTCCACTTGTTTATGCATAAAAAAAATGATAGGTAATCTCTATGTGGAAATAAGTCATATCGAGTTGTAAACCTTAGAACTATACAGTCCAGCATCAGTTCAGGATGGCATACTTACTCTACTGTCTTTTAATTCATTCAATCGTTCCATAGCGATGTTTATCATGTTACATGAGAGGTCAATTCCTAAAACTTTGACGTCATGTTTCTATAATGGAAATGATATATAAGATCACATCATAATACAACATGAAGATTATGTACGTGTGATAGTTTTATATTATATGAACATAAAACTTCCAATGAATATTCAAAAGGTCATATATGTCTTTACCTACTAAGGAGAAATATAATATATATCACACGGAAGGAAGAAACATATTTTTACTTAAAATGGAGAAGTGTATTATAAAACTGGGTGAAATATTCTATGGATTAGGCTATGACAACTTACATCTGCCATGTAAAAGGCACTGCCTCCGATACCACACCCAACGTCTAACACTTTTTGTCCTGGTTTCAGGTCTAGCATTTTGACGAAATCCTGTGTAGGACAAGAATATGATTTTCCATGTTAAATAACACAACGAATCGGGGAAGTATCGCATTTAATCTAAAAGTGCAATACATTACAAGAAGATGCATGGAAGGTGACGATACAAAGTTGTTGAATAATTTGTATGGAAGGATATAATTTAAGCAAATTACCGCTGTTAATTTCAATTTTAAAGACAATCATCGTGGTAGAAACTTATATAATACCTCAGTTGTCTCCAGGCCACCGGTGCTTACGAAATGTTTACCGAAGATTTTCTCATATCGAAGAATACTGTTTCGCGAGTATTGATTTTCATCCAAGAATTGTTGGAAGTCAGTTGTGTTTTCAGATGTGGACTGCATTTTCCTCATAAGCCAGCAAACCTGATTGCGATTGTTCTTTAACTGCAACCATACATGTTAAATTTAATGCATGTATAGAATAAAATACTTTCACAAAATCGAATATATAATCTAGTTTTACCGCACGAAATGTAAAGAGCTGGAGTTGGGTATTCCACTTCATTTTTCTCAGTTATTCACAATAGGCCATCTTTTTTCTACCATGTCAAGCACGAAACAGTTATAGGTATAGTGAACTTTATATATACAATAGTATTTTTTTGCGTAAGATTATCGTAACGGATTGCCATACATTGTAGCGAAAGCCTAAGGTCAGCGATGTTACACAACTATATTATCAGCACGTTTTGTCCACGACGATGCTATGTATCGACTTCGACCCATTCGAATAACTAATAAGTATCAGTGGAATCATACATCGAAGAGCTTTGAAGTCGCGAGATACCACATGATTACAAAAGGCTTTGATTAGATAAAAAAGAAATAGATAGTCCCTCGTCCCTGTCCCTCGGAAAAATACTAAGGTCACGCAGACATGACACTCATCTATCGAGTGGTTCATTACCGTACACAAACGTAATAACCAATTGTTGTCAAAGATAAACGTACGTGGATCTCACGTACGTTGATCTCAATGGGCACATCAACCTGGGGCCTCACGGGGCTAAGGAGTGTCAGTCGAGGCCGTAGTGACTCTAATATGATATAGTTTACCTCTTTTATTAAAAAGAATCAGAGTTACACAACTCTAGGATAAGTTCTACATTCCATATAATATATCCTATGTAGCTTAACCAATGCTTTAAATAGACGTTGAACACATCAGTCGATTCAGCTAGATATATAGGTAATATCAGTGCAATTGATTGAAAGTAATATAATCATAATAAGATCCAGTTTGAATATATATATATACCTTAATACGAACTGGATTCGTCCAGTATTTAGATAGATAAACCAATCCAGGTTTTACAGTTCGGAGAATGTTTCATATAAACAAAGGTCAGCTGTCGGATTTTAGTGCTGATTGGAGATTAGATTATTAATTTAATCTACGAATAACCGAGAATGAAAATATTATCGACTGTGTAACAGAAACAGCTGATTAAGAGAACCAATGTTTGAAAGCCGGTTTAATGTTTGGGTTTGTCTGGTCTAGACCGGTATGACAGACCCAAAGTACACATTCTTTTAGGTTGCCACTCACATCTTTTCTCAATAATAGATTCATGAACTGTCAGTCAATTTATCGTCTGTGCCGTATCTGCCAACGAAAATTAAGACCGGCCCGGTATAATGATACAAATATCTTACCATAGATCTCAAGATCTCACAATATCGATGATACGCCAATCGTGTTGATATGCATGGCTGAGTTCCTCTTCCCTACTCTAAGTAATGTACCCATTTCCTGCGGACCGTTCCTATGTACTACTCACAGAAAAAAATTCTACTAGTAGCGCCTTATTCTACCAGAATTTGCTCAGGTGTTGGGTTCGGCATGGCTTTACCAAGCATTTAATAAGCATATAGCACTACTGCGGTCATGCATAGCTATCCCTTTAGCCATTCAGGTATTGATTACTGTAGAGAAGTAGAGGTTCTCTATATCAATGCGATTCGTTCACAGCAACCCGCATATTTAATAGCGGAACACTTTATACGGTCCATGCGTTCTTTATTATTCATGGCAATTTGATAATTGAACCGCCCCGTCTGAGCTATAATATTCTACACCTGTCAGTATATCTGTATAATTGCTGAGTCGTACACTGCCCCAGCCCCAGCCCTGGAACGCGTTCACTAGATTTCAGAGCAATGTAATATGTATGTATAGTCTAAAGAGTCTATAGTCTAAAGAGGTACTCACTGATTTTCCGACACACGGCCAACTATTCGGTTCACGAGTGTTATTTTGCCTTGGTGAGTTGTTGACCAGTTCTGCCTAATACTCGATAAAGTAAGTAATATGAGCAGAGCAAGACCTTCCTTCACTCGTGGGCTTATAGTCAAGGATGAACCATGAGCCAGCAGTGACAGCACCGAACTCAGCCTGTCAGATTTAACTCTCCGCCTATAGATACTCGCTACAGCCAGCTGATATAGATTTGCTCTGCATGCACGGTCGGCGGATTGGGATCGATTGTGCATTCCCGATAACCTCTAGATAAAGCTATACGTATACTTCAGACCGTTATTCCTCAGTTGGTGATGGAAAAAGTGGACAATATGTTTTCCATTACATAAACGCAGGAGTCAGTTGGTGCAAAGTTGCATGGTTGGTTCACGTACATGTATTATTAGTTTTTATTGAGATATGGGTCGCCCATTGCGTTTACCGCCCAACAAGTACATACATGCAATACAAGTTTACATGCATGTGTAAAGACGTGTAGGGAAAACTACTCCCAAGTCTACTCACTGATCGCATAGTTCACTTCCTTGCTTAAAGGTGAAGGTTTATTTTAAGAAAATAAACATGGCATGGAGGCGACGATCTTTCCCGCGGCCTAAGACTGACCTGTCACACCCGCTCGGTTTAATCTGCACGGTTTTCCTAGATTGTGCTGAAGTACATGTTGCACTTTTATCTATTTCATTTATTTCCGGCCAAGGTTAGTAATATTACTGAATATCCCCAAACTAATTTATGATGCCTCTTCCTTCGACGACATCATGGTGGAAAATCCCATAAACGTTATTATGGACGAGTTATTTAGATATTCATACGACATGTGCATAGTATATCCTAATGGCTATTCTGAAATAAATAAAAACCTTCGTTCAATGTAATGCCACCAGGTATATGGTTGAAACATACTTGTTAAAGTTACTTACCTTTACATATGTTTGAACTGATTTCATAGTAAGTACATTGAGCCTATGTATGGTGCCATTCTCAACAACACTCGCAGTGTGAGCAGTGTGGTAATATGAAGCTGGAGTTCTGTATCTTGTCGGGTTCTCTCCATGTTTCATATTGCCTACAACCAACATTTTATAGAGGAGATGTCAATAAAGAAAAGAACTTCTAAATCCCTCCCATCATTATAAATTATATAGTAAATATTATATATATTATATATATTATACCCAGATAGTATACTAGTAATTGTTCTATCAATGTGTGTATATATCGAGGTGCACTGTTGCTAGGAAGGTGTTTCGCACCACTATCCATTGTTTACCTATAGTTACTATTGTTTCTTTGGAGCGAACCCCACGCCAAGTAATTAACCTTCAAGAGTCTTCACGTTCCAAAAAATCAGCATTGTATTCATATTCCTATGTCATGACATCAGTTTTATTGTTTCTCTCTGTGATATTGTGGAATGAATACCCCCTTTTAACTTAATTAAGTTGTCTTTAGCTTTCAAGAATACCATTGTTATAGGGCCTAATGGTTGTGATATTCATACGACATGTGCTATTCATAATGGCTATTCTGGGAAAAAAACGATCACTCAGGAATATCATGCACGCCACCTTCACACTCGCGGATGCCACGGTTGGAAAATTCCACAGAGCATTTGGTGAATATGTAGACCAAATCGCATATATATACGGACGAGTGAGGTCTTGGTATGGGATTCTGGATGCTAATCGGCGTGAATACACCATGCATGTAATTTCATTAGTATTGTTTATATTTTATAGCCAAATAAATATTGATGTGTCAATGTTGCTAGCGCAACTCCCTACCTCACCAATGAGACTCGTTGACCTCACTAAACATATAGATAATAGAAGCTATGGTGTTACCACCAAATAGAGTTCAAATCAAATTATTTTAAAAAAATATCTTTTGTATGAGGCCCTTGATGTAGTACCCCACGTACGGACCAGTTACATCTAGGAACATATTACATATATATACCCCATAGCCTATTCAGATATTCAAGATCTTATCGTCTCTATTCTGACCTGAGGAATGGTAACATGATTCCCTGAAGAAAAGGTAACCTCCCGGACGTAACCATTTTAGGATTCTTGCCATGAGACTCGTCACCTCGTCATCGCTAAGATACATTAGTAACCAATTGGAGAATACCATATCCAAACTGAAAGTGAAAAAATGCCACAGAGATTCATGAACTTTCATAGAGTATTACGTTATTTAAAAAATTTTCTACGCAGTTTTTTCATTCATGATACAAGAAAAAATTAACAGCTTCGATATTTTCGCCTCGGGTGCGAAAATTATGCTTGCAGAGAGATTACCGATATGTGGTCCCTGACCGCACTACACCTCCGCTAGAGTCAGAAAAGTCAATCATATGGTCTGGAAAGTCGAAATAGTCAATCGAAAAGAAAATCAGAAAGTCAGAATAGTCAATCAGAAAGTCAATCGGAAAGTCAGAAAAGTCAATCGGAAAATTGAAATGGTCAATCGAAAAGTCGAAATAGTCAATCAAAAAGTAAGAATAGTCAATTGAAAAACCAGAAAAGTCAATCATTAAGTCAGAATTGTCAATCATTAAGTCAATTGGAAAGTCGAATTAGTCAATCAAAAAGTCAGAAAAGTCAATCAAAAAGTCAAAATAGTCAATCGGAAAGTCAGAATAATCAATCAAAAGTCAGAATAGTCAATCAAACAGTCAGAAAAGTCAATCAGAAAGTCAGAAAAGCCAATCGGAAAGTTGAAATAGTCAATCGTAAAAGTCAAAATAGTCAATCGGAAAGGCGAAATAGTCAATCAAAAAGTCAAAATTGTTAATCGTAAAGTCAGAATAGTCAATCAAAAAGTCAATCGGAAATTCAGAAAAGTCAATCGGAAAGTCAAAATATTCAAATCAGAAAGTCAAAATAGTCAATCAAAAGGTCAATCATTAAGTAAGAATTGTCAATCAGAAAGTCAATCGAAAAGTCAGAAAAAGTCAATTGGAAAGTCGAAAATTAGTCAATCGAAAAGTCGAAATTGTCAATCGTTAAGTCAGAAAAGTCAATCGTTAAGTCAGAATAGTCAAACATAAAGTCAGAAAAGTCCATCATTAAGTCAGAACAGTCAATCGGAAAGTCGCAATAGTCAATCGAAAAGTCAGAATAGTCCATCAAAAAGTCAATGGCATTTTGCGGTTAGGAGCAAGACCCTCGACAAGGCAGATGAAAAAAAGATAACAATAAAAACAATTCTGTCCTAATGGGATTTAATGACATTTGCGGTTTGGAGCATTTCAATGGCATTTTACGGTTAGGAGCAAGACCTTAGAATAGGCTTAGAGTAATATCACTTGATATTACTCTAAGGAATTGGCAGATGAACAAATAATAATAAATGGAGAAGGGAAATCTCCCCTAGCGGCAAAGAAGGGGAACCAAAAGAGAGAGAAATACACAGTTGGACCTTGGAGAAAGATTTACTCAAAGGTTGGACTCTCTTCTCTGTCAATTGTTAGGATAAAACATAACAATAAGGTATCTTCTAACTTTGGATCTATATATGGTAGGAATATGAATCAAAAGAGATTTTTCTCCTACAAACTAGTAGAATTTATTTATTTCTCTTCAAAGCATCTGTGACTATTATTCCTCTTTCAAAAAAATGTTAAGACATGCACATGTGGTCACAATTATGTCCACTACTGTTGGAGGGCTTTGGGTGCGGCAGAGGGTCCCCTAATGAGAGGTGAGATAAGAGAGATAAGAGAGCAAATCTTTGAAACTTAAGTTAAAAGAAGTAATTTGGCTTCTAAGCATGATAGAATGATGGGACAAAGACCAAACGTATTCTTATGTTTAGGAGAATATATTTACACATGAGTTGCAATAATATGTCATACAATTAAAAAAATTGCATGCCTGCACTAGCTCTGTTATAACACCTGTCAAGTGTCTGGTTGTTATCACTTAATTAGTCTCAGGCAGCGAATTATTCAGGGGGCGAGGGCTGTCAGAAGGGCCAAGGAAATCATCCTCTGGGGAGGAGGATTAGAGGAGGGGGCAGCAGAAACAACATTCTGTCATAGATCTAGGGCCATGCTCAAAGATGAAAGAAACTGCAGCTAAATCAAACTGATTTTCTATTTTTTGAAAAGGAAAAAATTAAATTAAATTTTCGAAAATTAAGCAAGAAAGATGGCGGCAGTGTGGCTATATTCTACACATGTAAATTTCTAGCCATGAGGGACAATTCTTTCATCGCCAAAATAGGGGGTCTCTTATCTTAAGGAATGTAGAATTGAAACGTGATATGCTGTCGAAGTTTTAGTATTCTATATATGCTTATAAATTCTCACAAAAGATAAGAAGCTCTGCGAGCTAATAATAGAGCTTCTTGACTATTACTTTAAATGTATACACTTCAATTATTGTATTGGATTAATCACAACTACTATGTAGTTTTTATTGCAAAGGAGCTATTTTCATGTAAGTGATTCTTGTGACATTTAGCTAGAACCAGACCCCATGCACGAGAAGTTCGCAGAGGACGTATTTAAAAAAATAATCAGACTATCATTAAATATTTATTTAAATTTTATTTAAATTCTCACCTGTTGGCATCAAAATCAATGGCTGTAGCATCTGCTTGTTTCACTACAACATTGTTAAGATGAGCGTGTGTTTCTCTATTTTTTGCACAAAAGCTTTCTATAAAATCCAGTGCCAATACACTTCGCGCATTTTCTGCCAACTTTCCCGTGAATCTCCTGAAGAAAATAAAAATTTATGATGATAATAATCTTCTATTATTAAAGGCAGCGTGTGCAAACAACATATCATGGTAGGATATAAAGTATCTTTACATTTGTTGACTATATAGGCATCAATACAATACTCCGCATTGATTTTGCCCTGAGGAATTAAGCGACGAATTACAGAAGGAACCATTGCGAGCTGTCAGTGACAATACTGCCGTTTATATACCTTTTATGTTAAAGTGTCATACAGCGTTAAGACAACGCGTGAACACATTCTCGAAGAATACTGCGTTTTTTATATAAATGTTAAAATATATTATAGGCCTCAAATGAATAAAATAAAAAATGTCGGTCATTAATAATGTTAATTCATGTTTTCATGCCTCAGGAATTGTAGCCATAGGTAAGGCAAATATAATCTTTATAACTTATAGTATTTATTAAAGGTCGGTGTGGAAAACCTGGATAGTGATCTCGTACCCTATACCAGCCCCGAGTTCCATAACATCTTTGTTTGTGAGATCAGGCAGTTGTTCCAATAGTTCTGGAATTTCATTCTTTCCCAGGGCCTCAGCATTTTCATCCAGCATCATGGTATTTTCGTCAGTTTTCGTTGAAAATTTATCCCAGTACCCAACCATCTTCTCTCGGGTGACTGAATGCAAATACACAATCCAATCAATATTAGAGCCTGTATATTATAATAAAGTAGGAATACCATATAGTGTGAAGCACAAGGTAGGCTATATACGTGCTTCGTAAGCCCAGAAGCAACTCGGCCTAGATTTGCGGCCTCTTAATAATATTTGCTTCTGGGCATACGAGGGTCCACATTGTACGCCATACTATGGTTTTCTAATCGTTATTCTATGATTTGATGCACAAGAAATTCTGACATTTCACCTATTTTCGATACTCAGGAAATAGAGCTCATTTACATAGATTCGTATACGGTCAGTGACCGTGGCGTACATATACAGTAATACACCACTCTCACGGACAAATCATGGAATAAATATACGATACCGTATATATAATATGATACACCTTTAAGTCAGGTAGTTTTTATGTAAAAGGCGTTATTGATATATAGTAGAGAGGTACAGATGGATATGGCATATAGAAAACATGGACATAAATTTTGATACTTACCAGTTACAAGTACAATGCATTGTTAAACATCTGTTATAAAAGAAAACTTTGACATACATTTTCCACACAATGCAATCCGCTAGTTTCCCCATTTGTCGCACCAAACTGTATCTATAGATATACATATATAATTGGGACAATAGTAATTCTTTCGATTCATGAATTTAGTCTGATGCCAAAAATGAAATCAAAAGAGTGTAAATCACCTGCTTGCATTAATCTCTTTCCAGGAATAAAGTTCGTTGTGACTTTTCAACGAAGCTCTTTCAATATAATTTCATAAGCAACTACAACTGAAATGAACCTCAACATTCTTCAATATGTGAGGTTGTTATACCTTATGGTTACATAGGGGCACCTACCTAAATTTTCATTCACGTTACATTACATTTCTCCTTCATCAATTTGTGTTACACTACGTATAACAAGGTGGTACATTGGTGTCGTTGTTATTTTACAGTTCGGGTTTCCTTATTTCTTTATTCTTAAATGTAAGTTGTTTACACTCTTCTAGATCTCATTCATAGGTGTATGTTTATATAAATACTGTATCACCTATAAATATTCACGAACAAATACTGTCTTATATACTACAACAGTCTTCATAATTAACCACTTGGGAGGGGGGGGGGGCGAATTTGCGAAATATCCCCCCTACCCCCAGCGGTTAAAAATGAACAGTCCCTTATTTGTACTTCTAGACCTTAGTTGTATTACTTGGATGTTAACAACTTTTTAGAAGTAACTTGGCAAGCAATATCAACTAATGCATGAACTGGAAGACATGGAGTAATTCAAATATTCAAGGCCTAGTTATACCAACTTGAAAAAAATAAGATATATTTCAATTTAATTCAATGCCTACATAAATTCAACTTGATTAACACACTACTGTGCTGTACTATTGTAGGCAACGTGCATACTCGTTGTTGTAGGCGACCATGCATGCATCACATCGCCCTATAACGCACCTGGCCTATATACATATCATAATATAGTACCGGACACTCTCTACTATGGACAATTAAGAAACAATAGATGCATATAGGGGCTGAGTATATTTTTTCAGTGTCTATATAATACTCTTGATATTTGATCAGGGTAGGTTCCCGGGAACCGGGAATGGGGTGTATGTTGGGTGGGGATTCGGGATTTAGAAGGGCCTACGTGATTCGGGAAAGGGATTCAGAGCCGGATTCAATATAGCCAGTAGGGGTTGCAAATAGATAACCTGCGGGATTGGGGAAATGGGGCTTATAAAAAACCGGAATCGGGATTCAACGGAGAGTATTCTATACCGTTTGTTAGAAGTCTACTGATAGAAAGCTTGAAAAATGCATTATGCTAAGCTCAATATGCATGGTTCTGAGAACCTGATCAAATGTTAATAACACGAACCATCATGTCACCTCTTGGAATATAAATAATCAGCGTTTGCAGCATAAAAAAATGCATGTTGCCTCTGTTCTTGTACAGCCAATGTACTAAGGGAAATTTAAGTTGAGGGAGACCATATATATACCAACCTCATGCAGTAAATTCTTCCACCTGATGTTTTGTAAGTGATTGAGGTAGATACACAACAAAAAATCAATAATAGTCAGCAAGCTGAATAACTGCTTCACCAATACTGCAATAGCGCTCATATTGCCACCGACACTATGAGATCTGGGGGTAACTTGTGCCTGTAGACTTCTTATTTACACCTACGTCTACTATACCTAAAGCCGTCATGAAAAAGGCAAAGATGGGTGATAATTGTTTACCTCGGTCATTGTTGCTTATCTCTCCAACTGGCATCTTGTCCTGTTTGTAATATCACAGTGTATAGGTCCGTGCTTCTGCGTCCAGAGGCTCCAGTATTGATACTCAAGTGATACTGATCGACGTTGCCTCTTTGCGTGCGCTGTTATCCACCGACAGTTGAATGTGATCTCCCCGTTCCCTGTCACTCTGCCAACACAGGAACCATAGAGTGATCGCAACGGTGAACTCTCACCGGTGTATGCAACTCACATTGACTCCTCTGGAGGCAAATCTTCCACCAGAGAAGGTCCACGTGGGTTAAACCTCCATGGTGACACTATCATACTATATATATCACTTACATAACTATATGAAGGAAAGAGTATTAGATTCATATACGGGTCCCGTTCGACCTACACTTGCACCGTGTTGTGACATGTGCAGCAATTCACACCATCTTCTCTGTCAATAGCGATTTCCCTTCCAGAATATTTCCTTCATATATAGATTTCAATATCACCTACTTATCATTTACCTCCCGGGTAATTCCCCCTATTAACGACTCTAGATGTGTATAGAGACATGCATATCTTAATTCCCGATATATATAATGAGCAATTGGTCGACATAATTATGACTATAAAATAATTTTTTGAATTTATAATGAGACATCTTGATCTGGAGTTATTTTAATCAATTCACCCCGCTTCCCCGCTGGGAAATACATCAGAAATGCCCCCATTTTCGCATATCTGGCATCAATATTTTAAATCTTAGAGGGAAAAAACACTGTTTTATTGCCTAAAAATTAAAGAAAATATTGCTAAAATGGAAAAAAGGGTGTAAAGATAATATGTCCACTCATGGTTACATATTAATTCAAATTTCCTATCATGACCCTGGGTACCCAATAATATGAAAAAAATATATTTCTGATAATCCATTGGTATAAAAAAAATATATGTGCATTGCTAAAATATCTGGGGAAGGCTGTATGCCACCATAACGTGACGTATTTAACCCTAGAATAAAAATAGATTGGAAACTTCAAGATGAGTCAAGTGGAGATGTATTAGATAGTTTTCAATGTATTCTCCCGTATAATAATGAATATAGTTGAATGTTTGTTTTCTTCGGAATTAAATCATATATACTATTTGTGAAGTATGTATGTCACCGTAACGTGTCGGGCATTTTAGTTAATAAAAAGTAAAACATTTCGAGTTCAATGAATGAAAGTAAGGGTGAAGGTAAGCCATCAAATTGCTAAAACATATATATATATCCACTCCACAACACCCCACTTGTTTAATTTGCCACACCAAGGCTGATAAAGGACGATGTCACCGTAACCTGTAGCAACATGTTACGGTGACACATATTTAAAATATAATATCTATAAAAATTTAGAACTCTTATCCTAAGATATATAATGTTAGAAACTTTATCCTTAAAGGTTTTTCCCTCTAAATACTTAAATAGAACTTACATATACCTTTAGGAACAACCAATACACGCTACTAGTTTAGCGCTTCTTTCCTTTATAGGGAAGGGGGAAGATGGAAGGGGAGGAATGTCACATGCTTTGGCCATTTGGCTATGTTGCCTACCCGATCTCTTAATTGTATGTCGTAAAAGAAATACAGAGGATTAAATCTAAGACAGGAGGAACTTCTCCTAAAAATTGGGTCGAGGGAGGCCCAGGGAGGCCACCATGGCCCATGGCCCAGCTGTTTTTATTAGGACGTGAACTGATTAAGAGGGACTAATGGAATGCCTTCTTCCACACCTCGACATCAGGGAGAAATCCCCGCACTATAATTACTCTTCCATAAACTAGGGAATGAATGTAATGTATTTTTGTATATTCTAAAAATAATGGGTTATATGTGTATATGGGCGGAGGGTCTCTACCCTTGCCGCTGCCATTCTCATTACCATTACTGTGTTATAATGTGTGTAACATAAAGGAGTGAAGAATTCAGTAGAGTATGAATGATGTTTTAGCTGTCTAGCCCTCGTAGGGGAAGGAGCTACCTGTATAAACAGCTTTTAAAATTTATGATGTGTCACAACGAGTTATAACAACTGAATGGTTATTTGCCTGTAACCTTTCTTCTCGTGGGAATATGTTCACAAACTAAAAAAAAACGTTATCACCCTTATGTCGAGACCTATCAAGTGCAAAATATTCTAAAACATTATGTGTATATTTTTTTTTATTCATTTCTAATTTAAATCCTCATTTAATTATGTAGAAATATATACCATTCTTTGGTGCCCTTATCATCAGAGTTCTCGTCACAGACTCTACCAAGCTGCCCTAACTACAATATTCATCATTAAGATTCCCAATTTCGTCTCTATTATCAGCAGTATATCTAGTTTATGTACAAAAAAGTAATAAATGAATAGAAGCATTTTTTTTAAATAAGAATTTTCAGTCCTGGATGGCCAAATGACGACCAATTGGTGGAATTGCTACACGTGTATTTATGCATCCCTATAGCCCCCTATAGCCCCCGGTATACTAATTGATGAAAAGCTGCCCATATGCATGCAACAGGTCTGGAAGTCAGACCGTTGCGTTTTATATATACATCCTGCTATTAGAATTCATGAAACAGGTCTTAACCCTTTCATTATTAATTTTCAAGTGTATGTCAATGAATGAAAAGTTCTATAATAGCTTTTGGACATGGATACAAAAATATAATTTGAGTTTGAACAATATCTTATCACTAAACGAACCGATTGAAACCGTTTATATCAATGTTTATTCCGGGATTCGAAAAGGAAAGCAAATATTGGAAAGACAATACAAGTGTTATATTGAACGATAATGTAATAGAGAATGCTAATTTACTTTACCTTTGATGAAAATGATGAACGCCATGTTAGCGTTGCAAAATAACAATCCCTCCTATGATCCCGTCCACAGTTAAAAGGGTCCATGATATATTTAGGGTAACCTACATCCAAGTGAATGTGAAGAAAACCCCACCGGGAGTCACTATAAATACCGTCCGACACGGATGAATGCTATCTTTCGATCCTCAGCATGAGTTATACATTTTGTCCTTCTGATATTGCACTAATCACGAGATCACGGTTGCGGTTTGGGTTTGGAGCAACATCTGGTCATTCTGCCACAGGCAGCACAGTTCACTCACCACATGCTAGGGATTTTATCTTATACTAATTATACACTAATCAACGCAACCGCAGAGCACTATTAGCAATATTATAATGCATTGCAACTGGACATGAGTGTATACAACATGGAAGTCTCAGATCAATGATTTACACAGACAGGAGGATAGACATAATTAGGAATTATATAATAATATGATGAGTTATTTTAATTCTTGATTTTACTCCTCATCCAAATTTATTATCATACACATCAGCCTCTCCATCGTCTTCCTCGACATCATTTCTATCACTCGACTCTAATAATTCTGCTTCGTTCTTTTTCTCCACAATCAAAATATTTTCTGCTACCTCGTATTTTTCTGGAAGAATTTCTTAAAGTCCATCACTTTTTTGTCGATATCTTTAGTTTTTCTCATTCTGAACATGGGGATCTTGACTTTCGAAACAAGCTTTGTTGGTTCATTCATGTTTGTGGTTATAATATATATGCGTCTTTTGGGAACTGTAACTTTGTAAATGTTACAAATATTGACATCTCGATCTTTGCAATGGTATGACACTAAAGGTACTATAATTTATTTTTATACATTTCGCCTATAGATACATAGCTATTTTTGCTGATATGTCGATCTGCTGTCTATTTTTTTATCATCAATCTCTTCTTGAGACTTCCATTCAGCTTTACATATTCGCTTGATAATATTCTACATGTATATATTTACTGACTTCCCTTTCTTCACTAAATATAAAAGGATGTCCTGTACCTTCCTGCATAGATTAGTATAGATCAAGAATACTACTCTAAGCTACTCTATCTCTCCTCTTCCAACAACGAGAAATCTACGGAATATTTCCGCCTGGGCATGAAATAATTCGCATATATATATGTAAACACTTTCCGTCGTGAAGGAGGGCCTAGAGAAACATATACAGGAAGCCCCCTAGACTCCCCCTATCAATAATAACTATTATATAGAAATTACATCACAGAAAGGAATTCACCATGCGGAAGGCGGATCTAGCAACTTCCTAATGTAATTAGCTGCATGGTTCACCTTTTAACAAATAATACAATTAAGAGATCATTTTTACATTCTACGGTATTTTTTTTAAAAAAAATTCGTGAATGTTAGTGAATTGGGTACCATTCTGTCAATCATCCTGAGTAGCAAGTTCATGTGATACATTTTGAGGTGTTGGTTGAGGATTGGTGTGAGGAGTGTGGACACTTATCTGGGAGGATATCTGGATGCCCATCTCTGTGTGATGTAATTCACACCAACACTACTAACTTTGCACTTATGCAAGGACTGCTTGATTGACAACCTTCTACCATCTCTGCAGTAAATCCCTGAAGGCCAGTGTGATATCCTATTGGTTGACATTTGTTGTATTCTATTGGCTATCTTGGTTTGATTGACAAGTTGCCACTTAAGACCACTGTATAGGTTTTGAGAGGAACCCATTTAGAGAGGACCACCCATGACTGAATCTGAGTGATCTACACCTACTACACCCTTTGGGATTTCTGGGTTTCAAGTCTTGGAGACAGACAAGCTCGGAATTGCAAAGACTAAAAGACAATTGTGTATTATTAGATTACAATATGTTGTTTGATGTCTTATGTCTAATTCCCTTGCATTGTACTTTCATGTTTATCCAACTGCCTTTGTAAACAGGGAGCATGCAACTTTCCTAGTTGTTAATAAACTGAATTTTACTTCCACTCCTGTGTTCTTCTAATACAGACATTCGAGGCATTTCAGATTACAGTACGTCTGATATTCATAATCTAGCCATTGCGTACAAATAGTTGACCGTAGAATTTGTTTCCTTTGGAAACGCACAATATATACATTAACTTAAACCTTAGAGTAACAAGTTACACAGAGATAAGTCTAGGAATTTTATGGCCGATCTCCTGCTGATTCCCGGCCCAAAGATGAGGGGGACCTCCTGTGGTGCAGGGGTGCTTTGTGCACCATGATGGTCACCGCCGATGCCCACCCCTCTCCAGTACCTCATGCCTGAGAAAACTGGAGATTAATTATTGGTACATGATTAATACTAACTATTATTCATACACACTGCACCCTTCCAGAATTATTTTTCCCATGTTGCAAGCATGATTTTGGTAGTCAAATTATTTTCCTCCCATGATAAGAACTCAAGTTATTGTTAAATTTCTTTGGAACACTTATTTGAAAGCACCTTTTCTTTTCAAGATTTATATATTTCCTAATCCGTCCTAATTATTGACATTTTAGTATGTAATTCTTGAGAAATGCAGCTTTCCAGTGGTATATGTGGTTAAGGTGTCGCACAATGTCGCATGGGGGAAAAATGCAAGTAAAAATGATGAATTTTGTGTAGTTGGTACATGATATCTCCACTTGTAGTGCATCTATTTGAACCAGGGAAGGACAGTTTTTCTGTTCTTTACTATCTATTTGATGCTGTATCGAAATAATTCTGATACAGGTAACCAAAACTCAAAAGTTTAAAATGTTTTTTTAAAATTGCAATTAAGTCGTTTAGAAATGGTGAGGGGCACCCCACTGCTAATGACCAGATAAGAGCTAATCACCCTGCTGGGCGGCGGAGATGATGGAACCCTTCATCTCCCCGAGACTCTCCTCTGTGTAACTTGTTACTCTAAGCTTAAACTGATTATAAAGTTAAACAGAAAAATAGTTCATTAAATGATTGATTAACTTAATAAACTTATAACTTGTTACAAAGAGAACTTTTAAACTTTCATAATATTATTCAGGAAATAACATCGAAAATGTATTTGGTGACAATTTTTTTTATTGAAAATATTTACATGTTATGAATTATAATACAAGGAATTTCTTCAGAGCAAGTAGGCCTACATATACCCTATAGGGTCCCATATATACTAGAGGACCTCCAGGGACTATAATTATTATAGTCGCTAAAAATGGAACCACTTCGATATCGTCCCCCTAACATCGTTCACTTCAAAGCATCAAACTTCTCACGATTAGTAATTGACCCCTGCCCCAGACCCCTGCATGGTGTCTCAAAACCTGATAGGTTCACTGAAATTGGAGCTGCATGTTTCCTGCTGCTGTATATAGGGGCGTTTTTTGTCAACTTCCTTCTTCTTATAACGGCAAGTCTTAATCTCAGCTGTTACATTAAACCAGATGTAGAGGGGATTATAAACTTTCATTTGATGTATATTTCATTATTTCTAATTCTACTTTACTTATTAGCGACTCAATCTATGATGTTTTTTAATTTCCCAAATCAGTCTCTTCCTACCACAGAATGGAAACTGTTCACTTTAGACGTTTGTGGCCATCAAGTCAAATAACTTTTTAAAAGCTTAAATTTGTTATCAATTCCCAATGAATCGGAAAAATATTTGTCTTTTGACACTTAATTTTATATTACACAAACCCACTTGGCTCCGGCTTATCCTTTCTGCTCAGGGCAGCCTCCGACCAATGGCGCCAGCGTACCCTTCAACCGATTCGTACGGAAGTTTGGGCCGTTTGGGCCCGGGAAACAGTAGCGGCACTCGAGTCAGTATAATTATTATTATTATTAGCATCTAAAGACTCACCCGACAATTTGGGGACTAGTATTCTCAAACTATTGAGGTTAGCTGGTAATCCTCCTGTAACTAATTGGTCTTGATCTGGTAGGCTAGCGCTGTTCTTTGTTCGTAACCCCTCCAACGCCTCCAATAAAATACGTTGCTGTCCGATAGACATGCCAAGTCTCTTTACGTCTGTGGGAGTCATGGAGAGCAGGACCCCTTCTTTGGTACAGTTCTCCTCTATCATTTTCGTAATCCATTTTCGTTCTATGCCGTTTTCTTCCGCCCACAGTTCAAAATTAAACGGTGTACTTTCTACATCCGTCATTGCTATACTGTTAAAAGATATTTTATCCCCCCTTTTGCTACATAGGCCCGCGGCTTGCTGCTACGGCGAGGGAATTCAAATGGGTGCCACAGGTCAGTCGGGAGTTGCTCATCTGCTATTGGCTAGAATAGACCTGTCCCCCACTGGAACGCACCTCAGACCAGATGTAGACCAGATGTTTGGAACCATCTACCCGCTCCCGTTTATTAAGCATTGCAATCCCGGATTGCAATCCCTTAATTGAGGCGTCACGTAAAAGAATCCATTGAAATCCATATCTAGAACTTTCTTATAAACTACAGAATTTTCTTAGAGACAAACAACATGTTAACTTTTTCTTGGTAGTGGCAAGAGAAATGAGAGCTCCCCCCCCCCCATCCTCCAAAACGCAGGATGTCTCTCAGTTTCGTTCCTCCCCCTAGATTAGTAGAATCTGCCCTGGTTCGCGAGGATGCCCCCCCCCCCCCCCCCCACACACACACACAGGAGCCCTAATGAAGGTATCGATAGGGGCCATCCATATTTCCATATTACGTAACGCTTTTTTGCTTCAAAATTAGAATAAATAAATGGTAATTCCCCTTTTAAAAAAGGTGAATTTCGTAGATTAACTAACACCCAAAACAGAAAGGATAAAGAGAACTTTGATTTTCGTTGCCCGCATCCTCTGGAACTCCCAAAACCTAAAAGAGAAAATAGTACAGAAGACCGCAAAGACTAGAATGTTTTTGAAAAAATCATAGGCCTATATGAGTAATTCTCCAAAACGGGCAGCATTTGATTTCAGGCTGCCATTATTTTTTAGAAAAAATAAAATTCGTTGAATCTCTACTATCTTTGGTGTACAGCAGGTCATGTCAGCATAATGCAGGTGAAGTTTGGGAAGGCTGGGGTAAATATTTTGATTCCTACACCTATGTTACAGATACCCATGTTTTCCCTACTATTTTGCCTTATTTCGACCTTATTAAACCCAAATAATCAAATGATTTAGAGTAAGAATGAGGTAAATTACCCACTAATTCGGCTAGCAAAATTAGATGAAAAGGCAGAGCTGCAGATTGGATGTTGGCCGGCAAAAGGGGGCCTGGTTCTAACCAGACGTTTGACTTGATTTTGGAAAAAAAATCCATTTTATTACTACAAAATCTCTATGTTTGAAAAGGAGGGTCTCTTTATCTGAAATAATTATGGCGTAACGGTGACATGACTACACAAGCTCTCCTAAATTTAACAACAATTATTGTATTTAACCATATTTCTTTTTTTTTACCATTTTCAAGCAGGCATTTACAATTATTACGATGGTTGAAATTACATGAGAATGATTTTTAGAAAAAATATTGGATATATATCACATGTCGTAATGCGACATTAAATATTCACATATCATTTCAAGGAATTTTATGTGAATGTTACTCTTGGGCTATTTCATTTTGTAAGCCAATATATATGTTGTAACGGCAACACAAACATTCCAAAACAATATTTTCCATGTCCAGAAGAGTAGGCGGCTGCTAGTCGGCGCTTTGCGAATGTAATTTAGATAATGTTTAGGCCGTTTTTGTATTATTGTTGGTACACATTAAAACACTATATGGATATTTGTTTCTATAGCCTGCCTTTCCCCTCACCACAAACCTTCAAACCCACCCACCCCCGGGCCGTGTAGTGGCAGCTCTACACGGCCCAACAGGTAGAGGATGATAAAAAAAAAGCTGACAGACCCCGGCGAGGTTTGAACACTCAACCTTCACGCCTGCAGTCCAGTGCTCTAGCCTCTGAGCTATGGAGTTTTGTTGTGGTGGTGAGGCTGAAGTTTGCTAGTGATATGAGTAGGGCCAACCCATGTGTAGTGGTGAAAAGTGGCCGAAATCGTTTATTCTACAGCTCTGTGGACAACGGCCTTGTATGAGCAGTAGGGTTATAGTCGGGGGGAGGGGATGGCGGGACTGGAACTGTTCGTGACATGTGATTTTAAAAAGTTAGATGGAATATACCGGCAAGCTCTCTCTATGTTGCCCCAACCGGGAACGGTAGGTGCGACTGCCCCAAATCTCAGGAGAGTTCCCGAGACGGCAACATAGGTGCCGCCACTTAGGTCGCTAGAAGTCTAGATCAGTCTTAATTAGTGATTACATATATATAGTATGTATTTTCATAATAATGCACATCTGTGCATGTGAAGAAAACTTTTTTTAGGAGAAGTTATTATATTTTCTAAATCCGCCTGTGTAATTATCTTCAAATTTCATACTTGTTACTTATTTTCTAGTCTGAAAAAAGCCCTTTTATGACAGTAGCGGCGAGGATTATGGTACAAGAACTTTATAAATGGGGTTACCCTAGCCTTATTTTTGCCAAGCGATTCAAATAAAATGGTTATAATCATGTGTGATCATCCTATATACAGGTTGTAGACACCCTTGGCTGGAAAACCAAATGACGCCCTATTGGGAGAATTACTCATATGTTTCAAGTGGAATCTGACGACGAAGAAGTGAAGGGGAAGGGGAAGAGGGGAAGGGGAAGAGGGAAGAGGGAAGGCAGGAGAGAACATTAAAACAGCTCCTTCTCATCCAACTGCTTGATCACAAATGAAAGTTACCAATAAGTTGAGCAATGTCAAACTTATGCGCATGCGCTAAAAACGATTGCACAATCACTGACTCAGTGTTGTGCAATCTTTATTGTGCAACATTTCTGTTTTTCATTTGATATTGCATTTAGTAATGAAAGAAGCAAAGGGGGTGAGGAAGTATAAATAGGAGGGTGAATGTGAAGAGATTGACATTCACCTGTTGAATGAGAAGGACCTCTTTTCAAAATGTTCTCTCCCACCTCCCCTCTTCCCCTTCCCTCTTCCCCTTCCCTCTTCCCTCTTCTCCTCCCCCTCCCCCTCCCCCTCTCTCCCTCCCCCCTCCCTTCCTCCTTCCTCCCCCCTCCCTCCTCCCCCCTCCCCCCTCCCTCCCTCCCGTTGCCATGGCAATGGGTAAATAAACAAAAGAAATCACACATATATTGTCCTCAAACAATTCTCGTGAACTCTTGTCATGAGCCTAAAGACTACTACTTCCCTGTCCCTGTCTTAATGCCTCTCCCACTCCCTCTCCCATTCCCTCTTTCATTGTGAGGTAATTAGTGGGCGGGTAAATTTCTGTGTAGGTGGGCCTTGTCCTTGTCTCTGTCCTGTTCCCTCTCCCACTCGTTCTTCCTCTGTCGTTCCCTCTCCCTCTCCCATTCCCTCTCCCTCTTTCATTTTCAGGTAATTTAGATTAGTGGGCAGATAAATTTCTGTGTGGGCGGGTAAATCTCTGATTTCACCTGCCAACGTAGCGGGCAAAGAAAAAAAGTTAATTTCACACACTGTACACAGAGTGCTGAAAACTGAGGCAAAGATTCAACTCTGACGATGCTCCTTTCGGTGGAAATATATAAACTCCCGTCCCATAGTGAAGCATCGATGTGCCCATCCATGACGTCATGCTTTGGGTGACCCAGAAACCTGGTGTAGGGGCACTGATAGGTTTGTTTTCAGGCAGCCCTGGGGGCCCTGGATGGGGGTGCTCAATATAAACCCATTTTTAACCCCTTTCCAACCCTAATTTGTTAATGAAACATAGTGGAATGGCTCTGCACCATTTTTGGCAATGTGTATGTGAAATATAATGGAGATCTGGCCAGCGGTTTCAGAGAAGATAGGGGTTTAAGGCTCGAAATGCTTATTTTATTAATATAGAGATGATACTCATGAGAGAAAAAAAATCTTCAAATAGACCATACACAAATAGGTGTTTTAAAACTTTTCATTGAAAATGCATTTGTAACATGAATGGAATAGGAGTTTTAGATGCTTTGATGTTATGTTATTGTTTTGTACTGAACCTCCATTCTAACTGCCTTTCTGTTGACAGGAAGAAAACAGCTTCTATAAACAATTTATTTTCTAACTGTGTTTAAATTCCATATCTGCAAGTGAGAAGGGATGTACTAAATGCATGGGAAATATTTTACATTAAGAGATCTGATCATAGTACATATATTAGGTACTGAATCTACCCGGGCTGGTAGACTCAGTGTGAGTTTTTGGAAGCACACACACACACCAGTCAGCGTGAGCATGAGGGACAGTGGTGGAGCAAGCTATCAAGAGGGAAGGAGTCAGTAGTGGGGATGAGGGGTGGTATAAATATATATGTGTGTGATAAGTCACACATATATTTTAGTGCCAACAATAGGACAAAGGCAGCATCCTGTAATTTTCTTATAACTGCCTACCACACAATGTAGTTACAGTAAAAACATAGATAAGGAGAATTAATCGCCTCTGATATGGGTAGCCCATTTGAAATATAGTACGTTGTAAACCAAACTGAGAAAGGGAATTGATATCAGTGCAAACATGTGAAAGGCCCATATGGAAAAATTTGTGAGGCTGCTAGCATTCTGTTCTCTGCATTGAACACTAGTTGTCCTAACTAAATATGATTGCCGATGGTACATACTGCATCATTCCCCATCCCCCTAGTGATACCTAATGGCCTTAATAGGAAGACGCGGGTGTCAGTTACTGGGGACTTGACCTCATTGGGAAGCATGCAGGAGTGACCAAGCTAGCCAACCTACTCCAACCCCTTAAATACGTCGTGGAATAAGCGTTATTTCTTGCCTTATTGTAATGGGATTTTTGAGATTCTTGCATTATTTAATAATTAAGTTGACCCTTCTGCGCATTCCTGTTAAGTTTTAACATGATCGCTTTGTTCATAAATAAGTTTGGAAGGAAAATCCATGGCAAGGTCTACATAGACTAACAGTGGGAAACGGGACGTTGGCCGTCTTGCTACCCACAACCGCAGTACGTTTTTCTGCTCCTAGGTGGCCTGTCGAATACGGAATCGGTGTATTTGATATAAGTGGTGTAGAAAGCCACAACAACGCTACACATTCACTAGTCAACCAAGCCTATGCACCGGTGTCATGGCTGACATCTTGAACCATTTCACCAAAATTAAACCACCAATCTCAGGTGAACAACATATTTCTAAAATTCCAACTCACCGTGTCCAGTACAAGACAACATTCAGCTATCAAATTGATATCACTTCAGTTCATGACAAGCAAGTTGGTCTGCTGGTTGATACCTCTTCTCTAGCTCCTCCGCCAAGAGCATGTAGCTGGTCGGTCTGTCCAGGTCTACTTTTTTTAACACAGCCAATGCCGATCCGTCCAAGCTCGCCCCCATATACAAAGCCAACTCCTTATCAGTCCAGTCATTAAGATCAGCCACGACTCTGAAATGATTCAGAAAGTCTCCCAAGGATGAGGTACCATCATATATTCTTGGCGAGGCTTTAACTTTCCTCCCTGGTCTGGCCACAGCAACCCCTTCTCCACTTCCAGGGCAAACTTTAACATCTGGCTTACCTGGTCCAGTACCCAAACTCGTCTATCCTTAGCAGGCTGAGCTGATCTCCAATTCTCATACTGTCTTGGATTCACTGTTATCTCCAGAGAGGGAGTTGATTGGCAAGGATGTGGATCGGTCGCTGAAGATCCTGCTGATCCGTTGGAATCGTTCTCCTGAGGATTCTGGCGATCCTCACCGCTGCCACCATTGTTGAGGGAACGATTATTGCGGATGAAGAAAGGATCATGGGGAATATAGAGTAGAGGCCTGTCCTCATCCCAAAGATTCTCTAGTGAGGCAGATGCGTTATAACTCACATTGAAATATCGGCTGAGATTTGTTTCCGTGTTTGGTGGTCTGGAGGTCTAGTTGATCTGAATCGTCTCTCTAGCTTATTCTTAATCGACTAGGTTTTGGCTTAATCGACTAGCAGTGCTCTTAATGATGAGGGAGTGCAACAAACTAGGTGTTAGAGTAACGCCAGGTTTATTAATGATCACATAACCAGTTTACCTTGTATTTATACATAAAGTGTGGACCTAAAGCAGGTCAGATTAGGCAAATCGTTTCAAGCGAATCTGAAGAAATATTCATAAGATCATACAAATCATAACGAATAGGAACGATTCGGGTAGTGAATCTGAGTGAATCGTAACATCCATAAGTATTAAGAGAAATTGACATGTGATTCATATAAAAGTGACTCCCCCCTTAAGCGATTCTGTAACATTATTATGCTGATAATGTAACAAATGTGTGATGACTCTATGACTGGGAAACCTCTGGAATATGTCCGGATAACCTCTGGAATATGTCCAGATAACCGCCGGAATATGTCCGGATATTCTCCGGAATCATCTCAGGGAAACCTCCGGGAAACCTCTGTGATATCTCCGGCTGCCACCAGGGGCTACATATAAAGGACTGCTGTTATTCTCTGCTTATATTAGTTCATTGTGTTATAACTAATTATTGGTTAATGATAGAGCTTCCAGACTTCGACCATCTGTTATATTATATATTAATCTAATTTATGACAAAGTTTATACTTATTTGCTCATTGTACTTATTTATGTATTCCTGATTCATATTGTACACACCTTGTGTTATTTGCTATAATATTCATGACTTTTGCATTGAGCTTCATGTATTGTCAGGTTGGGGAACAAGGACCTCAACCTCACCTCAAGGATTTAAAGGAATAAACTGGACTTACAAAGTAATTCTTTCCGGAGAAGCGCTCTAAAACATAGAATATTATCCACCCTAGGCCTTTGACATGGACATAGTTCTTTCCTCCACTACCCTTGCTAGAGATATGATTAATATTTACGCAGAGAAGTAACCTATATGATCACAAATATATTATTATTAATATCCATAGTGTTTAAGCCTGGAAAAGATCCAGAGTCGAAATACAGAAAGTGCAACACTGGCAAATCATCTCACTGGAAAGAACATAGGCAAGATTCACAACAATAATATGAAAATAACAAAATATGATAAGTTTTGATTTGGTACTTGGTACACCACTAACGTTACATATTAGACCTATTACTGTTGTTATACCTTGCGGGAGCTAGGCTCCGCCCCCAGGTACCAATCAAGTGGGGGCACCACAGCCCACAGAGATGGGGTAGGCCTATGTACTACTCACTACTCAGATTATTAAACAGTCTACTATAAACTATTGTTGCCTTTACATTGTTATATATCTCATCTCCTCTAATGGACTCCCCTATCTCATCCCATATTTATATGCTATTCTAGATATAATACTGTGTAGTAGGGTACCAAAGGTCAAACTTATAATGCTGCCATGGTGACGTGATCGCATCTGATTGGCTAAGAGCGGCAGTGGCTCTTGTCTGCTGTCTTTTTGTTTTGGCGGCCATTTTTAACTCCCCTCGCTTTGAATGCACGGTTTGTGATATCGTTTTAATTATTCATTAAATGAAATAGTTTCCAATTTGAAGGTTGCTCCACTTAACTCAAGCTAGCTTCTGGAATTGGTTAGAAAGTTCCAGCCTAGGAAATAGTATGAAAACAGGTCGATCATAGGGTGGTTCAGTATATACGTCATTCTTCCCTCTGGTCAGGGCACCGGTCACGTGTCTCAATAAACATAGCGGAGCTATTCCTAGCGGAATAGCGGTAGGGTGCTGCTTGTCTAGAGGTATGTGGCACCAGACTAGGTCTATCGTCACAATTTAATGGGAATGAGGAGAAGTCTTAGGCTATTTACTTTCAAAATATAGATTGTTTTTGTATGTTGACATTGCCCACCATCCCGCCCACCATCCTCCAACCTCCAAAATTGTTTAATTTTATTGTTAAATCTACGTGCAAACCATCGCCAATGTTTTGCACATCATACGGTGACGCTACCTGGTGAGAGAGTGAGAAACCATCTCCGAGTTTACCCTAACTTTACACGAGTGATGCCGAGGGTGCAAGACAGATCAATCATGCTGTCATGGCTTCAGAACTAGAATCCTAGAGGCATTACTGCATGCGGTCTGGTTTGCAGTGATCATACTAGTTAGTGCTTAAAATCTTTGGTGAAATCTCTCTTATAACTTATAATCTGGACACTGCGATAGGTGAGGAGTCTTGCCACATAGGAAATAGGGCATTATTTGGAAATTATAGCGGGTCCTGACCAATAAGAGCGGCAGGCCAAGGGGCTGGTGGCTAATTCTCGAGCTAAGGTTTTTATTCAATACATAATATTATTATGCCATGTCGCCTCCTCGTCTAGTCTTTCACCTGCTTGAACGCTAGGCCTACATCTAAAACTTAAAGGTAAATACCAGCATTGTCAGCACTGCTGCAGGCGGGAATTCAAGGAACTAATGCATGAAACAATAGAAGTCTTGAGAAAGAACATGGTTGGGGGAATACAAAATGCCAAATAAACTGGATGTTATCATATTATTTTGTGTTTTAGGGATGAGTGAAGGTTACTTCCATTCACTATTGATTTCAATGTGGGAAATTCATTAATTGTGATACAAGTTTAGCTGAATAACTTTTTTTAAAACTCAATATGACCCCTTATTTTGTTTAAAGCTGCATTCCCTAGTAATAATATTGAATGGTTCTGTTGAAATTACATTCAAATTAGTTTCCAAACTCACTATTATCGATCTGTTACTTAATGAAAAGTTCAATAAATGTCTGTATTCCATGATTTTACCATCACAGACATACAAGAATAAGTGCGGCTGAGTTAGCAATAGTAATATAGGTGCGTTCAGTAGACACCAGGGGTAGACACTATCTAGAGGTGAGGTCAGGATCTCAGCCTGGGACACACTAAATGCGCCTGCGTGAGATCACTTACCCATGCGCAGAACGTTTAGACTGCCATCTACCAGGTCTCTTGGGAATCAGTATCTCCATTGGTGGACACCACAGCCCTCCGAATCCAGATTCGTCACATTTAAACTCAAATATCTATCTTCAACATTAAGACAGAGACCCAAATTCTTGGGACAAGGTGGGGCAGGGTATTGATCTTCTAAACAAGTGAGATCTGCGATTTGTTTAGAAATTAGCAGGGAGGGCAGCTTTAATTGGGAGGGTAGAATAACATGTCAGTAATGTATATGCAGATTTTAAAGAAAATCGTATGATTCAATCATATGCTATTGGGGAAAATGCAGAAAATACCAGTTTTCCCATAGACTTCTATAACGTTAGTGAACAGTAGTAAGTTTCAGTGGTCCCTGAAATAAAAACTAATCCAATGACATATGGTTTTCTTGGGCTTTTTGGGTTTCCCCAACCATGTTCTTTCCCTAAATCTAAAGTTTAAAGAAAATTCCATGATTCATTCATTTTTTTTTTTTTTTTATTAAACACTGGTATTTGGGCAGGAATTCACTGTCAGCAAATTTCTGTTACGTCCAACCAGGTGGCTTATTTGACTGATTTTTGCAGATATTAAATTAATACTCAATAGTGAAATTCTGGTAGGGGAATAGAGTCGCCTGTTATGCATAAATTAGGGTAAAACATTTTTCTTACAAAATCATATTTTTTCTAGAAATTATCAAATTTCGATCCCTGGAGCAGGACACCATAGTGTTTTTTGTAGTGTCTAAAATAGTTAGGACAATTTTAAAAGCCTATCTTTTGCTTTAACATCAGGAGCTGAATTCTTTTAAATATCTTAAGTGTAGGATATTTCTGTTGGATATGAATTTAAATATTTTATAAATACTTAAGCAGTACTAGAATAAATATCTGAATGAATGAATTCAATGGTGTCATTAATATCATTTTGGTGTCCAAAAATGTTACGTCCATACATTGCTATCAAGTCACAGGAAGACATCATTCCCCAAGGTCTATCCTGTCTTCTATTAATAGCCAGGAGAACTGGTTATCACATGACATATGTTACAAAATGAACATAGCACTTTAGTTTAGATGAATCTATGAATGATTTCACCAGAGTGGTAGATAGGGTAAAAGTGTTACGTCCAACCAGCAGTTTAAAAGTCAATTTATCTAAAATGATATGGTCCTATGAAACATATACTGTGTTGGAAGCTAAGTGTACATCCTTTATGTCATCAAAACACTTGTGTTTGAATTGATGAAAGCCATCAGTGTCCTTTGACATAGGAGGCCATGTCAGAGGAGTGGGAATCTGACTGATCACTTGATGCTGTTACGTCCAACCACCTTCTTAACTTGCTTTACATTTTTGCTCAAAATCTTATTGAAAATACCATGGATCCAATATCTAATATATTACACTTGGAAAATAAATATTTCACTTTCAAATCACTAAAAATAATAGGTCTCTAGAAGACATTGGGAGTTAATAATACTAGATTTCTGAACCCGTGTCCAAAGTTTTGGTGCTCACAGGTTAGACCCAGTGTGAATTTATGGTGTCCATTGTTACGTCCATGCTGTGTCCATGTTACGTCCTTTCCATCACATTGATTAAGCATATTTTCGTTGGATTTCTTCCACAATTAAGAGTAGAAATAAAAAGCTTAGATATTTTAAAGGTTGGGGATGTTAAAGATGAAATCCTGATCCAACTAATAATTCCTAAAAAAGACTATTTATTAGTAGGACGTAACTCAGGACACCAAATGGTGTCCTGGACGTAACACAGGACACCATTTGGTGTCCTGTGTTACGTCCATCATATAATTCTTTTGTTTTTGAGGTAAAGAGGCCAAGTACATACCATAAAAAAGGCATAAGATTTGAAATGTTAATAGAGTGACACAAATGACAATCAATTGTGCTAAAGGTTAAAAAAAAAAACATCAAACTTTTTGGTGTCCTGTTACGTCCATTCAGTTTTTTTGGTGTCCTGTTACGTCCATTCAGTTAAAAGGAGACAACTACCAAAATATCTTATTTTTAAAGCTCTAATTTGAACAATTATTCTCTCAGAAATGTTTGGCATTTACGAAAAGAGTTTCAATTAGATCTAGTGGGCCATAGCTGTGAAGAACTACTTATTCTGATCTAAGGTATCAAAAAAGCTGAGTTTGGACGTAACATGGACACAAAAATTTTGTTTTTGATCTTTCTCATAATAAGGTTCAAATTTAGACATAAAAAGACAAATGAAAAATTGCTCATACAAATTATGCTTGTATAAATGTAAACTATATTACCAACAATCCGAAATACATATTGTTATTTTGCATTCAAACCTTGAAATTGTGTCCATGTTACGTCCATCATCAATTTCACCTCAGAACTCCTCTTATAAACAGAATTTTACAGAAAAATCTTCTCAGGGGTGAAATATTTATGTTTGTTTTAGTTTTTAAACTAATTTCATCAGGCTGGAATATATTTAAACTCAGTTTAATAAGGTGGAAAGATTGTGATTGGTGTCCTGTTACGTCCATCATTACCTCTACAAATTTGCTGATAATTAATTAAATATTACATGGATCACCTTCCCCTTTTATATATTTATGCGGAATAGTGTCTTACATCAATATACAATCCTGTTTTAACATTTTGGGTGGTTTAAATTTCTAAAAAAATCGCTGGTTGGACGTAACAGAACTTTGCTGACAGTGAATCCCTGCCCATTTAATTACCTTTAATTAGCTTTGATAGCTGTCTGGTGGACTAGCGTGCTGCCACCTAGTGTGGGCGCGCCGGGTGGAGCAGTTGGAAATAAACATAGAGATACTACAAGTCAAAGCGTTCCTACACCTAAAAGACCATGATTCAAGTACGGTACTTAAAGAATTCATGTCAAATTGTAACATTGCCGAGGCCATGTTGCGCGCCTCGTTAGCTTTCGTTCGTTCGTTTCGTTGATATAGTTCTATGCCACTATGGTTTTCTGGAGCCTCCACAATCCAATGCCACAAATAACAGCGAACAATATGTGAACAGGAATAATGCTGCACGTTTCAAGAGCAGTGTGAAGCCTTTAGCTATTTGTACTTGTAGGAACCACGGGATATTTTTAGTTGTTCTGTGCATAGACGTTTTATACGATATATGTTCTGTGTGCACATACGGCACGCCTGACAAGGCGCCAAAGGCGACGACGCATTAACCCTCAAAGGCGGCCTTGAACTCCAGTCACATGATCAGTATCTGTCACGTGATAAATTGACCTCTTTGTTCGAAAATGTATTTTTTACTCTTCAACAATGTACAATTATTTTTCTTGTCTGTTGTAAAGTAGCTCTATGGCTGTTATAAGTCATTAAAATCATATGTAGTCCGTATCAAACCTCCCAAGTGACTGCAAAACCCACCAGTTATTCTCAGTACCTGACCTTGCCGGTGAGGATTCAATATGGCCGGAGTGTGGAAGACGCCATGATGAGTGGCAGAAACTAGGAGCGGAAAAAAAGGCCAAATGTTGCCCCTCTCATCGCCAGTTCTTGAATCCGGAGGAGTTTTTGTAGTAGTATTGCATCCGAAGAAAGCTTCAAAGCGATTTGAAGTTTTCGGATCTGTGTAATGGGATAATTATGAATCTAGACTCGTTATCTTTAGCCTTGTCACAAATCAGTTATTCAGTGGCCAATCTAACCAAGAAGAATTACAAGTCCAGCGTTGCAGAAATTTCACACGTAAGTATTTTAAGTCAAATTCTTTGTTCTATTCATTGCAGCCTTGATTCTATCATCCACAGCTTTGTAGTCTTTATTTTGTATCGACGCGTTTTACAACAACAATCACCTGCATCTTGTGACAGTGGCAGTGACAGTGTGACACCAGCCTCACAAACAATACAATGGCCATCATGCTATGGAGTGCCTATGCATCATGTTTTCACAAAACGCGATACAAAATGTTCTTATACTCGCCACAATATTCTTTTAAATTAAGGTATTGACTCATTCCCGAGTTCTCAAAATTATGATTAACTGGCTAGCAAACATGGGGGGGGTTATGAGTTTTGAAATCTAAATCAATCCTAATTTGTAACTAAATTACGGTAGCCTACCTTGCGTCCATATGCGGTTGCACACACTTTACACCAAACCCGCATTTTACACGAAAAAACCAGCATTTTACATTTTGTTCCTGTATTCTTTCATGTTGGAGGGAGTGTGTTTTTTGTTGGGGGGAGAGGGTCGATGAAATTTTTGAAAATTTTGTTTTCATGTTTTCATTTTACACCTAGGTTGTGTATTCTATTGCTATAGCCTATAGTCTATACACTACGCTGTTGACGTGTTGTTGCTTACATATAGTATACTCTTGGTCTTTACTTTACAATATCAAACAGGGAGTCTAGAAGAAATTCTAGGGGGTCTAGAAGAAATATTTTCATTTTATTAATATCAATTGGACCGACTGTTCCATAACATTGCCATTGGTAGTAGGCCTATAGTCTGTCGACTCAATAGCTCTCAATATACACTGAATTGTTAATAGAATACACATTCAAGTTTTTATAGCCTACAGAGAAAAAAAGGTAAAACCTGTCAACACAATGATACTCTTCTTATTGTTTTACCTCTACATCTAGTACAGTAACACATTATAGTAAATAGCAATAATAATTATACCATACATCGAGGGCCCAGTAACTACAACAGTGTAGATAGGCTTAGTAATGAGTAGGCCCTACAGTCACTCATCCTGTCCAACTATAAAGAAGAGAATAGGTAGCGATAGTGTAAAATGACCCCCCCCCCCCCCCCCCCCCCCCAACATGATAGAATACACAAAGTGTAAAATGCGGGTTTTTCGTGTAAACTGCGGATTATAGTGCAACCCTTTTTATGTTGTTTTTTTGCGTTGGTTGGGTGGTCCTTTAACAGAACAATATGAACTCTGGCGGTTTCAACGCATTTTAACATGTATTGCAGTAATGTTACTAAGGTTATAGATGTCGTAATTTTTGCTATTGATGTTTCTTAATTACACAATACGTTCATTTCAGGCTCCTCTTAAATCTTAGAATGTGAAATTAGGCTTTCCCATTATTAAATATTTCTAGCCTATAGCTATTAGATTATAGCCAGGTCATCCCTATTACTCTTAACCTAGGCTATAGTGCTATACCTGTACCGTACTGTGGTAGTAACTAGCAGTAACTACTAAAGACTAGTATGACTAATATCTATGGTATAGCCTGACTAATATCGATAGGCTAGGTTTTGGACTTGGTTTGTTAAACGTTTATTCGATATTGATTTAGTCAAGTGTGCATCAACGGTACCGGTATGTGTACGGTACATAAGTTTTTCTTCGGAAAATAGGATATGGACTAACAATAAGGAGTTAATAATTTTGTTATTACGGTACCCTAAATCAAAGGCCATCTTCAGTAAATAGGATATGGACAAACAATACGAAATTAATACATAAGCTACGGTACTATCAAAGTAGGCCAATGTGTGTTATTTCAATCACTGTGAAGGGATCTACCTATCAAATATAATTATTCTGAAATCGTGGAGTTACACTTGCACATCCCTGATGCAATGGATTTGTCTCTTGGTCTGTCTCATCACAATGGGGAATGGTTATGGGGAACACCTATTGATGCTAGACGTAGACCTCGCCAGACCTATAGGCCCGGTCTCGCCAGTTTACCTTTATCCGATCCAATATGCACGTTTCTTATTCATTTAAATTAACTAAATTACTTACAATATATTTCTTTATTTGCAGCTTGTCGCCCAACACGGGGCCGAGGCGGAAAGGCATCTATTTCGGTGCCTGTTTTCTCATGTAGACTTCAGCGGGGATGGTAAAAGCAGTGGAAAAGATTTCCATCAGGTAATTCTCTCAATATCTATACATTCATCGAATCTATTTTTCCTTCTGTGCCACTAAATTTGTCCGTAGTTGTATTTTTTTTCATTAAATTTAATGATCATGATATATTGTACCCAAGATCTTGACTGTATTCTTCTCATTTTCAGACACAGTACTTGATTCAAGAGTGTACCCCACTCTTGTCCAAGCCCAACTTCGTCTCCACACTCTGCTACGCCATAGATAACCCGCTTCATCACCAAAAGGTATGGAGTAGTTCTCATAACAGTTGAGCTCGTGTTGAAATACAAGCGGTACCGGTAGTCAACTGAGCTCTATACTTTTATCTCCTATGGCCAAGTCAGCAGTAATCTTTGATGTCCCTGTACTTAACCATATATACTTTTCCTGACTTTCTATGGTGAGACAGTTTAGAAGTGAAATTTTGCAAAGATGACACGTGTATGCATTAATCTATAAACCAGTCTTTAGCATGTGTCTACGTCAACATAGAACCACATTTCTCCTTTTTTTTCCAGAGCCTAAAAGCTTCACCTCACCTCTTCACCCAATTATCCAAGACCCTCAAGCTTAGCCGTGTCCAGGAGGTGGTGTTTGGCCTTGCCCAGCTGAACTCCACCAACCCTGAGATCCGCACGCTTGCAGGACAATTTGTAAAGAGTAAACTCCCTCAGCTACTCAACGCTTGCGTTGATGATCGCGGAGAGGGTGGGCTCCAAGAGGTAGCCGTTGAAGTTTTGCATCTCATATTGACCAACCTTATCCAAAACCAACAAACCCTTGGAATAAATCCTCAACAAAAGGAGACATTCCTCAAAGCACTTAGGAAAGGTTTGTATTATTCATCGTAAGCTTACAGAAGTAAACAACATTATTACAGAAGTAAACAACATTATTTTATGTTATTGGATTGAGAAATTAACATTCCGATATCATTACTAAATTATAAAGATGTGATAGATTAGTAGCAATATCCATCACTTTCTTACAGCCATTTATCGCATGAGTATTTGCTTTTAATGAATTGCCATAATCTGTTTGTATAATTCACTTTTTTATATTTTGCAGAATTTTCCCCGGAGCAGGTGCCTGTCGTCCTAGCACCACTGCTCTACCCAGATTCCCAAGACACTCCTATCGTTAAGCTTGCTCCCGAATCAGTCAACATGCCCAAGACTGCTGTAAGTTATATACAATGTGCAGCTATTTTGATATTTTAATATATGCTCGGTAGGGCATTCACGCATATGCAGTCATTATCAGGAATTCAATTAAGAATATTATGCCATTCTCACGGTCGTTGATGTAATAAATATTAGCCATTTCTCATTTAGACAATTTTTTGTTGTACTTCCAGAAGGATGGCTCGCTGGCGGACATGGTGCTGGAAGTTGGCTATAGCTTCACTTCCAGGTAAATTCATCTCATTAAAACAAAATTCCCCTTTTTGAATTTAACAGAACCAGTTAAGTTGTTAACGAGAGAAGACATCTTGGTTATTGGTCGGTCCTCAATTGAGTACTACACTAATCTATGTTCATTTTGTACCTTGCAGCGAGGATGAATGCAGGAACACGTTGCTGCAATTCGGCACACGAGAGATCACCGCTGAATCAGTGGCACGTGTTCTTGGCTCCATGGCCTCCACCACATCTGGCCTCACAGATCCTATTTCTGTCCAGGTACGAGATGATATATTATACGTCAATCTTGTAACATTTAACTTTTTAAAGTTGCGTGTTGATTCCTCGAATTTTGTATCTAAGATTTGTATTCAGCTAGGACATTATGCAATTACATAATTCTCAGTCAGTAACTGGAACCATTTAAGTTATAGAAAATAATTTGTAAATTTAGTTTTATATCTTAGCCCTAATAGCTTTAGAGACATGCAAATAATTTGTTGTTTGACGCGATGTGAATTGTCTTAAACAGAGCATGAACAGTGCAAGTGGTAGCGGTGGAGGATTATGGATGGATGGAAAAGATAAACCCGAATCAGGAGGACCCACAGTATGGAACGTGGATGTCTTCGTCAGCGTAGTCAAAGAGCTGGTGTGTTATTGTTCCCTTATTCTTATCTTAGAGATTGAACCGGGGAAAAAAGTGTCAAGCGTTGTGGTACATTGATCCAATACTATCGTGAGAAAAGCTACTTTACTTAAGTGATAGCTTTCTGGAGACATGTTTATATCAATGTCAGGGATGAAAGTCTTCAGTATTTCTACTGAAATCAGTATTTTTGAAAAAGTTCTTTAATAAATGTAATTATTATGTTGTATTTCTCCAAATCCGTCATTTTTATCCCCTAACATTTTCGAAACGTTTGCTAAATTTCGTCGCAAAATTAAAAATTATCACAATCACTTATTTTGCGGGATTCGATGCGTCTGTAGGTGGTTTTCCACCTTGCCAGAAATATTTCAGTACTTTTGCCTTGACTCCACTGAACTTCATCCCTGATATCAAACTGGGCCTAATTTAAGTGTATTGCATTGATACCAACCAGTCTGTCCCTAATCCTTATTAAATAATTTGATTAAACGGTTCGTTTTCTTGATCTTATAGGCGCCACATATAGTATGGAGGGAAGCCGTATCCAAGCTGGACTACCCAGAGTTCATCATTCACAACAAAGCCGGCCTACGTCTCCTCATGCAAGGACTCTTCCGATGCTGTCTCATGGATATATTCCCTGTAGATATTCTCTATCACTCGTGGAAAAACACAGAAGGCCAGGTAGGTTGCGCTTTGAACAAAATCATATTTTCTTTGTATTGATTGAAACCATGTCTCATCTCCATTCCCTAACACCTATACAGGTCTTGGAGACCCTGTTATAATAAATACATTACATTGACATTATTTCGTCCGCAGTTATCGTTGATATGCCAAGCCTTGAAGAATCCAGACGTATTCTGCCTGGCGGATTACCCTTGTCAAACAGTGGTCATTGATATTCTAAAAACTCCACCCGATGAGGACAACAGAGATATTGCCACATGGTAAGTCCATATTGAGATTCTCCACAGATCATGATGGTTTAATCTTTATTTAAAAAACTAAAAAAAAACCCCAAATCCTAACTTTCTGGTTATTGAATGTTAGATGTTTCTATCCCAATTACATATAATTACCTCTTAAAGTTACTGTACGCTTTTTTTCGTTGAGAACACTGGTGCTCGTTGTGAGACTGGGAAGCATATTTATTAATAAAATTATTTATTTGTCTTGATGAGCCACATATGTTTTGTACCATTCAGGAAATCACGAGACCTGGTGGAGACGCTGCTGCGCCTGGCAGAGGCAGGGCACCACCCGCCAGTGTCGGAGCTCTTCAAGTTCCCTGTACAACACTGTCCGGACATGCTCGTGCTCGCCCTGCTCCAGATCATGAGCTGGACCCGCCTCAAGCATGAACTGCTCTCCAATCTGATGCCCATCTTCCTGGGCAACCACCCCAACTCTGCCATCGTGCTGCACTATGCCTGGCATTGTCAGGGCCAGTCAACCACCATCCGTACCCTGGTGATGCACGCCATGGCCGAGTGGTACATCCGTGGGGAACACCATGACCAGACCCGCCTCTCGCGTATCCTTGATGTTGCTCAAGATCTGAAGGTAAATTAAAATCACAAGTCAATATTCACTGCCTTTGTTTTCATTTCCTTGAAATCTGTCATTTTCTTACTATATGTACGGTACATAATTACAGGACTGCTCATTGCTCATTAATTTTTTTCAAACCGAGCAACATTACACTTGTAAATAGTGCTAATAAATTCCTTCCTTCCAACGGTCCCTATAAAAGTTCCATTGGATATTTTTGTTCTATTGTTTTGAGGGAATATTTAGACATCGTGTTCATGATAACCTTTTGTTTTATTTCAGGCTTTATCAATGCTACTCAATGCTACGCCTTTTGCGTTTGTCATTGATCTTGCCTGCCTTGCATCTCGACGAGAATATCTTAAATTGGACAAGTGGCTCACCGATAAAATCAGAGAACATGGGGTAGGTCTAGTTATACATATAATTATGGTCTTAAGAGATGTATTGTTCATCTACATATTACGCTCTCAGTTCAGATGAGATTTTGAAGAAACTCAAACATAAATGAAGGCTGGCTGCGCGGTTTTCTTTTACTATAGACAAATATTTACTATTTTGATATATGTTTTCATATGATCTGTAAGAAGTAAAAATTTAATTGATGCCTCTCCCTCTTTGTAGGAGCCATTCATCCTAGCTGCTGCGACCTTCCTGAAACGCCGCTGCCCTCAACTCATGGGGAGTGGGATGAAAGATGATACGCAGCCTCAGTCAAAAAGTCAACAAATCCCTACAGAGACACTCACTACTATGTTGGCCTGCCTTCAAACTTGTGCCGGGTATGTTGGTTTGATAGACTTGCAGTTAATTATTTACAGGGTTATGGGGAAAAACAATTAAAAACTGAAATTTAAGAAAGGAACCCGATTCATGAGATTAGCGCCAAGTTTCTACGATATTCAATTCTTTGTTTTCAATAATATTGAATAAATTACGATGTATCTCTTTATCGATTTGCATATACAACTACATGGTCTGTAATGGTACACTTTCTTTGTAGAAATGTTGCCCAAGAATTGTCGGAAGCCATCATGACAATGGTAGCGAATGCAAACATTATTCTGAAACCCAGAAATGCTCCTCCGACCAACATGGTTGGTGGATCAAAGGCAGGAGCCATCGCGCCTCCCAATCCTATGCCCGGACTTCCAAACGCAGTAAGTATCCGGCCGCTTCTGTGTCTTATGAAACATCCCCGTGTCCCAGGCAATATCTGGACAAAACTAGGTCGTGCACCCTAGATCACATAATGACATTAATAAATTTCCCTAACTCTTTGTCAGGAAGTTTTTATCAAGAGTAGGGGATATATGTATATATATACCGTATACCTGGCGGAATATATATGGTATACCTCCCTTTGAAGCAAGAGATACATTAGTTAATATATGCACTAGTATCGATACCACACTCGTACTTAAAGCTTGTATATTTACGCTAGGTACACCATTTCACACCATACCTGATGTTTCTAATACATGTTTTCTCTACAGATGGACACTATGTCCAGTCTGGGACCGGCATTAGGACCAGTGGGTGGACTACCCGTGCCTCCACTTTCTGCGCCTCCCACGAGTAGTGTAAGTTCCGCCACCACACCCCTCAACATGGCCCCGTCTGTTCAAAGTCACCCCAACTATAACCCTATGCAGTCTCTCACACCACAGCTACATGGTAAGTGTACTCATCGTATAGGGAATAGGGTTTTGTGCTATTTATTGACTATATAAACGGTTAATTCAGTAAATTTATTGGCATTTCCCTTCAGGTCTGATTTGGTTTGATAGTTGGTATTTAGTTCAGTTGATCAGTCTCCTCCATCAGGGGCCTAGAATTATGACTTATTTGCAAATATATAGCTTGAAAACTGTCTGATCTTAAATTTATGTATATATCTTATGTATTTCACGAGATCTTTTAAAGAATATATTAGTCAATAAAGTGCATGGTTCAATTGTTTTTTTTTCAGGCTTATCTCTTTCCTCCCCGATGTCGATTACTTCAAGCCTGCCAGGTCCTAGTCTTGGAGGCACGTCAATGTTAGGAGCCGAGCTCGGTGGTCCAACGGGTGCTCTGTCTCAAGCAGGCAGCCTCTCGCAAGGCCTCACTAGCACAGTCAGCTCTGCTGCCGCTAGGTCATCGACGCTCGGTGGGCATGGTGCTGCCGGACCAGCAGGTGCTCCCAAGATCCCTCAAGGTGCATCAGAAAGACTCGGTAAATTGAAAACAAATCATTAGTAAAAGTAGTTGAAGTTTAAATTTTATTTTAGTTTTAGTTTTCCCTTCGAAGTCTTTTTTAGTATCTGATTGTGTCCTTTGCTCTTCTTATGATTTCTTTTCATTTATCGATTGCAGTAAGTCAGCAATTCTCTAAGGAGATCGAGGACGAAGCCAACTCTTATTTCCAGCGTATTTACAATCATCCGCCGCACCCTACCATATCTATAGACGAAGTTCTTGAGATGTTAAAAAGATTCAAAGATTCGCCAGTCAAGAAGGAAAGGGTAAGGAAATACTTACATATTTTGTTTTTACAAAATTGTCTTTTACAGAAACGGCTATGTCCACAAACTGCCTAACAATGAATACAAGATATTAGGATAAGTTTTACCAGTTACTTAAAGGACGCCTGAGATCGACATCTGTCTATCGACATTTAAAAGAGATTGAGAACTACATAAAATGCTTATGAATTGTACTACATCCTCTTGTTACCGGTATTCTTATAACTTGAATTTTGTTGCAGGAGGTATTTTCATGCATGCTGCGTAACCTGTTTGAGGAGTATCGCTTCTTCCCTCAGTATCCAGACAAAGAACTACACACCACTGCTGTACTGTTCGGTGGCATTATTGAACAGGGTCTTGTAACGTAAGTATAACATACTGTGTAATGCCTTATCTCTTATTAAGGACAGAAGGTGGCATGGCTCTTAATTTCTCGCCCAGCACGAAACTAACTTTTGTCCTATCAATTTCAGGTATATGGATCTTGGAATCGCTTTGAGGTATGTCCTTGAGGCCCTCCGTAAATCTCATGGTAGTAAAATGTACTTCTTCGGTATTGCTGCTCTCGACAGATTCAAGACAAGGTTAGTGTTATAAAGTTGTACTGTATAATGTATATCGTGTTTACAGTTTACTTGGACTTCTCTATTTTGCCTTTATTCACAAGCAACACCTTGTAAACATTCCCCAGACGAGTTATCTTAAATGCTTCATTACTTAATCCGTTCTAGGTTGAAGGACTACCCTCAATATTGTCAGCACCTGGCCTCAATCCCTCACTTCAGTCAGTTTCCTGCACATCTCATAGAGTATGTGGAGTATGGCGCGAGGTCTCAGGAGCCGCCCAACAGACCACAGGGACCAGTCAGTCCTAGTCTCACTCCAAACACATCAACAGCCGCATCCAACCCTACACCCACGTCTGTGGTGACCGCATCTCCGGCGACCACCCCGACGCAAGGCAACAAATCCAGCAGCACTGGCAGCGCACCTTCTAAGGGCAGGACAGAACATGTAAGGGAGTCATTTGTAAATTCTGATCCTGAAAAAACGATTATAAATCTTAGATAGTATCTAAGTTCTAAGCCTTAGAATGAACTTTTACCTGCTTGTTTCTAGTTCAGCTCTTACATCAAAATTTTCACTAGTTTCTTATGTGGCGTACTTCTATTCTTGAGAGGAAACAACCTACTAGAAGTAATCGACACATTTATTGCCAGTACCTGTCTTATTAGGTGTCTAACTGAGTATATTTTCCTGATTCTAGCCTTCCATCGCCAATGCTACCAATATTGACACACTATTAGCCGGAACGGAAGGAAGCAAAGAGGAGATTCTTGTACCACCTGAGAACCTACAAGATAAAGTCTTCTTTATCTTTAACAATCTGTCTCTCGCCAACATGGATATAAAGGTTAGTAAACAGAAAATGCCATTAATGGAACCAATTTAGTAGTTACCAGGTATTCATCTGTACCTTGGGGAAGCTCGAGATAAATCGCATGTGTAGGTTAACTTCCCCTGCCCCCACCTAAAATGGGGTTTAAATCTAAGCATGGTATTCGTTTTGCAAGGGTGAGCATTTAAAAAATCATATTTAAATACTACCCATATTTCTTGGGCTCATCCAGGTGATGCAAATGTTTGTGTGTGTTTGTGTTGATTATTTATAGGCTCCTTTACTGTAATTTATTTTAGAACTTAACAATAACGGATTTATCCATTTGCAGGCTGCTGAGTTATTGGAGCACACAACAGATGAGTACCTACCTTGGGTGGCTCAGTACCTAGTCATGAAGCGTGCCAGTATTGAACCCAACTTCCATCGGCTCTACGCCAACTTCATTGACTGCTTAAAGAGACCAGAGTTCTTCCACATGGTCATTCGCGAAACGTTTAGGAATATAAAGGTCAGTGCCCAGTTCATGGACCCAAGATTGCTTGTCTTGTTTGAACTTTGTATCATAGAGCAAACCGTTCACATAATTATATGAAATTGTTTTCATTAATAGAATATTGCGTGACATTCTAAATATGTTATGCACGGATTGCAGATTTGACTCAGTGGTTGTGGTTGTAACCCATACTAGGGATACTGAAATTTCTTGTACATATACAGAGACTATATCAGTAATTCATAACATTTTGCAGGTGTTACTCCGGAGTGACAAAGGGGTTAACAACTTCTCCGATCGCTCTCTACTGAAGAACCTGGGTCATTGGCTTGGTCTACTCACGCTGGCCAAGAATAAACCCATCCTCCATGTGGTAAGTATGTGACACATTAGCATCTGGTGCAACTCAGTAAATCTCTTAATATTCATCTTGTTAGCTGTTAGCTGTTAGCCGTCTTTAATATATATATAATATGGGTGTATCAGAATAAGTTAAACGCCCTTAATCTATCATAGGTATCTATCAGACTATAGTTTTGAAATTAGTAGACCCTTAAGAGCCGTGAGTAGTTTTAGAAATCTATACCAATAGATGCGTTGACATATTAATGTGTTTATTTTGCAGGACATAGACCTGAAATCTTTGGTCTATGAAGCGTATTACAAAGGGGCACAGGAGTTGCTGTTTGTAGTACCGTTTGTTGCCAAAGTTATCGAGTCGTGCTCTAAGAGCAAAGTGTTCAAACCGCCCAACCCATGGACTATGGGCATCATGAATGTTTTGGCCGAGCTCCACCAAGTAGAGGGGCTCAAACTCAACCTCAAATTTGAAATAGAAGTTCTGTGCAAGACGCTGACCCTTGATATCAATGTAAGCATTAGATGCCCTGTTTTTCTTCTGTATTAGAAACAGCAGAAAGTCCTATGCGCTTGACAAATAGATTCAAATTATTTTGAAATTCCGCTGGTTACGGTTCTTTAGTTTATCGAAGAATTATATTTGTTGTATTTTGTATAAACTTTGATATTTTTTCCATATAAAGAATGATTTGAAGGCGGCCACCTTCCTAAATGACCAGGAGAGATCAAAGATTATTGAAAATCAGCTCTCTGCACCCAAACCAAAGGAGACACAACCGTCCACTCCACAACCAGAAGAGCCTATACCGGCCACCACCTTCACCCTACCAGGTTAGTCGGAATCAAAATACAAATGTATATAATTACGTACATGTATTCCATTACAGAACCGGATGGCCAAATATTAATATTAATCACCTTGGTTCTTAATTTCTTGCTAATGCTTAAAGTCTATAATGTAGCATCAATAAAAAAACAGGCTGCGTTGATTTCCCATTGGTGTATTTGTACCTTTCTAATATAAATGTATCTGTCAACGTGTCAATACGTTCTCCCACATAAGTTGATACTCAGGACAAGTCATAAAATGATCTGGTTGTAATGTTGCAGCTGGAGTTGGGGTTGTACCTACAACGACGGTTCATAGCTCCACCCCAACCACGAGCACTACGACCACGACACCTAGTCTGACCACCCCACCTCAGCCTCAGTTCTTGTATCAGGACATCAATGTTATGTCCCTCGCTGGCATGGCTCAGCACATCACCATCAACGACCAGGTTAGAGTTAACATCTGTATAAAATATGCTTTTTTCAAATGTTAGGTACTACACACATTCATCTTCCCGGTATTTAAACTAGAGCATGTTGATCAAATGCTGTATGTCCAGAGGTAATAACTACCGGTTTCTCGGTTTGTTCTTTTCTTTACCCTGAGTACTATAGAAAGGAAAATTCAAGAAAAAGAAGGGGGAAAAAGTGATACACGTATTTCTAAATAATTATTTTGGGTGATAATGAAATTTTACGCCGAGAAGAACAGGTCAAATACTTTAAAACTGGGTGACCTTTGAATGAGTCTGGAATGAATAGACCACTAAATAGACAATTTCGTATTTGACGGGAATTAGCTGAGAATGCAGCTTTAATAAGTAAGCAGTGCCTAAGTATGCTCTAATGTTGCATTTCAGTTGGGTCTGTTTGCTGCACTCCCTCGCCTCAAACAGTTCGTAGTTCCGGCCATCGAGCACTCAGTGCAGGAACTCCTGCCCGTCGTTGTCGAGCGATCCATTAAGATCAGTTTAACTACTTGTGAACAGATCGTTAGGAAGGTAAGCTTCTGTGTATTTGTACTGTATTTCCAGGAAGCTAAATTATGATAAATTTGTTTGTTTAATATTTTATTCAGGAAAATATTTTTAAACAGGATCGATTTTTTAAACAACATCGATTATACCTGATGTTCTATTACATTACCTATAAAAGTAGATTTAGAGAAAGATTGCAAATTTTACGACGAAAATATATATTAGCAAGAATGAAAATAAAAATTGTCATCAGATTGACAGAAGCTCACAGCTTAATTACAGTTGTACACCGGCTGTACCCGTTTTATCCACCTACTCACATATTTATATTTTAGCCCCTTTCTGCCAAGTCTAATTTGCATGAACTTTGTTGTATTGCAGGACTTCGCCTTGGACCCTGAGGAGGCACGCATGAGGGCTGCCGCCCACCACATGGTGAGAAACATGACGGCCGGCATGGCACTGATCACATGCAGAGAACCACTCCTCATCTCCATCACCAACAACCTCAAGAATGCCTTCCTTACATCGCTCGGAGTACGTATTATTTTTATCGTTATCTGATATTCTGTTATCTCGTTTAACAATCCAGTTTCTTCTTTATATCTTTTTTTCCTGCCATCTGTGTCAGTTTTTAGCCAGTATTTTAATCGTTGTTTACCGAATGGGATTTCTGTAGAGGGTAAATGTTTTAAATCCAATAATGTATTGCAGGGAGCCACACAACAGCAGAAGGAGTTGATTGAACAAGCTGCCCAGGTGTTGTCCCAGGAGAACACTGAGCTCGCCTGTGCCTTCATTCAGAAGACTGCTGTAGAGAAAGCCATACCAGAGATGGATAAGCGCCTGGCCACGGTAAGTTTCTATATTTATCATAGGTTATGAAGCAGGAATACACCTTTGGATAAATATGATTGGCTGTAGTTGTCTGGATGAACTAAGCTTTCGATGAACAGTAAAGTACATTATGTATTAGGATTTTGTTACGTTTTTGTCACGTTTTTGTCGGTACATATAGATGTATTTGTGTATATATGTGTCCAGTAGAAATTTTTTAGACCAATATTTTTAGTTTAATTTAGACTTAGCAGTTATCAAACCCGCCTGGTTTTGAAATATACAGTACAAATCCAAAACGCGTAGGGTAACGTTTTTGAAATAAAACCTAACATTTCCAAATCGGTCCGCCGTCGGTATTTCTGTGTCAAACATTCCACCATATACGTTTTTATCGGTATTTATATTGTCATGAAAATTATTTATTTTTGTAGGAGTTTGAACTACGTAAACATGCCCGTAACGAGGGCAGGCGTTACTGTGACCCTGGGGTCCTCACATACCAAGCTGAGCGTATGCCTGAACAAATCCGTCTCAAGGTGGGAGGCGTCACTCCCCAACAGATCGCGGTCTATGAAGAATTTGCCAGGAACATCCCTGGCTTCCTTGCCGCGCCACCCATCTCCACGCCAGAAACCGCTCTATTCAACAAACCAGCGCAGGTAAATTGACATATCTCTGAAACCAGTCATAAAGTGATTTTATATAGACGTTTTGTTGACCCGTAATTAAAATGGTTGCAGACTATTCTTGAAATGGTGATAGCATAACATCTATTGATGGCCTTTCATTGTGTCATGAATGTACAGATATGTTTGAGTGGATGACTCACCCTGTTATGAATGCCTTGCTTCTCGTTCTCTGGTTCCCCTGAAGCCACCACAGCCTCAGACACAGCCACCGCCTGCGCCACCACAGCAGCAGCCACAACAGTCTCCCTACCTGTCGGACGACTTCGCCCAGATCGCTGACAAAATAGCGCGGGAGATAGAGCAGCACCTGCATGCCATCATCGCGCCACCGACCAACGCTCAGGCGGCGCAGATCCACATGTTGCTGGAGGCCACCCTGTACGCCCGCAACCAGAGAGACTACCTCATGGCTGGCCCCAACCTCCTGCAGAAGGCAGTAGAAGGCCTCCTGGACGGTCTCCAGACCCTGCCTCAGGACCCTGAGCTCAACCTACGCTTCAGAGACTGCCATCTTCTGGTGTTGAAAGGTCTGCAGGATCAGCGAGCCTATGGCCCACAATGGGTAAACAAGCAGGTCACTCGCTGTCTGATTGAGTGCCGCGAGGAATTCAAGTACAACATTGAGGCAGTTGAGGCCCTCATCCGCTCTCATGTTGTCAACATGCAGCAATATGATGCCTACCTAGCGACTGCATGTGAGAATGGACTCAACTATATGGCTGTGGCCTTTGCCTTCCAGCTAGTGCAGAGATTCTGTCTCGAAGAGAAACATGGATCTACCATCAATGAAGCTGACTTCTACGCAACGATAGAAACACTTGGTAGGATCGCTGCTCACTCAAGACAGGCACCTGAAGGTATGTCAGATGTTCCTCCTCACTCACCGTATGTTGCATTTGGTTCATTTTAGAGGACCGTCTCTGATATTTAAAAGAATATTTTCATGTATATGTAATATGGCATTACTGTGCATTCCATTTATTCACATTATTTAACTTTTAGGCTTAACAAACTTGATTGAAACACTGAGAGCGCGTGGTGATGGAGGTCCGCTTGATCGTGCTCCCATGATGATGAGGTCGGGAATATCTCAAGCTCGGGAGTTTGACGATCCTCCTGGCCTTCATGAGAAGACAGAGTACCTACTGAGGGATTGGGTCACTATGTATCACTCCCCGGCAGCAGGACGAGATTCCACCAAAGCCTTCTCTGCCTTTGTTACTCAAGTGAGTAATGTTTATAACATCTTCACATCTGTACTTCGTGCATAACCATCTGCAGAACTCCTCAACTGGCATTTCATAAGATCCTCTAGATCTTACTCAATATCATGGACGAGGGTTTCTATTTTATATAATATTCTGTACATGTCTGTCAACATATCATGCACTTAGAACCATTGGATTTATTCGAGAATTGGTGATAAACCGCGCGTTAGCAGGCTTCTTCTCTTGCCCTTGATATGACACAGCCGTTAGATTTAACCAAACGCCATTTGGTCCGCCATGAGGTATTATTTACAAGGAGTGCTGTCAGTGTCTGTCCAAGGTCTGTGGGGTGACGTTTGTTAAACCATTACTCTTTCTCTATACAGATGCATCAACATGGCATACTGAAGACTGATGACCTTATCACACGTTTCTTCCGCCTGTGTACGGAGATGTGTGTAGACCTGTGTTACCGGGCTCTCGGTGAGCAGACGCCCAGCTCGCCCACACCCCAGCAGACCATGGTACGAGCCAAGTGCTTCCATACCTTGGACGCCTTTGTCAGACTCATCGCTCTGCTCGTGAAACATTCAGGAGACACCAACAACACTGCTACAAAGATTAACCTACTCAGCAAGGTAACATTTCTCTCTTCGTTGTATTGAACTCTGTGTTTATCTCTACCACTTATTTATCAACTTTATTTTTTTCTATGGTGAATTATCATCTTGATGAATTATGTAAATGCTTCGAATTGTCAGTCGCCTTTGCTTAAGATAATATGTATTACATTATCTTTGCATAGTATGATCACTTTTTTGTTAAATTTTGGAAGTAGTGAATCTAGTTAAGGATCATTAACTCACCCAAACACTAACAGATTAAAACGTAAGTATCGTCATCCAGCCGATTATCAACTCATTTCTCTTGTATTACAGGTGCTAGGTATCGTTGCGGGTGTATTGCTGCAGGACCACGAGGTGCGCAACGCCGAGTTCCAACAGCTGCCTTACCACCGTATCTTCATCATGCTATTCATTGAGCTCAATGTGCCCGAGTATGTACTAGAGAGCATCAACACTCAGGTCCTCACAGCATTCTGGTTAGTACTGCACATTTTCCTCAGCCCTACAATCAGTGGATGTTGCATTAGACATTACGTTTGATGTATACATTATAAATGTATTATCAAAGTTTTGATTTATTTCTTCATTCATCCATAATAATTATGAATAATGAAACGTTGAAAAAATCTCACTTCTGTCAGGAGGGTTTTCAGTGGTGCCCCATGAAACATACAACACAGCAAGTACCATGACAACTAATATGGCGTTTACTCTAGAACTAGTATTTCCAAGTTAATATTAGACTGAAACCGTCTTCATCGATGATTACAGTATTCGAGGACATTACATTAAAAATTGGTGGAGTTCCAATGTTTAATGGGTACAATATGAGTAAAGGAATTGTGATGTGTAGTCCTCTTATTTAACTTTTCAACGAAATATGAAGGTATTTAATTGTAAATATGGTTAATTGGTTATCTAATATCCTCCCCCAACACGAACCAATTTCATAATGATCTCTAATGACGGGTTTGTTATGATTCATCTTGCAGCAATGCGTTCCACATCCTGAGACCTGCCAAGGCTCCCGGCTTTGCTTACGCCTGGTTAGAACTCATCTCTCACCGTGTCTTCATAGGTAGATTGCTCGCTGTGCCCCCACAACAGCGGGTAAGTAGCAAGGTAAAGCTAGGCACTCATGTGTTTTGTACTGTTATTTTTGTTTTCATTCAGTTACTTCCTACCCTGGCTCTCGGTTCCATTTTCAATTAGTATAATTTACCCCCCCCCCCCCCCCCCCCCCCCCTTATCCTCTAGTGTGGTGTAGTGGTGTGGTTCCCTTTAAGGGCTCAGTAGATTTTGATTAGAATTGTTTTGCATGAATTACTTCGCTTTCCGCGTTAAACATTACATTGCTTTCTAATGATGTTATATTCATTTATCTAAATCTAAGCCTTACGTGGACCAATGTCCATGCAGTACCTCTTTGGAATGTACAGTAATTCTCCGATCTACTCTTATGATTAATTTTAAATTAGTTGGTAACCAGTCCTGGATTTTGTTGTTGTTTCAAGTCTTTCTCTTACAGTTCTTTAAATAAAAACATTCCATATTTGTTAAAGTGAAAGTTAATCTAATTCGTTGACATTCAATTCATTGATATTTTATATTTGTTAAGAGACAAATGCCTATTTACATTCTGTGTTATACTTTATTCGTTACTGTCTCTCGTTCTTTCTTTCTTTCTTTCTCTTTTCTGTCCACTTTACTTAATTCTATCTGTATACCTTCCTTCTTTCCCCCCGTCTCCTTTCCTCTCTGTACAAAATGTAAAGGATATTCTTCAGACATTCCACTTCACGGCTTACTTTGTTTCAGGGCTGGAATATGTACGCACAGCTACTTATCGATCTCTTCAAGTTCCTCGCTCCATTCCTGAGGAATGCAGACCTTGCCAAACCTCTTCAAGCTCTTTACAAGGTAAGGATATTCGTATTCCTGGTGCATAATTCTGTCCCATCTTTATACCTGTTTATAGGATGATTTAAAACTGAGGAAAATATCTGAATAGGATGATATTCATAGCGAATTATATGAATCGATAACATTTCACATGACTTGAACTGCATATTTCAAAAATGATTTAAAACTGAGGAAAATCTCAAAATAGGATGGACATTCATAACGAATTGTATGAAGCGATAACATTTAACATGACCTGAACTGCACATTTTAGGGTACACTACGGGTACTCCTAGTTCTGCTTCATGACTTCCCGGAGTTCTTCTGCGAGTACCATTACGCCTTCTGCGACGTGATCCCACCCAACTGTATCCAGATGCGGAATCTCATCCTCAGCGCCTTCCCGCGTAACATGCGCCTCCCCGACCCATTCACACCCAACCTCAAGGTGGATATGCTGGCTGACATTGCCCATCCACCTCGCATCATGACCAACTACACGGCCGCTATACAGCCAGCCAGCTTCAAGAAGGACCTGGACTCGTACCTCAAGACTAGATCTCCAGTCACATTCTTGTCTGAGTTGAGGAGCAACCTACAGGTGAGGAACATTTCTATGGTGGTGTCCTCGATTAAATTAAAATTAAACTTCACCTCCCCTACGGTACGTCTCGTTTAATTTGAAAATCTATTCTCAGGATAACTGGATACTGTCTTAATTTTTTTTAAGATTCTGGACTTAGTAAATAGAATGACTATTGAGAATCTTGATCCTTGCTCCTTATTTTGAAAAAAAAAATATAGTAAAACTGTACGTTGTTTTAGTCCACAACAAGACCTTAATTTGTAGTTCTTTCGAGTCCGAGCAAATTCAATTGGGCTTTCTTTTCTGATGCTGTATGTGCTATGTTAAACTTAAAATATTTAATCTTGACCAATCATGTTTGCAGTTGACGAATGAGCCTGGTAATAAGTACAACGTGCAGATGATGAACGCCTTGGTTCTATATGTGGGCACGCAGGCGATCGCTCACATCCACAACAAGGGCCTCACACCCAGCATGTCAACCATTGCTCACTCCTCTCACATGGATATCTTCCAGAACCTTGCTGTAGACCTTGACACCAAAGGTAGGCAAAACAAATTGGTTTACTTTATTAGGAGGGTAGCCTCAAAGTGCTTTTCTGTTTTAAGTTGTATTTCGATTGAATGGGCGCAGCCTCCTTTTAGTATCACTATAGGAAAGGTATACTTATACAGGAGCCTCTGTCGCACCCCTGGCTAAGTCTAAATTGGAGGGGTGGCCTGTCAGTGGCCACATGGGTCTGTTTTGACTGTGTTGGCTGGTGCTGTTAAGTGGAGGAGTGTATTGGCTTGGCCTGTTTGCTGTGAGTGACAGGGAGGGAGGAGGGAGGACAGGGAGGGAGGTGTCCAGACTGGCTGTGATTGACAGGGGGTTGGGTACTAGGCAGGGGGTTGGCAAGTGTGATCTTACAAGCTACATCCTGTAAGATCTTTATCTTTGGATCTGTAGACTGTCATCTGTACATCTGTGTCAACTGATTTCAGTGAGAGGAAATATCTGAGGAGATCATCAGATAAGTTATGTAACTGAAGTGTAACATCACTGTGATATGCCTCCTGCTGATTGTGGCCCAGAGTGGAGGAGGCCAGGTTTGGAAGTGAGTGATGGTTGCCATGACAACATCCATGTGGAGTCATATTGTAGGGTATTGATGGGATAGAGGTAGGAGCACAGGTTCAACTGAGCAATCCAATGGAACACCCAACAATAGCATGATCCACAAATTAATATGAAAAAAAGAAATACAAAAAAAGAACTATATACTAAAAATTAGAAGCAAAAGAAAATAGCAGTTAGGCAAATCAGCTGGGCTACCCTCCTAGTATCGAAAGATACTATAGCAATTGGGCAGTAGTGTGTTGTCTTGTCACTCTTGCATTCATGGATCATTTTCATGAGGATGTGGTGCAGTAAGCGCCTTAGGAACTTTTGTTGCCTGGATCTCATTCACTGATATTTGATTTTGCAGGCCGCTACTTGTTCCTGACGTCTATAGCGAACCAGTTGAGGTACCCCAACAGTCACACACACTACTTCAGCTGCACGCTGCTCTACTTGTTTGCTGAGGCTAACACAGAGGCAATACAAGAACAGATCACTAGGTAAGCAGACGAGAAACAACTTAGAATGTTGAATTGTTCGCATATAAGGGTCCGCATAGAAATAGTTTACCATTTTGTATCGGACTGAGAAAGTAATATTGAACACAATTGTTAACAGGACCTTCGTGTGTATTATATTATCTCACCTCACAGTTCCTAACCATTTTATTGCAGAGTCTTGTTAGAGCGACTAATTGTAAACCGTCCTCATCCGTGGGGTCTCCTTATCACGTTCATCGAACTCATCAAGAACCCACAATTCAAGTTCTGGACTCATGACTTTGTCCATTGTGCGCCTGAGATCGCCAAGTAAGTCTTCCGTTAGATATCTTATGGCACCTTCTCTGGAGAGCTTACTTGATGGAAAACAGTTTGAATTGTATAAATTGACGTACATCATACTTAAATATATATTGAATTTTTATTCCAGTTATTGTAATACTTTTACATGGAATAGGAGAATAAATTCTACAGTGTAGGTCTCCCATTTTGCCCTTAAAATTAAAATACAGCAAAGTTTGACAGAGTTTATAGACATTTACATTCATTCATGTGAGTAAGCTACAACAATATCTAGGCGAAAGAAGGTTATGCGTTATTCATTATTCTGTTTTCCTGTCATACCAGTATTGTGGTAATGTAGCTAGACACTTCCAATTTTTATTTTTATTTTGGATACCCTGATTTTATATGGTTTGAAGAATGATAGCATATACCATAAAACATGCTTAGTCCGATTAAACATCGAAGTTTATATATACATGTATCAACTCGTTAGATATATTTCCTATCTGCATTACAATTTTGCCTTTTAAATTTTGCCTATATACCATAAAACATGCTTAGTCCTATTAAACATCGAAGTTTATATATATGTATCAACTCGTTATATATATATATATATTTCCTATCTGCATTACAATTTTGACTTTTAAATTTTGACTTTTAAAGCGGTGTTAACAAACTTGACGTCAGTCTAATACATTCATTTTACTAGCAGTAATATCTTACATTTAACTCTTTGATTACTTGACGATTAGTATTTCAACAATCCTCCATCAACATGGATATTATATTAACTTTCTAATGAGACTTAAAGAAACATTTATATATCAATCATCGGTTTCACTGAAGAAGGGGTCATACTCCAGGTGGTATAGAACTTAGCTTTTTTGGCTATGGCTAAGTTTTTGTGAAGTAATTTTAGTGAATATATTGACTAATTGACTATTTTTAATCGGAATATTTTCTTGCACCTCTACAGGTTGTTCGACTCCGTAGCTCGATCATGTATGCAACCCCGCCAACAGAACGTAGTCAGAGAACAGGAGGCTCAGGAGGTCCACTAATTGGGCATGTTCCTTCAAACAAGTGTTATTCGGAGCCGAAGCCTTAAGTTATAGTAGAATTCTGCTGTGGGGGATTTCACTGAAGGCAGGGCAACCCTAAGTATTCGAACCATGGTATGAGTCTCTACGGACAAAATAATAACATATTTATGAATGGCGAACGCCGTTATGGATTCTAAAATAAACAAAAAAAAATCGCAAAATATATCCAAGAAATGCTTCAAAAAATGAACCAAGCACAAGAGAATAAGGAAGTAAAACTGTGATGCAAGTGAAGAAAGCGATTTCACGCAGCGCAGGCCGAACTATTTCGTGATGTGAATCGGTGGCGAGAGAAGTTATCCAGAGGACTTGTTGTTTGGAACATCTTGCCACCGTCAGAGTGATGGTTATCGAGGTGGATTTGGTGCGGGAGGATTCAGGGCAAACACTCCTGCTCCACCTAAGCTTTCCGTCTGGCGTCTTGTGTTAGAAAAGTCCACTAAATAACCTATTGTGAACGAGTCGTATGAACGTAGCAAAGTGACTTCTTATAATGTAAAATCTTATTTTCAATTACCTGTACAGACTGATTAGTAGCTAGTAAATTGTGGCTGGATGTTAATGGCTTTTTCCTTTATAAATGAGAATACCACGCTTACAGGTATCTAAAACCTGGGTTACGTACCTCCTGGAGATATCTGATACAAAGAATTTTCCTCGAGTGGAACTTGTTATCCGCAGTATGCTGAACATGTTTGATAGAATCATATATATTGCTCTGAGAGAGTTCATTCTTATCCCATTCAAGAGCAGTCGACGTTTTTGAGCTTCTCTATTATTCGAGTTTATGGCTGAAAAGGTGCTTAGCCTTTTATCAGTCTGTCAATCTAAGTCTCAGTAAGTTTATTTACTCTAGATGATTTGATTCTGAACTGCGTACCTCATCATCTAACAGAGAGTAGCATTTGAACTGCAGAATGGATAATCATTCCGACTTATGAGTGTGTTGTGTTGATACTGCCTGGTTAGAGACTTGGGTTTCTAGCTTTGCACCTATTAGAATTAATAAGGAGATGTTCGATTACTTGTTTCTGCCTATATATATATATACACACTCATGGGTTGAAACCGGTGAGAGGAAAAACGGCTACTTTGATTAAATATGTGTTGTAAATGCAAGTATTATGATTATGTGTCGGAATCAATGAGACCTGCTCCATCTGATAACTATATAGATCGTTAGGAATATACATCTATGTACAGATAAGCTTCGATGAACGAAACTGTATATACGTCGGCATGTATACTTTTCCTGTGTAGGGTAATGTGTGTGCTTGAGATCGGGGCATTGGTGTCTATACAGTTATGTGAACTTAAGTGCAATCGAACAGTCGTTTATGAAATGGCAGTTCATGTATTAGCTGTAACTGTCCTTCTTACACAAGATTATGTGTCAGTTGGGCCATGTAAATTTGAGATATAATGTACCTTGGGGAAAAAATGGTACTAGAACCCACTGTAGCTTACATCATTATGATATGAATTCACTTTTTGTGTGAATATCTGCTAGATGGTGCACAGCTGAAGACCAGTCACATCGCTTAATTGAGAGATGTAACAATTTCTTTTGCTTCCCTTACAAACTACGGTTGAGAGGAGGGTGCAGTGGAACAAATGAAAAAAGCTTAAGCTATTAGCGCTTTTATAAGATCTCTGAAGAATGTGGTAACTTTGCTTGCTCTATGGCATCTGGCATCTACCACCAAATATTGCATTTATTATTATAATAGTTATAATACAGCTTTGTCTTACATGACATGTATATTCCCTTACAGACAGATTGTATAGCAAGGAAAGCATTTTTCATTGATGGAGTTATTCCAATGTCTCCACAAAGATTTTGTTGTGTATAATGATGTATAAATGGCCATAAATATACAGGTTGCTAGATCTATCGCATGTGTATTGTGTAACGGGTGTTGTCACAATAAGCCACTTTGATTAGCTGATATATATTTTTGTTGTAACATGAGCTGTGATCGACAGGTTTTTGTATCCGAAGGTATTGCGAGGGAAAATCCCCAAGGCTTGAATGATGTCCTAAGGCGATTGGTATTCATGTCATGTAGATATTGTCATTTTGATGAATAAAGATTCCTATAGACTTACATAGTTTTCTTGTGTCTATGTTTCAATATAATGGCTGAAATAATAGTGTAGTCCCCTTTCTTTGCTCTGATTTATACTCCACAAATCACTGGTGAACATTATGAGGTTAGTAGATTCTCCTATAAATTAGCTTGGGCATAAGAAAAACATATTTCAAGCGGGGAGGAATATACATATACAATGATAGACTAGCCCTCGTCTGCTAAGACAGTTGTTTATAGAGCCCTAGTGCAAGTCTAGGCACGGGGAGTGGACTGATATTAGTCCGGAGGCAGAACCCCATTTTTGGGCTGAACCTTGCGTTTTGGTCCATACGATGTTTTTTGATTGATTCTAAATCTCCAGAATCTCCTGATTCCAAATCTGCCGGGTGCCACTCTGTAAGCCTTGAGGAAAATTAATTATTGACATTTTAAAAAAAAAAGTTGAAAATATTAAATTTAATCAATAAAAAAATAATTTCGTCTTCAAAATCCACTGTAATTGCATAATTTTGATGGAACATACACTTTGAAAGAGAAATTACATATTTCAAGGTCAAGAGAATTCATCATGACCGTTTAAGGTCATATTCAAAGGTCGAAGGTCAAGGTCAAAGGTATTTTTTAGGTTTTTGCAAATAACTCTGAGAAAAATGGTCTGACATCTTAGATCAAATTCAATAAATTTTAGAGGACATTATTTCCTATCGATTGATACCAGTTACTTGATTCTATATTCAGTAGTTTTATTACAATTGCTTTTCAAAGAGGAGACTATTTTGTGTTTTGGCCGGAAAATGAAGTAGACCCTTATTTCTTGGAAGCATAGTATATAGTTGAGTATTTGTTATAGATAGAGCTAAGCATATATGTACATAAATGTTTGTTAGAGTGTGATATGATCTTTCAATTGATATTTTGTACACAAGTATCTGAATAAAATTAAACTTTTAATGATTTCATAGCAATTAAAGTCAGCACTTTTGAGGATAATGAAAGGAATCACATGTTAATGTGCATAATACAAACTATAAGACTACAATGATACTACAAACTATAAGACTACAATGCAAAACCTTTTTGGTTCTAGGAGTAACAGAGATAATTTTGTTATCTATAACATGAACCAGCATATCATTGGGATTTGTGTTAGGGCTAGTATATTACAGAAGAGACTAAGTAAAACAAGGCATTTTGTTAAGAGAGACTTTGCTTCCTTGATATTTAAAACATTTATAATTCCAGAACTAGAATTTGGGAGTATAGTGGTAGACTCATCAGACAAGAAGATCATTCAGAATAATAGGCAAGAACTGAAAAGTTCTCTTTAGGTCGAGATAGCCACAGCTGGCACTGATTTCATACAGGCACCGGGGACTATCTGAGAGTGGATGGGGCACTGACCACAGTTGTAGGTACTCACCCGCACAAACACAGTGCGGATGTATGCATCATGCACTCAACCTGCACCTACACACATCATTTGTTCTGTTATTTGTTTTCCATAACTATTAAAGGAACATTAAGTAAGATGAAGATAGGGCATGATGTTGTCTCATATATCCTAAAGTTTCATGGCAATATTAAATGTTTCTCTGTCTCTAAAATTACATTTAATGAAGGGCCCTCTCTGGGTCCATTGGAACCTGCACCCTCATAATGTAGACACAGGTGGCTTGACCCCTCTTCCGGTCAAAATTACCCATCCCCCTCTACTCTTGCCCCAGTCTACCAGTCAGCATGTCCCATTCCGAATCTTGGCTATTGCCTGACAACAGTTTGTAATGTGAGGATTAGGGGAGCTAACTGTAGAATTTCGAATTTAACTTACATATAATATGTGATTTGATTCCATTATATTATAGAAGGCATGAAGATATCTTTTGGAGGATGGAAATTGTGGCTTGAATCTACCTCATCCTAGATATCAGATGAGGGATCCAGCTAGATTGATCGTTGAAAATTGGAGGAAAGAAAGCATCAGGCAAAGTTAAATTGGAAAGATTAAAGTAATTGGAATGTGGTACCACCTTTTATTCACAATTAGGAAGATAATGCATCCTTTTCAGAGCATGTGAGGGGATTAATTGTGAAGTTATTTGTCAACACTCTATAACACTATAACCCATAGAAATAAAGAATTGGAGGTATTCGAAATGATCAGTGAATACCATTTCTGAATATTATTGATTGACCATTGAGCCTGCTCATGGAAGTATATGTGATAAGAAATATTGGTATTATCGTTTTTTGAAAGAGATTAGAACAACCATTAATGACTGTCTTGATTTTGACACTGGGCTGATGATAGGTTTAAATTTTCTAAAGAGTCTAAAACTAGAGAAAAAATACCCTGTTGAAAATATTCTGCCTATTTCAGTGCTGCTAAATATTTGTATGTCAGTATGTTGAGAATCAGCATGCACAGTGGCACATGTAAATCCCCTATTGGCTATTATTTTTTGTATTTAAATATTTTTATTCAACTAAGTACTATGTTATAAGTGGCAAATCGTTTTCACCTTAATGGTTTTACTCATTTGGGGAGAAAACATTTTTTTTACAGGTTAAGGTGAATACTGCCACGTCTACCTACTATAAGTACTATGTTATGTTATATGTTTAGGGTTAATTCTACTGACTCTTTTGACATCTATGACACAAATTAGATATACCTGATAATCATATTACAATTTCTTCCATGTTCATAAGCCTGGGATTATATCATTTTCTAATGGCTTATACACCAGACTTATATGCAGGCTTATATTCAGGGCCGGACATTATATTATATATTATTATGACATACTTAAACATGTTGCCTTCTCCCAGCCAAAAATTTAGAAAGAAATTTGGTTAGGGTGCATTAAGGTAAAGCGAACCATTTCGTCTTCATCTTGATTTCTCATTATAAAAAAAATAGCAACAAACCATTCAAACTTCAAATGAACATTAGAGTGGGTCAGCTTCCTATGGCACATGAATTAATTATATTACTATGCAAATTAATACCAATAGTCTCCATGGAAATATTGTGTAGAGTTGGTTCGCTTTACCTGACATTTCATATAAAGCGAACCACCACTTAAGATAAACCGAACCAAGTGGTTCACTTTACCTGATATGAGAAAAGATATATAATAAGTTAGGCCATCACTCCCCCCACACATCTCTACCCTCACCCACATCTACCCCAACATATCTCCCCTTCCCCCTACCACTCTCCCACACACCCCTCCCCTCACTTCCCTAACCCATACCCATTCACTTACTTTCACCCCTGTAATCTCTAACCCCCCTCCCCTCCCCCCCATTAACTTCACTTCTACCCCCGCACACCTCTAGCCCCAGTTACCTCTACCCCTGCACACCTCTACCCCCAGTTACCTCTACCCTCAGTTACCTTTACCTCCACACAATTCTACCCCAGTTACCTCTACCCCCACACACCTTTACCCCAGTTCCATCTACCGCAACACACCTCCACCCCAGTCACCTCTACCCCCACACACCTTTACCCCAAGTTACCTCCACCCCCACACACTTTTACCCCCAGTTACCTCTACCCCCACACACCTTTACCCCAGTTACCTCTACCACCACACACCTCCACCCCAGTCATCTCTACCCCCACACACCTTTACCCCCAGTTACCTCCACCCCCATACACCTTTACCCCCAGTCACCTCTACCCCCAGACATCATTACCCCCAGTTAAATCTACCCCCACACATCTCAACCCCCAGTAACCTCTACCCCCACCCACATCTACCCCCAGTTATCTCTACCCCAACACACATCTACCCCCAGTAACCTCTACCCCACACACCTCCACCCCCAGTTATCTCTACCGCCACACACCTCCACCCCCAGTTACCTCTACCCCCACACACACATCTACCCCCAGGTACCTCTACCCGCACACACTTCTACCCTCAGTTACCTCTACCCCCACACACATCTACCCCCAGATACCTCTACCCCTCACACACCTACCCCCAGTTACCTCTACCCCAGTGACCTCTACCCCCAGTGACCTTTATCCCCACACACATCTACCCCCAGTTACCTCTACCCCCACACACATCTACCCCCTGTTACCTCTACCCCCACACACATCTACCCCCGTTACCTCTACCCCCCAAACACCATTACCCCCACACACCTTTACCCTCAGTTTAGAATACAATATGGCGCCTGAATCGGATAGACGTCGATCAGATCGCTGAAACCACCATACAGGGATATATATTCCTCAGAGCATAACCACTGGACTTTAAACAATAGTTGTGTTAAACTAACCCATACAGAGTACACTGGACTACAAATCGTACTCATGCAATTGTGATATTATCTATAATAGACGATTAACTTGTGTGTTGCACCAGGAATGAATGGACGCTCTCATATTAACGCCCACCACCACCGGCATTCCAGGTATCACATATACTATTGATCTGTCTACGTCATTCGATCGACAAATTTAAACGAGCCCCACTGTTTATTATTACACTTTACCAATAACATCTGATTCTTTATTTTGGGCAAAAAGAAGAAATAATGCCTAGCTTGAGTGGTAAAGAAGGTCCTCAGGACCCACCGATGACTAAGCATTCGAACACTCCAGTCACTACCGCCATGTCAATTCCACTCACACCAAAGCGCAATACTGCCCTGACCTCAGACGCAGCCAAGACCCCCGATAGTGATCAAAAACCCCCAGTTACCTCTACCCCCCCCCCCACACACACACATCTACCCCCAGTTACCTCTACCCCAGTGACCTCTACCCCCAGTGATCTCTACCCACACACACATCTACCCCCGTCATCTCTACCCCCAGACATCTTTACCCCCAGTTAAATCTACCCCCACACACCTCCACCCCCAGTAACCTCTACCCCCACACACCTCCACCCCTAGTTATCTCTACCCCCACACACCTCCACCCCAAGTTACCTCTACCCCCACACACATCTACCCCCAGTTATCTCTACCCCAACACACATCTACCCCAAGTAACCTCTACCCCCACACACATCTACCCGCAGTCATCTCTACCCCACACACCTTTACCCCCAGTTACCTCCACCCCCATACACCTTTACCACCAGACATCTTTACCCCCAGTTAAATCTACCCCCACACACCTCCACCCCCAGTAACCTCTACCCCTAGTTATCCCTACCCCCACACACCTCCACCCCCAGTTACCTCTACCCCCACACACACATCTACCCCCAGTTATCTCTACCCCAACACACATCTACCCCCAGTAACCTCTACCCCCACACACCTCCACCCCCAGTTATCTCTACCCCCCCACACATCTACCCCCAGTTACCTTTACCCCAGATACATCTCCCCCCACACACCTTTAACCCCAGATACATCTACCCCGACACACCTTTACCCTCAGTTACCTCTACCCCCACACACATCTACCCCCGGTTTCCTCTACCCCCAACACACCTTCACACCCAGTTACCTCTACCCCCTCACACATCTACCCCCAGTTACCTCTACCCCCACACATCTACCCCTAGTTACCACTACCCCCCCCACCCCCCCACACACACACACATCTACCCCCAATTACCTCTACCTCCCCACACATCTACCCCCCGTTACCTCTACCCCCCACCAAAAAAAATCGAGCAGTGAGCGATTCGTTTTACCACGCGGCAATGGCCCGTGCGGGTAGCCGCGCCTATGGAAAGGGCTCAATAGAAATGCATGTGAACGATTATTTGCCGCGTGCCGTGCGCGGCATGAAAAACCGCATCTATGGAAAGGCAGCTAAACCCAAGTTATCGCTACCCCCCCATTCCCTGACACATCTACCCCAAGTTACCTCTACCCCCACACACCTTACTCCCAGTTATATACCTCTATCCCCACACACCTTCACCCCCAGTTGCCTCTACCCCCACACACCTTTACCCCCAGTTATCTCTACCCCACACACATCTACCCCCAGTTACTTCTACCACCGCACAACCCTACCTGCAGTTACCTCTACCCCCCACTTGGAGAGGCATGTCCTAATCTCTTGCTTGTATTCACAATTCAGCGAGGTGATTGCTTAAATCACAACTGGTGACATTTGAAATATGAGGAATATTAATTTGGGTATGGTATTCAAATGTAGCCTGTGAAACCAGCACTGTTCCAAGTCTCCCTTGTCTCCCTGCTGACCAAAAGTAGGGCCGCAGATGCTGAAACCAAAATCATTTTCTGGCCATATTTTACGCCTGTCAGCTCTATTTTCCATTTTGTATAAGCCCCATTTTCCAAATCCCGCAGGTTTTCAATTTGCAATCCTGTTTTATTATATGCAATCCCTACCTGGAATAATTAAATCTGGATCTGAATCCCTTTCAAGAATCCCGTAGATCCTTAATTTTTAATCCTGAATCCCGATTTAAAATAGGCCCCAATCCCGATTCCCAAAAAGGTATTCCCTACCCTGTATGTTTAGGCCTAGGCGTATATATATGGATGATAAATCTTAGAACAATCTATTAGGTGGCACAGCATTACTAATGCACACAATAAAGTGTGGAGAATGAAAATGAACAGGTTGGGGATAGGTTTTTATGATAAAACATGTTGTTTCAGGTAAAGCGAACCAGTGGTTCGCTTTACCTTACACTACATGGTTCGGTTTATATGAACTGTCAGGAAAAGCGAACCAATGACATTTCAATGACCTTGAAGTCACTTGCAAGGGGTTATCCATTTTTTCAATGAGGAAATCATAATACACTATGATTTGTGATGTTTTGCGTAAAAATTGTTTCCACATGTTCTACATAGATTTGGAATGATCGATGAATCTGTATATAGACAAAAAAATCTTGACCTTCAGATGAAAACCCCCAAAAATAGATAGTTTGTACTTCCCGCCAATTTCCCATGTGAGCAAATTCTCTGTGACACCTAGAAAGATTTGCTGAAATTATCTCCAATTTATTCTCTTTTAAACAATAGATGGCTCTTTATCCTGTGGTCCAATCTACTGAGTTTGCATGGAGGTTTAAGTTCGTTGGTTCGGTTTACCTGATGGTTCGGTTTACCTGATGGTTCGGTTTACCTGAAGGCACCCTAAGCTGAAACTCAAGGATGTTTATTGCCAGCTTTATTCATAATAAATCAACTGTTATTTCATCTAATATTTATGTCCAACTGATTTTCATAATTATCAAACTGATTATGTTTTCAGCTGGTTCTTTATTTTTATCCCTTATTTCATGATGACAACACAGGCACCAGGCTCATATATGGAGCCAGGCTTATACTACCAAAAGCATGTGCTAAGCCCCAAACTTAAAAATTGGGAAGGCCCATACACAGGGCCCAGCCTATAAACAGGGAATATTAAATATTCAGTCAACTAATCTTTTAGTTCCTTCATCTATTCTAGAGATGATTTGGTGAATCATTTGAAGAGAGCTCATCACCTTCACACTTATAAAATAGATCACAGCTTTATTTTGCTGCTGCACAACTACATCAAACAACTACTGTTGAAAAGGACTGTTGAACATGATAATTTAGATGAACTATAGGTTTTTAAACTAAAATCCAAAGACATTACAATTGATGACAATAGGGTTAAGTTAACATGGGAAGAAATAAATTGGTGGTTTAACACCAGAAATCCATGCTGCACACATTTGTAAGTGGTAGGTTTTTTAATTTAACCAATAATGGGAATAACCTTATAATTGCAATAAATTCATAAAAAGTTCAATTCCATTCAAAAAAACATGTACAATATATCGATTGGAAGATTGTATCATACTCTAAGAAACATTTATCTCTATTTCCAACAGAGACGTATCTGTGGTTCAAGAAATAGGGGTCTACCTCATTTTCTGGCTGAAACCCAAAATATTCTCTTTGGTTTGAAAAGCTATTGTAATGAAACTACTGAATGTAGAATCAAGTAACTGGTATCAATCGATAGGAAATAATGTGCCCTAAAATTGATTCTATTTGATCTAAGATGTCAGACAATTTTTCTCAGAGTTTTTTGCAAAAACCTTAAATAATACCTTTGACCTTGACTGTTGACCTTTGAATATGACCTGTAGCAGTCATGATGAATTCTCTTCACCTTGAAATATGTAATTTCTCTTTCAAAGTGTATGTTCCATCAAAATTAGGCAATTACAGTGGATATTGAGGACGAAATTATTTTTTTATTGATTAAATTTAATATTTTTAACTTTTTTTTTAAAAACGTCGATAATTTAATTTTCCTCAAGGGTTACAGAGTGGCACCCGGCAGATTTGGAATCAAGAGATTCTGGAGATCTGGAATCGATCAAAAAACATCGTATGGACCCAAAACACAAGGTTCACCCCTCCTACCTCCGGACTAAGGGGATATAGTTGGAATATCTAACCCTAGTCGCAGACTACCTATACGGTAGGGTGTACACTACAACTAAGGGGATAGTGACTCAATTTAATTGTGATTTTGATTAAACTTTTGTTGATAAAAAAACAAAAATGATCAAAGACTCAGCAAGTCTAATACAATGTTATACATCCCAGTTTTAAGGTGGGTGATCCATGGAAATAGGAAAATGAAACTATTGGATTGAGCATGATATTAGTGTAGGGCGCTATGACCTTCTGCATGTCGGATTGTGTAAATGACGCCTCGTGGGCAGTAACTCGTGAGCCCCGCTATGCCCCCTGGTGGTAGACAGGTAGTAGTAACACCTGCGCCACCTAGAGGATATTTATGTAGACCGACAACATGGTGGAGGTTGACGGATTTATCGGGACCATCACTGAAGACGACGACGTACCTGTTGCGGACGAAAGTTCTGAAAGTGAGGATGAAGTAAGTGAACGTTTTGACAGTTTATTTTTCACTTTTGGGAAGCTGATTCATTGTGTAATTACTGCCCTGGAGTGCGATATACGATTGTATGTTTGGGATTGTCTCTATTATCGCCCAATATGGTAACACGTGATAGCTATGACCATCTGTGACTGTGCCCCAAAAGTTAGATCCATGCTTAACCATCATTTAAAACCCTCCGACACCACTACTATCGTGTAGAGATTAATCCAAGCAATACTAGTCAATGCACCCCTGGTCCTGCTATATAATATTAATTAATATTGCTAATTTGGATATATGTCCGCAGACGATCTGACCACACTGTGAATGTGACCAAAGCTAAGGCACAGCACAGGCACATATCCATTGTAACAGGGCATACAGGGCATAGACATAGTAAAGAGCTTATGTATCAGCAAATCTGCATTTCCCGAGATTAGTTAAAAATCTTAAAAGTATGTGAACAATACGCAGAGGCAGATATTAAAAATTGTTATGTCACCATTGAATTTTTCAATAGCCTACTAGCACTAGGTAATCTAGGTAATCATTGTGGAACTGCTTGTTATCCCCATATTTTTTTTAATAATTTTTGTAATGAATTAATGGAATGTGACTTCAATGTAAGAAAATCAATTTGTATCAGAACTCTACTCAGTCTCTGTCTACTTAGAAGTCTCAGAAAGTTATTAATCGATTGATTTTCCCCCCTCTAGGGTACTGTGGTCAACAAGAAAAGGAACAAGAAGAAAAAAGGTGCTGAATTTGCGGCTGATTTTCAATTCTCTGAAATCGACTTAAGCCGTGATGAGTTCGGTATTGGTAGCCTTATTCAATACGCCAAACCGAAAGGCACCCCAACTACATTGGATGAGAAAATATCAGACATGAGGAAAAAACGCAAGAAAGAGGTTGGTTGTCGTTGTCACTTAAGGATATTTATAGAAAATAACAATGATTTGTTTGTCAAATCAAAGAACAAATAGGAGATATACATCTGAACAGGTTATAATGGTCTTTAATTGTAAAATAAGTCTTTTCATCCATATACATTCCAGGCCAAAGAAAAGGGCGAAGAGGAAGTTGTGGAGGAAGAGGAAAACGATGATGTGAGTGAAGAAGACGAATTGAGTTCTGAAGAAGAAGACGCCATCGTCGGTGAGAAACAAATCTGATTTACAAAGTTCATTTTTCATAGTCCCCCCCCCCCCCCCCCCAGCTGTTTGTTAGTTATACATGTACTTTAAAATCTTATGAATAGTATAATTAGATATGACTCCTTTTTTACAACTATTTATTCACCGTCGCATTTCATTTTTTTTTTCAAATTGAAAATGTCAACGTGTGGTTGTTTACAGATACTGTGAAAGAAAAGAAGAAAAAGCGTAAAAAAACAACTGAAGAGGAAATCGTAAGTTTAGCTCAGTGGAGTTGGTTTTATCTGATCCGATATAAGTGGCCCTAATACATGTATATTAATTCTAGTTTTATAAATGTTGTAGAACTAAAATATCAATCTTAATAAAGGATCAGTCAGACATAGCTTTTGAATTGATTACACACCAGCTTTTGAATTGATTACACACCACTTATATCAACTACCCTCATTTCAGCTTCCTGGTGCAAAAGTGCAATTCTCCGAAGAGGTTTCCTCATATGACGAAAAAAAGGCTTTCAAAGACATGAACATGTCTAGACCTTTACTTAAGGTAAGTTGTGTTACGTGTCTGATTGATGTACGTAATTCATTATGGGTGTAATTAGTATATCATACCTTACCCTGGCCTAGTAGCGTCATATTTCTATATAAAAAGTCTTACTTTAGCTACCGGTAACTGAATACTTCTCACTTTCAGGCTTTAACCAAAATGAACTTCATTCAACCAACTCCTATCCAGTCGGCTACGGTACCAATAGCTCTTCTAGGTCGCGATATATGTGCTTGTGCTGCAACAGGTGAGTAACGTCTCGGTTGTCATATGTTATCGTTTTATATAATACAAGTCTGGGTATTTCCATTCATCATTCACCACTTAAAAGGGATTGAAATACGGTAACTAAATTGTTTATTTCATTCAAGGACGTGCCCACCATAGCATAAGCATCGTGTTACACATAATATACTGTGAATATTTCATCCATAGGTACTGGTAAAACGGCGGCCTTTATGCTTCCTGTATTGGAGAGGTTATTGTACAAACCTAAAGAAGCACCCGTCACGCGCGTATTAGTGTTGACACCCACAAGAGAGTTGGCTGTTCAGATTCACCAGGTTTCTCGTCAGCTCGCCCAGTATACCAACGTGGAGATATCACTGTCAGCAGGTGGGCCTATTTGATACATAAAACCTGATTTATGGATGCCTTGGCCTTAAGTTTTGGACTTTCAGCTCCTTATCTTTTTTTTTAAATCATTTTTTTAAATCACCCATTTAAACTGCTACTGTGTCAAAGTACCTTTAGGCGGCCACTGTTAACAAAACCAAGTTGATGCAAAGTCGATGTAATTGCCGGCGATGCACGTCGATGAAGAGGGTTATCGGTAGCTGCATCGTCTTTGCATCGACAATCAGAATAAGATCGGCAACTATACTCTATAGTATTAATTCTCTTGCTTTTACATATATAATCGCATTGACTAGACATCGCCAACGCATCGCTACGGTCATTACCTCCATTGTGCAAAATCACATCGGCACAAAATATTAAACATGTTTGATTTACATCGCCAGCTATGACGATGTAATTTTCTCATCGCTCAGGCATCGCCCAGACATTGCTTGCTGTGGCGATGACAAGTCGATGAAGGTGTGGTCGATAAGAATTTTACAAAAATCTTATCGACTAGCTCATAGTCAACGCATCGCCAACGATTTTGTCGACAGTGGCCGAACCGCTTCATCCTTCGGAGTTCTCCCATCCCGTGGCATGAGCTGTTCTTATACTGATTTTGTGTTGCTTCTGTTTCCAGGTGGTTTGGATTTAAAAGCTCAGGAAGCAGCACTTCGTTTAGGCCCTGACGTCGTGATAGCTACACCCGGCCGTCTCATCGATCATCTCCACAACTCACCCAACTTTAACCTCAACAGTGTCGAAGTCCTTATTCTGGATGAAGCTGATAGGTTTGTATTTACTAGAAATCACTTTGCTTTAAGTATCTTACATTCTAGTTCAGAATTACATTTGTAGGGAACACGCACGTGCAATATAAATGACTATGTATTTTCCAGGATGTTAGACGAGTATTTTGCTGAACAGATGAAAGAGATTATTAGGTTAACTTCTAGGACTCGACAGACCATGTTGTTTTCAGCTACCATGACAGAAGAGGTAGGATTTTTAAGGAACTATAAATAGTGTTCCCTTGCATGGTGTAATGTGTGTTGTTCAGTGTTGGCACATCGGCCTAATCCCACAACACGCACGTACCCTATTGCATTAGATTATCTCTTTTCTACGTACATGGCCACATTTATTTTATATATTTTAAATAGTGAAGAATATATTTTGGGATTTGCTGATGGAATATGGAAATATATTTCTTACAGGTGAGAGATCTCGCTGCGGTGTCTTTGCAAAAGCCAGTTAAGATATTTGTGAATGAAAGCACCGACGTCGCCCTTAACCTCAGACAGGAGTTCGTGAGGATCCGACCAAATCGTGAGGGAGATCGGGAAGCTATAGTAGCAGGTAAGCCATTTGAAAAAAAAACCCAATTAATTTACGCCTGTTCCATTCAATAACCATCAGTCAATTCCACTAAATGTTTTACTCTGTATTTCAGCTCTCCTGACACGTACCTTTCACGACCATTGCATCTGCTTTATCCAGACGAAAGTGCAGGCACACAGACTGCATGTAGTGCTTGGCTTACTAGGACTCAAAGTTGGCGAGCTTCATGGAAATCTTTCCCAATTACAGGTCTTTGAATTATGCATACTGAGGTTATATCAATAATCATAGAACCATAGATAAAATGCTAGTTCATACATACCGTATCTTCATAAAATAAGATATAGGAGCTGAACTGAACAGCTTGGTTAAACATAATAACAAAATCTGTATGTCAATTTTATTCGCAACTTTTCGAGAAAAAAATTGCACATCATTTTAATATTCTATTTCTATTCTAGCGATTGGAAGCATTGAAGAAGTTTAAAGACGGTGACATAGACGTATTGTTGGCAACTGACCTTGCTGCTCGAGGTCTCGATATTCAAGGAGTAAAGACGGTACGTATGACTCGATATGGAACTCTCTTTCTGAGTTACAGAAAAGTCTCCGCCCAATGAGGGACTCGAACCCTCGACCCTCAGATTAAAAGTCTGATGCTCTACCGACTGAGCGAACCGGGCTCGTCTGCATGGTAATTCTATTAGATTTAACTTTGAAGAAATACCAACTAAATCTTGGTGTTTCTATAATTATTTATTATTGATTGCAGGTAATTAATTTCACAATGCCCAACACATTAGCCCATTACATCCATCGTGTTGGTCGAACGGCTCGCGCTGGAAAGGCTGGTAGAGCTGTCACGTTGGTTGGAGAAAAGGAGCGAAAAGTATTGAAAGATGTCATTAAGGCTGCGAAACATCCAGTCAAAAGTCGTGTTGTACCTCAAGGTATTGTGTGATAGTGCCTTACTTACTACTTATGTATTTAATGTCCACTCGCCAGCCATGGGTTAAGCTTACTGGTCTAGACAACCTGTTCCTAGTTTGTCCATTATTGCACTCTTTTAAACTTAAAAACTAAACGTGAACATTGGTATTACGTCGACACTTTGTTCGCATCATGAATAAAAATCTCCTATATCTTTCTTTGTAAGCTAGTCCTCTATAAAGTGTAAGAACTGTGATACTTGTGTTGCAGAGGTGGTTCTCCGTTACCGTGATCGCATTACCAACTTAGAGGGAGATGTAGTGGAAGTGGTGAGGTTGGAAAGAGAGGAGCGGGCTATGAGAGCCTCAGAAAACCAAATAAACAAAGCTCAGAAAATGCTTGATAAGAAAGAGGAAGACCCCAACAATAAACGGTCTTGGTTCCAAACACATAAAGAACGTTTAGACGATAAAGGTATTTATGGGTCCTTATTTCGTTCTTTATTTGTACGTTCATATTCCCTTTCTGGATCTGTTTGTCAAGCTCGCTGACTTTCTAAAGCTGGAACCACATTATGGGATAATGTCTTAGAAGGCGCTGAAATATTACTTCTCCATCTATGAGTCTATATACCTATTAAAAGCTTTCCTTGGAAGTGAATCAAAATGATATAAGCGAGAAATAAAGAATTTGCAACAAAAAAATGATACAGGCGCCTATAGTGTCTCGTTACTCTTGTATTTCCAGCCGCACTTAGTTTTGGTGATTACACTGCAAACAGACTGAAGTTAGCAAAAATGAAAGACAAGAAAAAGGGACTGACGGTAAGGCAACATCAAAGTTATTGTTTACGACAAATCAAGAAGAGAATCCACTGTTGGTTCTTTCATGCCATTGCCAAGTATATATGAACATTCTTACACCTTGAATTAAAAGATGTGTTATGTTCTTGAGATCATGTTTGGGTTCTTGAGTAACCCCCCTGAAGTGCATTTTTATAGCTAGGTTACGTGCTATTCATATTTTACAAATTCAACTTTTTGGGATAATACAATTGACAATTTTGTATTTATACCGAATCCTTTTGAGTTTTTCGCATCTTTCGTATTGTACAGTTTAAATTGGTAGCAACAGGTTAATCATTCATAATAATACCTGATCTCGAACTGCAGGCAGAAGACAGGGTTGATTTTGAGATTACCAAGGCCCAGGCCCACTCGGTGCGCACTGTGAAGAAGCAGTTCCGTGAGAAGAGGAAAAGAGCCTTTGACGATGAAGACGATGCCGGGGGTGGTCCTAAAGGAAAGAAAAAGAAGGCTGCCGCACCTAAGAAATCTGGTTTCACTGATGAGCTTACCAACACGAGTAAGAAATCCCTGAAGAAACTAAGAGCTGGGTAAGTTCCCTAAACATTCCATTTATGTGCGACAAGAATGTATTTGATTAATCACGTGAACTTAATTGAATAACACAATCATCTCCCATGTTCAATTATTGTGGCAACGCAGTGGATTGTGTTATCTCTATGTATGATAGTCTACAAGCGTGAATGTTTTGTTTTTATTTGACCGTATTTAAGACATGTTTATTCTCACGCTAAGAACTGATTTGCTGAGTGCATTGTGAAATTATTATTTGATTTATATGCACAACACTCTTTCCCCCAAAACAAATTTTGTTATAAAGTTAGGAATTCTTTTTACAGACCCTCGTTCCAAGAACAAAAAGAAATGAAGAAGAAGAAGGGCAAAGGCAGTGCTTTCAAATCGAAAACAAGGTACTTAACAAGAAATTTGGTTCGAATGTTGTCCAGCAATATACGTCACGAGCTTTATCAACTTATCATTGTGTTTAGACTTATGTAAATTTCATAGATGTGCAAACGAGCTTAAAATAGGTAGATATCGTTTTTAAGCACCAGTCCAAATCCAACAGTTTTTAAAATTTCTACTCCTTACTTTCTTTTGCAGATACAAGAGAAGGTAGCCATCCTGAAGTAAATATAGACGAAATAATATTCCCTACATGAAGCATTTCATCCATTGTTGTAGTGATCAATCGACTCCTTTTAAAGCACTTGCATTATTGTATCATGTACAAATATAATAAATAGCTGTACTTCAAACTGTTTCTGTTCGCATCCTTATCCATTGGTAGAACGTAACTCTTCCGTCGAAGCTAGGCATAGATGCTGGTCAAATTAAAAACTGCTTTTAACGCCATTTTGATCCTTATAACAAAAACCTCCTAAAATATCGATATCACAGATTATGAATAAGAAGGTGCCCAAATGTTTCTTCTAGCACTATGCTTAATTTTATATGGCATACCCTGGGTGTCCCTGTTACCGGTAATGTCGGAGATCGTAGCTCCAAAATTGGGAGAATTTAGGTCATCTTAGCTTCGAGATAATGGGTCATGACGCGTTTAATTCTTTTATAACATTTAAACAACCGTCATTTATAGTTAGTCTTCTTTGGTAATGACAATAAAAGTGACTCAAATTAAAGTCAATATTTCGATCTTTTAAGAATGCGAACTCCGTAAGATACCATCTTCGCATCTAAGGAAAAACCCCACATTTAAAGCATCTCGAAATAAAACGTATACACCCCCGCCGCGCCCGCTGAAAAAATGCGTTGCGGAACAGATAAAGTATTAAGACAGTTCTTAAATAATGTCATTTATTTATGTAGATGATGGCTTACAGAAAGGGTAGTTAGCAATGCGAGCTTGTATTAGAAGTAACTGTGTTGACTTACATGACTACAATAGAGAGGGTAAGTTTACCATGTACATGAACGTCGGTGTAATCCAGGCTTTGTCTGGCTGTTCATGGATTGGAAATACGGTGAAAGGGAATCGAAAGCCCCTCATCACGGCAAACGCACGCGAACACGTATTTTCTGCTTAACCTCTTTATTGAGGATGACCCCACTGAGCATGATTTGGCTTGGTACAAGTTCGCCATGAAACAAATCAGCTTCAGTGACAAAGGCGACCTTTAGCAACTTCACTTATCCAATAAACGAATTCGTTAGAAGTTAGTATTTCTACATAACGCTAAATACAAGCCCGACTTTGGTCGATGGTTACCACCTTATATTAACAGTCAGGTTATAAAATAAGACCATGGTGTACATATTACATTAACGTCTATAAGACATGAGTGACGTGCAGAAGGTCTCAAATACAATAACTCATTTCTTGACAGGAGCTAGAGATAAATTCCATATAAAGAATGGAAAACGGAATAATATTGAACTAACGAAGTGCCAGGTTTATACTCGAATACAGTCCCCTTTTAGGGAATAAGTAGAAAGGGAAATGATGAGGTGAAATAATCACTTCGTGGGTAAAACTGATGTGATAATGACGATAAAACCAACTTTTTATTGTTTCAAGGTGCTAGATACAATATTATACTCAGTATGAACTTCTTATGCCAATTATCTAGCACCCCAAAAGACTTATGAGTGGGGCACCTTTTATGAGTACATGACAAGGGAGGATATTGTTTGTCCCTACTTACCTTATAATACAAGGTTAAAATATAAAGCTAGATACACAAGAGAAATGTACCAAACCATCAATCTATACAGTATCAGTATTGTATGTACAAATAGATGTTATGGATCAGTTTGTTAATCCAGTTAGACTTGGCCAACACTTAACGCAGGGACTGGGAAAGGCAAGCTCGCTGATAAATGACGATGTACACTACAACAGGGAGCGCACTAGTACTTAGCAAATAACTTAAATCGAGGAAACATTCACAAGGTTTCTGGCAACAAAAAAAACTCAAAAAGCCACAAATCTAGCCAAGTAAGACCAATACTAGCTTTGAGTATGTTTATATATTACCTTATGGGATTTGGCACGGTTATTATGGTATTGGTAATAAAAGAGATAAACGAAACACTTTACCTGGGACATATATTATATTATGGTAATTATTTCTTTTGTGCATAATACCATACTGCCAGTGTCATTCTTATTAATATATACATATACATATACATACCTTCTAATATCGCAGGGTCGCAGCATTGTTTTCTTTTCACATAATGAGCAAGCATGCACGTATGTTTATTTACACATAACCTTGAAACAACAGACAGCGCAGCGCGACTATAATATAGTGAGGCATTTAAATATACATTTCATGTATCACAATTCATATGGTAGTATATATAAACAGGTCTGGATATAGATAATATATCTTATCATCATTTTAATCCCTTTCAAGAGTCATGCTTCAATGCAGATTCAGAATAATTATTTGGATAGAAAACCATGCCTAGCGCTCAGCACAGACGTCCACGGGACTTCGGTAGCACCAACGCAGTTTCTGGTTCTAGGGTTATTAGGCACCAATTTACGACCTCCTACCGTTTATGATTATAGACCACTTAAGATAATACCCATTTTATCTATTAACATTAACGAAGCGTTCTACTCTTTTTATCTGCGTTTTGGCCCAGAAATAATGGGTAGGCAAGAGAATTAACAAGGGTAGGGTCCTATCAGTTTCAATCTAGCTTTTTTTTAGGAGTGTTGTAAAGTAGTTACATTCTAAAAAAACACTTCTAGATTCCTATTATCCATATGTATGTACTGTATGCAATCACCGGTAGTTTCAATTTTAACATCAAATTTAAAATTAAATTAGGGGTAGAGGCACCGTTTCACAGTACATAGGTAGTAGTCTGTTTCTTTTGTTAGTGGCTCGGTTGAGACTTTTTAACGAGTTGTTCATTCTCTGGACCGAATATGTTTTGGGAAAAATAGTTATAATTTTGTTTAAAGTCAACATGATCCACTCAAGAAAATATGAAATTTCAATTACCCCCTAGGCATATTTAAATTTTTAAACCATTGCGCATTTCTAATGTTGAGAACAGGAATCTGAATCCTTTTTTAAAAAGGATTATCTTCCTTTACATTGCATGAACACGGGGTCTATAGACTTATTTCGTTTGGTTTGCTCAGTAATCGCTTTCATGGCTTGAAAACTCAACCTATATGTAATGCCATTTTTTTAGAATGTCAAAGCTAATAGGAAAGAACCTGCAAGTGCTATAATTTTAAACCTATTTTATAAGTTTGTGTACAAGCAAGCGGGAGGCCCCGTCACCTCGTACAAAACTCTTTATATCTATGGTTTTATTTTCCTGGTGTTTTCACAGATACAAATTAGTTACTGTCGTCACACAATGTTGGAAGAGACATTTGTAATAGAGGAGGATTAAGCAAATTTACAGGGCTATCCCGTATTCGTGAATGAAATCTGAAATTTATCCAAATACAGTACATGTTATTTGATGGAAATTCATATAAATTGTTTGTTCCCCATTCATAAAAATTCAGGAACCAATTTACAAATCATCTTAAAACGTCTTGTCTATTGACGTAGGTGAAAGTGGTTGAACAGTCTTAATCTGATTTGATAATGATTTGAAACATTCGACACATTTGGATGCAAATTACAACGAAATCAATATCCAGAAATATCTCTTGAAGGCTAAACTCTTTTGGGTAGAGCGGGCATTTTACCAACACAATACAAACAAATAACGATCAACAAAAATATTAAAGAGACACCCTTACATCCACATGGTAGAGGGATATAAAACGTAATAGCAATATGTTGAAAACCAAAACCCCTGGACCCGTCACGCAATTGAATAAAATTTTGAGTAGCAAGTTTTTAATATTTTTTTCAGTGACTATATGTACTCACCAAGACCTTCATCAAAAGCCATTATAGGCACGACATCTGGTACGACCCATATTTATAAAAGAAATAATAATAACCAATCTGCGGCCGCAGACCTTCACAATATATTCATATCAAGTTTCTGAATATTAATATTAACACGTGTACTGTGTGTACCACCATATGTACAATGAACAGGAGAATGAAAGCCCTAACACATTTCAATTTTCACACCTTCACAAAACCCATATTTTTTTTGTCTCCCCAATACGCGGTAGTGAACTCGCGTTTCAGTCGTAGTAGAGAACAGCTAGTAGTTATATGTACTTTTTGTTGTGTCTAGGCGTAACCCTCTATATGTATGGATGCCTAGTCTCTTTATTAATCACAGTTCATTTTAGTTTGACCCAGCCACGTCCGGCTGATGTTAATGTAACATTATCACTAAAGCACCAAAACTCAGCCCGTGGCGAACCATTCCGTATTTAATACAGATGGCGACTGACAGATGGGGGAGACGGAGGTCAGAGAGAGTATGGAAGATGTGGGGGAGAGGGGGGGGGGGGGGGATAGGTCTAAATTAAAGCAATCGTTAATCGAGCTTGGCACTACTAGCATGAGTACATCTCATAACTTATCACATTATTGTCTAGTTACTTTTGTATAAATATGTCGAGAAAATGGCTTAGGTTACCAACTATGATAACTACAATTTCTATTGTTTCTATATAGTAATGTTGCTTATCACTTTTCTACAACTTAAGAGCATATTGTCTCTCGAGTTATACTATTTGACTATTACATTGGATTATATAAATAGGCCACATATCGCTGTCCAGCCGGTGAGATTTTTTATTCAGGGTGAAAAAAAGAAAGATTGAAATTGTACGATTGAAAATGACCTTAAGATACTGTGCAAACGAATTGGTCATATTCAGAGAACTACGAATATTCATCAGTATTTGCAATAGTTTTCTTTCCGAAAAGAAAAAAATAGAAAATACCGAAGGCCATGGATAGCTGAAATCAAAGCTTTTTCGATTTCATGTGAAAACCATTTTTTTTGTTGAAAAAACCATTCATTTTCCCTTGAGCCAAATGAACGCTTCAGATTTTTAGTTAACAATTCCTGATATCAGTTATTTTCGATTATCCTTTTGCATAACTCAGTACACGGAACCAAACCAATTGGAATAAAATAGAGATCTTCGACAAACATTGGATTTCGTAGAGGAAGAGTACATTTATGCTGGTTTGGATCAACGTACACAAATCACACTTATCAAGGAGACTGGGTTTGTAGGTTGTGTGATCACTCCCCATACCAATATAAAAATAATTATTTAAATGAGAATGCATACTATATAAACACAGGTAAACCTGCTAGAAACAGATAGAAATCACACCAGGATTGAATTGCGCATTGAATTGGAAGTACCCAGGGCCTTCCTCATTGCATCATTTTTTCTCTTACTTTTTGCACCAGCATCATTCTCTCTCTGCTCGACATCAGCTAGTATTATCCGGGAGATTGTGGGGTACACTATTGTTAGACATCACATTTGTATTGGTTGACTCCGACTCCGAGTTGACAGAAAGTCTTCGAGCTTGGGCTAGGTCCTGTAATTGTGGGGAATCTGGAGGAGGGGAAGAGAGAACGTGGGGTCGTGGGGCGATTTGAGGAGAGCGAACAGGAGGAAGGGGTTGGTGTAAGGTCTCCTCTGCATGGCTATGTCCTCCAGTTACTGAATTTGAACTGTTTACACCAGTACTGGCAGAATTCGCTACTCTATTATCCGCATCAACTGATGAATCCTCCCTGTGGAGCTGTGGTCTAGCAGCGAATGTCAATGTTTCTGTTTCAGTGTTGTCTCGTTGGTGGGAGGTGGAGGGTTGAGGTTGAGGGAAAGGAAAAGGAAGAGGTGGTGCGGAGGGAACCAGGTAGGCGACCGCATCATTCTTTCTGGAATTCGAGGCCCTGGCCTGAACACCACCACCGGTACTATTCCCTGTACTTGAACCATGTCTCAACCCTCCATTGACCTCTTCAAGCCCACGGGCCTCAGCAATTGCTGTGTTTCTTCCTCCACGTGGGGAATCGCTATCATTATCCATATCTGTAGTTGTGGGTGCTGCAGAGGACGACGATGTTGTGGGAGAAGAAGGAGGTGTAGGAGCAGAAGCAGAAGCAGAAGCAGAAGCAGAAGCTTCTGCTGATTTTGGGCCAGAAGCTCTGGGTGTGCCCTCCCCCTCAAACACATCTTCCTCCTCCTGCTCCGTGGGCTCAGTTCTGCTAGCCACTCTGATGCTGAGCTCAGGGCAGTCCCTCAAGAGCAAGTAGGCCTCCGAGTCTCGGTGGACAAAGAGTGAGATGCCGGCCCTGTACCAGGCAGGAATCCTAATGTGCGTAGTTAGCTGTGGGCGGAAACCCATCACTCGGGGCTGTCTTGCCTCCCTTAAGATATTCACAACTTGACCTGCAGTCAGCGAACATAATCCTTGTTAGTTTATGACCAAATATCTACTTGGATTAAACATGAAAAAGACATACCAATTTGACAGCCTATTATTTCTTAAAATAGATATTTAAACGAAAACCCCAGATTTTTAATATTTAAATTCTGGCCAACATATAACAATTTATTTAAAAATACGCAGTTTCAACGAACTATTTTCTAAAAAGATAATTGGCATATTTCCTTTATTTTTGCAGCAAATCAAATATAATTTTATACAGCGAATAAGAAAAAGAAATAATAATTTCATATATTAAAATGATTAAACCCAGAAGAGCCAAATCCATTTATTTCGTAAATTAACTTGGAACAGTACCTACGTGACAAGCTTAAGTGAACAATGGTGAATGAATGAATGGAAGGAAGGAAGGAAGGAAGGGTGGGTGGGTGGATAAATATTTACCTAAAACATTCATCTGTCTCCATCGAGGATCTTGATGAGTTAAAAGTTGGCCCAGGTTGGCGGTGTCACTCCAGCGTGAAATGATGTCATGACGACGTACCAGTAACTCGGATTCACAAGTGAGTTGTTCTCTTATCACCTCTTCTGGTACCAACTCAAGTGGGTTGGTGAGATACACACCTAAAAAGGAAAAAATAGTAATCATATTAGATTTTAGATTTTAAATTCATAAGATTTACCACCAAACTCTCCCATGTAATAAAGACAAAAAAACACAATCCACGAAAATCGATAGAATCGATAGGTGATTTGCGACATAGCTGCAAACTAAAGTGTATATCAATTTTAACTGGAGTCATAAACCAAACTCAAAACTTTTGATGAACAAAAATGGAAGATGATTTGTAGGTCCTGTTGTTGATTGCTTCAGTAAATTTGGGAAATATTTTACCTTTTGGGCCGATGCCATACGCCATTTGATGATGCCAGGCATCCGGAATTTCCCAGCCTTGTGGGACGGCCTTCTGCAGGTTTAAAGTTAAAATAGGCACAGCACCTGGAAAATATGATCTCATTTTTAACAAATGTCTTACTTGTTTATTATACATGCCTAATGCTATTAAAGTAAATCGTCAGTCTTGTCTTTTTAAAGTGACAGCATCGTAGACGACCTGAGGCGCCCAGAAAAAAGTTGTAGCTCCCAAGAAATCATTTGCCAGAATAAACGGAAATATTTAGTCTATATCGATAAAGCTCAATACAATCGTAGATATAACTCTCCCTTTTCTGTGGTCGCTTTTATTTCTAATATATGTTAATTATTAGGGGAAACGATCGGGGAAAAAGAGAGGGTTAGCTTCGGGAAAGAGCGTAAATACAGTACATCGGCAACAGAATAAAAGTTGCGCGGTGTGACGTTATAAAGGAAAATGTAGAACTTTCCGGTGGTAATATACAAATCCATTACCGCTTTATCAGTAAAGAACGGCCCACGGGGCCTCGGTAGACAACGCGTGTATAATAATTTATTGTTAAAAAACTCAATGACTGAAATACCTCTTTTCATCCATTCACCCAACCAGGGCAGGATATCTATATCCCTCTCTGGATGGAAGCAGAAGAAACGACCATAAACACGACCCTCAGTCACAGTTTGGACGCCTTGGATCAAGTGTTCTGCAGTGCAACCTAAGGAAGGAAATGTACAAGATTTAGCATTGGGGCTTGAATGGGGTAAAAATATTTGTTGGACCTCAAATTACGTAAAGGCGAGGTATCTATGAAGAGTCCTCTTGATGAACAGGTAATTCTAAACCGTCAACACAAAAGATTGACTTACCAGCAACACTTCGAGAAAAGAGGTATTCCGGTAATGGTCCCTGTTCAGCACGTAGATTGGTGGACACAGCTCTGCTTACAACAGCCTTCTCCATGTAAATTTCTAACGCTTTCTACAAATAATACAATTTCGGAACATTGATTAGACATAGGGATCGGACAGCAGGGACGATAGAAAATCAACAAGCAGTATTATCTTTTTCTCAGCAATATCTTGCACTAAAACGGTTCTAAAAACGTGTCTTCTCTAAGAAAATCACATCGAAGATGTTCTTAAGTCTATAAGGAAAATTGAGTGAATTCACATATATATATGGACACAGTAAATAGCGGAGGGTATACATACCAGTACATTAATAACGGCCGTGGCACCGCAGGCTGAAGTACCAATCTGTTTAACCTGGGTAACATAGGCATCATACTCGCTCCATATCATCACCTTCTCTATGGACGACTGCGAAGGAGATGCCGAGGCCTGGGAACGAGACTCCTTTTCACGTAGCTGTTATTGAATAGAGATAAATGCACTCAATCATAACAAAAGAGGCGTTCAAATGTACTTATAATTATACCAGGTGTAAAGGGACAAGAACTAGAACTTTACACCTGGTATCGACTTTGTCAGATAGGAAATACATTTGTGGCTTTTCTGAGACCAAACAATTGATTGTACTAACTCGCATTAATTTTTCCTTGAATGTATCATCACTTCTAGAAAGGGTATTAAAACATGTATGTGTGCAAACAATGGGACCTACCAGGTTGAGTATGAATATATGAGTTATAGGATCAGGGAAGGGCACTTCTCCATCCACCATGAATTCCGGTCGGGTCCCAAGGTCTTGGTGTACGAGCGAATTCTCTTGGTACATGGTATTTTCTGCCCGAACGCTGAAAAAATAACAAAATGAAAATTACATTCTCTATACCAGGGAGTCCAAAGGTACATTGAAATTGGAGGGTTGTTTCCATGAGTGTTAATGACAACAGAGAGTATTTATTTGCATCAAAATGAAATATGATAATATAGTAATTAAAAATACATATATTTTTGGGGGAAGTGCCAGATATATACCCTGTATGAACACTTATGTATTCAAAGTAAACATCAATGAAAAGAAAAGGTAAGCTTACCCTAACCGGCCATTTTCTAAGTTATCGGTGGGAGAGTTGAGGTAATCCTGGTCCAATGGGCTCCCGCCATAGCGTAATAACATAGGTTGGTTATTATGGTTATGTTCTCCTAAGGATGGAAGGTACATCATAGGCCTGGGAAGAATAAAACATGGTTTATTAAGGCAACATAGCACACAGAATTATCATACATCTTCACCACATGTTCTACACCTTCCGGGGCCAAAGAACTAAGAAATTTAGAGAAACAAATATCTGTAACAGGGATTTTTCACTCTAGGAAAATCTTGATGCTGAGTTGTAGGTGTGTATTCATCGTTTTTATTTTAACTATTTCCTAAGAGAACCAGGTGTAAAATGTTGGAGGCGTGCAACATGAGACTTTTTACATAGAATTCGGGGAAATGCAAAATACCTGGAGTTTGGTCTGCTTGCATCTGTTTTGACACCAGCGACATCGTAGTCTGACCAGTTGAGAGCACCTACAGGTGAGATGTCATCACTGCTCTGAGTGGACCAGGAGGGCCTTTGACCATTACTGTTCTCTATTCCAGCGGACTCTCTACCTTCCATTAACTCTCCGGCATCCATACAGTCACTCACATCTGACGGTGGAGGGATGGAAGGGGGACGGCGCCTCGGACTCTCCTCTCCTCGAGACGGTATGGGCAAAGGAATTTCTGGAGGGGGGTTGTTTAAGGGTAATATTTTGCTGTGGTAGGAGAAGGGGGCTCCCTCTCTAGTTCCTTCCCCAACAAGACCCGCACCAACAATCTCTTGGTTGAGTTCAAGGTGATGAAGGGGCTGGTCGCGGTTGTTACTCGTATGATTTAGATGGTTGCTATACGAAGAAGAGTGGTTGTTTTTCTCTGACTCCAGATCACTGCCAGAACACGCAGAGTGAAAGCCATTAGACGCCAAGTCCTCTACCGCGTCTTGGTAAGCATTCTCATCCTGGTCAAAGTTAGACGTTGATGTCTGGCGCGAAACATTGAATAGTTCGTCCTCATAGTCCGACGAGGGAGCGTTGAAGACCTCAACATCAAGGTTGTTGGTGTCGTGGCAATAGAGGTCATGTTGGTCACACAGAGGAGCACCCATGTAGTAGCGAGATACTGGGCAGTTACAGGATCGTGTTGGACATGCCGGTTGTAGGTCTAAATCGTCCGCTTGGTCATCACTGGACAAATCATCAAGGTGCTCCTGAGACCCTGCACCACTGTCGTTGCCCCCTCCGATCTCGTTATTAAAGCAGCCACATTGCCCTGCGGCAGCCGGCGCCTCATTTATAGGCGCTTGTAGATTATTAAGTCTATGTTGTTGTTGATCTAGACGTTGGTTATCCTGATGTTCATAGCAAACGTACTCGTCACCAGAATGGTTCATATGGTCGCAGAAACCCTGAGCTTGTTGTTGCTCATTGTTCTTTGCCACTTCCAACAAGCGCTTACACACATGGAGGCTCTGACAGAGACAGTCTCTGTCAGGTTTCCTACAGTCTTCACAGCTTATCATAGAACCGTCACCTTCACTTGCGTTCTTGGCACCTTCATAAAATTGGCGGGACTCCAATGGAGAAGACCCAGAGTCAGCAATATCATGGTGGAGATGATGATGATGGTGATGATGATTATTGTAAGGGATGTTACTTGAAGGTGTACAGAAGTCCTTGTCATTATCAGAAGGTGTGGCCATGGCAGGCTCCATGTCAAAATCCATGAAGTCCACATCTTCTGGCGAGAAGTATGAGGAGGAGTCGGAGGTGACAGTGATGCCACACGGAACACCACTTCCTCCTTCTGATTCACTGGGCGACGGATCAGCAGGCGAGACTTTCATACCACCAACTCCCTCGTCCACCTCCCCACTGGACATAGAATGACTGCTAGTGAGATCAGGCCGCCCCAGCGAATAAGATACCACAGAGCAAGTGCAAAGGCGATTGGATGCACCAAATGAAGCAGGTCTAGGAACCTCCTGATCTTTATGTTTTTTATAATCACAGACAGAATTTACATGGCTATTGGTGCCAGAGTTTATACTAGATGACGACGAAGAAGATAAGGGGGGAGCCACAAGTTTTGGGCCATCAGTAGGCTTCTTTACTGAGTCTGAATTGTACCTATGGCCTAGTCTTTGGTGTCCTACTTGTCGTGGTGAGTTTGTGGAAGAAGTGTATGATGCATTAAAAGTGGTTGAAGTAGTGGGTGTGAGGTGGGGTAATTCCTCTTCAGATGACCAGAACTGAGATCCACTGCCTTCGTCAGTTTCTTGAGAACCTGGACACAAGTCTGGTTCTATAAAGTCGCCTTGGTCTTCGGAGTTGTTACTTAGTAAGTCATGCGAGTGGGGTCGCATGCACACATCTCCGTTCATGGCATTATATCCTCGCCTCACATCACAATGTGAAGATCCATGAGGGGACCTTTCGATGCCATTTTCTCTACCTAAAGGTAAACGCCCGTGGGGCAAATCACCAGGAGGAACAGTGCCATTCGGTTCGTGCGAATCGTCATTTAGTTCGAGGTAGGCCAACAAGTGAGCATTTGCATTGAAATAATTCTCCATATCATCCCCAGCACTAGGTGCTGCAGTTGTACCATTCTGGTGAAGCGAGTTACTGCCGTTAGTTCTACTCCACTCATAAGGGAGAGGGCCAAATACAGGGTCGTGTTGCATGGGTCTATCAGGTGGATCTCTTCCCCCATGTCTATCTCTGTATTCAGCTCGGCGTTGTGAAGCACCCAGGGCTCCTCTGGCTTGTTGGAATCCGTGTAGATCACAACTGGTAGATACATGACGCCACTGTTGTTGTATGCTACAGCCCGGACGCTCCCAAGTTACCCCACTGGCATTCTCTTCTCCTCCTCCACTCCTAGGCACCCTGTCATTTTGCCGACGATAGAAATGTGCCGTACCTCTATCGGCACCAGTCACGCCTTCGGTCGTACTTGGCGACTCAGTTGTATATTCTCCCCCTTCATCAGCACTACCACCATCCGCTCCTCCTCTTGAATCTCCATTGGTTCTGAATGGTTGACCAGTTGAATTAAAGGACGATTCTCTATTCGAGCTGGCCGCAGAAGATGATGACAAATGGAGGGGTGGAGCATTATCTACGTCAGGTGTCTTGGACTTGACTGATCCAGTGGGGCCAGCGTTGAGAGACTCGCCGAGAACAGGAGATTGTGTGACGTCCGCCTGCTCCGAGGGAGTCTGTGCAACTTCAGCTGGCATTTTATTCATTGTCTACATTCATGTTCCATATTCCGCCATCTGAAAAGAGGCAAAACCTCGTTATAGAATACAGAACATACATAAGGAGGAAATATTCTGCATCGATTAAACTAGCATCAAATAATTCTAAAATCTAATTTCTGACCATAAATGTGCCTGCTCGTACATTAGAATTCAGTATTTGCAAAACAATAACCTGGTCACAAAACATTTTAAAATTAATGCATTTTGATATTGTGAGAAATTATGTAAGTAAACATTAGGTACAGTATATTGTTCGAAAAAGGATATATATTTTAACTTTGCGGTAAAAGCGGGGGTTATAATTATACTATATTAGTCACTGCCTTGAATGATCTTGGGGCTCCAACCTCCTCAGACAGACACTAAACGGATTAATAACCTCCACTTTGGGCCTACTTGTTTATAATGCACCAGCAGCTCGTCAATGTTGGTTATCAATCCTTTATTAATTTGTTATCTCGAAACTTAGGACCTATATTCTTTCCCGAAGGTACACATACAGTAACACCTATCGCAGACAAACGCTTTATTCATAAACCTATAGCAAATTACATACAGGGATATAAAATTACCCGTAAATTGAAGTTTTTAATTATAATCTGACTGTCAACACACATCTATAATGCATTAATATATCTGCATTAAGTATAATTGTAGGCATTGATTTGTTTATAACATTACGTTGTAACGCAAGAATATTACACCTTTGTTATGTTATTAAAATGAGGACGTACACTTCCCTTGAACTAGAAGGTATACTCTCTATATTATACTTTACTGCGGAAGTAAAATAAGAAATTACAAAATACAACGGAATGGAAACAGCTACCGTACGTCGTGCTGTTGTGATCGGGTTGTATAAGGAACTAAATATTCAAGCAACTTATTTAAATGAATACGAACTCTGCTTTGGCTAGTCACATATATATCACCACATAGTACATCTGTACACTGTGCATGTTGGTACTCAATGATCTACTCGTTCCTATTATTACTATTACACCAGGAACTATAGCCTACAGCAATACAAAGTAAATGAAAGAAAAGCCTGAAGGCTGAACCGAAGTTGAATCATAAAATAGTCATGTGGGAGGATAGACTATTTAAAAATACTGGGCTATTGATACAAATTGATTGTTTTTAGGTGGTATAATAGGTTATAACGCCATAAAATATTATATACAAATATGTTACAATTATAAACAAACTGATGATATAAATCAAGGTTACAAGTAGAACATGTAGAAGACAGTTCTAGTGACAGTGTTACTAATACTAGGTCTAGTACAGTACTAGATTCTAGAGCTTAGAATTACCGCATAATAAATGAATTTACTAATTCTAATATGACAGCCAATACGACGGACTCCCTCCCGAATTAAAAGGGGTAGCTAGGGCAAGGATCTTCACTGGGCAAGTAGTGTGGGTGACACCTAAAGTAATGAATGTACCATGGTGCTTTTTTACTGACTAAGGCTTAAGCCTCAGCCCTAAGTCATGCAGGTATAGTGTCGTCTAGTATTCTTGCGTTTAACGTCTTTACTTTAGGGAGGGTTTTAGAATCGTGTAATCTATCTGATCAATATAGCAATGTTAACCAAATGCCAAATTCAAAGAGGGCTTATTCTCAATTCTGCAGATCAATTGAACCCATATAAACCTACGATTACTAGAATGTCTGAAAGAACTACCCACATCTCCATTTCTTACACCAATCCAACTCTGGGACTGGGGTTAGGACTCGTAGACGAAGGGGCGAGCTGTGAGCTTAGGATAACGCATTTATTGGCAATTGGGAGAAGATTAGACGACTTGATGTTCTAAAACTCGGAAGACATATCGTTGAAGGCTATATAAAAGTATCCTGTCATTGCGACATGACCAGTTTCAGGATATAAGAATAAAAAATTGGACTGACAATAGCTGAAAACAAAACTCACCTGCGCCTCCATTTTTTACCCATAGTGCAACTTTCAAGATGGCGCACACATTAACCAATCAAAACAAGTGAGAGAACTTAACTTCGGTTCGTGCCTAAAACAGACGCATTTTTGGGGGGTGTAATTAATCCAAGTTTTATTTATGTTTTGTTTTATCACCCTATCATTGAACTTCCCTCGATATGGAAAGGAGTATTTTATGAGCATATGCGCTATTGTTATTTTTTCTGTGAGGTGTCGTCCGATTACAGGAGTACATGTTTATTTCACTTTAAAGCTCCAAGTACCCTCCCTGGTTCAAAATATAAACATGGCGAAGCGACCGAGGAAGGAAATCTTCATCTAGGAGTGTGGAGAGAAAATCTGAGAAATGGAGGTCAAATGGACCATTGGAAGACCATTTTCTTATCCATAGCAAAAGGTAAGTCATTCATATCCACATTTGCCGATAGATGAGACAACTCTTTCTTAAAACTACCCTTATTTTTTAACCGATGTCCAATTCTCAAGTGGCATGAGTGAGTCTGATGAGACCCAAGACTGCCGAGAAGCAAGACCAAGTTCAAGATGATTCCGCTTCGAAGTCAGTCAAGAGTGTTCCTTTGGAACTCTCCTTAAAGGTGACCCAAATTTATTGGGAAACACATGCCTATAAGTATAAATTGACCATTATCTATGTTGTAGGGGAGTAATCAAGAAGAAAATCAGCTGTTTAGACTTTGGTTGACACAGAGTACCTAGGCTAGAGTTAACAGTAAGTTTAACTTTAACAGATTTAAGTAAAGTTCGTGACAAAATTGAATACAATATTCTGAATAGATTTTTTTTTTCAATTTCAATTTCAGTGGTGGAGTCTTGAGTGAAGTTCGATTCAGATGAAGTCCCTTCAATTCATTTTGTATAACATGAATGCAATGTCCATCTTAACATAGCTGTCATAATATTAATATCGTTAATATTGCTATTCATTATAATGCATGGAAGGATTCATTTCAATAATTATATAATAGCCTAGGCCTAGGCTATATGACAATATGTAGACACACCGAATTTCACTCAAAAATAAACAGTAGCCGCGATATCTGTCTGTGACTGTAGTGTCGATGTGTAGGCTTACAATTATACTTATGATCTCGTTTACAGTTTCCCTTTCAAGTAGCCGAGAAATTCTAACTGTATCCGCTCTTTTTTGCTGGTCGCTACACACATGCTTATTTTGAAATTGATGTTACCGTACCTATGATCCTATAGAGTGTTGTGAAGCTATAGAATCGTTGCTATGATCTTAGAGAAAGAGGTTCTAAGCTATGACAGAGACCATAAGGTGATTAAGGGTCTCTGGCTATGATCAGGGACAAGGAGGTACGGTAGCCTGTTCCCTGCTATGAGTAATATGTTACACCCGGGGTGACATGGAAGGTCTAGCCCTAGGCCCTACTAGGCCTATCTTAATTAATATATCCACCTCCCTGTTTACAGTAGGCATACCGGTGTTTAAATTAAAAGAAAAAAATGAATATTCCTTAACCGACTTATGAAGTTATGTAGGCCTACCATTATGATTATCTACCGTACCGTACACATTTTACTAGTTTCTGTTGTGCCAGGTGCGATTAGAATATTTCTATCGAATGGCATAGCCTATGTCTAGAGTTATAATATTTGATTTCTGTTTACATCTGATACTTTGGGCGTCACATTCAACTTCCTAATCTGCTTATTCCTTTCAGTTCGCTCACGGGAATACTACAACAGAGTTATAAAAAGTGCCAAATGTCTTTATGAACCAAACCTTACCAGGCCTCAGGGGTAGACAATTCCCAGACATTCATACCGTATTGTGATTCACTAATGGAAAAAGACAACAACCCCGAGGCAATATGGTGTTCCGAACTCTTCGTTCCCTTGTGGATATTAATCTACTGTTAATACTGGTGCTTACAATAGATGTGGTCATCCCAGATGCCCATGTATCCCTCAATTTTACTGATCATCCTCAAAAACACACCCATGATGGCCATCACAAACCCAGCAATGATTTTAAACAAGGTGATAGAGAAAAGTATATAGAACTGGAATCGCGGAGTTTGCACGATATTTTGCCCTGTAATATAACTGATGGCGGTGGCAGCAAAAGGGTCAAGATCGATTTTACGAGTACAGTTGTTGAAAATGGTAAGATTCTATGTACAATTTCCTTTGATTTTTTTTTTATAAATCTCCTAGTGCAATGGCTATAATTTCAGAAAAGAGGCAGCTGATTATTTTCATTTCATTGTATAGTGTGTTGGTTATTAAAAGTCTACTGTGGTGATCACAGATTTTGAATATAATCAGAAATGTTTATTATGGTACAGCAAGAGCTACCTCCATGAGAAAAGCAATGGAAAGACGCTTGATGAAATAATCATTCATACAACCAAGGAATATAAACATTATTTTGATAGTTTCAATCGCTAAATCTCGTTACCTAGCCCTCCTATAGGTCGCAAGGCCTAGCCTGGTTGCTTGATCACAAGCAATTTATGGGGTCTTGTGACCTATAGTGGAGGACTGCTATAATGTTCAGCTTATTCACCTCATTAGTCAACATCATTTTTCGTCTACACGTCTTTTGGTATGAGTCATACCAGTAAACAGTAATTAATTTAGCCATTTACCAATGCCGTCGCAAGCTCTGTCATTTGGAAGTCTATTTTCTTCCAGAATACATCGTAGGATTTAATGGTTATTACACTGAACGGGCCAGGACTGGTTTTATAAGAGCTGCCTTACGAGACGCTGACGTTGCAACCTGGTTCATTCTACCCAGACACAATATTCTCAGTAATCATCCATCTGATTTTGACGTTATTAAGGTAAGTTATTCAAATTGAATGGGATTAGTTTCATGAAATCAGGTAACTAATATGGTGTAGATATTTTTGTGTGTAGAATATGGTGTAGAAACCAAGCCATTGTTAACAAATTCGAGCTCTGTTCATACATACCATTCCTTAATTAGTTTAATGAGGGGCTGCTAGTCAATAAAACAACACAAACAAAATGGAATTAATTATTTTCCCTCTTCAATAATTAACCAGCGATAAATACAACCAATCAAGTGTTCAACAGTTGGTAGTGTTTCAACCATCCATTCTTTATTTGGATTCAGTCGACCTTGGTAACCGTTCTCTCTTAATATTTCAGATAAAAGATAAAAATAGGGAGGGGTTGGATGCCTTGAGAGACCATCCCAACGTACGAAGGGTTAGTCCTCACAGAAAAGTAACTCGATCACTCAAGTTCGTAGAAGGTGAGTTCTATTATATGGTTTCTCTTCATACATAATTACATTGATATTCTTCAGTTGAAAGCGTTGACCATCACAGTTATTTCAGTCTTTTATTTACCTTACATTAAATGGATATGATGCTCGAAATTTTCGTTTCCGTAAATACATTATAAAACAATGGCTAATATATGAACGTTTTATCTAGAAAAACCCAACCAGGAAGAATCAGCTCCAAAAGCAAATATTTTCTGTAAGTATCTATACCTATGAGGTATGTTTGCGTTTTTTTGATCGCCTGTATTACCGACTCCATCCCACGTTACATTGCTCCGAGGGGCGTGCAGATAATCATATGAATTCAATATTGATGTTTCAGACAAAAACGCAGATAAAGATGTGGAAAAGGACCCTGAGAAAGACATAGAGTGGAAAGAGAAACCCTGCCTGGGACCCAACTGCTGGGACCAGTCCACTTTCAGTTCTCGGACGGCCAGTCGGCGCAGTCTCTCCTTGGTAAGTGAGCCCCTTTAGTAACCAAACATCTCACACCACTTTCGACTTCATATCGTGACCGTAGTTTGAGTTGTGGTAGATGTGTGGCCTTTTTTAGAAAAAATCCCTACAGCAGTTAGGCTCTGAATGATGGAGAATTTTTGCATTGCAGGGAGCTGCGTTCTGGCATTCGCCCGGGAGACACAAGACTCGGAGGTTACTGAGAGCTGTCCCCCAACAGATAACAAGCGCCTTACAAGCTGACGTACTGTGGGGATATGGCTACTCAGGTATGCATGTCTTACTCGCCAACATTTGTCTTCAGCCTGGGCCAAGAAACAATCTCACTTGTTTGTATTTTATAAATGTGTATGATAAAAACTTAAACAGTGCAAGAGACTAAATGGTTTCCCCATTTTATAGGAGCTGGCGTGAAGGTGGCGATCTTTGACACAGGCTTGGCGGAGGATCATCCCCATTTCAAAAAGGGTCGTATAAAGGATAGAACCAACTGGACAAATGAGAAAACTCTAGAGGACGGTGAGTCTAGGGAGGATCCTTTTCCTTGTGTTAAAAGAGTCCCCAGATTATAAATCGGTGATTAAACTTTATCTGAGTTGATACATGATGTAATCTTTATTTCTTTTGGGAGTTGTTCAAGGCACGAAAGCCTTACCACGACTGAGCTGCGCGAGCTGCTCAGATACACGTTCCGTTTCTCATCCGGCAACTGTTGTTGTAACCATGGATAGAAAGATATACAATGGCTGGCAACCTTTTACAAGTAACTGGTGTTGCTGCTTTGTTGACATCACAATAGGATGTGCGTAAGCGGCTGTAGGCCAATGTAGGCGTGGTTTCGACACCCAAAGTGTCTCATCAGGCACTAGCTTGGTCCCTTTGGTTAACGCTGGACCCAATTTTTTATATTGTTTTCCCCAACTGAAGTACTTTGTTACATTTTGAAATCTGTATGCAGGCTGGTGCTATTATAAGTGCCAATAAGTATTGGGTTAGGTGTTATAACGTATATTTCTTTTGGGTTTGTTTAGTTTAACAAGCCAAGGGGGTTTCTTGCATCGTCTAAATGAATTCTTTTTGAATTTAGCAATATAATATATATAAGAACATTTTCAACAAAACGTTCTAAAAAAAAACAAAAAACCCGCAAACAATATAATATACAAGATATTTATGCTCATATTAGATCCGTCCTTTTTAAACCTAGGTCTAGGACATGGCACGTTCGTTGCTGGCGTGATAGCCAGCCACCGAGAATGTCTTGGCTTTGCACCAGATGCCGACTTGCACATATTCAGGGTTTTCACTAACAACCAGGTAAGCAATGTTAAGGTTACATGAATCTGGCTCTTTGCCATCGGGTTGCGGTATTTTCAAACTTGACTGCGACTTTCATCCATTTTGCATTCATCCAGTGAACTATAATATCGTTATGAAATGATCACACGCGTTTTAAATCCCCATTAAACATAGGTGTAACTTGTGTTCCAAGTTGTGTTCTAAGTTATGATTGATTTCCCATTATTTGATTATTGGCCTTGCTATCGAATGTGTTCTCCTTTGGATATTAAATCCAATGGACATTTAATACTATGAAAATGTGACTCCTTTCCTCTCTTTACCTTAAAGGTGTCCTACACCTCGTGGTTCCTGGATGCCTTCAATTATGCTATTCTGAAGAAAATCAACGTGTTGAACCTAAGCATCGGAGGACCTGATTTCATGGACCACCCATTTGTGGACAAAGTATGGGAGCTTACAGCAAACAAAGTTATCATGGTCTCAGCTATTGGTAATGACGGACCTCTGTATGGGTAAGTCTAGATTACATTTTAAGCATAATATATAGATTGCGTGGCCAGTCACCTAGATATATTTATGTGTGTTTTTTTCTCACATGGTAGCATTGAAGCCGAGAGGAGGGTCTCTCACCTTGTTCAATCTAATATATTTATGTGAGAGATATTTTGTCCCAAGATCTAAGTGTAGTGTAAACCACGTATTCCTTGGAGTTCTTTTCTTAAGATCTTTTGGTTACTTATTGAGGCAGACATGTGTTCTATCGTGGCCCTATGACTCATGATTGTTGATACATAAAGTTACTCAATCTTTATTTGATCAGGACTCTCAACAATCCAGCGGATCAAATGGACGTCATCGGAGTTGGTGGCATCAATTTTGACAATCAGATTGCCAGGTTTTCTTCTAGGGGCATGACAACTTGGGTAAGTCTTTCTGTCTTGCATACTGGACGGTTTGAAACCTAATTGCAGATAACAGCGTGATACTTCGCTATCACAGTATTTAATAGAAAGAATCATAAGTTAATTAAGTTGATAGTCACATACCAAATCATATGGAAGGTATCTTGTTTTGTGTCGTTCTGTTTAGACTGAGTTATGACACAACGCGCCCACTCGCGCACGCACAGACTCAAAATTACACACCACTATCAATCCCCCATATATATATTAATATGTGCTTTCAGAAAGACAGATAGTTGTGAATACTGGATCAAATTTTATATTACTAGTGTGTTTACCATGTTATATGTGTTCATAGCCCTGATAGGTAATACGGGTGCATGTTGCAATATTTGACTTCCTGCTCTTTCCCTTAGGAACTACCTGCCGGATACGGACGTGTGAAACCTGATATAGTTACTTATGGCTCGGCCGTGAAAGGCTCGGCCCTCAAGTGAGTACAATACAAAGAAATCCTAACCTCGGCCCCAGGTGTGGCGCTAAATAGAAAATCCATGTAGTGTCTCTTCTAAATAAGGAAAATCCAGTCTCTTCCAGGACGCCTGTCGCTATTATGCCTATATTGCAATAATAAATGATATTATGTATACTCAAAATTACACACAGCTATCAATCTACCACATATTGATATAAGTTCAGAAAGACAGATAGTTATAAATTGTTAACAAATTTTAATATTTTAATAGCCTGGCTGTCGATATAACTTATAAGATACCAATTATTTGCGGACCTTGCTTTTCTAGGGGAGGATGTCGGTCACTTTCTGGTACCAGTGTTGCTTCACCAGTTGTAGCAGGAGCTATTACTTTACTCATGAGGTAAACACATAGACAAACAGTTGCAATGTGCACATTTATAATTCTCTATTTTGCTATATCTGTACCATTCAGGGTACAAAACGAATACTTGGCGTCGTAGGAAAAAGGGATGTTGATGATTTCTACGGACAGAAAAAAACAGCGATAGCAATAGTACTACTTTTTCCATTGTATAAAAACATCGCACCAAATCAACATTTTCAAAGCGAAGATATATCATTAGCGCATATGGTAGCAAAATAACATTTAAATACGATGCATTGTGCCCAAAGACTACGGTATACCTCTGTGCAAAATCTTCTCCTGCGAGAATTTTCTACTTTTCATTCTTCCTGAGGCAAATTGACCCTAGCCTACTAGCCTTGTAATTATTGTAAATTAAAAAATTTAATTACAGCGCTGTACTGAACCGGGCCAACGTCATCAACCCAGCGAGCATGAAGCAGGCCCTGATGGCATCTGCAGGGCGCCTACCGTCAATCAACATGTTTGAGCAGGGCCAGGGCAAGCTGGACCTCATGCGCGCCTACCAGACTCTGCGTACGTACAAACCTCAGGCCAGGTACGTCCATCTATCCCCATCCCCATTGACTTTTTGTTGTTGTTTTCACTTGTACTTCTGTGGATTCGCACCATAATTTTAAATGGATATATATTGTTAGGATACATTTCTTTATTGTAGCGTCAATCCTAGTTTTATTGTTATGATGAATCTGAGCATTAATTTATAATATATATTATGTGGTTATATTGTATGTTTTCATTGCAGTCTCCATCCTAGTTATATTGACCTGACAGAATGTCCATACATGTGGCCCTACTGCTCCCAGCCTCTGTATTATGGCGCTATGCCTGTCATCGTCAATGTGAGTTGACCTTTTAATTTAAAAAATAGATAAATCTGTTTTTCTTATCATTATCATGCGTTATCATTATCCGACTGTCACTGTGTTGCTCACCCTGCTTGATGACATGCTCACAGAAAAATTGAATCGTGAAAGTCTTTTCTATTTTAGGTCACAATATTGAATGGCATGGGAGTTACTGGCCGCATTAAAGATAAGGTAAATTTTAGTTTTCTTGCTAAAAGCGATGTACAATGTACATTTATTTGCGCTATAGATGATATAATTCTTCATAATTTTGACCCCCGGAATTTGGGATGGCCAGTGAGTCCAGTATCTCTGCATCTTGTTTTCAGCCGTTGTGGCAGCCGTACGCCCCACAGTTCGGCAACCACATAGAGGTGGCTTTCTCCTACTCGCAGGCCTTGTGGCCCTGGTCGGGCTTCTTCGCTGTCTCAATATCTGTGGCCGAGTCAGCGGCGCAGTGGGATGGTATCGCTTCTGGACATATCACATTTACTGTGGAATCAGCACCAGAGGTTAGTCTTTTATACAATACATGCGAATGGGAAGCTTTCAATTGTGTCTACCGTATATTGATTTACGCTTGAAGAACATATATATATTCTGCCCGTATTCCTATTGTAGGAAGAAAACACTGAGCCGCGGACGTCTACGGTTAAATTGCCCATCAGAGTTAAGATCATTGCCACCCCGCCTAGGAGGTAAGATATGGTTCTTGTTTAATATCAACTACACGGATTCCAAACATAGAGTGCTTGGAAGATGTCTCAATACTCACTTGTCCTATTCTGAAGTATTTGTCCATTTCTTAATTGAATTAGACTAGCCCTCGTCCCTAAGACTGGTGTTGTTTGTAGGGTCCTACTGCAAGTCTGGGACTCCCCATGGACTGTCTTTGAATTCCTCAGTCAAGGGGGAGTGACCATAAAATGGTAGTGACCATAACATGATGATAGTTTTCGTTTTTTAAGCAAAGAAAATTCAAAGATTTGCGCAAGTCTATGATTGTATATCAACCAGATCTGAGGAAATTGTTGATGATTGCCTGTTTGCTTATTGCAGTAAAAGGGTGCTCTGGGATCAATTCCACAACCTACGTTACCCACCAGGCTACTTCCCTCGTGATAACCTCAGAATGAAAAACGACCCACTTGACTGGAATGGGGACCATATTCATACAAACTTCAGGGATATGTATCATCATCTTCGGACCAATGGCTACTTTGTAGAAGTTTTAGGCTCTCCCTTCACTTGTTTTGATGCTAAGCAGTACGGTAAGGCTTTTTTCGCACCTCTTTGTATTCTGATATCTATAAATGATATGTGAATTATATTAACCAGTCTGAAATAGTACGAACTAAGTTAATTCCCTCGTGTTATCTAAATGATGAAAATAGTTTTAACTTTATTTCCACTCGCCCTCACTATGTATATACCATCGTTAGTGATGCCTTTAAAAAGTTATAGATTTTTAAAATATCCGAATTTCGTATGGAAGCATAATTCCCATCTCATATATGTGAACTTTTTCATTCCAGGAACACTGCTTTTGGTAGATTCTGAAGAGGAGTATTTCCCCGAGGAGGTGACTAAGCTAAAGCGTGATGTCGAAAATGGACTGTCTATTATTGTCTTTGCTGATTGGTACAATGTGTCGGTCATGCGCAAAGTCAAGTTTTATGATGAAAATACTAGGTAAATTTGAATTGTTAATCGAACATGTCTATAACATTTCTGTGCGAGTTTTCTCAGAGTGTCTATGGACATTTTGATATATCCAATTGTTGTCAAAGGATCCATTTTCCGTAACTGATATGCAACATGCAAAGAAATACTTTGGAATTCGACATATAAACGAGATCGGACATATAAAAACACGATTTCATTAATGGTGGTGAGAATATTCGATAATGCGAATATTCGATCTGCATTACGTTTCACTTCTAATATTCTTGATGGCTGAGTTATTCATACACATTTAATTCTTAAGTACTTATAAACCTTGTGCCTTGTAGTTGTAGTAAAACTAATACTTTTGACCTTCCAACAGACAATGGTGGATGCCAGATACTGGAGGAGCTAACATACCGGCTCTCAATGATCTCCTCTCACCATGGGACATGGCCTTTACAGATGATGTGTTCGAGGGAGACTTTACTCTTGGTGCTCATGAAAGTGAGTTTTCAGAAACATGATCTATTCAAGGATCATGAGACTATATATTTAGACAAAGTAATGGAATATTTGCCTAATATGGCATATTTGCGTCGTACGGTTTCCCACCGTACAAGTTTTGTTTTTAACTTAGGTTGGAGCAATCTTATTATACCGACAATATAACCATGTTCTTCTTGCATCTTATTATACCGACAATATAACCATGTTTTTCTTGCAGTGTATTATGCATCGGGTACTAGCATAGCCCGCTTCCCTTCCGATGGAATACTAGTCACACAAACATTGAAAGACCAAGGTAAGTTTATATTCATTATACTTATTACCGTATACATTTTCCCGTTGAACTTCCAAATGGTGTAATATTATAAAACCACCTCGAAACTAGGTGATCTCAATGTGATCTATATCTTATTATCTCCTTCACCCGTGATGTTTTAAGACTCGAAGATTTTAATTTGTTCTCTTTTAATCTTGTATTTTTCAGGTTATGAAGTTATAAAAGGTGAAACCTTAACTGCAGAGAATATTCCTATACTTGGTCTGTATCAGCCTACCACAAGGGAAGGAGCTGGACGAATAGTTTTATACGGTGATTCCAACTGTTTGGACAACAGCCATTTACAAAAAGGTGATATTCTTTTATAGACCTAAGTTTGATCTTTCTTCTCAATTGTAGGACGAGCAAGGCTGAGTCTTAAGTTGTACGAGGATTAATTTATAACCTACTTATATTAAATCGTGGTTTTTTGACCTGTGGGTTTGAGGTCAAGCTGCACTATGTAGGTCACGCCAAAGTGTGGTAAATGCGCGCCTCTCACTCAGTGTACACATTGGTGCAGGTGCAAGCTTACCATTTGGTGTTCCTTCAGAGACCATTTAACTATGAGCCATCTTCTAAAGCCTCTTTTAGATGTGTTACTATTTCAAATTCCTTTACCACTCCATTTCCATGTTTGTTTTTTTGATAAGACCCTCTTTAAGGCACTTATAAAACAACCCAGATTTACGCATGGGCTAACGCTAGGGCTAGGCAGCTACCACCCATGGCCATGTTGTGTGTTTACAGCAAGCTACACCATAGGCTTATGTAATAACAGGCAGGCGGACTTCCCTCCCTCCCTCCCTCTGCTCTCTTTCTCTCTCTCCCTCCCTCCCTCCCTCCCTCCAATGGACGGACCCATATTGAATGAATTCTCACAAAGTGATGTCACCCCTCTCCTTCTGAGGTAGGAATGGGAGGAGGAAGAAGGAAGGGATTAAAGCAGTGGAGGAAGAAGAGGAGAGGTGAAGGAGGGGGAAGGGGGATAAAAGGGGAGGGAGACCAACTTTTTTTATGACCAACTTTTTTCAACCAACTTTTTTTACGACTTTTTTTTTCGACCAACTTTTTTTACGACCAACTTTTTTTCGACCAACTTTTTTTCGACCCAACTTTTTACGACCAACTTTTTTTTTTACAACCAACCATTTTTTTCAACCATTTTTTTTCAACCAGCATTTTTTATGGTCAACTTTATTTTTGACACGTTTTTATACATGTACTAATATAAATCTCTCCATCTCTCATGAATACTCATATGTTGTACTAAAAATAATTTGGAATTTTTAAAGGTCTTGAAGACTGAAAGTATCTGATTACTCCTGGGGATGATTAAACATGCATCATGCACCATGATTATATCAGTCCTCTTATATCAGTCATTCTCCTCTCCCTCTCTTCTCCCCCCCCCCCCTCTCTCTCTCTCTCTCCCTCCTACACCTTAGGCCTACTACCCCGACGTAGCCCCCTGTGATTTCAGTTATGTTTGGCAATCAAATTAATATCTCCACATTAAAATAAACGTCCAGTAAATTGTTTGATTCCTATAAGAAGTAGAAACACAACTGCCTCTACAATCCAAGTGCCGAAGGCACTTGTGCACTCTAAAACTTAAATGTTTGCAATTTTCAACCTTCATGAGAGTAGGTTAGGGAATCCCTGGGTCTTGGGGACTAATTCAATTTTGCCTTTTATTCATTTGTAGATTGCTTTTGGTTGTTGGATGCTCTGTTGGACTACGCAGCAAATAACCACACCCCTCCTGTCATTCGGGACAAAAGAGCCAGTACTCCTCCTCGTAATGCCGATACACTTCCAGAGAGAATGGAAGGTAAGTTCTTCTATTGCTGTGAACAGTTACTATAAACACACTTAACCTCTTGATGCAGGTGGCTTCTGAAATTTCGGTTCTTGAAAACAAAAAAGTTACAGGTCTGGAATGATTAGCTGTCGAAATGTGTGTTTGTAAATGGGTTATTATGTTGAGGGTCACCCGGTGATTAAGCAATACGTATACTTATAATAATATTGGTTCTTTTCTCATCTCTTTATGCAGATACTAGTATTCTATTCCCCCTCAGGTCGATTAATTACATGTATGCTTCTTTATAGCCTTTTTCCTATTTTCCAGGCAATCATCTGTACCGCTATTCTAAAGTGCTGGAGAGCCACATGGGCAGCTCTAGACCGCGTCCTCTCCCGGCATGTCCGCATTTAGCGTGGGCTCAGGCTCATCCTCTCAATATATCCGCACCTACGTGAGTTTTGTTTAGAGCTAGATTCGGTGATAAGGTTCTGGTTGAGCACTGACATTATGAGGTGTGCTGTGAAACTGATTGCTGCTCTTATAAAGGCTCCTCTCTAAGAGGACAGGTTTCTACAGGATTTACAAATTTACAAAATCTACAAAATGTATTCCTCTCCTTTTCCACCAAAATATGTGCGGACACGCACTTTATTTATCTGGAGACATCATTTCTAGACTCAATGTCTAAGGACCCCGTGGAAGGGGTACTGAAATTAACCCAACCCTAATTATATCTAGCTTACCAAAATGTACGATTTTAAATCAAAACACTCCTATTCTACTATTAAGAGAGCTGATTTATATATTTAGTATTATTGTTATTATCTGGTGATGAGCATGCGTGCGCCAGACACAAAAGAATTATTTTTAATTGTAAAGTATAGAAATAATCAAAAGCCTACATTATTTTCTCATCTATACTCTTAATTCCTGTACAACTATCAGGTTGGATTGAAAACCTTCCGTTGATGGAGTATATTCGCCCGGAACTCAAGATCTTCTCGGAATAAAATTCCTCAAATCACAATAATGAAATAATGAAAAATTAAAACAGAAGGAAAAAAACATGTTTAGCTTTAATTTGGTTTTATTTCCAGTCTTTTGCAGTCTGTCGGAACTCTTAAAGGCTGAGGGGACTGGGTTTGTCTTTTAAAAGGTAAATTCTCAACACACGGAGAAATATCCCCGGGATGCTTTTCTGACTAAATTCCGAAAGAGGGTGCTAGCTTTCGGTTAAAATTAACACTTGGAATTTTGCTCCTCGTTACCATTGCATTGCTCTCGTCATATTTCGAACAAATTGATGGACAATTGTTTGCTTTCCCCCGCATGAATGAGTCTCTTATTTTCTATACTCATTTTCTGTATCACCCTGTTTTAAAATCAACCAATGCTCGAAGGGATGATTTAGGAGAACAGATAATCTTATTTAAGTCTAAGACGTTACGACCCTTTTTCCGTTGACATGCTTTATATTCTTCTGCTTCTGTATAACACGATTGCAAACATTGTTGAATTAATCTTCCTATATCAGGTGTTATTTTCCTAATTAGGGGAGCATGTATTTCATAAAAGCCTAGAGAAGTTGTCCATCAAAACCCATTGTCTCCGACTATAATTTTAATGACGTGTTTTTCTACAAATAATGCACCTGGTATTTGAGCTGGGAATTAATAAACATTTTTGTCACTAATTAATACACATACAATATTTTGACTTTAAGGTTGTATATATTATAACTCCTCACGTTGTAGATATTAATTTTGCATATTTTTCTGGGGAGTCACTTCAGCACAGGGCTTTTTCGGAAGTATATAGTATGGTTGAATTGGTCGCAGATTCCTTTAATAAGTTTTGTTTTAGTTGGTGTTTTGTTGCGCCGTCGACTAGAGACGTTTGCTTAGTAATTGGCGCGATAGGAATTTTAATATTCATAGTACTTACTCGTTGAAGGGACATACATATCCCCAAATGTTTCCAGTAGTGATAAAACTTTCTATTGGGACATTTTAAAGATCAGCACCTTTACCTAGCGACCTCTATCCGTACGTCCTTCATTCGATCTAAAAAAAACATCTCTATGAAAAAGACAATGTCAAATTCATTTCCCTTTTTTTCTCATGCTGGTTGAAATTTGTTATTCGTTTCTATTATTGAGTTAATTCCAGCTTGCGCATTTCTGTATTCAACTCATTGAATGAGTATAATTTTATCCTCTGGTAGGTTATTATATCCCTATCTAAGATGCGTTTCTGACAGACTACAAAAGCCTTGGCGTGTGAGATTTCTCTCCCATGTTCACATTATAGACACTGACCTATCCCCTTACATCACAATCAGCCACCAGCACACAACTTACATTGAACTTCTTTGTTCTACTCTGCAGCAGATCCCAAACTCTCCCATTTCTCAGCAATAAATATGTAATGTAATTAGGGATATAGAGACGAATGTCCTCCTTGTGATTTTTTAAAGCATCTGCCTATTATTAAACCAATTCTGATTATGACTTTCTTTCTGGTTTCCCATTTTCAGAAATCTGTACAAGATGCATGGATTGCTGTCGATCCAGGGTAACCCCAATCTGCACCAGCCACATCACCAAAACATCCCCAACATAAGGGAGGCTGGGAGTGATCATCACTTGGGCGCTGCCCCGGGTTGGGAACCCATGCAGGGAGAACATCCCCACATCAGTGATGCTTCCTCTTACTTCCCTGTCATCGCATTCTTGGGCATGGCCGGTGTTCTTATATTCCTAGTTAATCATGTTTATAATAAAAAGAAAAATAAACCTAGGAAAACCCGCCGTCTACGACTGCGGAAAACACATAGTATTTTTAGTGGGAAAATGCCGGGTGTATAGAAATAACTAACTTTGTAAGCTATAGGGTGATGTTGGGGAATACATGGGCATTTGTATATTTCACTGGTCTGGGGAACTAATTATCTTCATGAATGTGTTTGTATGATGCGTTTGGCATCCAAATGTTCATTTGTATGGGAGTTCCCTTTGTGATGGTCAATGATTGTGGGGGTTTGTATGACTGTATTTTGTATGAGTGTAATTTTGATATTGACCAACCTCCATGCATGTGTACTTTGGATATATTGGCATGTTAGGTAAATGTTATTGCATTTTACATAGAATATCGTATTGAGGAAAGATGGTATAAATGGGCAGTTTGACAGATTGTACAAATAGTATTGTATTGATCACCGAGCCCGTTATAAAGGGTCATAGCGTGACGTCCCGTTATTACCGAAAACTGACCCAATCTGTTCAAATTCTACCTTATAATTTCTGTCTGGATTATTATTATAATTTTGACTATCATTGAAATGGCGTATGTCCTTGACAAGTATTGTGACATTTTCCATAATAAGGTCTTTTCTAAAAAAAAAAAAAAACTCGAACCAACGTGATTTACTTCGAAAATATTTGTACTCAAATTTGTCAATTAGTTTTTTTTAAACTGTGGAGTACATTAAAGTCTTGACTTAAGAGATTAGTGCCAACAATGCAATACCAATCGTCTAGCAAAGTTGATTGTTAATTTATCATTCAGTGCTTATTAGTATTTGTTAAACAAATATTATACATATGAGTGCAATAGTCCTTGCAATGTCGTGTATGACATGAGAAAGAATCGGATTATATACATTAGGATTTAATGTCAGCGTGGTACACATTGATCACTGGTATTGAATAAAAAAAATAATATGTTCAACATTGCAGTTGCATGAAATCAGCGTTAATCACGGCATAGCTTTCTCTTGGGAGATAGGAAATCTGGAATGATTGTCACTAAAGAGTGGGTGTATATATTGTAAAATAAGGCATTGAAATGAGAAAAGGGGAAACATTATGCAACTTATTAATATAGATGGTTATATATTGTAATACAGAACCGAAAAATGTGCCATTTATAATTGATAGACCTGGCGTCAATTCTATTGTCGCAATTTAATTCCGACAGATATTTATTGTCTATCTTAATTGACGGTTTTATCCGACTAACGAGTTATTTCTTCATCCTCCAGGAATTGTTCATGCCAGCTAATTCTTTTTAATTTACAACACGAGATAAAATCTAGGCATGCCAGATTGAGATCTGATGAAACATGTCCTTCCTTACCGAGTGCTGGTACTCTGTAAAAAGAATAATTTTAAAAAAGAAAATGCCTAAATTAAAGGGCACCTTAAATCGCACAATCTAGCTAATGAGAATCGTTAATCGTGTCAGTGATTGTATGGTAAATATGACTAAAATTCATCCTTGGTGTGAATGACATCCATCGAAACAGTCCATTTTCATGATTTTCCAATTATTCTATTGTTCACGTGTGAGCTAGTTTGTACCTCTGTTTATGTTGAAAGAAGGAAATATCGATTGTGTCCTAGATTTTGCGCTTGGTTGATCTTCTGTTACGATGCTGATCTCATAATCGTCATATCAACGTTACACATGGTTGGATTTAAACTTCCCACATTATATACTCATTTTCAGGAATGAAATTATGAGTATCGCAAGGAGATCAGGTGATAAAGTACCATACGCTTAGTTAACAGCTTTGCATATCAGGTTAAGAATTGATGTGATATTGCAAATTTGGTGTATACCAATTACGAGAAATAGTCATGAAGTGCTTTATTGAAAGACAAACTAATTATTTTCATAGCATTTTAGTCCCTCTGTACAAAATTAATGCAGTTAATAAGGCATCGTGTTTTGAACATGGACTTCCATTTTTAACCTACCCAGTATTTTATTAGAAACTATGTTTCATATGACATTAGATTATGGGTTAGATACAAGATGGTTGCTTTTCAAATGATAATATGTGCCACCAGAATGTCTTTAGTGTTCGAATCCCTCCGCTGGATTTATGGGGTTCTCCCTTTGTCTAGCAGCCAGGCGTAATTGTTTGTATACGTGTACTCCTTTGTTTTAACAGTAACTGAATGAAACGGATTTCTTGTAATTAATATTAAAAGTTTTAACTATCTTAGGTACAGGAGAATGAAGTCAAATGCATTGGTAATTTTCGCACTTAGATGCTATTTATTTTTTAATCAACACTGCCTTCGCGTCTCTTCAATTATCAACATGAACTAAATTATGATGCCATAGATGTACTTCTTCCATTAACTCAGATGCTCTTCTCTGGAGCATTTAAATGTGTGATTGGTTTGTTTGAATTTTGCTGGCCTTTTCGTTTTGTAGCGTGTATGTAAGGCTTAATATGTTTGAAAGATTCTCAATGGTGCATACTCACTATGTGCAGTGAATGTGATACAACCTGTGTAAGTAAAGTTTCTAGATGTACTGAATGAGGTAGATTCAAATTGAATAGGGATAATTGATGGCTTTGTGAGAGAAAACCGTTCATAATCACATAAATGCAAATCTTATCATTATTTTTGTCTTGACCTGGTTTCATTTCTACACTACATGTAAACCTATCAGGGTTTCTCTAGCATGGTTGCAATAGCCAATTTTTTCAGTTCAATTGTCAAACCTTCACAGTGTTAGTAATGTTTTTTACCCTTCCGAGATCGTACACACCTTTTCGAGTTACATTTTCAGGGATGCTTATTACCCTCTAGTCTAAACTTCTTCGCTAGACAATCATCGAGATGTGACTCTCATTTAAGTGTTTCTGTTTATTTAAAAAAAATATACTATACATGTACATCCTTCTTATTTTCTGCTTTCTTAAGTACCATTTCTCAGCATAGTTAAACTATTTGAGTGTGTGACGTGGATTTCTTTCATTCCTATTAATTGTTGATCTGGCAGTAAAAAGTTCAATTTGGAATACTTTGAATTTTATTCCAGTGTCTCCGAGTTGAATGTTCCAGCTGATATTAATATGTATTAAGATGCTTGTTGTGTAAACATTTGTTTACCGACATTGGGATACTGAGATGCGCACCAGGCCTTGGACATAACGAAGTATTGATATGCCCAGGCTTGACTCTTACAGGTTAAAAAAGAAAAGAAAGTGGATGCCAAACACATGTTTCCATATCGAATAGTCCCTTGTTTTGAATGTATAGACTCACGTGAAAATACAATTTTTTACCACAATAATATTGAGTTTTTTCTTTTCGTGATCGTGATTGTGATTTACGAGTATGTACCGGTCGGAAACTGGGCCCCCAGTATAAGAATACTTCGGATGAAAAAAAGTAAAATAAGTATGTTTTAAAGCTCCCATCAAAGTTTCGAAACCCGAGGGTCTGGTCCGTGAATGACTAACCTGTCGCTTGAAAGAATGTCAATTATAAAAAAAACACCAACACCAGCGAAACAACACTTTAATATTACTAATATTATTCTGTCGGAGCATTTTATTATTAAAATATTTTAATATGAAATGTTGATTTCGTCCGTCTTTAACCCTTGGTATTTAAAGACATGTTGGTGTTATTTCAATTAGAAAATCTTAAGATAAAGAAACATTTCATTCATAATTTATTCACCCTCTTGACAATCGGTAATAGAATAAAATACAGTGGACTGGAGAATTACGTCGACACTCCAGCGGGGAAAGTAAAGAGATCAAGTTAATAGTAAGCCAGTACTTAACAAAATAGAAAATACTAGTGGTAAAAAGCAACGATGTAAACATGATAGGCTATTTCCGACGTATCGCAATCGAAATGATATCACATCTCCTGTTTCCATGTCATATTTTATAATTCAAATTTCACTTCACCCATGTCACTCCATTCAAGTCTGAATTTATCAGGGTAAACGAATGCCTTCCTTTCAAACCATAGGCAAATGTATAATATATCTACAGCTTACTTAAGTGGTAGATATATTTGCGTCCGTTTATACTAATGTTCATAGGAAGGATTTAACTAAGGCATAATACTTATGTCTAATAGGGAATTGATGGATGAGGCTAATTACGAGTCAACATTTAGCCACTAGTCTAGTAATATCTAGAGTTTTTAATGTTTTGAACTTAGTGTAGGTATCTAATATTACATGGAAAGAAATACAAATTCTGACTCTTCATTCAACAAATGTGAGAGCAATGCATACATGAACCCATATCTATGCAATAATTCTTCCTCAAATCCATACAAAGTGCAAATGTTCGGTTTGCTATCGATAGCTCAATATACAATTTTTCTAAAACAAAGTAAATTTACAGGATGCCATAGTTACACTCTCAGTTCCACTCCAAGTTGACTGGATACCTTTTCCGCAATACGGAAATGTAAAGAGTTCACTTCTTCCTGGGTAAAGGTTTTGTCCATGTGTCTATAGACAATACGATAGCAGTGACTTGTCCGGGAGTTCTTGGGATGCACAAACTCATCTATCAAGGATACCTGTTCAATGACGTCTCCTCCCTCTGACCTCACCAGATCGTAGAAATCATTGGGACTGTAGGACTCTGGCACCCAGAATGATATGTCGTTGACGCAAGGTGGAAATTGGCTAATGGGCTGGAGAAGAGAAAAAGTTGAAAGCTGTTAATGTACAGTACAAGTTTGCATTTCAGGTCTAGTGACAGGTGTAGATATACCGTACCATCGTAGACTGTTAGTTTAGAAAACCTAGAACCTACTAGTATGTTAGTTTAGAAAACCTAGAACTTACTAGAACTGGGGGTTATGTCACTGGTCTCATTTAGTTCAGGCCTGCCCGCACGTACTATAACAAGCTGTGACTAATATTCCCTCATCTCAGCCCATGGAGTGATAACAGTAGGGTATTTCCAGATAATCAGCCCTTACCTAATTCCATTGTTTGTTTAGATGTTTTATTCTGCAACAACATTGCATCCTAGCGCGGACGCTATTCTCAGTTATATACAGATATCCACATAACACTCAATATCGATGTTAGAAATAAACTTTACCTCATTAATTATTGATCTGTCTTTGTTAACCCAAGGAATTATCAGATTTGGCTATTTGGTCTCAATTACGACTAATAATAGCTGGGGGGAAAGTAGCTGTCGCTTAAAACTCTGAACCGCCCCCCCCCCCCGACACATCGTTGACTAGTCAATAACCACAGGGCGAGCTTGCCTTCCAAGTTACAAAAGGGATTAGAAAAGAGGATTCATATTCAAGAAGTGAAATTCTTTCCTGTTAAAAAACGTCGATTAAAGACTTCCCCACATATGGTGTGTGCATATTTTCTTGCGACCCTCCATATTTGATTATATTAGTACGTGTGATTTCAATTCCCATAATTTGTTATTACAATTTTGGAGCTGCAATTAAAGCAGTCCTTCCAGAAATGCTTTTGCTAACATGACAAAGTCGTGTATATATGTAGAATAGATTGTTACCCTTTGTCCACTAAGCACTCTGGCAATGTTCCGCCTTATATCTAGGAAAAATGCAGGTTTGCAAACCCATTTTTTCCCTCCGACTAAAAATAGACATGACCCATTCATGAATAGAATAATGACGGGATGAAATACATGCGGCAGGAGACACAATATTAGCTAATATTTATATAATTCATAGTCATACACATTCCTCATCTAAAAAATCTTGGGAACTGGTCTTGCAGGAGAAGGTTAAGTTCAGCTATAACAGGGGTTTGGCTTATTTGGGTGCAACGTATATGTACGTGCATCATGACAATTATTTATGCTAATAATTCATGTTATCCGCCCAATGTTGCAGGTTACACATACGTGTATGATTTGAGAATCATGGATTCGCTTTAAATGCTTTATATTAATTGAGACTTAAGTATCTGGAAGATATTGGTAGGGGAACCGTAAAGATCTGCCAAAGAAAGGCGGTGATGCAATAACAAGGCAACTCTGACTGCTGTTGCCATCGATTGATCATCCTCGTTTCCACCAATAGAAACTGCAGCTGATCTAGGCCATGCCCTAAAAATAGCTGTGACGTCAAACTAGAGAGCCGGGGTATCCCCAACAAGACCCGACACGTTACTCATTATACACGGGTGGGTCGGGGGGCGGGTAATTCTGAGAGTATTCTTGCCAACAATATGGCTTGACGTTGTGCAAGCGCATACAGAACCACAACAGTATGTCTTGGGGAATTATGTGTATAAATACAGGCACACTGAGCTCAGAGCTGCATTCCATCTACAGCAGAACTTGACGAAACAACCCAACAGAATCATGAAGAAGAAGACTTATGATTGACAGGACAATACATGTACATGCACTGAAGTGAGGAAGGGGAAGCTTTATACTCAGGAATGATATAAGCAACAAGTACCTGAATACATTGCTTCATACCTAGAGTTTTTCCTTTAAAAGCACGATCATGGTGTCGACAAGAGCCAAGGACTGCTATAAATTCCTGACCTCTGTGAATTCCTTCACGGATGGTCAGGTAAAAGTTACTGATTGGGACAGCGACTTCCTAGGTTGGATCCTCCTTGACGTATCACCCAAGGAGGGTCCATATCGGGGAGGAAAGTTTGCATTCAAGGTGAGTCAGATATTTTATATCTTTTTTTTCTATGATTAATTCCATTGCATGCAAACTTCGATAATTCACCCGAGAAAATAACTATGACGCAATAATAGAAGAACACAAGCAATGCACATTTTTAGATACCCGAATAATAAGAGGTATAAGAAAATAAATGAACTAATTCGATATATTATTCGATTCAAAATATATAGATATTTTGTTCAACAATTAATGACAACTTGTAAATGTATCATTTCAGATGACACTCGGCCGGGGTTTCCCAAAGAAAGCCCCCAATGTGACATGCCTAACGGAGATATTTCACCCCAATATCGATCCCACATCTCACGAAAGCAACGTCTGCTTAAACCTTCTAGATGAATGGGCAAACGGTTTCGGACTGGTGGACATTATCCAAGGAATTCTCTTCTTGCTATACGAACCTAATGAAGAGGATCCACTTTCGCCCTATTTTACTGGCGAGTGTGATACATACTTTTACCAACTCGTGAGGGTTTCGCTGACAGGGAGGCGAATAGACGGCTTCGTTGGACCTACATTATTGCAGGATGATGATGAAATCATGGAGATTTTGAGTGATAAGGATTTCACTGATAAGCACGGGCCATGGGACGGAACGGACGAAAGTGAGTGCAATACTGATAACAATACTAGTGCAGATCCCTTGCCATCAGCTGGAGCTGAAGGTGGTGCCGATGTCATTAATCAAACTTCAGAAAATATATCTGAAGCCAATGAAACAATTACAAATCCATCTAGTACGGACACTACTATTTGTAACACTGACAATAGGGCTGGTGACAGCGATAAAACTTTAGACGACTTTGGTGAGCATAGTCCAAGTTCATCTAGCTCAAACATTATGGACAAGGGGGTTGAAATTACCACCAGTTTAAATGAAGCAAACACAGAAGGGCAAACGTCCGGGCACAGAGAACAAAACGCTAACCAAAATAGTTCTGAAATTACTGAAGTTGTAGAGCGAACCGACCCTGTAATAACGAACTTAGAAGAAGCATCGGTTTCAGAACCAAGTGGAGAGAAAGAAGCGGCAGAGGATACTCCAATTCCTGCAACTGCTAATACCTCTGAAATAAATGATATGAATAGGACGGACGAAGCTGACAATCAAAGTAATAACGTTTCCACAGATGTCACATTAGATTATAACATTAATACTGAATCAAATTCAGTGAACACTGACAATATAGGGTGTGTTAGTGCAGTGCTTCCAAATGTGAATGGTGCTCCAATAGATGATATTGACAGGGACATATCTACAGTATCAGACACTGATCATCTATCAAGTGAAAGTACAGAACGACAGGACACTACCATTACAATCGCTGATAAGGCAGACAATTCTCGACCCACCGATGCAGAGGTTCAAGATGAAGATACTAATCTGAACGTGAACAAAGACAAAACAGAAAGCAATATTTCGGAAAGTCTTCCAATATGTGTATTAAATAGCACGGAAGATGTGCAATTGGAAAGCGACGGTAACACATCGCAGACCATAACTGATGTGAATAACATTTCAGGCGCTATAGTTAATGACACAAGTACATCTCAAGATACAGTCCCATGCACAGAATCTCCTTTAAATGAGGACACGAATGTCCATTTAGACACAAATGAAGTCACGTCTGAGGAAAGTGTAGGAGAGCAACCGAAAGACATAGATGCTTCTGAAGAGAATACTCCGGCCCAGGCCCAGGAAAATGACATTACTGGAGAACAAGAGCAGACAACTGCAGAAAACAATGGCAATGGTGACGAGGAAGACGGAGATCAGAAAGAGCCTTTGGGTGTGGATAAGATGCCAAGTACATCTCAAGAAACTGTCCCAGGGACAGAATCTCCTTTAAATGAGGACACAAATGTCCATTTAGACAAAAATCAAGCCACATCTGAGGAAAGTGTAGGAGAGCAACCAAAAGACATAGATGCTTCTGAAGAGAATACTTGGGCCCAGGCTGTCGCCCAGGCAAATGACAGTACTGGTGAACAAGAGCCGACCACTGCAGAAAACAATGGCAATGGTGAGAAGGGAGACGGGGATAATGACAAGCCTTTGGAAATGGATAAGATGCCAGGTACATCTGAAGAAACAGCCCCACTCACAGAGTCTCCTTTAATTGAGGACACAAATGTCCGTTTAGATATAAATCAAGCCACATCTGAGGAAAGTGTAGGAGAGCAACCAAAAGACATAGATGCTTCTGAAGAGAATACTTCAGCCCAGGCCGTCGCCCAGGAAAATGACATTACTGGTGAGCAAGAGCAGACCACTGCAGAAAACAATGGCAATGGTGAGAAGGAAATCGTAGAGAATAAAGAGCCTTTGGATATGGATAAGATGCTGGAAAAGGTACAAGAGATGATGGATCTGGAGCCAGGTTATGATAGAAAATATGACACAGACGAGTCTGAAGAGGAGGATGAAGATGAGGAGGAGGGGGAGGAGGAGGATGAGGGTCATGTTGAGGAAGAGGAGCCCCTCTCAACTTCTCCAACGGTTGAGGAAGAAAACCAAAATAATCAGGCCCTGACACTTGACCTTCCAATAACTAATCAGTCTGCCGAACAAGACCAGCCACAATGTTCATCGGGTAGACCGTATCTCTCTTCACGCCAAGTATCTAAAATAGAGCGACCATCGTTCCAGGATAAAGGCACCCAAACTTATGCTCAAGGCATAGTAACTGGCGAGCTTGGTGAATACATCAATAAGTTCAAAACTATTGCATTTATTGCTCCTGACTATGACAATACTATAATGATCGTCGGTGCTTGCTTTATGTACGCCACAACTAATTTACTGTCTGGGATTTCCCGTTTACGGAGGCGTTAAACTGGTTCTTATAGGACTTTAATGATTTATTAATAACGTTATACATGAGTTCTTTAAGAAAACATTATGATTTATCATGTGAACTTCCCTGTGATACTTTTAAAAGAGAATTAATATATGCACATGTATGCACATATATAGTTATTTTTTATACGAGCTTTAATGCTATTTCTTGCGTACCATTTGATGAATTTGTAATGGAAGTTTGTATTTGAGTGAACTATTTGTGTATATGAACACTTTTATAAAATATATTAAAAATGAAAACAAGAATGCTTTCACTTTTTCATTACATAATGACGCATAAACTTCATAATGGCCCATGATGAATACAAGTCAGCAACACATGCCATCCAATCAATGAGATACGAACAATATCCGGACAAAATATTACATGTATAGTATTTGGGGTTTATTGGTGCAGTCTACTAGGTGCATTTTTCTTATAATCATGTTTGTGTATATTAATAATATATTTACCAATGGATTATATTTGGCTCGTCATTGACACCATTGGAAGTATATCAATATTATGGAAAGTAATATATTCGAGTGAGGGAGTGATAGCGGTTATATGCCACGGCCGACTCATTCACTCAGCTAACACTATTTGTATTACAGTTATTTCACGTTCAAAGCGTAATATAATTGGCGGGTGGGTCAGAACATGCAATTCTGATGAACATTCGACAATATTATATAGGCGGTCTAATTAAACATCTTTAATCATCGGAAAATGAATTTGCCGTGCATTGCGTCGTCTTTAAATCACGAGGAAAATCACGGGTACGAGACTAACGCAAGCACGCATAAGATGAAAGTGAATACGGTATTTAACCTTTTAAAAACTAAATGAAGTCAATTTTTCCAAAAGCATATTAATCATAATGAAACGTAACGCTCTTAGTCACTTTTGTAGAACTAGTAAATAGGCTTCACTTCACTTCTTTATTTCATGGTTTTGTCCCACATATTGATATATAAAGCAGGACCCATTGATTGAATAACTGCTAAAAGCAGTTGTTTCAACGCTAAATAATGGTAATTACTCTTCAGAAGGAAAGAAGCGGTAAGCAGCTTATTTCATATGTTATTCAAGCCAAAGGGAACGAGGGGCCAGCGATCGGAACAAAATTATCGGACTCCATCCCTACGTTACATGGGCCTAGTTCTAGTCACGATGTATTATACGGTATACTCTTTGCAAACAAGAATATTGAAATATAAATATTGTTTTTATACCAATTTACCATAAGATATCTAAAAGTTACAAATTCGAACTGATATGGTACATGTCCAATATCCGGGAAGTATGTCAGTATGCTAATATGATTAGTTTTATTACACCCCCTATACAGCCTGGGCATATAATAATTTCTCAAATGAATAAACATCATAAATCTCACTTAGTCATTGACACACCTACTATTATAGGATGCAAAATCGCAAGTATCACTTCTACCAAAATGATATCGAATAAATAGCTTACTTTGTATGTGACGGGCTGGTTGACATCACTCACTTCAAACTGAATAGCTAAACCAGGATCTTCTGACCAGAACAGTCGAATATCAGGAATACTATAAAGTTTCATGGCCAATCGTTCTAGTCCGAGTCCAAAAGCCCATCCTATTTTATGGCCAACACCAGCTGCAAATTTTGACAAACAGCGAATGAATATTTGAATCGTAGAGATATGTTTCAAAATCAGGACCAGAAACACTGGTTTTCAATAGTATGGATATCATCAGAAACTTTTTCAGTATAATATAGAGCATCTCAAAGAAAATTACCATTATGAAGAATTTGCTGTTCCATTATACCACATCCTAAAACTTCCAGCCAAATCCCTTGGAACTCGACTTCTAATTCCCACGATGGATGTGTGAATGGGAAGTAACAATCAACCCATCGGTACTTGATATCTGTAATATATTTAATGCAATTAAAAAGATTAAATAAGATAAAATTTATGTAGAAAACAAGTCCTCTTTAGAGGGCGGGGCGGGGCGGGGCGGGGCGGGGATTGGTTGCTTAACACCTTAATTATTTTATACAAAATACTCGTATGTATTTATTGGCAAAAAGCGTTACATTACTCATTATATTCTTAGATATAATTATTTACTATAATGACTTGAAAATTCAATTAAAAGTATTTAAGCATACACTGTATGGGGCGAAAATGACATACCTTCACCAAAGAGGGCATGAGCAACGCCAAGGAGAGTTTTCTTCAGATCATATTCCAGTAGTTTTACTGCTTCAAGCGTATGGAATTCTTGCTTTTCGGGACCACGCCGTGCGTCTTCAAACAATTCTAATCCAGTTGAGTCTTTTACATTTTCAAATACCTGAAACAGGTACATTTAAGTATAAGAAACCTTTAAAATAGATCGATAGGATCTTGGATCCATTCACGAAGGAAATAGAGAAGGGTAGGACAGCGGTGGTATATATTTATTATTTTGATCATATATTATACCACGGACTTGGACAATTTTAGAAGTGCGTGATTGTAGCCCAACAAAATAACTGGAATTATATAAAAGCTAGAGCAAAGATCAAAGTCAAAATTTTATTATTAAAAAAACCGGCAGATTGTAAATATAGACCTCAAACGATATTAATTTTATTCCTGAATATTTTAATCAAAGCTGCTCTATATAGATCTCATAGACATTCAAGCTCAAACATTTTCCCAAGACTAGAGTTCATAGGAATAATCATATAGTGAACTTATTAATTAAAAAACAGTCACCAAGAGGGTCTGAATTCTAGATACCTTTTCCCTGTTAAATATCCTCACTCCTTCCATTTGATGGAAAATGGGGTAATGACAGGAATCTATTTCATCTCTTCGGTACACATCTCCTACCGCAAGGAACTGGTCAAATCCCATCTTGAGCAACTCTTCTTGGTGGGCAGATGTATGCGTCCTGAGCAGCTGGGTTTTATTAATGTAATATGTATCTGATCGCGACCTGCATACGTGGTTACTGGGTATCAAAAGGCTATCAAAGTTCTGTGTGTCTGTTACGACAGGATCCATGCTGTCAAACACAGCAAATAGAGGATTCCCAATGTGATTGGTGAAGCTTGAATAGAAATAATTCACTATCCTCTGACGAATAAGATTAATTGGATGATGGCGTTTATTGTGCAGATTCTTGCCCACTTTGGATATAATCCTAGGGGTCACATTAGTCCAGTCATCGGTGGTATACGTCTTCCCTAAAATTTCCATAGATCCAGGATATTCCTGGTTGTTCTTCAGGTTCGAAGATTGATGACAACTTCGAAACTGGGAAACCGCAAAGGATGGCCATTTTTTTCTGGTTGCCGTTGTACGTCTGAGGATTTTCACCAGCATATTTGATGCATGAAAACTTGTTGCGCTGAAGTTAAAATATTCAGGCAGTCAAAAACTGAGTTTTAAGAAATCGAGGAAGCCATATGATATACTTGCAGAGTGAGATATTTTATTCGATTTGTGATAATTTTAATAGTTTTTGTGAAACAATCATATTTTGTACGCATATTCTAGGGTAAGATTAGGCCCATGTTATAGGCCTACTTAGGCTAAAACTCTTATTCTTAACCAATTCCTATAAAATATTAATAATATGGAAAACATTAGCTATGAACGACAAAACTAAGTTAGGGCCTAAAAAATAATATAATTGTACGTGAATATTTTATTTTCTATGATTAGTCATTATATGTAGGCTAGGCTACAGGCAGTACAGCGTGGGATTCCATTTTATTCACCCTAGTTAATTCAAAATGTGATAGGCCTATCTGTTGGCATGTAGCCAGGATAAGGCCTACCTAGTTTGGACGCCCAACGCTGTACATAGCCTAGGCATACGCCTGTCGTAGACAGAGTTGGGTGGAAGTTCATACTAATAACGAGGATAACGTGGATGAAATGGGAAGGCAAAGACCAATGAGCACATGCAAAGTTATTCACCTCTTAAATGTTGTTTCAAGCTCTATTTCGCCGCATTTTTCATAATTCGCTGTTGAGTGAAAGTGTTGTTTTGGGGCTGTTCAACTGTTTGAATGGGAAAAACTCTTTCCAATTTCTCATCTGCCATCTTGCACTGGAATCACGTGACTGCAAGAGGCTGAAACCTATCTTCACTAGTGGACAATAACCAGCTACAACACTGCACACATGTTTTACCATTTTCACTTTCTGTTAAGCGGATTGGCTGAGCCAGCTTATATAGGCGTGGCTTCATTCTGCCAGCCTCTATGACTGGAATAACATTCTGGCTTTTGCAATGTAGCGCCATCCATTCAAATATAGATGGTGGCGATCCCATCGCTTCATTAGCATTTACATCCCTAGTTTATTTACTATTGGAGTATGAGCAACATGGAGTGACAATAAAGTAAGTTTTGTCATTACTGAATGCTAGGACATAAATTCGAAAGTTTGTTTGTATGTGTATGGGATGCTATTGGTTGATAACCATCGCCTATGCTATGGGAAGCTATTATAGAAGGCCACCTAGCTCCGCTCCGCGGAGATAGGCACCCTGACTAGGCCTACCTAGCTCCCGGTCCTGACCTGCGGTGGAGAATATATAATCTTTCAATAATTAGAGTATATTGGTATTTTGCCCATAATAACATAATTTAACAAAATAGAAAGATACCGTACAGTACCGTACAGTGCCTTGGAATTTGGTTCTTGGTCTTGGAAGTTGGAGGAAAATTCTAATTCAAATGACAATAATATCAAACCTATATTAACTTGAAAATTAGATAGATTTTTGGTTCCTTGTTTCTATTTTTAATGGTATGAAGAAAGCAAACTTGTTAACTTTCAATGAATATGAAAACGATGGGTAATAAAACAAAGTCCTAAGCTTTAACTTCAGTGACGGGCTACCCGACCAGGCTTATGACAAATGTGGCTATTATCACTCACTGCTTGAAACAACCAAAGCAAAATCGCAGATATGGCAGTGGTCATTCGGAAAAAAAATTACAAAAGTTAATCATACAATGCTTAACTGTATTACTTAAAACACACTTACTCTTGTCAATAAAATCCCGTAGATATAACGAGAAATATATCTTATATATTTTTTAACCTTCACTCGCTCTGCTCTGACAAGTGGCGCTTTCTTGGAGCGACCGTTCTGAGAACTGAAGTCCTCTCAGCTGGCGCCATCAGAGGCAGAAGCAGGTTCACAGTTTAGGAAGAAAATGGAGATTTACTTGTGGAGTACCATCTTTATTGTGATCTCTATTGGTAGCAATGGGGTGCTTTCTAAGACACCAAATTTTATCATCATGCTTATGGACGATGTAAGTTAACAAGTTTTGTTCATAGATTCTCTTTGCTCCATCTGTGTTGGATGACAAACTTTTAAATCTCCTGAGTGCAGCGCATCTTTTAAGCGAGTCACCGAGTGTCGGGCGAGTGTGGCCCCTCAGCATCACATGCATCATAGCCCGCGAGGCCCCGACCCGCTCTCCGTCCGCTCCGTCCGCACTGAGCGAGGAGCGGCCAAACCCATGCCATGGTGTCACCATTGGCATTGGATGCATGACCTAATCCAGCATATTTTTAATCAATGGTCCCGGGACTGTGAGGACAACTCTTTAGTTTTGCCACTTCTTCCTGTTCCACTTCCAGGCTTCCTGTGTCTGTACGTGGGATATGGCTGTGTACACTTATGTAGGCCTAGGCTACTGTTACATTTATTAATATTAGTGTTTCCCCAAAGGAAACGTTGCAGGGGCCAGTTAAATTTACTGTCTAATTGTCGCATTGGTGGGAAGGGATGAAGGACATTAAGTTGCCAGGAATAGGGGAATTGCATGTTGTTGGTATTGCACATATCTATTAGAGTGCATGCTGGGATGGACACCTATAGCTGAAAACCCCAAATGCCGGAACTTAAATCATCAATAAATATCTCAATGTCTCCTATTGTGAAAACACTTCATTTTCAACAGTACCATAAATTTCAAATGCAGATTCAAGAGCTCAAGGCTAGTAACCTAGGCCTATCATTCAAAGTTTAAGTTCAAATATAAAGCCATAAACCACCTAGGTAGGCTACTGTGGCCAGTTCTGTGGCAGACATTCCCTGCCCAGCTGCTATACATAGATTTCACTGACGTCACGGCCCTGGCCATGTTTGGGGTCCAGTTAGACGCCTATGTATGCTGCGATACTTGAAAATGCCGTTTTCTGGCTGTTTTAACTTTTACCAGTTTTCATCTGCCTCAATAATATCTTCTTGATAGGTTAGATAACCTGTCTTTAGTGTAGTATTAGCCAAGTATCCTGTCTTGTGAGGTTTATCAACTTTGTTTTGATACCCTCGCCATAGACGGCAAGCGTAGCGATGACCCTGAAAATGGCGGTCACTGTGAAACCGCAGCCTACTGGGTGACGTCATGTGAAATCTATGTATACTAAAAGCACAAACTATTTCAAATTATTATGAGGGGAGGATTATGGACTGTTATGACCATTGATATGTAATATAGGCCTGTAACTGATGTTACCTATTGGGGTACCATGCATGGAACCTTGCTTCCACTCCCTCTGTATATACTTCCCTGGATGTAGGCCTATGACATCCCCCCCCCCCCCCCCCCCCCACACACACACACACACACACACACTGCCCCCGACTGTGCCACTGCCAAGCATGGCACTGTTTGATATATCATGGCTTGACAGCCCACCCACTCTGCGAAATTCAAAAACACAAGGTCCTCCAACAAAACAAGATGATCCAGTGACCCAATGACATCAGCGGCTTGGCACTGAGTGGGCCTATGATTACCTTACTCAGGGTTCTCGCCAGCCTTTTTGAGCGTAGCGGCCCGCTACGCTGTCTCCCGTCACCGCTACGCTGCAAAAACGGCCGCTACACTGTCTCTTGAGACAGCGTAGCGGCCATAATTTGATTAAAAAATACTAATCTTATCTAGGGAAATATCCTCCCGTCTCATCTTGGCATATCTCTTTCCCACTCTCTCTATTTTCTCTCTCCTTACTCCCTCCTCTTTCTCTGTGACCCCTCCTCCTTATATGCACACTTACATGATTACATTCGATTCAATATTTTATTTAATGATCTGCTAACATGCATTCTACACTTAATACAATTATCAATTACTATACTCTCTCAGTGCTCCCAAAAAGATGTCGGCATGTCGGCAAAAGCCGACGTAAAATTTCAGTGGCCTTTTACGTCGGCCACTTTGGCCGACGTCGACGTCACCTCTGATGAAATATTTGATTTGATTTGAAAAGGATTAATGTTGTTATTGCCTAGATACATACATGCTGATGAAGCCGATTGTAGTCTTGTTTTGAAATACTTTGCAAAATATTTTAGTCATATTTTGAAAACATTCTTTGTTTTAAATGATTCTTGAAAAGATTGACAAGCTCGTTAATATGTATGTGTAATGGAGGCTCTTTATTAAAAAAAATGTGTTTGCTGGGAGTGCTTAATGGATGAATCTAGGATATATAGCACTCACTCACTTTTGCTAAATTCACGAAAATTTTAGGGTATGTTACCACGAGGTATAACAATATATTCATTATACATGACTTTAATTTGCATGTAGGGCCCACACAAGATAATGAGTGATCTTGGTTAAAGTAAAATATTTTCCCCTTGCAGTTCATCCAAATTTTTGCGAATAATATCTATTATGGAAATCAAACTGGGAAAATAATGTTGCTTACCAGACAATATTTAACCCCCAAAATACTTAAATTGCACCAGAGAACCAGCAAAAACTCTTAGGTTCTGGGGCCCTAGGCGGGCCCCAGACCCCACGCCTGGAAATAAAATGGTAATAAGAATGGTATTTTTTCTTCTATTCCAAATTATTAAATTGTGTAATGACACTATGCTATGCTATTAGAAAAATGATATCTCAAAGATATATAGTGTTAGGTTGACTAGGAAAATAAAGTTTAATCATGTAAACTATGAGTTTAACTTTAATGTTTAAGGATTGACCTGATGGCCCTTAAAATCAGCAGAACGCACTAAAACAGCATCATTTTGCTCAAAATTTTCTTGGGGGGGGGGGGGGGGGGGGGCCTGCCCCCAGACCCCCCTAGATGGTGTGTGGCCCCCGCTACGCTGTCAAATATTTCTGGTGAGAACCCTGTTACTGAAATGAAACACCTGTAAGGATTCATACCCATGATAGGATTCCTATCATGGGTATGAATCCTTACAGGTGTTTCTGAGGAACATGTCATTAAATGAATATGTAAAGGATAACAAAATGTTATAAACCAGAATGACTCATGTCATGCCATAAAAACTTGTGAAGAGAAGACTCACAGATATATCTAAAGGTGCCAAGAAAATTGAAGGCTGCACCAGGCACAAACATTTAGAGGAAGTCATACCTGAGCAAATCATGGTTTTTATGCCATCCAAAACTGTGATCGAAACCCAGAAGTACTTAAAAAACAACTGCTAAACACTGTCAGCCTTTACCAGAACAATCATAACAAATGCAGACCCATGTCAAGGTGTAAAACTGATCCAAACTGATTCAAGGGATAGTGCGTTTTTTTCTAAAAAATTGTTTAAATATTGTATATTGGCCCGAAATGAAATAAAAAAAAAACAAAAAAAACTATGAGCCCTCCAGAATTGTGATCACAGATCTAGTGGCAACCAGACTCCTAGAAAAAGCTATCTCAAGCAGTACCCTATTCAAAGGCACCATAGATTTTATTTGGGGAAAAGACACATTCTATGTTGAATCCTTTAAAGGTGCCTTCCCTAGTATTGATATTGGATGGTTCTTTCGAATTTAGATTCAAATTAGTTCCTAAACTCAATATTATTGATCTCTTACTTAATGAAAAGTTCAATAAATGTCTAAATTCCATGATTTTACGATCACAGACATACAAGAATAAGCATGGACAAATTCGCCATAGTTTTGTATATGCATTTTATAGACACTAGGTGTAGACACTATCTAGAGGTGCACCTAGTTTCTCTGTCTGTGACGTACCAAGTGTGCATGTACAAGGTGACTTACCCATGCGCATAGTGATTGGACTACCATCTTACAGGTCTCTTTGAAATCATTGAAAATCTGGGCTGTCCACCGATAAATTTATTTTACTATTTAGACTCAAATATTTATCTTCAACATTAAGAAAAAGACCCAAACTCTTGGGTCAACAGTGTGCAACATAGTCAGGGGTTCAGGCTAACTCAAAATTCCCACTAGTCCGGCGGACTAGTGACCTTCAATTTTCACTAGTCCTTCTGAGTTTCCACTAGTCCTTACGGAATACAGTGCAAAAAAGTCACATGAAATGCGGTTCTATAATTCCAACCATAAAAGGATACACTTTATTCCAATAATGACCCGGCGAAATAATGAAATAGATATAATGCCTGGAATTTGAAAAAAAATATCAAGGTCTGGAAAACAGTGAGAGTTTAACCTGAGAGTTTAGTCAGATCGGTGGAATTTTGTGATCCAAACAAACCTGGAGGTGGGGTCCGGGAGTATTTCCCCCTGGAAAATTTGATTAGTGCATTCTGTGGGTTTGGGATAAATAAGTTAACTTTAGTACCTAAAATTCGAAGATTTCTAGACCTGAGTAACCAAGATCCTAAAGAAGCGGCACAATCTGCACAGTGATTGTTTTTAATTTTGATCTGTATTAATATAATTCTCCCTGATTTTTTCAATGGAAAGCAGGCCTTTTTTTACCTACAAAAAAATTGTAATGGTACCTGCAAATTCTCATGAAAAAACACCTATGGCAGAAACCTTATTTCACAACACCTATGCAGTGTTCCCGAAAAGTTTTCATCCTGTGCAAACCAGCCACACGCCAGCCATTTGTCATAGACACAAGCCATTTTTAACAATCCTATATTTTGGCATATGTTCCTATGTATTCTATACCTCTCAAATTTCTGTGTGGGCATGCTAAGAAAATAAAGCCTACTAAGTTTCTGGGTCAATAAATTAATTTCAAAGGGTTCTGAAACAAAATAATGAATTAGTTTTTCAGGTATTGAAGTCCCCTACCCTCGGGACAAATTTCGTATATTTCCCAAGAACTTATTATGCAGCCTGTTATCATTTATTCCATTCATAAACTGATGATTTGCTTATATAAGTGACTAAAAGAAAAACTGAACAGGTTAATACAGCTGAATATATTGTATCAATCCTTATCCCATCAAATCAAATATTACATTTGAGGTGACGTTGACGTCGGCCAAAGTTTACTATGGATATTTTGTATGATAAAAATATTAAAAAAAATACGTTGGGAACCCTAAATGTCAGCATCACATGTGGAATATAAAATCCAGGTCTTGAAAAAATTTAAGAACCAGGGATGAATAACATATCCTAATTTTGTTAGTTCTACATGGACTTGAAATATTAAGAATAAATCTGTTCGGATATCTGTTCATACTTTGAAATACTAGGTACTAATGTAGTAGTTGGGCAGCTCTACTGTCTGCATCACGTGAGCAAAATATTAAGAATATAACTGCATTGAAAAATCGAACATATAGGCCTACCATTCATGTAGGCTATATTACTGTCCATAAAAGAAGGACTGGTGGTCGGCAGACATAGCCCTAACTTGATACGATTTCATGAATTCAAAACAAAACAAAACCTACATGCCCGGCCTGCATGTCTCTTTGAAGTTGTCTGCGCAAACCTCTAATTCTAACATAAACATGGTACAAAGTTATTGCTACACTAAGAACCCAGTGTGTGAAGCTGGTCGCCATTAATTAGCATTAGCAGGGCTTTTTTCTACTCGCCCGGCGGTCTAGTGACTTGGTAACTTTTACTCGCCCGCAGAAAATTCTACTTGCCCCGGGCGAGCGTTAGTCTGAACCCCTGATAGTGGGTTGGGTTGCCATAGACAGTCGGGTCATGACTTTTTGAGAGTTCATGGCCCAACTAGATTTTTCATGGTCCGAATATAATGTGAATATAACGCCTCATAAACTGCCTACATTGCATTGTCTGGGGGAGGGAGGGCTTAGAAGGAAGATGAACAAGAAGACTACTCTACAGCTACAGCTATAGGCATCTATTGAGAATCAAAATAAATTTATTTTATTTCCATTTTCTATAAAGCTCTGTCCCACGTCTTCAGAACCACTGTCACAGAGGTGCCAAACTCTGAGAATCAGGTAAATTTGACCTGCTATCCCTTATTATAATTATAGCATGTATAATGTATTGGAAGATTTCCAGGCCCATGCAATCTGAATAATTATACCACGATCAGGGGTTGTACACGCTGCAAATGAGTGGATACCTGCTATTGTGTTTTGTTGAATGGATCCACGCGTGAAAATATTACCCTTTTTTAGCCTAAATGTAAGAAGCATCCTCATTGGTTGACGTTTCGCTCGATCATGACGTCACGCCCATTTGTGATGTCATATGCCACCGTGCCGTCGTTGATCAGCCAATCAGTTATACGCTTGTTTAGTGATTTGGCATAAACCAAATCAATATGGCAGAACATTGGAGAGAAGCGAGGTAAATAAATAGTTTGTTTATTCATTTATTTTACAACATGAGATCGTGGTATAAAAATAGGACTCGTTTTTTTCGACCAGGGATCTCACTCGAAGCCTGCGCCTTATCGTGAGATCCCTGGTCAAAAAAAACAACTCGTGACCATCATGTACAGTAAGTCAGAAACCAACCTCGTTACATCCTATCATAATATCCAGGTGAGATAGTTACTGTTCAAACTTCAGGAAGACTTCAAATTTACCCAAAATCATGTCATAAAAAATTATGTCATTGGGATGTGTGTGTGTGGGGGGGGGGGGGGGGGGGGGGGGGGGGGGGGGGGGGAGGGCAGCAAAGGAGAGAAAATGTTCTCAATTTTAAGATCACAGGAAGGGAGAGTGAATTGTGAAAGATGGATTTTGGACTGCCGAGTAAAAGAAGAGGGAGAGAGGATTGAGTAGTTGGATAAACATAGACAAACGTAAGATGCTAAGGACAGAAGGAGAAGGATGAATAGGGACAAGGGATAGAGTCAGAGGCTCCATATCACCCACTATTTTGGGGTTTTGAATTAATTCTCCTCATCTCCCGAAATCTCCAGGTATATGAGAGAAATCTACAAATACTTAACAATCATTTGTATGTCAAGCCAAAAAAAATCTTTTTGTGGCGCAAGTTCTCTAGAATTTGTATTATTTGCAACAGTGACACCATATTCACATATGTTAAATAACAGACAAGGGAGATATTTTTTCCTTGTGATGATGGGATTAATTCATGCTTAAGTGGCAGGTGTCCCATTTAACGAGAATAATATTAATGATAACCGAAATTTGTAGCTATGTAATAAATCGTAATTAATCATCAATCTAAAGGTGGTTTCTATTGTTTTCCCTACAAACTCCTATGGGCGCAGGACAATTTGGTGCGAATGTTTGCAATCCCTAGCTGGTCGGGTTGCTAGGTGTCACATGACCGGAAATCAGACGCCATCTCAAAGAATGGGGTCTAGGGAGGAGTTGGGAGCTAATGACCCGACTGGTCGGTCTACAGACCCATCTTGTGCCCAGCCTTTCAAAACCCCAAATCAAAATTACTGACTTTACTAACTGTGAGAACCCTGAATTAGATTCACTTTTCATTGGAGGTATTTTTAATTTAATTCCATGCATTTATCATCCCCTGCCCCCCGCCCTCCCACACACCCACACCTTGCAACAAAAGATATGCTCAACTATATCTGAGAATATTGTAACTAAGGACTACCAGATTTCTATTTCTAAGGACTAGTGACGGGGAAGTGCATGATTTCAGTTAGTGAAGCCCTCTGCTCATATCCAATTTTTGACTTTGTAACCAACCTTTGACTTTGTAACCAACTTTTGACTTGACTTTTACATAGTTTTCGACTTTAACATTTACGCCACTTTTGACTTGGATAACTGACTTTCACACAACTTTTTACTTTTATACAACTTTTGACTGACAGATCTTTCAACTTTTACACAACTTTAGACTTGCACAGAACTTAGGACAAGCAACACTCAAAAAACTAATTGATTTCTGACTACCAAAAGCAAAAACTGATCAACTTATCATGACTTGCTAATTTCTTGTATTGACCACTGACCAAATTCAGATTAATTTAGGGCGTCAGTCTATCAAAATTAGAACGTGAACATAGTTCTCAAGTACTGCCTATAAAACTATAACTTGGAACTAACTGCAACTGGAGAGTGGAGGAAAAAGTTAATTTCACTCACTGGCCTATTAGATTAAAAGCAGGTACATGTCTCACAAACAGGGTCAAGAGACCCTAAAAAGTCATGTTAGAGATGTGACTTTTGACTTGTACTAGAAGACTGATATTCTGATGAACTATATTGTATTTATAGATGGGATGGGGTGATCTTGGTATCAATGGAGAACCGTCAAGAGAAACACCTAACTTAGACAAGATGGCCTACGAAGGAATGCAGTTGACAGATTTTTATTCTGCTAATCCACTATGCTCCCCATGTAAGTAACTCCTGCATTGAAGATGATTCAAATAAATTCTTAAGGTAATTTCTTTTTACTTTCCATAATTATAAGTTAGAATCCATAGCATCTTGTTAAAAAGTTCCTGGTCATTGTGTACAATTTTATATATAATTTGCAGCCAGGGCAGCACTTCTGACTGGAAGACTGCCAGTACGAAATGGTTTCTTCACCAACAATGACCATGCAAGGAATGGTGAGTTATATGGTGAAACATTTTCTAGTTCGCTATCTGCTGCTTAGCCTTGTCTCATGACTGGTTTTTCAAATACCCTAGATAAGACCAAGGTGTCCCTCCTATTTAGTCTAATGCCAAAGACCCGGCCTCGCGGGTGGATTATATCAGTGCCAATTGAATTAAGTTTGTCTAGGATAGAATGAATTAGGGAGTACCGTGATTGCTGGTCTTTGAGTAACTGGCTCGTGGTGGAGTAGGATAGCGTGGTATACCCATGGTCCTAACTTGGTGTCAGCTTGGTATTAGAGCGAGAATTAGTAGTGGCATGAGACAGCTGGGCTAAAAGAGCGCAACTTTGCCTACTCCGCTAGGATAGCAGTGGGATAGCTCTTGTCCCAATGCCTGGGACTGCAAATTTTGTGGTATTAAGGATGCGCTCCAATGTAGGGTATTTCTTAAACCACAGTCATGAGACAAGGCCCTGGTATTAACATCTCAATCCAAGATGTTGGTCTTAGAAAAAGTAAGGTTTCCGGATTTTTACTTGTTAGCGGAGCTAATTTTCACTCTGAGTTAATCCCCCTGAAAAACCCCCAAAAGGCCCCTTTTAAAGCCGAAACACCATGGGTATCTATGTATATATTTTCTAAGCGGGTAAATCATATCTAACAATCCTGCATATGTATTTTATGTAATACTCATCTGATAAGGAAGAAGAGAGCTATTTTACATGGATTTTAATCATAGCAGACACCTTGCATGGTCAGCGCCATTGCTATAAGTCACATGACATGGACTCCGAGTGACGTCACATACCCTCAACTCACAATGAGGCACATGCATACTGCCATATATGTTCTCAATTGATTTAAGCCATTGTTCTATATAACCGAATGATGAGCATTGCACAACAGGTGGTCTTTGAGTCTGAAAAACCCATAATCAAATGCTGGGGAAGGTGTTAAAGCTAATGGGAGTTAGGGTAGACAGGGGAGAGGAGTGAAAGTGTCAAAACATTGCCGCCGTCGCCGCCATTATTACGCATATGGCGTTCAGTTTCTGGGTAGCTGGAAGAGGTTTGCACGCACAAATTAGAGGTCTCTTGGGTGAATTAAGAATATTTATAATGTGTATATATACTAATATGAATATCCAAACCTTCTCACTGTGTATACATCATATAATTATGTATATACCAATGCTTTAAACTAAGCAGTTGTAAGTTCAATGTTTGTTTACATGTATGTGCCGAGTAGTGACCAGTCACACCTAGTGGTTCAGTGACGTCATCGATACACGTAAATTACCACCAGTGGCGCTGTTGGTCACCAAGATGGCTGCCTCCTTGTTAGAGAGGAACTTACTTTCTTTTCTTATGTTTCTGGTGGTAAATAATGATGTCGATCATTATAATGCTGCAGAAATACTCTGAAGACTATAATGTTTTTGCTATTTGCAAAAAAATATTATAGTTTCCTAAATAGTGTTTGGGCTTTAAGGATTACTGAATAGCCATGTAGCATCACATCTCGGGCATTTTACTCCCCTTTCCCCCAACAGATTGTTTCATTTTTCGACTTATGTCCTAGTACTTCGGCATAGGTAGGGGATGGTCGGAGGAAAAAAAATGAATTTATCTCTTCAAATAGGATTTATTTAATGTCGGCAAAAAGTGACGGACAGGGTTGATCTCAAAGGGGTTAATTGGCGTGTAATAGGGCAGTTCACAAATTTGACTGCAGCGCCACAGCTCCTGTGGTGGTAATGAGCTGAAGTCAAGGTATGACGGGCACTTGTCCATTGCCTCTAGACCTATACCGTAGGTGCCCAACTTTCCCCACCTTTCTCTCCAAATATTCTAGCTCTATGCTGAGCAGAATTATAGAATGGTATGATTAGAGTAATCTTGCCAGACTTCAGGCCATTTGACCCACTAGATTTTAAAATATGCTAAGTTTTGTCAGAGTGTATTTACAAAGAACATACATCCACAGGTACACACAGACAGGCAGCAGGCAGCTCGGGTCCTGTTGGTGGGTCAGTGAAGGGCAGTGGTGGGGTCGAGTGAGCAGTCCAGTAAGCAGAGCATTTGGCCCGCATTTATGTGTGGTTGTAATTAATCACACATGCTCAAAATGATTCAGAGCAGTCCCACAGCCACTGACTGCTGAATATGTGAAGTCTGCTATTGATAGGCTGATAACTAGTAGAGATGGGCCAGGCCAGTCCAGGCCAGGCTGTGACTGAGGTTGACTGAGCTGAGACTGACTGAGCCTGGCTGGGCTGACCCTGACAGCTGTGGCAGAACATTTGCCCCCAAAGGTACCCCCCAGATAGCCAGCATACACCTTAGAGAAAGAGGAATAAAGCTGGCCTTCCATTTGTCCGATAGCGGTAGCGGAAGCGGCAGCGGTAAAAATCGCGCATATTGAATTCTGAAGAGACCCATCCATTCACACGGTAATGGCAGCGGTAGCGGCTGCGGCAGCGGAAAAACCCTTTCGCGACATGTAGCGAAAGGAACCGCTGCCGTTACCGGACAAATGGAAGGCCAGCTTAAGGTGACTCAGTACTGATCTTGTAATGGGGTGCGCGGCAACGCCTAGCGTGAGTAGCGGGTTACAACTTTTGCCATGCAATGTGTATTCAATACATATAGCTGGGAATATCAGCATTATGCAGACGAAGTATGTATGTTAAGTCTTGATATAAACATTTCAGATAGAAAATTTATGCTGATTTTTGGTGTGGGAGTTAGTATCTATGATCCCTATACATCTATATTAAATTTCATTAAAATTTATGGAGCCATATGTGTGTAAATCAAATATTTATCAAGAATTTTCTCATTTTTAGCCAATTTTCTCATAATTAAGTTGTAACATAAAAAGTTCGGCCTGGAAATTCATGCTGATTTTTGGTGTGCGAGTTAGTAACTATGATAGCTGTATCCATATAGAATTTCATCAAGATTTATGAAGCCATTTTTGTTCAAATCAAATATTAATCAGGAATTTAATTTTTTTCCCAATTTTTCTCATAAATAAATCGTAATATAGAAAAATTTAGCCTGGAAAGCCATCCTGATTTTTTGTGTATGAGTTGGCAAATACTGTATCTACATTCATATTAAATTTAAAAAATATTCATGAAACAGTTTTTTTTTAAAAGGCTGATTGTCATCAGCCAAAGTCAATTTTACTAGTGCCCCATACTGCCACTAGGGGGCTTCCAGGGGGCTAACTCAGGATCTGAGGAAAAAAACATTATCTGATGATAAGTATATATATGTTGAATGTCTGGGTGAAATTTGATGTCTGAATTCATGTCAGAACCATTTTAAACGAATTATGTTAATATATCACTCTACATTTTTTTTGTTACAACTTAATTATGAGAAAATTGGCTAAAAATGAGAAAATTCTTAATAAATATTTGATTTATACACATATGGCTCCATAAATTATAATGAAATTTAATATGGATGTATAGGGATCGTAGATACTAACTCCCACACCACAAATCAGCATAAATTTTCTATCTGAAATGTTTATATCAAGACTTAACATACATACTTCGTCTGCATAATGCTGATATTCCCTGCTATATGTATTGAATACACATATATCAGTACTGAGCTATATGTGTTGAATACAAAAGATCAGTACTGAGTCACCTTAAGTAGTCCACATGACAAGTACTATGTGCACCGCCGACTCTGCGGGGGTAACCACAAATATGTTGGCACCTCCCCACAAGGGACCATGGTCATCCCATCATCCCTATACCCATAACACATGTTGGCCAGTAGCATTAGCAATGCCTCCAATATGCCTTTGCATTTTAAATGGTTTTCTTTCAAGAAATAATAATTTTATTCCCTGTTTGTGAGACATGTACCTGCTTTTAATCTAATAGGCCAGTGAGTGAAATTAACTTTTTCCTCCACTCTCCAACAGCTGAATGCAGAGATTTACTTGTAGTTGTACCAATCATCCTCACCTATTCATATTTAAAGTTCTCAACTGATACAAGCACACTCGAGGCCTCCTCTCTCTCCCCACCCTCTCTGATTTCTACAAGTTACCACTCCACTGTATTGTCATCCATGTGTTTTTAGTCACCTCCTCTCTCCTCTCTTAAATGTCTCTTGTTGATACTTTCTAGAATCAATTAAGACTATTATTATTTAAAAGGCAAACGCTACTATTCACTACTGCACCACCACTGCTAGCTGTGGGCGTTCTATGTACTACCCCTTCAGTATGGGAGTCTCTGGGGAAATGGTGCGTTTTTTCATGTTTTAGAGAATAAAACAAAAATGGCCATGCCATATATCCCTATATCTTCTACACATATAGTAGAGGTTACATGATACACATATAGAGAAAAAAAGTACCGTATTTCACCGATAGAATGCCTGGTCATTTATTTTTTTCAGGCCACTCTTATCTCTGGTGCTTATACGAGGCAGGTGTTTATACGGGGCAGGCGTTTATTGTTTTATGTTAATAAACAACATAACAGTGCCATAACAGTGAGATGTTATCAAATCTATGTTGGTGCCGCTTTCCACAACAGGGGTAATAATAACTACTGTATTTCCTTGAATAGGCGCCCCCTGGCGCTAATTAAGTCAAGGGACTTTGTACCAGGCGCCTATTCAAGGCCCGGCGCCTATTCAAGGCCCGGTGCCTATTCAAAGAAGGTAGAATGAGCATGGAAATTATAGATTTACTTTCCCAGAACCTTATATATATACATAGGGAAATCATTTGTAATTTACAAGTCCAACATCCTAAATATTTGTATTCTTGTCATCTAAAAAATACTGGTCTAAATTTGCCATGATTATATCCCAAATCTTTCAGAGGGATCATCATAAAATGGTATATAAACAGTAATGTTATGCCAGTGTCTTGTTACTGTTATCATAACAGTAAACTCGAGCTAACCACCAGCTTGAAACTGGATACTTATATAGGTCTGCTGGCGGGCATCCTAATTAAGATTGTTTGTTTAATAATAACTTCAAGAGACTTAGTATCAACAACAGAAATGACACTACTGAAGATGGACAAAGCCAAACCAGTGATAAATCATTACCACTACAGCTGATTATAGTGACACGTCCAAATTGTATTGCATCATTTGTTTTGATACATATAGATTAACCCCGGCGCCTATTCAAGGCCCGGCGCTTATTAGTATATCATGCTCTGCCCCCGGTGCCTATTCAAGGCCCGGCGGTATTTCAAGGAAATACGGTAATTATCCAAAGCATCATATTTATGCTCTTCGAGGGGTGTAAGATGTTAGACCCGGCGTTCATTCGGGGCCGGCGTATTTATTTTATGATATTCAATGACCCAGCGCTTTTTCGGGGCAGGCGCTTATTTGGGACCCGGCGTTCTATCGGTGAAATATGGTATGTCATCTCGTTAAAAAAATAATTTATAGAATTTTATTTAATAATAATAGAACAAAAATGGCAACTCCTAATGTCTCAAAATCGTCTTCACACATAGTGCAGGTTATATTCTACACATAAATGAAAAAAAAATATGTCATCATGTTAAAAAAAAATTGTAGCTGTCTGAATAGAGATGTTTAGGATACATAGAACACTTGGAAAGCAGCAGATTTTGGGGTTCTCGGCCATGTTTTGTGGAATATTGTCTATGTTGCAATGGATATCAAATTGAAGTGTTGCTAAAGTATAGTGGAAAATATGGTTTATCAAATATATTTTTAAAAAATGGTAAAAATAACGATATTTTTGTTAATAGAAATCTTTGTGGTATCCAAACATGAGGCCACACTGTTTTCGCAGCTTTCTAGTAAATTGAGATACCAAACTTTTCAAAGCCCAATATTTCAGAAACGAACACCATGAACCACTGTTTTTTTTTTATTTCTCTGATGACGAACACTCGAGGAATAATATACTAACAAATCAGAAAATTGACATTTTCGGTGGGGGAAAAAATAAAATTGTTTTTACAAAAATAGTGGGGTTCTTTTTTTAGTTTTTAATTCAAAATTTGCATCACGGATTTCATAATGAAAATAACCATCCATTCTATAAAAAAAAAAGAGGCATAGAATTATTGGCCGATTAATACTCTCTCCAAAACTGTTAACCTTACTTAAATTGAGTCGATATAAATAGCAAATCTGAACTATGAAATCGAGGTACTGCAAAATGAGCCCCCCTTTTGGTGCTCATTGGTTATTTTGAGATACCAAACTTTGAAGCGCTGTTATTCAAAAATAAGCACGGCGACCTGTTTATTTTTTTCCATTTTTATGACCAGAAGCGCTCCAAGAATCAAATACCCTACTAGTTTAAGAAAAATGACGTTTATTTTCATTTTCCAATTGATAGTAGCGTTTGCCTTGGACAACTAATTCTCATAATTATGTGAAGCATTGACATCATGTTTATCGATTCATTTAGGCTATACACCACAGTATATAATGGGTGGAATCCCCGGTGAGGAACAACTGCTACCAGAACTCCTCAAGACTGCTGGTTATGCTTCGAAAATTGTTGGAAAATGGTAGGTTCTGATTCCTCACTTTCTTCATGACCTGGTTGAATACTGCTGAGTTCCTTACAGGCTAGTCTATTCTCTTGCATGAGTAATATAATCAAATCAAATCGAAACATTACACAAAATGTAATTGTTAGGGGAAACTAACTTCAGATATTGTCTAGGATGATGGATTGAAGGAAAGAGTCAGAATGTCGGGAGTTTCATTATTAGGGGTTTGTGGTAGCAGGGTATGAGCACGATTATGATATCACTTTCATGGGTACTACTATGAATATGATATGAGTTGAGTAGTCCTATGGATACTAATGTGTTGCAATGTTGTATTTAGGCGAAAGTAATTATGTACTACTAACTATATATAGTATATATGCGTTCTTCTATGAGTGGAGTACTATATGATAATGAGTACTTCTATGTGTACTAATATGTGTAGGCCTACTATATTAAAAGTTATATGAGTTATAAGGGATTAATATCATTATAAAAGATATGAGTCAGAAACATTAGGAGTTGCTGTTCTATCTATATATCTAGCTCTTATTATTGGTCTCATTCATTTTATATCAATAGTCTATTAAACAAATATGAGTTGTATCAGATAATAATGTATCTGTCAGATATTTGTCTGCTATAGAAAATTAAGTGTAACTGTAATCACATGGCTTGCAGAGCTCATAGCCTATGTGGGGTATAATAATTGATATTCTAAACGTTTTCCTAAAGTTATCCGTTATTCCACGTTTCCACCGTATCAACAATGTTTGTTACGTACGGTGTGGTTTATTGTGGAATCACATTTCTCTTCTGCATTTATAAGGCACTTGGGGCATCAGGAGGAGTATCTTCCTCTGAAGCATGGGTTTGATGAGTGGTTTGGAGCTCCGAACTGCCACTTCGGACCCTACGACAACGTGCATACTCCAAACATTCCTGTTTACAGAGACAGCCATATGGTAGGCAGGTAATATAGTTGCTCCACTTTTAACTAGGTCGCCAGTATGGCCTGCAGTGTATCACGTGTTGAAGCGTGAGTATTTGTACGCGTCTGTCTGCCCTGTGAAGCAGCCCATCCTCGATAGTATAGTGGTTAGTATCCCCGCCTGTCACGCGGGAGACCGGGGTTCAATTCCCCGTCGGGGAGGCAAGCTTTTTTCATTTTGAACACTACGTTTGTGAATGCATACGATTTGGATGTCTTACCCATCAACGAGTTAACTAGGGTTTTTTTTAAAATAAAATTATATTTGCACTCATCATCGATACATCGATATTTTCAAGAGATACAGATCAAATGATATATGACAATGACAATGTTTCTACAAACTTGAACCATTGTTGGGTCCAATTTTATTGCAGATACTATGAAGACTTCCCTATCGACATTAAGACTGGGGAATCTAACCTGACTCAAATCTATACCCAGGTAGGCCCAAGTTGTTGTTATAATGGGAAGCAACCAGAAAGATATATTATAGCCTTTTATAGGGTCTACTAGTAGGCCTAACTATTATTAATAATCAATTAAATTATTGCAGGCTGGCCCTACATGTAGTTCCCTTTTATAACAAACGTACCGTATACCGGTAATTAGTTTTAAATATTAATCATCCAATTTAGGTCGTTTGATGATGGAAATAGGTTAATTATCAGTAATTTTGTATTAAACTAAGTTTAAGTTTAATTCTGTTATATGAAGAATTTAAATTATCTTTTAAATTACCCCCAGCGATATATATGCCTAGGCCGACTTCCCCTACGTAGGCTAGGTAGGCCTACTTGGGTCTACTAGTAGCCCTTTAATCGTAGCCTACGGTACCCCTTTAATGACCAATCTGCTCCCCAGGTGACCTTTTATTTTATTTGACCTTTCGTGTACCGTAATAAGACTCATTAATTGTTACTACCATTTTCAGGAAGCTATTGATTTCATTAAGAAACATGCCCACGGGAATCAATCTTTCTTTTTGTATTGGGCGGTGGACGCCACTCATGCTCCTGTGTATGCTTCCAGGGAATTCCTTGGCACTAGTGCCAGAGGATTGTGAGTTGTGCAACATTTTAATTTTCACATTCGACATCTGTGTCCCATGAAATAGGTTATGCAAATATCTGTAGTAAAAGCACCTGCCTGGATAAAACATACTTGTATGTTTCATCCAGGCAGGTGATTTAACTACCTCCCTGATGTAATTGTTATCCGTCAGTTGTACTGAATATTAAAGGTTTTTATATTAGTCTATATTTTTTGTTTTTTGTTTATATAATGTTGATGGATCATTTCAACTATAACTATATAGGTGTAATGCTTTCTAAAAGAAATAAAAAATGTGACTATTTCTAGATTTTTATTCGCAACCCATAAGGGTGCGTGACTAAATAGAGATTCCGCGCCGTGGTATCATGTGACTTCAGTTCGCGCGGTTTTCGTCGCGGTGACTAGACTTCAAAAAACTTAGACCTCCGTTCGAAAGGTAGGTTTGTTTTCATATTTTCGTCACTTTTTATTTTTCATATTTATGATTTATACCATTTTGTTGCTTTTTGGACATAGGTGCCTTAGGTAACAATTTGGTTAATGTAATTTGCTTACATTTCTTGTTTTATCGAGTAACGATCGTCGAACCGCGGTTCGACTCGCCCTCGTGGTGATCGTTTTGAAACATGGCGGTGCGCCGTCGGTAAGTTTTCAGAGTGAACTCGATGTTTTGTCTATTATTTAAGCACAAGGACCTTTACCGCGGTTTAGGTTTCATTGTGAGACAGTTTTTTGAAGTTTTCTAAGGGATACGGTGCGCCGTTTTCTCTGGTTAACTATTTCTCGCGTAAATTTTTTGAATAATTCTTATCTAATTAATTTTTGTTTTTATTAATTGTAGATATGCCTAGAAGGAAGGATAAGGAGCACGAGCTTTCCGATTCGGAAGCTTCTGGCAGTCCCAAAGGGGATCCCAAAGGCTCCAAGACTGTTGCCAATGAAGACGGTAATGGCAGAGGCCAGCCGGGGAATAGCAAACATGGCGCCGGTGGCGGGAAAGCACCGCGCCTCGAGGATGACGTTCAAGATGACGCAGGCGCAACAGCCTCGTCGTCCACTTCCGGTGGAGTGGGCGATTTGGGCAATGGTTCGGGTTTCCAAGGAATGGACTTTAACCAGTTTATGATGGGAGCGTTGTTCCATAACTTCGCTAATCAAGGTTTTCCCGACCAAGTAGAGGAAGAAAAGGTCATAGAGTTAGAAGAAGAATCTTATCCGGAAGGAGAGTTGTGGACGAAATTGCAGGAAGCAACGTCTAAGCAAGAAAAAGTGAAAAAGAGAGGGCCGGCAGTGGGCTCCCATTTGGCCTTGTATATCAATAACTCCTTCGAAAAAGGATTCAGTCAGCAGGATCTGGAATGCTCGATGGAAGATTACCCTCGGCCAGAGAATATCGATCGTCTGATGGCGCAAAAATGCGACCAGGACATCTTCAATTCAAAATCGGTTGGTGTAGATAATGTTAGATCGGTTGATATATCTCTTAGAGCCATGCAGAAGGGCATCTCAGCGGCTATGATAGCTTTGGCCCCTATAGGGGACGTCATCTTAAAACAAGGCAAGAAGAATAAAGAATTGGATGTGGTAGGGAAGAATCTTTTGGATGTGTATGCTTTCCTTGTGAATGTTCACTGCGGTCTGTCGACCAAGAGGCGGGACCTTCTCAAACCCAAAATTAATCAGATGTACGCCAAGTCGGTAGCCAATGTTAAGGATGAGAACCCCGAATGGCTGTTCGGAGGAAACCTCTCAGCTTCCTTGAAGGCAGCGAAGGCTGCAAATGAAGTGCAATCTGCGCTTACCCCGCAAGCTCCCAGACCGAAAGGACAGGTGCGTCAACAGAAACCTCGGTTCCCGTTCAGAGGGGCTAACATGAACCAATTCATGCAGAATTTCGGTGGGGGTTTCAGGCCCAATTTCCAGTTTCAACAGCGTTTCCCTGCTCCCAGGTTCCCTAACCAAGGAGGGGGTTATAAACCAAGATACAGGGCGCCGAACCCCAATCCTCCTCAAAAGGATTTTCAGAACAAGGGGTCGACCAAATGAACAGCCAAGACGGTGAGGTGAGATTTTTTCACACAAAAGATAATTTTTGTGCGGGTAACATTGGAAATTTTTCTCATGAATGGTCAAAGATAACCTCAGACCCCTGGATACTTAATATGATTCAAGGTATTTCGCTGGATTTTGATTCATATCCAGTACAGGATAGAATCCCTTTCCCGTTCCGTTTTTCGGACGAAGAAACTGTTCAGGTTGATTTGGAAGTGAATGCTATGTTAGAGAAAGGTGTGATCGAGGAAACATGTAATGAAAGTGGGGAATTTATCTCGAATATTTTTCTCAGGCCCAAGCCAGATGGTAGATTTAGAGTTATACTCGATCTAACCTTATTGAACCTCTGTATCTCTTATGAACATTTCAAGATGACGAATTTACAGACTGCTTTAGATTTGTTACAAGCAGATCGGTGGATGGGGTCAGTGGATCTCAAAGATGCATACTACTCGGTACCAATTTTACCAGAATTTCGAAAGTTTTTTAGGTTTTATTGGAAAGGCTCTTTATTCCAATATTTAGGAATGCCTATGGGTCTGACTTCAGGCCCCAGAATTTTTACAAAAATTATGGTACCAGTTTTTGCCTCCTTGAGGGAGAAAGGTTTCGAATGTTTTCAATATATAGATGATTCGTTCATCATTGCAGATACTTATCAGGATTGCAAAAGGGCAATTAGTGAGTTATCTTTCTTGTTAGATAAGCTAGGGTTCACGGTACATGCTGAGAAGTCAGTGTTGGAACCTACTAAAGAACTAAAGTTCTTAGGTTTTATGATTAATTCCCATACGATGACAATTTATCCAACACAAGATAAGATTGAGAAATTCATCAGGGCAGGCCAAGAGCTGTTGGGAAAGAAAAAACCCTCTATTCGTGAAGTGTCAGGTTTAGTGGGGTTGATGATCGCTTATGCAGTTACTATCAAATATGGATATTAATGTGTTAGAATTGAGGGCCATTTTGTACGGCTTAAGAAGCCTAGTGTCTGAAGAAAATGTTCATGTGAGGGTTCTGACGGACAATACTACAGCTAAAGCGTATATTCGTAAAATGGGTGGTGTTCGTTCAGCTCAATGTAATGCAGTTGCCCAACAAATTTGGGCGTGGTGTGAAGAAAGAAACATTTGGTTAACACCGGTTTATATCCCTGGGGTATTGAATGTAAGTGCCGATAGAGAATCTAGAGTATTCAACGATGACATTGAATGGGAACTAGGTATCAAATTGTTCCGCAGAGTTTGCAAAGAATTGGGTGAACCTTGGGTTGATATGTTCGCCTCAAGAATTAATTGTAAGTGTGACAGATTTGTGTCTTGGCGTCCTGAACCGGAGGCGTGGAATATTGACGCTTTCTCTCTGGATTGGAATTTATGTGAAGGTCTAATTTACTGTTTCCCTCCTTTCAGTTTATCGGGGAAAGCTCTCACAAAGATCATTCAATCAAAAAAGACAAGTGTTCTGATTCTGCCTGCCTGGGAAAGCCAACCTTGGGTAGCGACAGCGACAAACGTAGCAGCAAGAACCCTTCGGTTTCGCCGCAACAACAAGAACTTAATACCTCACGGCAGTCCAAACAAGTTACAAATGTTCGGAAGGCTGCCCCTGTTCGCATTCCTTTTTTATCCAGAGTGTTAGAAAAACAAGGTATTGATAATAAAACTATCGAATTGATTATGCACGCTTGGCGGCCAGGTACCAAGAAATTGTACGCCACCTATTTGAGAAAGTGGGCTTTGTATTGTGTAGAATTTGATGTTAGATTATTGAAACCCTCTCTGGGTGAGATTTGTAAGTTTCTAAGAAAACTGATGGAATCTGGATTAGGTCATGGGGCAATTAACTCTGCTCGGTGTGCGTTAAGTTTGATACTTCCGCGTATTAATAACGACTCTGTCGGTAAGAACCATATTGTCTGCAACTTGATTAAAGGTGTGTGGGAGTAAAATCCTCCGAAACCAAAGTACTCACGGTTTTGGGATGTTAAGGAGGTGTTGAATGAGCTTAACGCGTGGGGAAGGAACGACAAGCTTTCTTTGAAGTTGTTATCATACAAATTAGTGATGTTGTTGTTACTTGTTACCTCTCAGAGAGGTCAGACGATCATCCATTTAAGGATTGATTCGATGAAATTTTTCGGTGGTGAAATTGTATTCTTTCTCCAAAGCTTGCTTAAACACAACCGTATGGGTGATCCCTTGGATACGATGGTGCTCAGACCATACGTATTGAACGAAAATCTGTGTATTATTGCTCTTCTTAAAGAGTACTTATCTCGTACTAAGAAACTTAGGAGAGAATGTAAATTTTTGGTAGTGTCTTACATAAGACCGCACGGTTCAATCTCGCGAGATACATTAGCGAGGTGGACACTTGCAACCTTAAAATTGTCTGGTATTGACACTTCTAGATACGGGTCGCACTCAACGAGAGGCGCTTCTGCGTCGGCGGCGGCCAAGCTTGGAGTCCGCCTCAATGACATTATGAAACATGCGGGCTGGAAGTGCGCAACTTCCTTTGCTAAACATTATTTTAAAACTATTGAAGAAGTTCCAAGTGTTGCGGACAATCTTCTTAACTTGGCGGATTGATGTGCTAAGTGGTAGTAATTTTGCAGTTTTTACCTTTGTGGTATTTGAACTTGTTGTTTATGGTGGAATAAACACTGTTGAGATCGTATTACTGGGCTTTTTATTGAGTCTTGTGGAGAAAAACTCCAATACATTATTACAACTCTGAAGATCTCTATTTAGTCACGCACCCTTATGGGTTGCGAATAAAAATTTTGGAATTTTTAGAGACTTACCATGGAAGTTGAATTAAAATTTAGATTTTTATGAGCAACACATAGGGTTGCGGGAGTAAATAGCCCGCCGCAAAATTATAAACCCTCCCTGATCTCATAAATTTTATATATTTTTCCATGGTTAAGTAAAGTAATTTGTTGTGACGATATTTGCTTGCATTAATGTATCATTGCAGCTTTTCTCCAATCTGAAGTCTGAAGTCACGTGATACCACGGCGCGGAATCTCTATTTACTCCCGCAACCCTATGTGTTGCTCATAAAAATCTAAATTTTAATTCAACTTCCATGGTAAGTCTCTAAAAATTCCAAAATATGGGGATGCGGTGAGGGAGTTGGACTGGGGGGTAGGGCAGATTCTCAACTCGCTGAAAAAACTTGGTATCGCAGAAAATACTCTGGTTTTCTTTTCGTCCGATAATGGTGCCGCTTTGGTATCTAAAACAAACGGTATGTTTATTTTAAATTTGGATGATTTCTATACTTGGTTTGGCTATCCATTTCATTATTGTCTGAGTAACTTAGTTTTTATTTTCTTCCAAGGTGGAAGTAATGGTCCCTTTTTGTGCGGCAAACAGACTACGTTTGAAGGAGGAGTAAGAGAACCAGCTATTGCTTGGTGGCCAGGTCATATAAAGCCCAGCCAAGTAAGTCTAGTATTCAGTTATCTTGTAATTGAGTCCATAAATGCTCCACATTCGATTATCTCTAAAATTCTCATTGCTATTTAGTGAGCATCTTCCTGTTTACACAATGCCCTAAATCTTCTACTTGTGGTCATCTCCCAAGTTTGGGTACCCCGTTTTTATGGACAGTTACTATCAGTCCCTTTCTTTCATAGAGTACTCAATCTGTTGTGTCATAGTGGATACCTCAGACCAATACTCATGACTCCACAGTGAAGTACCGGTATTTCTTATTTTTGAAACCCACTTAAACGATTTATTTCTTTAATATTTTCAGGTGACACATCAAGCTGGATCCCTGATGGACCTTCTGCCTACTTTTATTGAACTGTCTGGTATTCATGGTGATGGTCATTTGCCTGTGCTTGACGGTGTGAGTTTGGTTGGTACACTTCTCAACGGATCTACAAGTGATAGGTACCGATCGCATCATTGCACATTTCAAAGATTTATATTTGTTTTTGGATAAATTAAACTTTCAAGGAGTTCGTTTTTTCTCAACAGTAGCTTACATGTATGGTAGTATTGTGTCTCAGAAAATTAATACCAATTGTAAACATTGTAATTATGGGCTAAATTAGATACAGCCTGCCTGGTATAATATACATTTTAGTGCTAGAGGCGACTTTATTTTTGCGCTTTGTGACGGACATAAATTTTGGACCCATATGGCTGTAATATCCATTATATGAGGATTTTGCCCATGACCCAGATGGCTGTAATATCCATTATATGAGGATTTTGCAAATCTTGAGATGGCCCATCTAAACTCTTTGTTTACAGACCTCTATTTCATTATCGCGGCAATGAATTGATGGCTGTGCGTCAAGGTTACTACAAAGCACATCGCTGGACATGGACTAATTCATGGCAGGAATTCTTTCAGGTAATTAACAAGCTCTTCTAAATACAAATTCAATGTACCTGATTACATGATCTTGCTACTCGCTTTGGTGCATGATATATTTATTTATTGATTCACCAATCCTCCCCTCCCTTATGAACAGGAGAACCTCTTATTTTCTCATTAATTCAGATTCCATTGGTCAAGTATCACCTTATCTTTAATAGATTTTCATATTTTTAAAATGTTTTCTCTGCAGGGAATCGATTTCTGTCGAGGCCAGAATGTGTCCAAGGTTACAACACACAACCAAGTAAACCACGCTCATGCCCCTTTACTTTTCCACTTGGGGCGGGATCCTGGCGAGAGATACCCAATTAAGTCAGTTGATATGTTATTGTGTTCTTTATTGAAATGTTTTATATTTCATAATTTATATTTGTTGACCACATTCTTTTGTACTATTCCTCGAGGCTTCCCTGATTTAGGTTATCTGAGCTGAATTTATTGGAAACCGTTTTTATCATTCTCGAGGCGGTGTGTTTTAAAATACCAAGGAATTAAACAGTTAAAAGATCCCGCTGAGAGGTCTAGATCTCACTTGGGCTTGGACACTAGGAGCATTTGGGCTGTCCGCGCACATGGCCATGTTGTTGTTGACATGGGTGTATGTTGTTGACATGGCTGCACGTCCACATGGCAATGTTTATATTTACATCCGTTGATTGCCTACTTGATTGCCTATTATCAGTCAAGTTTTATGTATGTTTCTCTGTCTGCCTAGCTATATATAGGCTAGACCTAGGCTATACTGTTCAGGCAGTTTGTTGTAACAATGAAGTAACAATTAGGGGTTTGTAATAGAAGCTGTTAATTTTATTTTTTTTGTATTCACTTAAGGCCAATAGATATTTAACAGTTACATGAAAGTACGCACTATCCACCATGAATGTTTTGGGGCGTTAATTGTGTAATGTGTATTAAGTTTGTTGATTGATACATTTATTTATTTTTTACTACGGACTACATACTTCAACTTGTTTTTAATAGTGCCAAGCCTTTTAGAACTCTTTCTCAGAATAGGATGGATAATTCTGCCTTAATTGAATAATTGACGAACATATTGTAAATTGCCCTTACATGGTCTAAGTATATATATATCAATAGTTTATACAACTTAATAGTTGCATTTACAAAGTAACTTTATTGTTTTAGAGACACATCCCAGGAATATCAGCGAGAAATGCCCAGACTGTTGCGGATAATAAAGCTACACGAGACGACACTAGTGAAGGGAAAGCCTCAGCTGAATTGGTGCGATGATGCAGTAATGGTATGAATTTTTCCCTCATCCTAGCTTTACTTTACTTTAGCAGTCATCACCGAGAACGATCATACACCCAACTTGTTCATAGGGTTAGCCCTAATTCTATCTAATATTGCATTTATCATTATGAATTCCATCTGATAAACCGTTGAAGTAATAACTAGGTATCGCACGTGGGGCTTTTATATACTATTAGATACCTTTTATGTATGGTCATAAGGGAAATGTTCATATCGGCAGAAGATACTGGCTGTGGCCTCTGCTACATTCCCACTGTCTATAGTATGCTGTTAAACTTGAAATGTGGAGAAATAAAATCAAGTAATGACGAAACTGAATTAATATTTCTACGGGGTATATGTTTTGACTGGTCTATTTACGATCGTTTCAGAAATAAATAATGATGCGTTGCCATGATAAAAACCACTGCCCATGAGTGACCATAAGACCCTAAGACGATCTGTGACCATAACACGATCTGTGGGATGTTTCTGAACAACCACTACACTAATTAAGAAATTCACCTTAGTTTTTCTGTGAGAGAAGGAACAAACCTACTTCATGTATCTCTATCTGCTCAGGTCACGGCGTATAGGCGCAATTCCCTGGTAGCAAGGCCAACCTTGTAGCCCTGAGTGCATGGCCTGAGAACACTGCACCTATTCTAACTATTTACATTTAGGATTCTTCTTTCTCTATTTACAGAATTGGGGTCCACCTGGATGCAACAGTATCAAGAAATGTCTACCCAAGCCTGCTTCAAAACCACATCTCTGTTTCTGGCCTCATTAGGGTTACTAATAGGATTTCATTTCTAAAGTAGGTAGTATTTGTAATGAAAAGTTATTTTTATGAAATATAATACAAAATATACAAAATTATCATCGTACAACCAATGCAGGTGGTTGGGGACTGGATGCAAATCTTGTTTGCTGGACGAAAACGTTCACTTCTTTAATATCAAGAATGGTCAGTTGATTTCCCCTAGAGATTTTCTTTTTCTAGCGGACAGCTTGGTGTTCTATGTGGTGCTACATATGTGCTATTATTGTCTGTAGAATACCTACACTGATTTCGCATGACTGAGTTCATTTTTGGACGAATATGGTGTGAAAATTTACTGTTTAGATCGCGCTATATCTCAATGACTAGATCGCATTTCATGGCATTTCTTGGTCGTCTGATCTCATGAATTTATTTATTCATAAGAAAATTCGTGTGGCTGTTATTCGTGATGATACCCTGATTTGACATTTCTCCAAAGGTTAGCGTGTTGAGAGATCATAGTTCAGTTTCGTATTATCATATCTACATTATTGTAGGCAAGAATAGACATAGCTTCAGGCAAATACAAAACTGTGCAACTAGCATAGTTAGTTCATGCTTTATTTGGATATTGACAGCGTGCCCCAGATATTTGTTACGACGATACATCTAAATATTCTAGAAAGGTTAAAGGGACGTGACTAAATCTCGAAACATGTCTTTTAATGAGCCTATAGTACATATAGACATGTTTGTATTGGGCTACTTAGACTAGACTATGATTAATGTATTAAGAATGTGTTCCCGAGAACAACTTAGAGCAGTTATCCCAGATTATTGATTGAGAGTGAAGGAAAAACTGTTGAACAAACGTAGAAAATCTACAACACAAATATCACCACACTTATATGTACATACATACTACTTATGTACTGGTCTTCTGAATATTTTTGAGTATCCATTTTATCATTTTATCACAGTTTAACATCCAAGGTACGTATATGTACCTAATGGTATGTAGCCAATGCCTTTTTAAGGGCATATATATTTAAACACATTATTATTGTCAAAATCGACATAGATCAAGGCTACGAAACGTTATTCACGTGATGGTTTCAAAATCCCAAATCACATCCTTGATTAGTTTGATATGAATCAGGCGCAATGAAAGTTCTTAATATATTTGATATATAATTGATCAAAAATTTAAATTTATTCCTTAACAGGTCCAGCCTGTTTTTCTCAGGTCTAAGTATTCATGCCAAAATGGGATGTCATGCAATATATATTATAGATAGTTTGTGCACACCGATCGCCTTTCTTAAAATCTCTTTAAAATGTATACACTTATGCATAGAGAATGTACTTTTTATATTAGAAATATCAACGTGCAATACGAAACCCGTTCTAATTGTCACAAGATCACCTTTTAAGAAATTATGTATATTGTAAATTTCGTGATGAATATCACTTAATAAATGATACTGAAACAATTGGTTTTATCCATGTGTATATTCTCCAATCTGTTGAACGAACTGAATTATCTCTACATGAGAACGCAGGCACGACTTTTATTACTTTCACCATTCTTTCCTACCACTGAACCGTTTGTCTTCGCTGCTTTCTTTGCATCAATGTAACTCTGGAAAAGAAGTTTTAAAAATTTAGTCAGAGATGTCCGTGACCTGGGTTCTTTTTCGAAGACAAGACAATGCACTCACATAATATATCCAAGTAGATATTCCATATGAAAATTCACGAGTGTAAATCACATATTATACAGGATATTTATATATTGTATCGTCTAATCACGTCTAAATCTTATTTAGATACATTACACACACAAAAAAATGTTGGGCATTGGTCAGTAGATATTAATGCAAACAGTTAGTGTAAAATGAAAGTTCACAGGAAAATAAGAAAGTGCAAGGAAGAATACTTAGTGTCTAATTAGTGCATGATAATGACAACACCAGAGACATAACATACTAACTACTTGGCTAATTTCCCACATGAAGACTAGTAAAATATTCAAATCGTTACTACTGTTGCTGACTGGATCAATGTTTCTCATTACTATTCATTCTATTCTTCCAATTCATTTTCCTCAGTTATTGTCTGCCTTACAACTGACCTAGACTATGTGACCAATTCTTTGATACATTTTCCTTTGGGATCCTTAGCAGACACTGCATAGTTTTGGCCGATGTAAATGCCCGTATTATGCATCAAAGACACTGTTTAAGAAACAGCTAAGGTGTCTTAGGAAATCCCTTTCTATGGGAATTCTATGACAACCTGAGCACATTACTAGTCTATTACTATATTTTACTATAGTACTATATGAAAGCCACATTCCAGGGAGTGATCTTCCATAAATTTGAGGCACATGTTAGTGCTTTCTGAATCACTGCGATGATTATTACATACGTTGTTTCTAGTAAATGTTGGCTTAATTAATACAAATGTATTCGTATTCAATTGTTTGCAGTAATTGAAGCGACCTTGTGCTCTTCCATCCATGGATTAAATTCCATAGAAGTCTAGTCGAAAGGTACTAGCGCAAATAATCTACAAAGGTATAATTTTGCACCAAGGCGAAAGGTCAACTCAAGATACTTTTGCAATAAAGAAAAATAACATTGGTGATGACAATACTGAAAATGATTTGGGACCAGCCAGTTCAGTGTGCTGTCCACCTCATGCTCATTTTCAGCAAAAATAGGTCCAAATTTGTATATACATGTAATATATAAAACAAATTGTAAAAAAGGCGTGTTGTACATTTACAGTTGTTTCACATTCTTCTGCGTTAAGTACTCAACATAATCCAAGGGCAATGCAACATTTCAGCCAGCCAAGCAATGCAGTAATCCAGTGTGCGTACGCTTTCATATCATATAATTCCACCATAATGCATGCTTTTCAGTGCTCCGATAAAAAAAAATATGGCGAAAAAATCTCACTCTTATTTGATCATCGTTATAGAATTTCTTGAGGTCATCCTTGTTTACAATGCCATTATTGTTCTCAGCTTTATAAGCAACATCTATTTCGTCCTCTCCAAATACAAACATGCTGATTGTATCATCCTCCATTTGCTTTTTGTTCTCCTTTTCCTCCTCCATGTGGTTACTGTCTACCTGTTTCTATGGAAAAAAAATTCACAAGATGTTGATGAATGGTCTCCCCCATCATTGCAATTGACTTGATATAGTGGCTCGTCCTCCATTTTCATAGATGCTTGAAGAGTTATTGATAACCAAACCATGTTCCTAAAGCAAGTTTAGAAGAAATGCGTGTTGGTGATGGGCGTCTTCTTTCATTTGTGGAATCAGTACTTTGAAATATTGAGAAGATGAGGATACTGCTCAAGTGTTTGAACGTGGGACATTGAATTAGAATTATTCATTATGGCATTCAAAGACTTTCACATGGTACCTAGAGGAGATCGGTCAAATTTTGAATAATAATCGAATGCAGGGAACAGGGACCCAATTATTCTTTTCTAAATCGCTGAGTTGTACCGTCTACCCCGGTTACTCCCGCAGTAATAATATCCAGTTATAGTACATTGCTACCATCGATATGAGAGCAAGCGCAAAGTTACCGAAACTGATAGCAGTACCTTTGCGTTATGGCAGATGATGAATTATTGAAGAAACACTTAGCAGTATTGAATTCGATTCATAACTTGGGGATGCGTGCAATATGACATCTTATGGGAATTTAAATGCTATAATATGGTACATGACTTGCTAATAAGTGACGGCTGTTGGGGTAGGGTTGGCGTTGGGGTGACATGCCCTAAGCAAAGCTAGTCTTACTCTGTTAATCCCTGCGTTAGAACCATTGGAAACAGGTTTGTTAGGGGTGGCATCCCCTGGGCTTGTTTCTAATTCCCCCACTTTGGCCAATTGGTGGCCTTTCAGCACCTAGAAGAAAGGTTGTGAAATAGAATATACTATCTCATTGTCGAAGTTAATCATCCCCTATCACTGGAGCCGGAACTTTGTCTTGACAATATCAATGTACGAAGTCATAAAATCATTGTATGGTTGACCTATGCCTACATCACGTTCCTCTCATCATGACATACAGAGAGCGAGAGATCTATATATGTAGCAAAGCCTCGGAGAAAGCCTAGACTAGTCCTTCAAATAAAGGACACGAGACGGTAAAACGTTAGTTAGTATTGCTTTTTCAATCGCCTCTCCAAAGCTTTCTGTAGAATTCTGAACAAAAATAAACCGTGCAAAATATATCAATAATATAGAGAAAACCCATACTTCATAGAATTTTAAACTAAGCTAAGGGAAATGATGAATAACGAATTTAAAAAAAAGAATATTGGCTATCTATTTTAATGGCAACCGTCGGCGGAAAAGTCTTTTACCTCGTCGTCTAATTCTTCTTCGTCTTCTGATTCATTAGTCTAATTGTTAATATGGAAAGGTACAGAAAAAATTACATGAACTGTTGGTAGTTTCATTTATCACCAGGGTTCATTAAAGGATCTTATCACTTGAATTAAATACAAAATAAATCATGGGAGTTCAATGCAAAGTTGAGTGACGGGATATCATTTCAAACAGATGGCAGTGTTCCATTTCTGGGTCATGTTCTGATATATATGTGGTTGGTATTGGTTATCCCATAATTATCCCCATTTCCAGAAAGTGTCTCTTATCTTTGGAATTCCTTATGTTCATAATTAATGTCAGATTCTAATATGGGAGTCGGTAACTGCCATCTTTCTGAACGATAATCTTAACACCCTGAAATACCTCTGACCATTTCAAAATTGTAAATCTCACAAAACCAAAATCGGATCACTAGAATCCACCAATTAAATCAGGTAAACTTGCTGTAAATATCCGTCCAATTAGGAACCCCCAGCTACGAGGTCATTAATAAAAAATTAAGTGCACACACAATCTTCTGACTTCTTCACGAATCTCTTATGCTTTGAGCGGTAGTGAAGTTTTCGTCGGACTGTGTATACGGTTATAACACTGGGTCCATTTCCATGTTAAACACGATAATATATATCACTAATTGTACTTTTCTTACATTTCCTTTAGCGGCACTGACCATCTTGTTCAATTTTATCATCTAAGATAATTAGACAGAGAAAATGTTAATTTATTAAGATGGCTCTAGTTTTATAACTAGAAGTCTGGAACACATTTGAGTCGGCTAGCAGGAAGTGTTCTGAAACAGATCTGGAAGGCCTATAGAAACATCTATCAAAGTATCCCTTAAAACGTGACAAAAATTGATTTGTAGACGATTTATAAAAGAATTTATGAGAAGAACGATAATATGTCTCCTGATTTATTCAGCCCAATATGTTTACCGCCTCACAAGCCCAACAAGCTGTTTCGTAACATTTTAAGGGATATGTCTAAGGTTTTGTTAAGACGCTACTCCGAGAATTGTTCCTGTAATGAGAATAGGTGTGTTAATATGTCTCTTAAAAGATGCTGCCTATTTAACAGTTTTCTTTTTAGATGAGCCTGTACACGCTGTGGTATTCCTTAGTGTGGTCAATTAGGTATGAGACATAGTATGCAGTATACAAGATAAGAAAGTTGGTGAAAATTATTTAGAACAGTTGCAGGTTTGTCTGGAGGGATAATGCCAAATGTGGCTTTGTTCTATTTTCTTTTTCACTTACCCCTTTTGTTTTTAACAACTGGAAAATCATCATAGATTTTTATTCTTCAAGTTAATATTGTTCTCTTGTGTTAGCCTTATCCTGTGCAGTAATTTATAACCCATAATTTCTATTATTCCCCGACCGGATTCTTCAATATAAAGCAGGGTTGATAATAATAACAAGTTGAATAATTTTTACTATTTTGTCCTTTGATTAACCCAAAGACTCGGACCCCATCACAAACCAGTTGGCATACATATAAGTTAAAATAAAATATTTTTGCTTATAAAAGAACTGTTCCTCTAACCATTTTCTTCGGAGTTCAATATTATTTCGTTTTTTTTTTTAAAAAAAAACAACAACACATAATGAGATAGCAGACTAAACTAAGATACTGCGTTGTCATATGATAACTCGTTCTATAAATGTGTGCTTAAAGAAAAAAAGGCAATAATTACCTTATTCAGGATCTGAACTCTTGTTTTGAGTCTGGTCCCCGAGCTGAAAGCTGCGGCAGTAATAGCTCGGTGGAAAGAATCGAACTGCTTATCTTTCTCATCCTTTTTCTCCCACTCCCGGCAAAGCTCCTAGTAATGAAAATAACAAATTGTTAAAGGTGAGTGAACCAATGAGCTTAGATATATACGCTCTTTGATTGAACGTACAATAAGTCCATGTGGTGGAGGGTGTCGAATTAATAAATACGCATTGTTATTAAGAAAGAATATTCAAAACATCTTCACGCCAATAAATATCACATCATATCGCATCAAATTTGTCCATGTTGCAAGTTTTAATCGGATAAGATAATTACCTGCATTCTGGCTTCTTTAGCTAATAATCGCTCATATTTTTTCGTGGTTAAGACGAGTTCTGCTTTGACCTGTGCCATAGAAAGGTCTCCGCTGTCGATGCTGAAACTTGTGTTTCTCCTATCTTGTCCAGGCTTTTGCATTTGCTCCATTTGACGTAATTCCTTTAGGAAATATTAAGATATATATAGCGTATGATAATTATGATAGCAGTTGCGACATTTAAGAACTTTTTTGATATGCACACTCCTGTTATTTACTAGCATTCTTACTGTCGATATATTGCCACGAATTTGCCGAGTTTAGGTCTTAATTTAAAATTATCTTAAGATGATCACATATTCTATCATTTCTCTTCTTGAGTTCTTCAGATCGGAGTTTTATATACGGTTTGCATGCATGTGTGAATTCTAAAATCTAGACAAGGAGTGGACTATTATTTCAGTTGGGACAATAGACGGATTCCTGCACGGCCTTTCACGGCCGTATTTCTGGTGTTTTCTTCTACAGAATCAAGCTAGACTAATTCCCGTTCTTAATTATGAGCAAAATTGCAAATAGTGCCGAATGCAGCTTGTTCGAGGCTAGATTTTACCTGCTGCCCTTGATTTTATTCCCCCTTTTCATAGCTCCACATGAAAATAATGTTTGCTGATCTATATTTTTTTCATTAAAGGCCATCTGACTAATTAATTAAGCAATTGGGTAGGGATGATAATAAATTCAGTGAGTGCACACAAGGTGATTGGGTGTCTACTTGTTGGGCAAACCTACGTAAAGTTGCGAACCTGTGTTCGATCTGTTGGGTTCTGTGAGCATAATTGTAGAAAGATCTGTCAGCTATTTGTTTTATAATTGTATATATGACGCATCTCACATGAAGATGTCCCTGGAAAAATGTCTTTACAGGACGACCGAAGTATTTCCTTTTCCCCCCCTTTTTTTTAATATTCATTGTTATTCATTAATATTTCAACATATCATCAACATAAAACGAATTTCGTATAATATATTCACCAACCATTATGTGATCAATAGAATAACAATATTCATTATCGACTAGTTTTTATTTTGGAGATTTCAATAATATGAATGTTTTGTACTTTACCTTTGTTGTTAATTTTGAAAGTTTTGGATCCGTCATATCTTCTTGTACGCCATAGAGTTTCATGGTTATACACCCGCTATCAAAGTAATCTAACAAATCCTGATCAACCAGTGCGAACTTGAATACTTTGGAATAGTTAAATTCCGGTGATAATGTATCTCTGACCACAGGCGTCAGTGTTTCTTCGGTATCTTTATACACAGAGTATCTACAGTGGATTCCTTTAGAGAAGCGGGCCTTAATGATTTCTGCACTTCTGATGGTGACCTATTCAAGAAAATTCGCAGTTATTTTATTAGTTAGTAAGTTTGATCGCTTTAATATTGCTTATGTTACATATTCATAAAAGGCAATAGAAGTGAACGAAGAGAAACTGGTATAATTATCACTGATTTATTTGTTATTGAAATTGTGAGAGTTCTGTACGGTCAGTTGATATTAATCAAGATTACTCATACTTTCTAATACTGTTGCAAAGACAAGAGAGAGGACCTATCACTTTACCTTGAAGGCATATGGTTTACTAAGCAAGTCTGACGGATCATCGACAAAGGCCTCCTCAGGCAGAGACTTGCCTGCTTCTGTACATGGGCTAACATTAACGTACAAAGTACCTTCCTCTTGACCCTTGTAATCGGTGACTGTAAGTTTGTCATCGAAATCCAAAGAGTAGGACAGGGACTGAAGTATAAGGTGATTAAAATGATTAGTTGATTTTCTGTTCAAGATAACTTATTATGTATTAATTGGTTCATTGTTAACTTCACGTCTCTCAATTCTAATCAATCAGACTAACTGATGACTGGGACAATTTGCAAGATCAAGCATCTTGTGTAAATTAATATTGATTTTAATTATTTAATATTTATATATTTTTATTATTGATTTATCTCTGATCTTTAAGATTCAAGTCTATTGCGGTTGCGATATAAGCTGAGTAATTGATTTTTAAATTTATATTTCAGATGATATGGCAACGCATGAAAACAACCACATTAGTTGGGTTATGTGTATTTGATAAGTTCTGAAATGTACAGCCAATACAAATATTTTTAAAAATAATTATATATTCGAGCGTTCATAAGTGCAGGATATGTGGTATATCAATTGAACAAAGGCGTCTCGCCCCAAAGCCACTTACCTGCAAGAACACACTAGCTGTTCCAATGAGAACATCTTCTGGGGGCTCCCAGAAAGGATCTTCCTCTCGCTTCATTTTGCTTATATCTTCGCCGTCAAGGAAACGTTGATATAAATCCTATTGGTAAAGGGAAACAACATACTGATTATGAGACCTTCGGATATTGATTGTCTTTTTCCAATATCGATGAAGTGAGTTAAAAAAATGTCTAAACCGAAACCATCTTTGCCTTCTGATCATTGAAATCTCTTTATTTCCGTGCGTTTTTAGCAGATATAATTTCCATGTCGTTCCATGATCTTAGAGTATAAAAGTTAGTTTTACATGTAAGGAGGCAAACTTACCTGCATAAGATATCTTCTGTTCATAAACTTCCCGCGCTCCCAAAGCCAAGTATTTCCATTCAACAGGTTCTTCATTTTCACCATGACTCTAAAGGATGCAATTGAATTAACTGCTTATACAGTATCATTTCACAAACCTCCACCTCAAAAATATTTGGGAATTGGAAAGATGATAATAATTGTTTTATACTGGTTAAGACTTACTTTGTTTGTCTCTCTCTGGCAGAGCTGGGGTCTTGTGCAATAGATGATAACAATACCACTTCGAATGTTCTGTGTTTGTTCAACTCTTCAGACACAGCGTTGACTTCGGAGACCATTGGCAGAATTTCCAGAACCTGTTCTTGCGCTATTTGCTGATCTGTTGATAGGTTTATATACCAGCATGATTACTATGTTTAGATTTGCGGCCAGCTAACACCAGCTTTTCAATAAGTCATTGATAACACCAGCTTTTGAGCTCCGTTAATCTTCAATCGACCGAACAAAAGTCTAAGGTTGTTGTTAGAAATTAAGGTAATTAGGTGAGGTAAAACGTAGCATCGTACATAGAAATTGTGGTTACCTTTTGATAAACCTGCACCGGAGCCTGTGGCAAAACCTTTGGCTTGAGCAATTTCTTTCTGTGCGAAGTCCCATGTTATGTCATCTGGCAGTTGTGATGGATGAGGCTTAGTAGGTTCCACGAAAACATACATGTGGTTTGATCCTGAAAGATATTTGGATAAGGATCTTCAGAATTCAAGTATAGATAACAGCCAATCATTATTCAATGAAATATCCTCATAGAAAAAGAACTTACCAAAAAGAACACGGTCTTTATTCTCGAGAGTTTGAGTGCCGGTTACTGGAGCACCGTTTACTTTAATCTTGGCTCCCGCAGAGGCAGGCTTTATTTCGTACTGGCCACCATTTTTGCTAATGACAGCATGGTTCTTTACGATACTGGAAAACAAAAATGGAGATTGGAGTTTTCACGAAGATCCTTTGATGATAGGTTTTGGCAAAGGGTGCTTCATTGAAGGGTTTGTTTCCCAAGTGGAATAATCAGATGTCAAGTATTGACTTATCCTATTTAATAACTACCTGAGTCCACTGAGACAGACATCTGGTTGAGGGTCAGCATCTTTCCGACCTAGGGTTATGGAGTCGCTCTTTAGAAAATGGTAAACTACACCAGATAACATAGGATCTTCATTGAGATTCAATAAGTGTGGAGTACTTGATTTCTCTTTACTTGAGTCAGGCACAACATCGTCTGTTTCTTTTCTTGATGCTTCAAGCTGTAAACAAATTAAAAATCGTAAAACTCAATACAATCCCAAAGTGTGTCTCCTTATGAAAGGAATTATTCTGATTGAAAACTTTGCACACATGTATAAATCACATACCCTTGATTCCCAGCTTCCCATCATTTCCTGGTTGGCTGAGAGCTGAGCTCTTATTTCTTCCTCCATTTCTCTTCTCATTTTGTCCATATCTGTTTCGATAGTTATAATATAATTGATTTTTATTTCCAAGGTTATACAAGTTATTCATGGACATTTGATCTGCCTTCTGTTTTACAAACAGCTCTTCCAGGCCCAAAACACTTTAATTACTGCTGAGTTTAGCACCGAATTAGAAGCTTCGCCTTCCGTCCATTTATTAGCTGTAGGAAACTACACAACCTGATTAGCAGATTTCTAATGTTGTGAAATGCATTATTGTGAAAGAATATAACAAGAACTAATTAGATGGGAGGTCTGTCATACACTAAAAGTAATCATTTTCTCATCAGGCTTCATAGTTGGATCCATAGCTTCCACCATTCATTATACTACTCTACGAAAGCACCTGCATTTTAGGTTGTCTATTTTACCTAAAGAATTCTGCACTCCGGTAGATTAGATCCAAATACTAGGCAAATCTCGAGATCTTAACTAATTTATGGATCTATTATTAGATTTTATTATTATTCACCACCCATTGTGTCTATAATCTTATTGGTGGTAAGTAGTTGTAGTCCGAGGATAAAGCTCCCACTTTCCCGGTTGATATTTTCGCGCACCTCCTTAAAGTGGTTGGCATTTTTTGGTCATAAACGCTGTGTTTTGACCCTAAGCAAAGTAACCAAAGCACATGCAGATACAGGTATGGCTGGGTCCCGCTTGGACTGTGCATCCCCTAATTATAGCCACTTTCACTAAGTGCATGAAACAACACCACAACTGATGAAATATAAATGAAAATTTGTTGGTACTTAAACTGTCCCATTTAAACATAAGCCACGCATTATAGTTCAATTCTGATCCATATAATAAGGTGCAAGTCTTAGAGAATGTCTACAAAAATCTCAATTTGAAGAGAGGGCATGCAAAAATGATTATGTTGAAACAATCGTCGTGTTAAAATATGAACCTATTGCACCGTTCAGCATTACCATCAACAGCAATATATGCTATGCAGGCATAGTTTACGTTATTTTATGTATTTGGAGGACCCTGTCTGAAATACACCAACCCTTAGGCGAAGGGATTTAGCGATACGTTTTTAAACATTTTATTACCAATAATGTTATTGGGTTATGGTTCTTAATCCTCACAGACATACAATACAACAGTCTGGATATATAATACCCATGGCCTTAAAATTAGAGCTAATATCTTACCGCCAGCTGACGCTATAAACATGAAAAATGTGAAGGTTTTTTATCGTGTACATGTATATTATCATAGAAATGACACCACTGTATAGGGTTACTAAGAGAGACGTTCAAAAAGGATCCACATAGCCATGAGACGCAAACATTTAATCAAAATTAGTTTTGTTCGTCAAAAATACCAATGGATGGAAAAGTGTAAGCAAAAATATTTTCTCAAAATTACTTGTTGTCCACAAGTTTTTCGAATATAAAAACTGCTACAATATAAAAAATTCAAGAAATGTGTGTGACCGATTAAGCATGAAAGCTTACCGCCAGGTTCTTCAGTATTACCTGAAACAGTCAAGATGCATTGTCTGCCATGTACAAAGCAAACATGCTAAAAAAACTATTGCTGCTCTGGATGTCCTGACCTTAAAAGAGACCTGAGAAAAAATCTTTCAGCACAAATATCTTTCGGAGTTTGAGGAATACATTCCATGCTGGAATTTTCTTTCCGGGCATCGGCCCTCCCAAGTTATAAAAATCACCTGTTTTAGTTGATAAAATACACAATTTACACGTGTGTATACATTATGTACATCTGTGAGTGTGATTAAGATCCCAATTTCTATTGATGGCGATCACTGAGTACAACTTACCCTCAGCACTAACACCTGCTGTCCCTGGCAGCGTACCAGATTCCATCATCTTCCTCAGTCTCTCATTTTCCTCCTAATTATGTAACAAAACAAATATTTGTCATTTTATGCAGTAAGTGTTAAATCAATAGAAACAGTGACGGTTACCCAAACATGCATTATAATTTTTGTCATTTTACAAATACATAGTTAATACATAAGAATTGGGTTCTATAAACTTACTCTAGAGTTATTGATTGAAAGGAAATGCATATCATTCTTTAGACTGCTGAACGTTTATGATAGTCACAATGCAAGGAGATTAATGTACAGACCCTGAGTTCTCTAACAAGTTTGTCCATCGGATTTTCATTGATCACAGCGTTGTTTTTAATTTTTTTGGCACGATCGGCATATCGCAGAGTTGATAATGTCTCGTCATAGTTTATGTCGGCAGGAGATAAGGCAGCTATCATGACCGTTTTACTGAAATTCAGATTCAGATGTAATTATCATTTTCATCCTGAACATTCTGTAGTATGTTTACCATCACATATTATTATCAAGATTAACATGTTTTAGTTTTATATAGGTACTTCAAAACATTTGATACAGTTAATGCCTTACCTATTGCCTCCAAGAGCATTTTGTAGAAGCTTGGTGAGGACAGAGTCTCGGTAAGGTACCATTACTTTCTTCTTTCCCATAGATACGTCAGCTAATGCCTAGATGACGAATAAAACCAGATCGTTGACATATGCTTTTAATTTTATTTGGAAAGCCACATTAAATATTGGTGCTCAACCATGTCATTTATTTCTTAGTGGTTGAGCATACGGTAATATAACTGTTACACTACGCACATCACAATTCATGTCTTAAACTTATTTAGGGAACATTTGATCGAGTTCTCTCTGTGCGAAGATAAGAAAAGAGATAAGGAGAACCCCATGCATCAAGAGCTTTACTCACAGATATGACATTGCCGAGGGCAGAGAGTGATTTGTTAATATTGGCTCCCTCCTTCAAACGGTCACCCGTAGCTCCTGTGCTGTCTGCCCTTTCGGATCCTGCTAAATCTACCAAGTTAATGACACTACTCTTTTTGGTTTCCTTGCCATCTAGTTTGATGATTTGATCAAAGGTAATGGTAACGACTGTGTGAGCTCTACTACTCGTAGCATTCATGTTGGTCGAAGCCACTGTACGGTTTGCAGTTCCTGGGGAAAGAAATATGATTTAAAAAATGATATAACTGTCAAACATTATAGAATAGACGGTAGGGGGTCTCGCTGTATATCGGGGTTGGCCGGAGCTTAGTATGAGAAACATAATAAAGTTGATGGTAGTTGTATTGTTGTCTCAAGCTTTCGGGCTACTGTGGCCCTTCGTTAGGAGTAGTATCACATTATAGAAATATTAAAAGGAATAGCTCAATGTTTGACTGAGGTAGTGATACCAACCTTGCTCGGTCCTTTTCTCAATTTCTTCATAACTCCCCACAGGAACCTTTTTCAAGCCGGTGACGTAAAAAAGGCCAAGTTTTGGATTTTGTCTCACTTGCAAGCCTCCTTTAGGGTTTTCTTTCGACAACAGATCACGGACCTGCTCGTTGTAGATTTCCATCATGGAGAATGTCACTTCATACCTCTGAAGTAACAAGATTCCATACTAGTATAGTACTTGTACATAAAGGTTTTGAGTGTGGTGTGTGCTGCATAGGCCTAAAGTGGTTACAAAGAAAACTCTGACGAGGAAGTCCAAATGAAAACTCAAGATGGAGATGCCAAAGTTAGATAATAGACTCCAAGACAATTATGTATTTCCCCAAAGGAAATTCATTATGGAGGAAATATGTTGCTAGAATGGTGCATGTAAATATATTGATAAAGATTGCAAAGTCATGTTGGACATTTTGTCCTCAACAGAGGATGTGTATTCAAAGGTAAAACCAGTCAGCGGACAATTCATTTTGCATTTTGATAAACGAAAAGTAAGCTTGCAAAAGCGAAAGGTGACTTTAAATCATACCTTCGTCCTTTTCTTCTGTTTCTTCCCTTTCTGATATGGGCATTTGTCATTGAAAATGCATTAGATTAGTTTGACCATAAATTAACAATTAAAAAAATAGATTGTTTGAATTTGTTTTCACTTCTACGAGATTTAATCAACCTACCTTAGTGTCATCCTTGTTGCTGTCCATTGATTTGAATAGTTCATCACATGTAATGGGGATAATACCTCTGTAAAGGGAAGCATCGTCAAGTGTTAGTTTGGTGACCAGGTCATTTTGTATTTGGAAGATAATTTCCCTCAAATGGATTTGTCTTATGTATAAATTACTAAGAAGACAGCCTGTATGGTGATACTGATGATTATAAAATGTATCCATGTATACCATCTGATAATTCACTTGCTCAACACAATTCTCAAAATGACCAATATAAACTGCATAGCTCAACATTGACTATAGCACATACTTGTTTGCTCCATATCCAACCATAGAGTAAGACTTTCCGGAGCCAGTCTGTCCATATGCAAAGAGTGAACAATTGTAGCCTGAAAAGAAATAGTTTCACATTATTTTTTACTTTGTCACTTTTCCACTCTTGAATGTATGTTTTATTTGTTCTGTTCAATCAATTCCAGTGAGGTTGGTGTGCTATTAAAATAACGGCATTAATAATTAGCATATTTAGTACCTAGGCTTATACTAATAATATTGCTTATAGGAAAGGGAGCTGGTTCTATTCCAAAATATTACAGGAAACCTATGCTTTTTGGTCTGTCATGAAATCATTGTAATTCTATTTCATAACCCGAGTACAAAGGTAGAAGATCTGTGATTAAATATAAAGTCAGGTTTAATTTGTAAACACATTTTATTGAGCGAATATGTCCAGTCTTTAGCACAGAACTGGAAATCTAAGGCCTACTTACCGTTGAAATGAGTTTGTATGTACACTTTCTTATATTTAAATACATGTATACACTGAAAGCATATTTAGCACCTAGGCCTATTTACCTTCCTGGTTCGTATAAATATTGCCAGTAAAGTAACCGCTGAGAATGTGCTTGGACATTATATTGCGTTAGTAAATTGAAAGCAGCGCAATGCGCCCTTTAGTGACTGTTTGGTGCCAATGACAGCAAGCCGCGTGTTTTCCACTTACCCGAGAAAGCATTGTCCAATACTCCTTGTCCCAAATCCTCAAATACTCTTCTTTGACTAGCATAATTGCTCCCGGGATCAGCCTCTGATATTCCATCGGCATTGACTGTGAAGCCGTCGTGAGACCTGATTGATCGAGACATAAATTCAATAGTGAGTTATGTTCCGAGGAACCGAATTCGCATTGATTATTATATAATGATTATATACATTTTGATGAACGTATGAATATCTGGGAGTGTTCCGCAAAAAGCCATGTCAGAGCTCTGGCCATAGCTCCTCTTAAAAAAATCACTTCGTGATGTATTTGATAAGGTACTCTTCTATATATGCATATATAATACAACGGTATTTCAGTGCATAAAACATATGGAAGGCTATTTATTCATATGATAGATATTCGATATTGTCAGATACAGAAAGCGACTATCACAATAAAATATTCAGCGTGAAGCGCTCAAAATAACATAATTTATTGGTTTGATTTTAATGTATTTACGAAAACGATTTCGATAGTCAGGGTGGGTGGGGGATATCGGTCTCATGCAAAGCGTTGGACTAGGTCATAATATTGTCTTAACGTAATATAATAATAATTGCTATACTGGTACTCTAAAAGACTAGTTCAATCTATCAGATTAGATACCACTTAAAGTATGTTCGATATCCACTGATATGAAATGATATGATCCTATATGATCATATAACCCATTGTCGTCAACAGTTAGTTGTTAAAACACTGGAGTTTACCGGTCAGATCCCTGACCGGGAATATGACTTCATAATAAAGAAGCTTATATTTATATATATCATATAGACCGTTCATGCAGTAGGAGGGGGAGTATTGTTTTTACTGGAATCATTGGGAGTTTAATCTGTTTACCTCACGAGAAAGAACTGAATATCCCATTGAATGTATAAGCCATTGCTTAATGTCCCATTGGGAGATTATTAACCCAGCTTACTTAAAGAGCTTACTATAAGTGAACTGGAAGAGGATTGCGTCTACTTCCTTGTTTTATCCCAGTTAAATATTCATTACCGACGTGACATCCATCGGTATTTTACTTACCAGTAAGAATAATCGAAGGCGAACTGAAAAGCAAAGAATCGATATATGGGTACTCTTTAATTGTAGGTAAATTGAATGTTACCCATTTAAAATATATTGAAATTCATCAAAATAGGAAGGAAGAATCCTCTTACGTTATATTGATAGAATTTAACAAGATAATGGTATATGCAGCAAGGAAATTACTTTCCCTAGTCGCCCTAGTCACAAATCCATAAGATTATTTTTCTTTAATCATAAATGGTTCTCCTGGTGAGAAAACGTAAATCTAGGGATCTATAGTATTTTAATGTAAGAATTCATATCAAAGAAAATGACATTAAATGCTCTTACAGCTGAAAGTTATCATACACAATGAACAAAGGCAGTTGCATAAAATGTTTGATTTTGAACGAAACACATTAATTTGTTAAGCATAGAGGTATGGCGAATATTTGGGAAATCCCATTACTGTTGGATATCTATAATGATACTCAAAGTGATTGATTGATAAACATTTGTATTTGTCTACTGTAAATGATTGGTATTTTATTTGTCTATTGTAAATATTGGTAATACTATGAAATAGTATGTTGCTTGTTTGATTAAATGTTTTTATTTAGGTAAATCCTCCATACCATAATGTTTTCAGTAACCCCACAATATAACAATATACGTCCGGGTCTAAGTTGTTTTAAATGGTAGTAAACTATAATTATACTTCCTGAATATGGCGCCCTAGATGAGTAATAAAATTATAATGCGGTGGTTGCATTAGCAATTTGTCACACTTGATTATTTTCCATTTAGATCTCTGTAAAACTATTGCCAAGAAACCCATGGCAGTAATCCAAACTGTATCTTAAATTTGAACGGCAGGCCATAAATATTTATATTTCATTTCAAAACATATTGTAAACATATCTTGAACACATAAATTGTTCCCGAATCGCATTTCCTTTTGGTATAGCCTTTGTTTGGAAGAAGAAATCAGGTTTTGAGTAAGAAAGCCCGTCTAATTAATAGAGTTGGGGGAAAATGTGAATGTTGTTTTAGTGTATTAGAGTTTGCTGGTGGCGGAATTCATGATTGTGGTGCATGGGGAGTGCAATAATTACAAATTGATCTTCGAGATTCTCACTTACACCTGGGCGTGCTGGTATAAATATGGCTCACTCTCACTCTACTCGGTGATCAGTGTGCAGATTATCATATAGAAAGTGTCCATAGAGGGTTTAGAGCAATAGAATTTACTTAGAATCTAATCATTTTGATACCAACCGTTCGCCTCTAATTAAATCAAAATGATTATAAGTCATGTTAGTAACAGTATCATTAGGTCACAATGTGATCGTGCTTTTCACAGTTTCTTCCATCATATACATGTACAGTATACATGCATGTATGTGCTTCCAAATAAACTACGTAATTAGTGCAAGAAAACACCATTATTCATACATTATTAACCAATTATTGTTGCATTCGTGTGAAACATAAATAAGTAAACCCAGTCCGATTAGTTAGGTTTAGTACAATTCTCAATCATAATCTGGTCAACATGTACAATTTCATGAGCAGGGTTAATTTGATCTTAAAACTACCACGGTTACAACACTCATGTTTACACAGTGTTCTCATACAATGAAAACTAGCAACAATGAATCGTGGCCATACCTTCTTAGGTTCATCCCCTGCAAGAAGAGAATGAGTGTTGGTTATTCAATCGTGTGATACAAAACTACTGATATAGTTAATCTAACATGTTCTCCCAAATACATGAATCATTTCCTATGTTCCAATGGTGTATGGTTGGGATGGTGTCTTATCTAACCTTCCCTGTGGTATAGGTAATTGACTTCTAATCTGAAGAAGTTTGATATATAGGCGACGTATCAAAATATATGAAAAATGTCAGAGGTGCGTTTCTTTTGTTAATCATTGTTTCTTTAATGCGAATTTCAATGTAAATGTTTCTCCCCCCCCCCCTTAAATTACGAGCCTGAATAAAAATAGTTCAATACAACCTCCATGTTAGAAATAAAGTTAGGACAAGTTATGTCGGAAAATGTCACCACAGTCAATGTATTCACACTTAACATGATGGCCATTGGAGAGAGCCATATGCTGCTTGACCACATTATAAAATAGGATAAAGGGTCCTTTCCATCAATCACCTCGAAACAGACCTAACAACTATAAACATTGAGATATACATGTTTATTACGTAGACAAACTAAACTATATGGCCAGCGGTATCGGCTCAAGGGAAAAGAAGCCTATAGTTATATTGATCGGTATATTAACTGTATGCTTGTAGTCCTAGCTGCAGACAAATACCTTCTTTCTCCTTATTCTTCTTCCAATATAGTCATACATACTTCATTGTTTTATAAAATTGACTAGATAGCATAACTAATGCCCGTGTCCGAACAAGTTAAACATTTAGCTCAGTCTTAAGTGACACTTCCACCCAGCTAACAATTTCTTCTGAAACCATTTATCTAAAATCAATGAATCCTTGGGTAGAAATTATAGATGAAAGTCATGCTTGATAAACTGGAAGAAATAGGTTGCTGAAACAGTTGATAATTTGATGTAACCGCTTTGACCGCTACATCGATTAGTTATTTGTCTAAATTTGCATTTTGGATCTAAGAGAGAGGGTACTGCCGGTTGGATTGTTGGACATGCTTGAGCAAAAGGAATCCGATTTCTGTTTGTTCCTATTGATCAGACACCTGGGTGTGAACGAGGATCGATCGTAGCCCAGGAAAAACATCTAGATGCAGAATAGTTCCATATTAAATTATGAACGATTTTTTCTTACGGAATAAGAGATGACACCAGAAGTAATGAAAGTTTAATGTATTCCCCTACATATTCCTTATGTATACATTGTGTTGATGCCAACGGTCCTAATTATATAGAGATGTTTACGACTGTCCGAGGTCCAATAAATCAGAAACAGAATGAAGTCCTTTGGTAGTTCTTATACATGTTAGATATTCACATATTTTGATCCTTTATACTATGCTCTTTAAAGCAACAAAAAAGGAGCCTGGGCCAAAAATGTAATTATCTGTCATTTATGACATGTTTTTTGTGAGATAAAGGGAGCGTTGGGCTCCAATGATAAGAGTTTTTGTCCGTGGAAATTTCTTATTGTGGAGTTGGCACATAAGAACACGAATACATGTCCACTTAGTTGACAATGGGAGGAGTGATCAATAACAAGAATTTATAATAGGTCACATGTATGCCTGGATCCCCAAGGCATTATACGTTTGAAACATCTATACCACAGTGATATTCAACCCTGGAAGATGGTTTAATCCTACGAATCGTAAGAAAAAACTTCTTTATGAACTAATTTATGATATCCGAAGGAAAACATGCAATGCGATTCCGTTCAGCTTCGGGAAAAATACAATTCCTATGTATAATTAATCAGACCAATTCCACTATCATAAATGCACCATCTCATTGGGAATTAATACAAACTAATGGTTTATATCCAAGCAAAGAAATCGAATATCAAATTACGATAACGCCCATGGATAAAATGATGTGCAATATGAATAAAAATGTGATGTGTATATGAACAAAAAAAACAAGTATCACTTTATGTTTCTTCACTAGTTGGTGAAATAATTATTAATAATTTTAGTTTAAGATTTGTCATTCTGGAATTGTGTAACACGCCTAGAAATCAATAACACTTAGAAATGAAAAATGCGATGACCCCTGGCCTTTTATATCGATACTAATTCAACGATCAATTATTATCTGATTGAACGCTTTATCATGTCATTTGTCGCTCAATTAGGAGTGCATGTCCATAACACATGGAATGATCATTCATCGACCGGTTCCATTGTCAGTGGATAGGGAAACTGAGTCCTTTGTATTGATTGAACAGAATGCACATTTTTCACCATCGATCGGTTTTCGTCTGAATAGGGATAGGAATCAGTGATGCGTGTCCTCACGGCACTAATACATACTGCTTGTTGTGAGCAACTTGTCAAACAGCTTTTTTTCTTGTTTGCCTTCAACAAAATGTGTCGGGGATCAAGGCAAGAAGAGGCAGTCGAAATAAAGCGTTATAAAAAAAGGACTATTCTCTCTATATAAGAGATAATTCGTTCATCCATAGCCAAGTGGATTCAGTCTTATATCTGATATATTGGAATACATACGATAATCAGTTGTATCAGTGAGAGTATGTTGATAAGTGGCCTAAGCGATTATTTGAAAGATGAAGTAGGTAGTAATGGATATATACTGATAAAATACCAGCAAGTCGGAAAAAGATTCTCACTGTAAACATTAATTTACTTTAAATGAAATCCCCTATGATCTGCGCCATTGCCACAATAAATTCAAAGAACGACAGGTTAATCTGGACCGTAATCTGAACATTTTGAATTTCATTAAGTTTATAATCTCCATTTCACTTAGGGCGAATAAAGCAACTGCTAGTTTGTCAGTTAGGAGGGAGGGATTAGTGTTTACCATTTTTGTACTGCATGAAGCAACCCAATTCAACCCAAATTGTAGCCTGCCTCCAAATATACCCGGAATTAAGTACCATGTGTATTCTGTGTGCCTCCAGCTCTAAGAGAGGAGGACAAATATATCGACGTGCTTAATCTTTGGCAATACTTGACTGGTCAGATTAGAATTGAGGCCAATGAAAATTACATCATCACATGGTGCAACTGAACGACACGAAGTCGGTATATATGTATACCTTTTGTTCAAATGGTACTATTAGTCCTTGAAGCAAATGTTTTTCAATAGAATCCACCCCTATATGAAAATATTTTTCGTAGCCGGGGCTCAGAATACTCGACAGAAACAAATGATGTCTTTTCACCGAAGTTAAAGGCTCGCATATTCAATTAGCATCAAGTCTATGGTAAGTTGAATATCGAAGCAATAGTCTGTTATCGTTTTTTTGGCACAGGCCAGAGAGCTATACTTATCGTTTCTGTAAACATACCATGTTTTCCCGAGATTATTTATCCCTGGATTTATAATCACTAATTGAACTCAAATTATAAATTCCGTTTATTGATGAGGTGAGTATAAGATAACAAATTTATAAATGAATTTGCATCATAAGTGAATAATATGGTTTAGCTTTCTATGTTTAAACATAGCAAACTTACCTCCTCTGGGATCAGGATTGGTAATTTGTGTCGTATTTCCTGACATTTTTATCATCAGTTTGGCTTTACGGTCGATCTCCCTGAAAGGAAAATGGTTTTAAAGCAATGTTAATAAAGCATGAGTTATTGCTTTAACAGTGTTCAGACCCCGATCGCCCAAACTACCTATGTGATCCACAATTCGTTTTATCTCACTAATGAGTTATTTTAGATAAAGCTATATATCTGTGTTGTGCATGAAGTCTTATCTTTCCCATTACTTAATCAAATTGATGGTGAATTGTTCATTTCAATTTACAAGCAAAGCCATTTTTAAATAGTGAAACACGAATATGGATGGGGTTACCTTTGATTAAAGGGTCGAACGCGAACCGCGACCTTCACTCTGAAAAAAATAGGCAATGAAATAACATCAAGGAATTCAATTAAGATTTCATGTTAATGGCCCTATATATAGTTGGTTATGTAAACGATTACAATGTAACTAAAGGCAACGTTGATATATGTAATCCAAAATTAATTCCACTCATTTCTCAGTTATGATAATTATGATATACACCAATTCATATATCTTGTGGGATTAAAACTTCTTAAACCAATCGTTTAGTATTTAGATAATTTGCTGATTTTGAATTTTCTTTCATCAAAGTCCAAGCACAAAACCTATGTGTTCCGAGTATGGCTTATGTCTTAATTACGCATATTAAAAGGCCTGTAATGGTATCATACGAAAAGTCATAAAATACCATCGCCAAGTTCACATAACAGTTTGGGGTGAATAATTGACGTAGGATTCCATTGCAAATACGACGGTTTGATAACTATTTTGTATTTGTAGTTCATGCTTCGGTTCTACTATTTTTTGAAATTGGTATTCTGTTTGCATTTACGTTTAACAGTTCACCTATAGTTGCTATAGACTAGTTCCCGTCATATATCTAAGGGAAATACCCTTTGTTTATCTTGGTAATAAAGGTACTTTGTGAATGGGGATTTTCTACTCTACCATTGCCTTTTCAGCGTCTTCGGCTGCTATTGAAACCTCTTTGCCTTTGGGTTTTTTTCTGATCCTAATCCCATGATTACGAGGTCAATAACGTGGACCGATGTGTTTTTAATCTCCCCTAGTGTGGTCAAAGTCTATATATATGACAAGGGCGATTAAATTTCGTTCTCAATTAGACCGAAAGAGGAAGTGGATGTCCATCCATCTATCTGGGGTCGCGAGATATTTGGATCTCTGTGTATACACTAGGATAATACACATAGATTTAAACACATAGCTACACATCATCCATATCTTGGTAATGCAACAATATATGTATTTGAAAGAGAGCTACAATTAACTAAAACATCTCCACAAGTATTTTATGATAAATGATATTTGCAAAATATCATGGAAATGTGTAGTTTATTTCAAAGAATTTTGAGAAATTTGATTGGAGTTAAGTCGAACATGAAACATTGCATTTTCCGAGCAACTAGTCAAGATCAAGGCTTTCATAACACACTTGTGTAAACAGTATAATGGATTGTACCTAGACCCATACTATCGGGATAGACACCTGGTAAACACAATGCCTGAGTTAAAGTCTATATCCGGATTTTTTTTGTCAATACCCAAGATTAATTTGGAACGAGAAAACGTAAATATAATTGTGTACATAAGGTTGTAATAGGCAAAAGGCATGTGTACTGCCTTTCAGATATAAGACTTAGTATTTGCCAACAGAGATAAGGCTTGCAAGCCTCCAAACATCGCATACATTGGGAACTATTTAACTAAATAATATATGGACCTTTCATTGACGGGGTCAAATATGAATCTCTTAAACATTGATACAGCCAGAGTCGTATATGATGGCTCTGATGCAAAGAAGGCTGATCTGTCTTAAAGCATGAACTAATCAATTTCAATTTTCAAAACTGTTCAGATTGTGTTCTAATATACCTTATAATCAATCATAAACCTGTGAGATGTTGACGTCACTTCTGCGATGAAGTATGAAAGAAAATGACATGTATAATTCTCAACCAGCAATATCTTTTTCCTTACTATATTGAACAATTACTTACGATTCCCCCTCCGACATCGTGAGCGTTTCGATGGAACGTCCTGACGCGGACTTCAAAGAAACCTATTAATCGATGAGTTTCTGTTAATGATGTACCATCTAAATCACCGAATGATCCACAGTCATAACCACTAATATCCGTTTCCTCTTCCAAATGACTCCAAAATAAATTGAGGGTGTCCTATATCTCCCTGTGAGGTATATGAGGCATGCAATGAAATTGACAGGTCTGTGTGAGTATACAGCAAATGATACTGGTCACTGAAAGGCACATACACATGCACACCAAAGTGTGTATTGACCAGAACCAGTGAGCATGTTACGAGCCTGCCACAGTGGTTCACACAGGCAATAACTCCTCTGCGTTAATATGCACATAACACGGGGCCATATACCGGACTGCATGCCGCCCCGGCCCGTCCTTAGCAACCACAGTAAACAAACCCATACAACGAATTGCGACAAACCGCTCGATCTGTCAAAGTGACACCCTCAACCATATAGCCTGGCATATGCCATTCAGGGGGCCGGATTTGCTGCAAGTCAAATCAACAATTGGTTGTTTACCGCGACTATGCATGTCATTGTCAAAAGGGGTGTAGATTGCAGTGGAAAACTGTGTAGGGGTTTCCACCATGGTTATAAATTGTTTGATCCCCCCCCTGCCACACCTACTATTAATATTTAGAACCCCGACACACATATTGACCTCTCTGATGGAATAATTTTTTAATATCTTTTTTTCATTTGATACTATCCGAGCTATGTGGTGATAACTTTGTAATGGTGATAATGATTAATTATATATTTTAGCTTTAATCTGCCATTGACTTCGTTTCGAAAATACTTTATATACTTACTGATTTAATGGGCTTGATTGGTGCATTAGATTATAAAACAAAGGCCTATATGGGGAAGATTTACGATTAACTAGTTCTTGAAGGCGTGACCAAGTGTTTTTTTCCAATCTATCGATGTTGAAGAACAAGTTCATGCAGATTCTTACTAGACATAACACGTTAATTGGTCCCACAGTTTTTTATTAAATAAAAAACAAGATAGAAACATCAAGTCACGTAGAATAATTTTGTCAATTCCGACAAGTACCTGAAGGACCCAGCTGTTTTTAAAAACGCCCAATTATTAAAATTGCCACACGTCGCGGTGTATGAGACCACCTATCAGTAACAGGAAGAAACGACAACACAATCCCCCTCGTAGTCTGCTACTTTAAATGTATACTCATCCAATTTATACTCATCTCAGATGCCTATTTATTTGGCATGTGCGATATTTTATTGAGTCATTGATCTATCTGTCCAAAGAGCTCCCGAGAGCCATCTTATGATACATGTAGACGGAGCCAACAATACCTTCATAATTTTTTCGGTCACGGTCGTAAACCTCTAACCCATGAGGTTTATCACAACCACGGCCTAATCTCTTGATCCCATTAACACGGAAAAGCGCTTTTATCTCTAGGGTCATTAATGTGTCCCCGGTAACCCGGCACCACTAACGTCATGATAGAGGCCGTCCCTAATCAGGGCCTCAGGATGTCTAGCTATTCCTACAACAAATCAATGTGCTGTGGGCCAACACATCCCTTTCCCTTGTTCTTCACTTTCTAATAGTCCCCGGACCAGCCTTGATATTTCATCAATCACACAATACATTATTACACAATAACATATAATTAACTTTAATTGAATACGAAGGTCCTCTAAAAGTAAACAACAAGACATCAGGCAAAATATATTTGAAATAATTTATTCAAAATCTTGCAGTTAAAATTATGATCAAATACAAAAAATGTGAATTTCTGAACATACGAATATCAACCAATTCTTATCGAAAACCCCGTTGCCAGACTCGATGTCTAGAAGTTTGTTTGAGTATGTATCATCATACCATTAAACCCGCAAATAGAACATCGAAGTGAGAAGCGTGTAACAACAATTTAACTCTACTAATACCGTTATATTCCTAAGAACAAAATACTATTTCTGTTGGTTAGATTTAATAATGACTATTCCTCCATAACCGTCCCAAGTTATTACATAAAAAGTGATTGCTATACAGGGTACTCTAAATCACTGGGTTGCAGGCCAACGAAAGATCATATATAATTGTGACCACAAGCACTTGGACAGGTCAAGTTGTATAAATAGGTGTATATCTCTGAAGTGATGTTAATAATTAGACCCGGTCAACTCATGCCCATCGTCTATGATATAATTCATCAACTGATGACCTGTGTTGTTTTTATAACGCCCCAAAGAATCCCCGGACCAAGGGTCACTACTTGAGATTGCACAGTCAATTACTACACCAGTGGAATAATTAGTGCACCTGAAATAACAAATTATTTGAAACCCCTCAGATGTCCCTGCATAGAAATCTTGCATTTGAAACTGGGAAAAAATAAGTGGTATAAGTGAGGATCTCAGAAGTCAAAAACATTGGTTTTCATCATACCCTATACTGATTATTAGTGAGTTGTAAACCTCATAAAGCACACATCAATAATAAACAGGTAGGACATGGCGGTGGTAATTAGGGGTGATATAACAGCTGACAGATGGTCGATACAGGTACTTCTAATGGTCCCACTATAACAGCTATATGCGAGGATTATTAAATAAAAACCGATGGATATTTGCCTGGGGAAATGCTAACTTTCTATTCTAAATTATATGGAAGACACGAAATTTCATCCTCGTAGACTTATTTTTTTTATTTTTGTGTTATTTTCGAAAAAATGCTATTTTAGGCCTGATTCTCGTCTAAACTGAGCTGGCATATTATTACACTCATTTGTTTCACCTTGGTTAAATACAATATTTAAAAAAACAGATGAATAACATGATGACCTTAAATTGTTCGATTTGATTACATGACCAAACATATTATTCATAAAGGTTCAATTCACATTTGTATAATATACATTGGCAGTAGACTTGAATTGACCATTTATATACTTTTTTCTTTAAAATTTAACCTGATTAAAGCCCACCATAACCCATCATCTCTCTTTACTGTTTAGACAATGGTACATTTACATGTATAATCCAATATTCACCAATCTAGAAAAGTAATAAATAGCCCTTGAATTATCAAACAGTCTTGTTTTAGTATTTCTCATTGTAAATTTATTTCGACAACCAACAACCAACCAGGAACCACTGGAAGACTTGGAATCTAGGTTTCAAAAGTAGGACTCCTTTTTGTACTTTTGTGCAAATAAAAAATGTTTTGAATCGAATTGAATACCAGCAAAAATTTAGACATTTTGAGACTAGGACGGATGTGTTCAGATAGGTATACAAGAAATGAACTACTGTCATCCATATCAAGGGATACAAAACCCCTTTAATCCCGATACATCCTGAGGTGGAATATACTGATTTCAATATGCCATGACCGATATAATCATAGTTAGTGCAATTGAGGTAACAATTACCTGAGGTGTACTATTATATTTATTACACAATCGGAAACCGAAAGATTATGGAAATGTACATATTAACTTAGACGGGTAATAAGACAACTTGAATTGGTCCCCAAAATCTTCCGATTCAATAACAAAAATATCTAATAGGTAGCATGAACATGATCGATAGATGCAAGACAGTTATACAAACTAACTGCTTGTATTCCCTATTGGAACCATTCCAATTAAACCAGACCTCAAATACATATTTATTTTCAGAAAAACGTGAAGCAGTCGTTTTGCTCCCTTAAAACATTATATACGCGGACTTTTCTCCGCGCAGACATCAGTATAACATGAATCCAAGCATCACTCAACATAGAAGTAGAAACCAAACAAAGGACCAAGTTGTTGACCCATGAAGCTGCGCTGGTCGGCAGACTTTCCTTGCTGGCTACCACAATATAATGGTTCATCATAGTGTTCGCATAATTTCAAGATTTACTAAGCCAAAACTCTCTGCATTTCCAGCACAAACTTATAAGAGCAAAATCATGTAATGCTGATAGTAAATACTCGAGAATCTACACATTTTGAGATTATTTCAAGATATATTTCTACTCGTGACATAAAGTTAGGGCAGAAATGTCACTCCAGCATAAACGCCTAGGCTCGTTGTAGACACATTGTTTTTTGTAGAAACTGCATGGTTATGCTTCTGAATTAAATTGGTTTATTAACTATTTCACAAGTTAGTCTATTGATTAAAAATAATGGGGATATTCAACATTCGATCTCTTTCTTTCTACAACCAATATTATTTACAAACGGCGCACCTACTTTTGAAATCCCCATGACAGTTCATCCATATCCTTATTAATATTTTACCAGACTGTTAAAATACTTCCTGAACTTCCACCAATTCGTAGTTTCTTACATTTATAATATTAAAAGTCAGCAGTTATTAATAGCGCATGAAAGCTATAAGAAACACTAAGAACGACAGACTGTTATTATTTGGCCTGAAATCGTAATAAAAAAAATTCTATGAAATCGGTCATGGTCGGTAGCTATATTACATCAGTCTAACAGATTTTGAACATAGAGCAACTCTTGAGAATCAGTTCAACCCCATGCTCCCTATTGTATACACTGGCATTTTATACAGTTGTTGGTACCAGAATCGTATATAAAGGAATTTATGCTCTATATTATTGTTCCTAGGTGCGAGGGAATACACATATACATTTGCCCCGTTTGTAATCAAATCGTGTTACCTATACTACCACCAGCGGCTGTCTGCTCCAATAATCACAAATCTACTTCAACGAACATAGTGAGGTTAGTAGATTCAACTAATCAACTGGCCGATGGGAACTATTGAGCTGAACCATCTAGATGACATAAATATAAGGCAATTTCTCAGCATCAACCCGCTTTTATGTCTCGAGTATACAACAAGTTACAATAGATTCATCTTAAATAATATTAGCCTCCATAATAAGTACCGGTACAGATTACTCAGATCCAGAACTGCTAATATCTAAATATGTATGTAGTGCTTGGCACTTCATGATCAGGCACTCAACAGCTTGCTCCCAGTCAACCTTCCTCTTCATTCACTCAATTTTAAGGCTTACGCAATATAACTCTGCTGTATCACATTCACTTCGGATGGTTCAATGTAGATTTCTAGGGAAAGTGATGATCACAATTCATCCTTCTTCGCCTGCGAATAAAGAAATTCACTTGATACACACACATAGAATGAGATTGGAACAAGCTTGGAAATATTCTCTGGTCTGGTATTGATCCACGAGAATGACATTTCTAATGAATAAACGTAAAATAACTGGCACTGAACATAGATATTTCATTAGATGACAAATAGTCGAATTCATACAAGGTTTTCTTTCCTATGGTGCAGTGTAATCGTTTCCTTTGTCCAAGCTATTAAAAAATCGCTTTTAATTAATACTAATGTTAAGATGTTCCTTACGCCTACATTGTACTGAAATAACTCCATTATTACTAGATCTCAAATATCAGAAATGTAATGCAATAGAGCTATCTTTCTTACCTTTTCCTTGTCTCTATGACACGTACATGTAGTACGATAATGGCTTTTAGTTTCGTTTGGTACAAACTCCATACCTTCTCTGATTTCTGGTTTCGAACCCTGGCGTTTGGCGTATTCCTTTAGATTAAAAAAAAAGAAGATAATTTGTTTTGTTTGTAAGATAGTTTGATGTCTGCGGTGTCAGAATTATTATAGGCTATATACATATATAGACCCCATTATATAAATGTATAACCAATTATACAGATTACATGCGATTTATTTGACGTACAAATATCAATAGACATAAACAATTGATGAATAAAAAGATAATTTCCACTTACTTTCAATAGAAGAACATGGTAGCAAAATATGTCTTTAGCCATTAAATGGTCTTCAATATACTGACGGGCATTACGGGCGATTTGTTTGGCCTTCATTTGTAAAGGAACGTGAGTAAAAAGAAGAATTAGTAAAAGTGTCGCACCGATCTCTTACAAATGAAATAGATTAGAATATGATAAAACACAATATTTTAGCCAGCGAAACTACAATGAATTCTTTTAGTTATTATTTGGACGAGTCAAATCTGAATGGAATTAATTATAGTGGGCAGATGAACAGACTGATCTTTAGCAATAGACAAGAACTTTTGTAAATTTGGATACCTCTGGGTCATGTTCCTTGGCCCATTTCAGTCTCTCCACAACATCGGAGAGATCCCGCTTCATAGGTATATAATGCTCATACGGTTTAAGCTCATTGTAGAAATGTTCGTAGTAGTTGGAATCTTGCTTTACAACAAGAGCACCACCAGCCAAGAGGTAAGGGAATCGATAAGCTGCCACAGTACCATCTATATTCAGCTGGTATTTGTACTGAAAGAGTAGGGTAAGGAGAAAACGTTTAATACTTTGAGTTCAATGTGATATATATGTCATTAGATTTCAGATTCCATGTTCGCTTATTTAAAAAATCGATTAACGGGGAAATATATGACTTAAAAGATAACACAAACCTTGAAAAAATCAAAGAAGGAAATGGGTTTCACCAGGTCTCCATGTTCCTTGGGATCATGTTTGAAGAAGAACATGTTGGTAAGACTAGCGTTTATTAGATCTGAGTTTTCTCGGGCAATATTCATAAGGTTAAGTCTTTCTCTCCTACTATCTCTTCCACGCCAAAAAGCCTGCTCTATCTTTTCTTCCCACGGCACTGGTGTATTCCCCTGGACCGACATTAAATCTAACGTAACCCTGCAAATATGATAAGAATTATTTGTTTGACCAAAATCGATACACAACTGATACAGAAGGGCAATTTGGTGTTAATAACTATGCGCAAAGCTATAGAAATGTATGTGACATTAGAGGTTCTGTAACGATCTAGAACTGCATCATTGGATTGGTGAAAGAATTAATACTAATTAATCTAGAACTGCATTATTGGATTGGTGAAAGAATTAAAGCTATTATAAGTAGTAATTTCAGACAAAAGGCGTTTCCCATCTCCCACTAACACTTACTAAATACTGAGAAATAACAGTAAATTAGTGAAAGAATGAAAACACAAAAGTAATTGGTAACTTAATATATAGAGAATATCAGATCTAAAATGAGTCTATGAACATGCAGAGAGATATCCGTCCAATGGGAGGCGTACAGAGGAAGGGTCCAACACACATTCCATGGATATAATTCAGATGAGAATCGATGACAAGAAAGAGGAATTTGAAAAAGAAATCACAAATTAGAAGAACTATTGGCAATGTCTGAATACCGGTACCAGAATAAATGATACATGACCATTCCCGGGAAATAATTATGAATCTTCATGAAAACATCCTCCTCAAATTAGGTAAAATGTAATAAATGTCCGCCGAAATACACTGATAACTAACTCAATGTTTCTTTCATCACAAAAAGAATGTTCGACTAGCTTTACGGAAAACATATTTTTAAGTTTTTAATTCATAACAATACTCAAGGACATTTCTAAAATAAACTGTTAACATGTCATATTCTCAACTGATGGGCTTTTTTCCGCAATGAATGTTGACGAAGCCAAAGAAAGGCAAAACACGTAGTAAGGGTCACCAAATAAAAAATCAACACCATGGTTTGTTTCAGTGGAGTTGTCTTCATTTCAACCAACTTATAACGAATGTTTTTCTTGAATTGACTCATAAGGGTTAATACTTTAATCAACGCCACACTGGTTATTATTAGTAATTATTATTGCAACAAATATAAATGAACGTAATATTCCAATCTATTAAAAGGTAACTTGCAATCCGTAGTATTAGTATACAAAACTGCTAATTGTATTAAACCAAAGCAATATTTGTATTCTAGCAATACCAAAGTATCATGTACATCGCACCAGGTTGGAGAGAAAATAGTAGAAATTGACATGAGGATATGACCTAGGTTCCAAGGAGACCAGATATAGGGACCCTCCCATTTTTTTGCCATATTCTAAACGTTTTGTTTCAGACATTACCCTCAAATTGGCAACTATTTGAGGAAACTTGTGCGGTGGGTTCGTACTTTAGTTTGGGCTCACCTACAACTTTTGCCAAGTTTCTCGGGGTCCGTTTCGTATGTAGGCATTTCTATTGAACCTTCAGTTTCATTATCACACCTGCACATCAAGGATATGATTAGAACATTCTAGCGATTTTACTAAATCAATACAACATAAGGCCTTAATGTTGCAAATTTCAGCCTAAACAAGCACAGCTAAATGGTTGCTTCAGGCTAATAGGAGGTTTCACAAATTGACTGAACACTGCACCAGAATAGAGGAACTTTGGCTCAATATACAGACAACAACATACGATGGGATAGGACATACGGACATGAAGGGAGGTAGGGGGTTGACGATGTATGACCAGTGGGCAGCTGCATTTCATTAGCCCTTTACTGGACAGACAGAATTTATGGAACCTCCTATTGTTTTGTTGGCATGACAAATTAATCAATATTTTTATAACAAATGTCTTACTTAAGTAAAGTTACATGTACTAGGTATTCATACACAGTGATCTCACGTAAGGGAATGACACAAAAAGATTAGGAGAAATTAAATTAGTAACATTTTGAACAATAATAAGGGTGCACATGCATAAAGGAAAAGCATAAGAACAGGATACCATAGTTATGCCCTTGGATTAATATAAATGCATCTGTTACCAGGTTCAAGGAATGGTTAACTATTGCAATCTTCTGGGCAGCAAAATGCAAAGATGTTGATAGGGGATACACATTTTTGTTGTTTAACAAATAATTAAGAGGTTCATGTGGTATACGTAAATACGTAATAGAATACGTAAAAAATAATTGTTAGATACCTTTTTTATTGCTGTTATTGATCGAATAATATTCAAGAGGGTCATGCAGAGAGGATTGGAATAACCTAAAAAAAATGTTCTAAATTTAATAGGATATGCCATATAAGAGATTAATTAAGTCCCAATGATTTCAGATTCTTCCACATAAAATATACTTTGTGGATATACTCTACATAAGATTTTTCCTCAAGAATGAGAACGATGGATGGAAATCTATTGCATTCAGTTGGGACACTCGTGCAGTAAATAGTATCAATGTTCAAGATATATTTCACGCAGATTATATGGAGAGTCAAAATCTGGCATGCTATAAGCAGGAAATTCGTTCTTAAAATTCAACGTAATCCTCCTTACCTGCCCATTGTCTCAAGTGTAGAGTCAGTGACATCATACGTTGGTAAGATAATATCTCGAGTCTCTGTAGATCCACACCATGATATGATCGGTAAAGGATTTTGTGTCTCTTTTCTATCCTCCAAAGGCCAGTCGCCAAGATTGATCCAGAAATCTAAATTTGGTAACCGGACCTGTTAATGAACAACTTACATGTTAAATTTTGAAAATTAGTTACATATAACAGCCAATTGTAAAACTTGCCTGGAATATCCATAACAGATAGTGAGATACTGTGCCACAAGACATTTTACTATCTGATCAGTTACTAGTTTTGTGATAGCTCAATATATACTCCACTTATTCATCTTAAATATTCTAAGGTGTTACACCAAAAAAAACATGTTGTAGCATACTTCTTTAATTTAATATTTCTTTAAAATACTTTAAAAAGAATGAAAATAGAATAGAACTATGTTATGGAAAGAAAGATCAACGTGTTACAGACATCAGGGTCAAAACTAATTTGACTTAGAAATCCCATGAGACATTTTAAAATGGTTGCATGGCAAAATGCTGACAACGCATATGATTATATGCTGAATAAAGCAATCGTTTCCAATGAGATCATACCTTTCTATTTAATGATCGTAGAATATTATCAGCGATCGTCCTTACAAAACGGGAATAAATCTGTAAGTTTCAATAAGTTGATCAACAGAGAAATTCACCTTACCTTACGCATTAACGAGTGTAAAATAGAGTCAGAGAACATCTTGAAGCCGACATGCTTGCCCATTGTTGAACGATATAACTGAAAACAAGCCAGGCCACCAATTTAGATCCCAAAGTTAAGAAAATAATTATTGTTAATCACAACTACTAAACTTGTAAATAAATCAGGTTATTTGTCAAAAGAAGTATTTACAGTGGTAATAGACTTCAAATAAGAATCCAATCTATACTATGTTGTCCCTATTATTAAAGATACCCTAATGTGGATACCCTTGATACAATCTTTCATGAGTTTTTTTATTGATTTTATTTTGACTTGGTCACCGCCCCCAAGTGGGTTTTTTCCTACCGCCCCAGTACAAATGACTGAGGCCACACAATGTATTAATATATACAATGGCTATGTATATGTACAGAAAAGAAAAACAATGTTTAAGAAGAGAGATGCAGGTGGAACACATCATAAAATGAATATCATTAAATAGGAATAGTGGACGAAAGAGTAGGCATATCTAGTTTTGATGGCAGGATTCATAGCAAAAGATTCAACCTTTAATTCTTTTAATTTCAGTGCTTATGCTTAATCACAATATAATATTGAACATTGCTGAATGGGGAGATGAGACAGGAAAAGAGTGCAAAATAAAAAACAGTTTATATCCGTACTTTGTTATCTTTTATCACATAATGGCAAAGACTTCTCGCACCAGATTGGTTGAAGCGGGTTGAAATCTCTTTCTCGACACTCAGCAAATCAATATTTTTGAACGGTTTCAAATCGAGCTTGATTTGAGGATAGTTCTTTGGGCATTTCATCGATTTCAGCCATGTATTCAAATCTTTCACTGGACAGTCACAAGCTTCTGGGTAGCTTTTACCTGAAATGGATATAAATTCCACAGAATATCAACACCTGTATACATGCATGTGGAAGTCAGCATAGTGATAATCCTGCAGAACAATTTCTTCTTGGGGAAACAATTACGGTATCCAAGATTATCATGTGATTCTAACTTTCAACTTAAATTGTTTTAAAGGAAAAATAAAATGTCTGGGCGTGGGCAAGTTTGTAGAAATTCAATAGTTTTGGTGGCGATTTTGTGCAATGTTAATTAACCTTCTAATGAGTAAAATAACATCCATAGAATAGCATACCTTTCAGGATATAAGGAGAATCAGCAATATGTTCCCCATTGACGTTGATGGACACTTTTAAATCTGTATGATCACCGAACAACTTGTACCGCACAATGTATGAGCCATCATGGCGATCCAGTAATTGGGAGTGCACTCGTATGTTTCCAACTTCTTCATCAAAATAGGCGAGACTGAAGGGAGTAGTGCCTATTGATTCCGTAATGCTGTAAGGAATGTACGGTATAGTACAAGATGAATTAATGTTACATATTTATACACATGAAAACCCTAATAATATTATTTTGCCAATGGTAATACAGGAATTAAGGCATATACTTGGTCTTGGAAGCAGGCCGCAATGACAATGGTGAATGAACGGGTGAATGAAAAGTTAGCCTGATTTTCTAACATGGTCGATTAAGTAGCCTACCGTACTCAGTAGGCCTAGTACCGTATACATGTAGTAGCCTATAGGCCTATCAGTTAGCCTACAATTTAAAGAATCGACATTCAACAAATAGGAAAATGAAGGGGGCATTTGGTTATAATGGACTATTTTAGGCTACTAGTTAGGCCTAAGGCTAAGTAAATTTCAATTTAAGTACGGTACCGGTACTGTAGGCTATAATAAATTTTTATTATAAAAATAATATAAAACAAATGAACGAATCCCATCATGTTTCGAATTTTACAGAAAACATAGATGATCAAAATGACTTACTTGTTTCCATCTCTATCTTTAAGTTGAATGAAGAAATAGCGAACAGGGACAACAAAATTGGCATCCAGCCCCGGTCCCCATATCACAGAGTTAGACGGGCTCACTGAATCAAGGGATGGACTGGCTCCAGTTACAGCGAAATAGACTACAAATATTGAAAGCCACGTCGCTGACATCATAGCGATTGTAGTCTAACTGGATATAACCTGCCCCAAGATTACTTTCAATAGATGAGACCATATGAATATCGCAAAAACCAGCGACTAGCCCCAAAATACACCTTTGTATTATGTTGAAATGTTAATCTAGCAATCTATGGCCGCCATGCAGTCAGCTGTGTCCGGTTTGACAACAACTTCCGCTATTACATCAAGTCGCCATCTACCCTCCTTTCACTTCAAAATCCGTTTTAATCTTTCTTTCCTGTATCTAACTAAGCAAAGATCTTGTTGTCTGTAAGGACTGTTACTTTATCTACGAGTGGGCTTAATATATAGAGGTAAGAGTACATTAAAAATTGGAATAATTAAAAATTTAGTGGGAGAAGCAGATCGTCAGTTGGCCGTCATGCGCAGTCACGTTCTTTCTCGCAGTTTACCGCAGGACGGACGCCATTATCGCGAGCCGAGAAATACACGGGATTTGAGAAATTTTGACTGAGTTAGCGGCAAAGTGCCCCAGTGTTGGGCTGAGGGTGAGTTTAACTCATGTTAGAAGCGAGTAATCATGAAACGTTTTACAAAGAGGAGCAATTATTATGTTTAGGGCGAGCTTGTGCGTTCGCAGTCTGGCGACATAGCGCCATTTCCTCCATTTTCCTCTGTATTCGCCGATTCCGACCCACGCCTGTGTGTAGTGGCCCGATGATGTCATTTTCGTCTGCTATCTTTGGTATTTCACGTCATAAATGTCATTGGACATCACATCAATCCCCTATAATGACCACCAACCGTCTCTTCCTGCTTGTAATAAGCTTCTTGATTGTCATATTAGAAGGTATGAAAGGATATGAAACTCAGGTCTGGCAGCCTTTCTACCAAGGTCTTGGACCTTGGTGTAGCCTATGCCTATGGCAAGGCTATGGAGTATGGCTATGTCTAAGCTTGAACCGGAACATGCACTAGCCTATAGTAGTAACTACTGGTACAACGCCATTAGTGGCATTACAAGCGCTTCAGTTAGTTACTGTGGTCTACATCATACCATCTGTTATTCAGGAATATAATAAGGCGACACGTCCACACATCAATATAGGTTTTAATAAATAATTAAGACATTCAATTGTGTTTTCCTCTGCTGAGTAACTTCAGTAAGTTGCTGTAGTAGTGGCAGTGCCATCGGCATCACCCCTCACCGACTGACAAGTCACTGAGTCAGTACCCGTACTGTACTACGGACCCAGACTAGTGACTAGTCTAGACTAGTGTAAGAGTTTAGAAATGTATGTATGAGCGTACTGACATCTCTATGTCTAGTATAAGTACTATATAACTCAGTAACTAGCCCTCAGCCTTAGAGCCTAGAGATATATGTTACATATGTATACCGACGTAATATAGAATTAATAATAGATAGAGGCTATTTATAATCTCTTTTGGCCATATTTTATTATTTAAATTTATTGACCTGATATAGGTCAACCATGTTGAGTATGACATCAACTCTAAATTGTCTTGAGAATCCATTTTTCCTCTCTAAAAGTAGAGCTAGAGGTCTTCCTTTTTCACAAAGCTATAAAGTAATAATTCAACCTTAATTTAAGGCAAGCGACATACCCATACCGAAGCCGTAGTAGCAAAGACTGCTAAAGCAGTAAAAGTTAAAAGCTTAAGCAGTCGAAATTAAAATACACATGCCATTCCCTTTAAGAGGCCCTCTACTCAAGTCTAGCTGTAGCCGTAGATAGTCTTGTACGGTAGCTTTAATCTAGAGCCACCGATTTTCATAGATCCAATTTTGGCCAGGGTTGAAGCATGAGAGTGATCAGAATTATATACTTAACTAGGCTTTTACTGGATTAAAATCTTGTGATTTTCCCCTCCAGACAGATGATGAGCGGGGTCACATCCCCCTCAGATAATGGGGTGGCTACCCATCTGGTGGATGCGGTGCAGTTAGCAGTGACACAGCTCAATCAGAGCCAAGCACAAGGTGAGCATTCTTCAAATCTATAAATCAGTTGTCGCTGTATTTGCACTCATATTTTTTAATTATATTCCAATTTGGATAGTATAATTATTCATGAGCGCTGTGGTTGTCATAAAAATGATTCATTACATTATCGTTGTATTTACATGTTTTTAAGTCATATTCCAATTTGGATATGAGTGTTGTGGTTGTAATGGAAAAGATAATTGCTTTGCAGACACTGGAGAGCCTCCTGCAAAACGTCAACATTTAGAAGATGCATCCTCCGATATCGATATGGATCAATCTATCAAAGTAAGTAAAGCTGGAATGCGTATATTTCGGGTTGATGAGAATTGATCTCCCACTCTGAAATGGACGTATTCTCTTCTTAGCTACTTGTAATGTAGTAACATAGTAAGGTACCATAGCCTATAATATTTGAAGAAACTTGCCAAACATTCTGTATGTTCTTATCTTTAATATCCCTTACCTTTTCTAGCAAATATTATTCAATATAAACAAGGCCATCTGTCTGCGGTTAGATTGCATCGAATCAAAATTAGAGACAGTGGGAGCACGGACGCGATACCTCGAAGACAAAGTCGAGCAAGTTGTGTCCACTCTAAAACAGAATGGTAACCTTGTTGTTCACTCGGGCGCAAATTCTGGGTAAGTCATAGGAGGTCACGCCAATTAATAAAAGTGTTACCCTTCATATTCATATTTTTTTCTTCACGTGTCTTCCCACCATTGTAGTAGTAGAGTCAGGAGAAGTCCTTAGCCATCATTTAATAGACTTTTTTGGTATTAGTGGCCTCACGATTTCCTAATTTCATTTCTATTTCTTTTGTCTCAAGGTTTAAAAGATCCAGTGCAGTCATAGTGGGATTGCCTGCGGAAAGAGGTAGCCAGGACTCGCGTAAGTATTCTTCTACTTTGGCATTATCCTCTGCAAATTAATAAAATATACTTGAACAAATCTGAATTTGTTGTGTATTCCTGAAAAAAAGTGTGACGATTATTTTTATGTTTTGCAGAATCAGGCGATTCACAAGCCAGTCTTCCCGGACTCGACAACTCCTTTTCCAGTTTGGGTCCTAATGTACAACTTATTACATTAAATACAGAAGGTAAGTTCCCGTTTTAGTATCCCTATCATAAACTCCCCCTTGTTTTAGATACTTTCAAAGTAAACTGTTCAGATGGACCAAGGAATTTGGATGGACCAGGACGTAATTTACTACGGTCCTATAATCGCTGGTACTGATCAAAATGATCGAAAATGTTTCCTAGATTTGAACTTGAATGTATTACATAATATTGAATTTAATTCATATTGTCATTATTATACATACAGGCCCTATAGTTAATTAATTGTACAGGCACTCTCGTAAATATTTCAATATTACGGTAATATTTAAATATGTGTAGTTCATTCCAAAATTGTTTATTGCAGAGGATTTCCCCAATGGTACCTGGCTAGGCGATGAAAATAACCCAGAAATGCGAGTTAGAGTTCCTATTACACCAAGGTACCTACCTATTTTAATAAAATAGTATATAATGGTTTTTATGATCACCAGGTTAATATAGCTTTTCACAGCTTAACTCATGTCTAATTATGGAAAGAATAAAATGTTATTTAACTCATCTGAAGTCTTCAAATTATAGAACTTCAACAATTTATTCATAATAAAGCCTAAAATGTATAATTATCTATCTTCTTATCTTACCTCTTCCCCCCTGTCTTACTGTACGATCCAAACTTCCCTCGTCCAATCAAAATCGCTTGAGACGTGTCACTTATGTGCTACACTTTAACCAACTTAGTAAACAATTACCACAAATCATGTCATTCCCCTGTCGAAGACTAACCTGCACGGTCGAAACGCGTAGGGACTGCCCTAGCTTTTTTGCAAAATAAACTGCAACCTCACAGAAACCAACAGGAGTTATTTATTTCATCGGAGATTATACTATCCAAATATTTTAATAAATCTCACACGGTTAGAATTTCTTTCTTCAAATTCTGTTAAACATATTTGGCGTGAACCCGGTTGCTAGAGATTCTTAAGATTTTAATTCCTTCCACTTCCTTCCATTTCCTATTACCAAACACAAAACCCTGTCATCCTTTTTATTAGGATTTCTGTTTGGAAGAACTATGTGCGCGCTCTTGTTGAAATCAGTGACTTCATAATTAGATATGTCAAGTTTCTCAATTTAACATTTTGCTCCTCTTGCAGTGATCTTCTACACGTACATTCTAACTGCCGGACGCCAGAAAAAATGGCGCTTGCCCTGTTAGACTACTTGTTCGATAGAGAAACTCAAGCTTCCTCTAACCTATCGGGTATGGGAAAACATGGGAAGAGGCAGCTTGATCCCCTCATGATATATGGAATCAGATGTGAGTATACATCAATATGATTTGTATATGATACTGATTAGCGCATGTGATGTACAATATATTTGTGCGTTGCTATTAATGTAAAAACTTCTAGTTTCTTGTGTTTAGATATGTAAGATTTCCATTAAAATATTTTAATTAGATGTATATCAAACATATCAACAGCAATAATGTTTGTGCGGGAGAAATCACTACCAATACACACTCTCTCTTATCTTTGGGCACAGGGGATTTATTCTGGTATTAATGGTTTTGTTTATTTAACATTAACTCGCCGATTCTGACATTGTTTATGCTCACATTCTGACCACCACAATGCCCTTTTCCCCACAGGTCACCTTATCTACCGTTTTGGTGTGACGGAGCAGGACTGGCACCGCATCAAGCAGAACATAGACAGTAAATGCCGTACAGCCTTCAGACGGAAAGTACGTGGCTTGCCTCTTACTGTGAAAGCTTTCCGGGGTAAATCGCCGGCAACTTATATGCACGTGTCCGGCCATCCTTCGATCTCGGAGCTTAACTCTGATGATTCGCTACAGGAGGACGCAGAGCTGCATATACAGCAGGTACTCCAGGCCTTGCCTTGTCATACCCCTCACGCCTTGAGACAGGGTGCAGGAGAGGACTCTCTCTACCCTCTCTTAGCTAACTTATTAGTAGCTTTTTAGTCACATATGCAGTTGCCATTGTATTTGCCTAGGCAGAATATTTGTTATAGCTTTATCCGGTCGTTCCGAGGACGTAGAAAGCAATGGATTTGCAAACGGATTTTATGCCGCTCAACTTGTATGATCAATTGTTTGCATTCCCTCATGAGAAGTATTTTAAAAGTAAACAGTTGGTAGGACTATATCACAGCTGTACGGAGCAACAACGTGATAAACCTCATATACCCTTACCGATGTGGGCTTTCACTGGACGTGTATCCTGTATGCCTCTGTTCTAGACAAATTATACATTGTTTGCTTTTTTTAAAAACGAAAATCAAAGCTACACAAATACATATTGCACAGATTGGTTTCCTTAGTCGCATCACAACCGATTACTCGTATTAGTGGATATAACTAATGTGTAAATGTTTTACTAATAACTTGTTATGTTTATAGGGCGAGGTGGACCTACAACATATGCAGCATGCGGCAGAAATCCTGCAGACGTCGCAGGGTGAGATCCAGGTGCTGCACGCCACGCCAGAGCAAGTGGCACAACTACAGCAGGCTCACCAAATACAGATATTACAGGGTGACGGCACCCAAGTCATGGTAAGAGGCTATTCATTGTGTTAGTTGCAGCCCGGCTAGATTGATAGTTGAGCCAGTTCTTGCAGTTGTTGTTCTGCTAATTGAACATTGTTTTGGTAGTATACTCACAATTATGGTCCTGGGTAAGACCTTAAAGTGCCTGGTCCTGGGTAAGACCTTAAAGTGCCTTTCTGTCTCTTTTCTCTGTCTCTCTCTCCCTTCTTCTCTATCTCTATTTCCTGGGTATGATCATAAGCTGCCTCCCTCTCAGCTCTCCCGCCCTTGATATAACACTTCAAAGTGTTGATAAGGGCGTAAAGCAACCAATCTCACACTCACACTATACTGACAATTGCTGACATTTCTTGTTCCCGCCTGATGTTCATCTGCTATAAATCAGTTCTAGTCAGTTCTATTGATACCATAGGCTTACTTATTTCGTTAAGGCCCTTGTCCACTAAGCCTATTTTCATGCGATTCAAGAAATTGCACACGATGTTTAAAATGTGATGTTTAAAACTTGTCTTTCGGTAAGCTGAGTTTTGTCCTAAAGTCTATGTGCGAATTATAAAATTCTCATCTATCTCTTACCCACAGCAATTGCATCCTGGAGACGGCCATGAGAGTATACAAGTTGCTGTGTCTATGGCACAGCAGGATGGCATCCATGTAGTGAACGCCGCCACCGGGGAGACGATCCATATAGAGTCCGAGGGTAATGAGGACGGTAGCTTAGAAATCAACGCGTCGCCTGTCGAGGGAGAAGTGTTACAGGGAGAGGACGGAACACTACACATCACCAGTCAAGGGGCACTCCGAATCCAGGCGGAGGATGGTACCACACAAGAAATTAAAGTGCAAAATAATTAAATGTAGGGAGTAAAATATCATCATGGGTAGGGGAAGGGGGTTGAATTCGTGTGATTGGGTAGGGAATTAGGGGTGGGGGCATTAGAGCATTTATTGGGTTATTCCTCTAAACATGATTCTTCAGGGGGTTATTCAAGTTACCTCGTTATTGTATAAGAAAACGAGGATCGCGTAGCTTCCTGGGAATGTATTGCAAGTTTTCCCTTGGATTAACATTATTTATCGGACAATTTCTAATTGAAGTTCTTATTTTGATTAAACTTATATTTATCGCAGCTATTTCTTTTGGTTATTGTATGTCTATTCAAGTTCCGGTCCTTGTAAGAATGCACCTTATCCAGATGTTCACTCGGTACTTGAACTGTTACAGACTTACTGCCATTAGGACGATTGGCTACCATACAACTATGTATATGTGCTTAGACGAACATGGTCTAGAATAGACTACTTCTTTTTCAAACACATGTGTCTTTTCAATAGTAGAATATCTTATTCTAAATCGTAAAACGATAGCTCTTGTATCTGAACAATACGACCATGTCGAACCTGTCTTCAACCTCTATCAGCCATGTATGTTCATGAATTATTTTCCTTAGGGAAATACTAATTTAAAACTGCATTCTCCCTTTCCCACCGTATTATGCCGCTAACATCTAACTAACTGAAAATAAAACTCGTCAATTGCTCAATCGAATCACGTGCCCTTTATATCTTGTTATTCTGAGGGACTTTGGTTACTAAGGAGTCTTTTCCTCCCTGTTTAGCGTCCTGTAATTCAGAAATTGCCACGTTTTCATTGTTCTTCGTCGTTGAATGACAACATAGAGTAATTTAGGCTATGCCGATAAAGCCCTCGTCCATTCAATTTCAGATTAACTAATTCTTAAAATGTGTGTGGTAATTAATATTTAAGTAGAAGGGGCGAGATGTTTCTACAATTAAATATTTAATTATGCAAATTCAATTTCATATAATTATATACCTGTTATTCAGAGTAACCTATAGGTGGTTTAAGACAAGTTATACTTGTAAAACCGGTATCAAATGATTTATTTTGATATTTGAATTGTAATATTCTCGAAATAAAAATTGACAACCTATTCCTCTTATCAACCTCAGGTTGGCACTTCCTTATCCTAATCCCTCGTGTCATCTGCATGGAGTGCCTATGTCCTCGCTAGCTCACTCAATTCGAGAACTTTTATGATAGGTGATCATTCATAGAATTATATGCGCGCGGTCAGTATAGTTTGACTATGGCTATACCTGACAATTACTCCGTTGGAGATATCCATAAATAGTTATAGGCCTAGCCTACCATTTCAACCTTTAATTAGCATCTACCTAAACTACCATTGAAACCCCAATTCAAGGATTCACTGTGGGATAAACAAAAAAGGGATATGTCGCACCACAAGATAACGCACGCTTTCAACTGATGAGCACGAAGCGGGAACTATAAACACATGCGCTACTGGTGTTAAATAGTGGAACTAAAATAGTCTCAACGAAGTGTTTATAAGTTCAATTTTAGTAAGTCCATGTTAGTATATAGGAAATTAAAACCGATTAAGTTTAAAGTTATATTATCTAAAATTATTTTGCAACCCTATATTAAATCAATTTAGATTGTTTAGATCAAAACTAGTTTCAGACTAAGCGCCATTTCCGGTGCCGAAGTCGCGCCGCCAGTCAGCATAGAAATCCTCATCCTATCGTCGATAATTGGTAAGTTTAAAAGGAATTTGCGTTATTATCTACTGTCATGCTTCTATATTCATGAAACACAAGTTAAAACTATCGTAAATTATACTTGTGAGATGCAATAAATCAGATATTGATGCATGGCGTTTAAAATAAGATGTTGTCTTATCTCAAGACCGACGTAACTTCGTAAGCTTGGCACATGGTGTTTTCGGGGGCCACGACGGCCTCTCCAGTCCATTTGCCTGGGCGATTCTGCCTCTGCGTATATCCCGATACTAGATCTAATCACGAGAGATGCAGAGGCAGGTTCGCTCACTAATACTGCTAAGCCTACGGTACCTATACTATAGCACTGTCAAATCGGCCCAATGCCAAGTTTCTTGGTCCCCCCCCCCCCCCCCCACCACTTGATTCAAAAGTTAGTCCAAAATGTCATGACCCCCCCCCCCCCTAGTCCCCTTGCCCCCAGAGGCAGAGCATTCTTCGGGGAATCAAGGCCAGCGACGTGGCCTATGGGTAGCCCCCTCCCCTTCAGAGTCTGCACAAAAAAATGTCCCCCTGAAAATTCCCTCTCTCCCCCCCCCCCCCCCCCTACGAGGCCTATCCCAGCTAACAATTTTCCGTTGTATTCACGTTGTGGCGACGTTATTTTCTATGTTTTGGTCGGTTGTAATTACGTAAATCTGTATGGGAGAAATTACGTGAATACAACGTAGAAATCATTTTTTTAAAAATGTATTATTCTTTAATTTAAATTATCTTTTGTTTAAAAAAATGAAAAAAAATTTTACGTTGTATTCACGTTATTTCTCCCATACAGATTTACGTCGCTACAACGTGAACAATCACAACGTAGAAATTACGTAGTGTGTTAAGCTAGGATATCATTGTAGTAGTTCCCCGTTCCCCCAAACAATTTCGGTGTTGACTATAGCTATTCTCATGTTGTATAAATAAAATTGGTAGTTGGTCAGGTCAGCCCAAAACCTGGTCGACCCACTTGCGCGGCCCCCGGGCCCGGACGTTTGGGCCCCGCCGCCGTTTTATGATCAGATGTTAATGACAATATTCAATATCAATCATTTGGCAGGGATACAAATTGTCCTTCAGTTGACGGATTTTCTTCAATACCATCATTACCAAAATGTGTATTATTGCATGTATATTGTTGACAATGATGTTCTGAAATGTTTGCAGCTTCATCTATGAAGATGCGCTCAGTGCTATTTCTCAGAGAAGGAAAATTGCTCGCCAGTCTGTGTAGATGCCAACAGAAAACTTCTATTCCTGTGATTCCACATTTGGGTCAAACCTACATAGCCCATGCTTCATCATCTGCTAAGACTAAGTCTAATGCCGCGATCAGGAAAGCTCTAAATGCATCGTTTGTTAAAAGATGGAACAAAGAAAACACTGCTCTTTATGGAGAGAAATGGACCAAAAAGAAGAAAGGAAAGAAAAAGAAAGATGCAGCTACTACCGCACTTGAACCTGAAGAGCACCAGAATGTTGGCACGCAACACATGAAAATTCTCCAAAACGCTCTAAAAACTCTCCCCGAAGTTCCAGTTAGCAATGAACATGTTGAGGAACAAAGTAACACACATGACTCTGATGAAGCTGATGAACGTAATCACTCAAGTAGTATCGTGTCACTTGAAGATGAACTGAAACCTATCACACAGTTTCCTCTGTTTATATCTGCAGATAGGGATGAAGATGAAGTCAATGCCTTTGATTTGTTAAAGGGCCAGCGAGCAGTATCTGTATCCCAGATATTGAATAAAACTAAGGACAGTCAGTCTGAGTTTGCATTAAACAATTGGATTAGGCAACAAAAAGAACTTCTTGGTCAGGAGGGATTCGCAAAAGCACAAAGGGGTTTGTACTTTAGTGGTTACCAAATTTATTTTACCACCACATTTAACTTTTACATTCTAACTTTCCTCCAAATATCATATTTATATCTTTTAGGGTGTTTTCTACTACTTTTAGCTAGCATTTTACTTCTTTTTAACATTTTGGATATGATCTGCTTAAATTCCATGCGTTGGGAAATCCCATTCCTTTCCGAAAGTTTCGTGACGAGAAGAAACGCTGTAAGACCTACTACCTCATATATGTCGCCATAAAATATTCTTTGAATAGTCTTTCATATTTAGAACTCTATACCAAAACTTGATTTAGATCCTCTTTAAAAATACGTTGATCGATACAACCTGTACAGTATGTTCGGAGCTGTACTTCCTATAAATTGGTTTGTTATTCAAGCTGAATCGATCGATTATGTCCCAATGTTACATCTATGTGATCCTGTACTAGGCTCAGTGAAGAGATTTTGTACAATCCCTATTTGACCGTGCGTTTTGCGATCAAATATAAATATCACTTCCTTGTTTTATTAGTTGTAAATCACAAGTTCCCTTTACTTTCAGATCGCCTTAGAACATCTTCCACATTTCACGGTTGTTTGGAACAGTTTCTTGGAGGGACTCCCGCCCATCTACTTAATATTGAAACTGAAGTTGAACCTTACTGGCACAGTATGACCAACATACTGCCGAACATTGAGGAGGTCATGGGCGTAGAGGTGAAGCTCAACCACCCTGACCTGAAGTATACCGGTCAAGTTGATTGTGTCGGTAAATATAAGTAAGTAAATATCTGCCCTAACTTGAATTGGAATTTGTCGGCCACTTTCCTCTTGAACTTACTTAAAAGTATGCGTCTCTTAGTATAATATCCACGTTTAAAAAGCTACTCTTATCAGTCTGATTTAAATGTGATTCTGTTCGTGATTATTTCCCGTGTTTGTTTTTTCCTGTTTTCGCTTTACAATTCATGTGGCAGTGTGGGCTCACTGTTCTCTACATATTTGCAGGGGTGAGAATTGTGTCATCGAATGGAAAACTTCTTCCAAGCCAAAACCGTCGATCAAAAGTTTGTTTGACTATCCGCTCCAGACTGCCGCGTATTTAGGTGCATTACAATGCAATGGTGGCGACTCTCTAACTGTCCCCGGTTCTGAGGTAAAATGTAATATTACTCTAATTGTTTTAATTTTGAAGGGCCTTATGCGTAAAAGAAAAAAAAACCTTATGCGTAAAAGTTCAGTTACAGCACTTTCACATTATATCTGCGATAAACGATTCCACAGCTAATCGCTCATCCTGACGCTTTAAAGGGATCCATTCTTAGTTCAATTTTAGTTCAGTTTTCAGATACTTAATATATGAATAGTACTATGCCTTATGCAATTGTGTTTGTCTTGTTCCAGGTACTAAACATTCTCTTGGTTATCGCCTATGAGGATGGGTCTCCTGCACACGCGCATTTCCTTTCTCCACAGCAAGCCACACCCCACTGGAGGGCCTGGTGTCAAAGAGTACACATGTTCTGGCACCTCAAGCTCTCAGGGCAACTTGATAAATAACCAAAAGATGTTATTCCGACGAGACTATCTTTTTCATAGTGTTATTTCAGTGACGTAATATAATAATATATAGGATTGATTTAAAATGCGAGGGAAATTGTATTGTTTTTGGGTGTCCAATAGTGACTCTCCAAAGTTTCATTGCAGCATTACGGTCAGCCATATGACTGTTTATCTTCATTGTATATTGCAAACTTTAACATTACTCCATATTTTCCTACTGACTTCAGTGTAGGATTCTTATTATGTGTTAATGTTTTAATCGGCAAAAATGTAAGTATCCTTATATTTTGTTTTCGGTCATAGTAGATTCGACATCATGGAACAGCTATTGACCTGTTTTTATTTTCTGGGACGGAATCTACTGACTAAATTATTCGAAATAAAAATGTGGAAAATTGTCAACACTTTGTAAAGAAAAATAAAAAAAAAATATTTTATTTCAAATAGGGAATTGCTATTTTGTGATTGTTGCTTTCCTGACTTCTCAAAGAAGTTATCTGGTAGCAACATTGGAAGATCATTGACCCTTTCCGCTCCATAATCCTTCACCAAGTTAGTAGTTCATTAGTTCATTAATAGAACGGTAGTGACCTCATGGACCTTACATAGCATCTATCTACATAGTAAAATTATGACTACATGTCCTTTAAGATTCCCAAAATGTTACGACAAAAAACAACTTATTCTTCATAGCCTTCCTCTTTGAGAGCGCCATTGACATTTTATGACCCGTTTGAAGGCCTGTCTGAAATCTTTGTTACTATATGCGTAGAGGAAAGGATTAAGGGTCGAGTTGAAATATGTCAACCAAAAAGTGGCTGTGAAAACTGGCTCAGGAACCAAGGATGCATCGATCGAGCTGATATCAAATACAATATGAAAAGGCACCCAGCAAGCCAGATAGGTTAGGATGATATAACTCAATGTGATGAATATTTTCTTTTCCTTGTCCTTTTCCTCCGTCTGCTTGGGTGCCTTGGGTTGTTCATCTGAATCTGAGTATCCTACAGATGTCACTGTCGTGGAAACACTTGTTTCCCCAGCTGGTCCCACCTTCTTGGATCGCATTGCCCCTGAATGAAAAGGAGAATAAAGAAGAATCATTCTTAGTTACTTTACTTAATTTGTTAGTGATATCTAAGGAACATGATTGAGCATCTTGTTTCTGCTAACACTCGAGATGCACTTTTGCCAGGAAATCATCAGATACACACTCATACAGATCGTGGTGATATAATACATGTTTCATCTGTGATTGACTCATGAAAATATTAATTCTACTTGTATGTCAAGAAAGATGTTCTATAATAAATCTCACCCCGTCTTGCCTCCATTGCCATTGCTACTTTTATGTAGCAGAACACCAGTATAGCACATGGTGTGTGATGCCCAATAATGGCAACAAAAATCACAAATATTTGGTTCTTTGATGGCTCCCATTTACAGAAATTTGGCTCACTCCATTTTATTCTGTCTGAGATACACGGTCCTAGCCAGACTACCAGTACGGCTATCCTGAAAAAGAGATGGTATGTATTATTCGTAACATGTATTAATAAAACGTCATATCTTAATACTATAACCATAAATGAAAAAACTGTTATCTTATGACCATAAATGTGCGATTATCTGTATATTCTCTGAATCTGCTGGACCGATGGCCGTGAATTTCGATGTGGAAATGCCATTCCACTACCTTTTAGGACCACTAACTTCGAATATAATGGCATTTTGCGGTCTTAATGGAATTATAATGGCACTTTGTGGTTTGAAGTGAGAGGCTTTCCCTCTGTTTAAAGGGACTCAACTTTGGGCCTAGACTATCAGTGTTGCGGTTAAAATATATATTTGTCCAATTAAGGTAGACCGATTTGAATCGTTTGACTTTCACTAGGATTAGATAAGATTTACTTTAGGAAAAAACCCAAAGTATTAATTAAAGTACATAGACGACAACTGCGCATCTGCGTTTCCCAGGTCTTCCAGCCAATCTCCACGTTTAGTCGCGACTGAAAAAACGGCTTAGTGGATATGGGGCCTACACAGTCTTCCATCGCAGTTAATTCCTTCCTTTCCAGAATGTGCTCTCAAAATCTCAATTTCATTGGCGCCATTAAAATGATTATTTCCAGAACACTCTACAGTCGACACACATTAACATGGGTGATACCCTTAAGCTAAACCCAACCAAAGGTCCAGTGTACCAGTTAAAATGAGGGCAGTAGCTGACATTCCAATAATTTTAACACCAATCAACATTAAAGGCCCCATATCGAGTATCACTTGAACGGACACAATCCAAACACCTTGAAATCCCCATGTACCATACGATCAAATTCTCCTTGATTATTTTGAGGGAAACAATTGTTAGAATTAAAAGGAAAATGTATTTTATTATAATTGGGAACACTCAGTAATTACCATGTCATTGATATGGCTAAGAACGTCTTCCTTTTGGTGTTATGCATTCTGTAGTGGATCGCCCAAGTCACGGACCAGAATCTGTCTCCAGATATAGCGACCAAAGTGAAGACTGAAGCGAAAGTCATTCCATAATCACAGAACACCCAGATGCCACACATGAACTCTCCGAACGGCCAGTAACCCAGAAGGACGTCAGCTGTGTAGAAGGACATGGCTGTGACCGCCACCAGTAGGTCTGTGATGGCCAGGTTGATTATGTAATAGTTGAAGTGGTTGTTATAAGTCAGACTCTTCTCAATCACGAAACCCAGAAGTACCACCAAGTTACCCAGCGTTGTCAGTATTGTGATGAAGAAGAGCACGCTACATGTTATGATACGCACTATAGGGATTTCAGATGATACCAAAGAATCCCCATTAGTCTGATTGCTCACTGAGCAGACTGCAGCAGTTCCATTATCGAAGGGACCTGGGGTGCCCAGTTCCCAAGAACAGTTGCTCATTGTGTTTATTGTCTGGGATTCCACAGATCAGGTCTTATCTGAGCAAAATAAAAGGATAGTATCAACTCAAATGAAATACTCTTTATTGCTTGATGCTGGACAATAGGTACTTACATCTGTGCGAGTCCTGGGGTGCGTTATATAAAAGGTGGGACGGTCTGAAATGCCTTATTTAATTGACTTGATCTTATAATTAGTGGTAGGCCTATGTAATGACCTAGGTATATGTTAGGAGGAGCAAAAAAACGAGAACAAGATTCTACACTCTGTCCAGCCTCTGTAGAACCCAGACTTCAAAGAGTACCGGTATAGACTAGCATTGGGGTTTCGGTTCTTCAGAGGCTGGACAGGGTGTATTGATGCTAATCTAATTTATTACAATGACACAAAAAGTGTAGGTAATATGACATTTATACATATATATATATATATATATAAAGTTGCAGTAAAAACGGAATTATAACAGGAGTAAGTAGCAGCATGAGTTCCACGTACGCAGCGTGCATACGCAAGGTAAGAAAATTATAAATATATGCGATGTATACGAGATCGTGAGTAGTATAAGCAAAGTGGACATAGTGAACGGCATCACAGATTCTATTGTTAGCATGTCATTAATCATACTGTATCGTGTGATTGATTATCACAGCAAACTGTACGGTTTATGCTGACGCTATACTCTCATTTATGTACTGACGAAGCCGTTAATTAGTTAATTAATTGGCTGGTTAACTGACTAACTGATAAATTGTGTTGACACCATGTATAGCCTACACCTAATAGCCTCTCCCCAGTTAACTTTCTACTCTAAGGGGAACGGCTGGAAGAACTGACAATCTCCTAGAAGTATGTAGACCTGCTTGTCTTTCTATATGTAATTGTGATTTTTGACAAATAAATGATTGTTCAAATCAATACATTTGTTCAGTTGATGGGCGTGGATGTATTGTACATAGTCATAGCTTGAACAATACTGGATTTTTTGTGATGTGTTGACTAATATAACTATATATTATATATTATTTTATTTGAAATTATTTACATACGTGCATCTGGTCTTTTATCATGTTTTATATTTCCTCCAACATAGACGGATCTTGTTAGTATTGATTAACATTAATGAGTTATAGTTTGTTTTGCCTTATCTCGAACAATAATTGACAAACAGGCGTTACATCTAGGTTGATGAACCCTTGTTTTCCAGTACAAGCGTGTTTTGGGGTGTATGCAGATACAAAAACTCATATGTCTTATATAAATTAAATCTAGAAAATAACTACCGGTAAGGTAATGCATGAGTATAGTTCTTAACTGGACACGCCCGGAGGTGAGGGAAGGGAGGACCAGCTAGGACCACTCCTTTAGGTAATGAGGCCCGCCATCCTGATACATTCTGATACACTTCGTCGCCTCTGGTACTGTCTGGTGTTCAGCTTCACCGCCATTCTGGGCTATGGACAAGGGGGTGATGATAAGACAAGGGGATCTGTCCCCCCAAATCTGAGTTCCTCTATCTTATCCCAGCTGTTGTTTTCATGAGGAGGTGACAGATTTCGAGGGGTTTAATGGAATTCCGTCTTCCACCCATCCCTATCAAAGAAATGTCATGCACCGCTATGCCGGTATCAAGTTACCAACTATACCGAGAAAATACTTTCTTATAATTACATAAAGTAATTGGCCAGTAACTAAGGACTAGATCCTTACAAATCGAGTAGCCCTAAGGTTATGACCAAAGACTGAGTTTGATGTGATATACTTTATTTGTCTGAAGGTACGTCATGACATTATCTGGGAACTTCTTCGTTGGTAAATAGGTTTTCGAGTCCTCCAGTAGTGTAAAATATATTTGAGTTAATAAATTATGGCAACAATAATGTACCATGCACCAATGACCATGGCAACAATAATGCACATCCCCCACTCGGGTAGCATCTTTCTCAAACAATCAACCAACCTCCTTCAAGTCCTTGATAAAGGGCCATTGAAGCCCGAAACGTCGGATCCCCAATAAAATAACCTACAACGAATCCTTTTGAAGCCTTTGAAGATGCTGGATCAGATATTATAATATCCCCAAAGTCTCTAAAAGGGAGGATTATTATTTTATGAGTGTCGCATTAATGAATCCTGGGCTTTGTAGTTTTAAGATCATGTTTATATTATTTCTTATTGCGCTTATGTGCTCTTTGAGAGTTATATTATGATCAATTACTAGGTCTTAAGTATTTTCTATCAGAGGGGATTACTGGTAACATCCAAAATAACTGCTTGATAGAAATCCCAGAGTAAATAAAAGGAAATTGTATGCGTTGATAATGACATTCTCAGACAATTTAAGTGCCGTTGCATGTTATTTTCAGTTCCTTAATTTCTACTCATCTGACAGCTTATTTTTTTTTTGTTTTTTGTTTTTGCGACAACTTCTTTTTATTCAATATGTCAACAAATCTCGTCTCTCTTCTGGACCAGTCTACATCGAAAAATACATAGGCCCTTCACACGTTTTCATTTGACGATCAATTAAAAAATAGAAAAACATCACCATATTAATTTTTGCTTTCATTTATACACTTTATCTTATTAGCAGCTTAAATTATACTTTCTTTTATGATTACAATTTATTTATTTCGATCTATTATGTCTGTTAAGTCTGCAAAGAGACTTCTCCACCTCTTCTTTTCATCTTTGTCAATTTCTGCAAAGCTGTTCTGGTATAAAATGATTAATAATTTCGACCTCAGCTCATAGCTGAAAAACAGCCATCCTATCATTCCTTCATGGAGTATTTTTTGACGGTGAATGAAAGCTTTTGTTACTAGAACAATCCAATTGATAATTATATTATTGATACCTTTCTTGTCAAAACCGAACATTATATTAATTTTTTTCAGATCGAACGATCCATCTTCTTTTCTTCTGACTATACTTCTACCACCTATGTCTTCGTTCAGATAGCCTATAGAGTCTATGAAGCTGAACACATCTTGCCATAGGGTTTTTGTATTTCTACATGTCATAAAGAAATGCACAATATCATCCCTTTCGGTACAGAAAGAACATACTGGGAGGTCTTTAATTGCAGCGTTTTTCAGGTAATAATTACAGGTGATGGTCTTATGAAGAATCCTATATTGCAACACTTGTAATCTTGTTTCGCTTGTAGCTGTATAGGGATTTAGAAAGATCTTCTTCCAGTTAAGCTGTTTAAATTCATTTTCACTCAATTCCAATAACTTCTGCCAAGAATTAAGTTTTTCCCTTTTTACAGGCATTTTTTCTATAAGCGCGTTATACAGTAATTTGCTAGAACATATTAGGATATTAACACATTTGCTGTTAATTTTTATATCAATATTCCCTTTATCTTCACACGGGTGAGAATCATGTATAATTCTGAGCCACTCCTTTGGTATTGCCTTTCGGAGGTCTTTCATTAAGAAAAAATCTGGGATAAACCCGTACTGCCTTTTTATTTCAAGGCTTGACATCAATTTACCCTGTTGATTGACTATATCACCTACACATACAATTCCGTTTTTTTCCCAGTTATGGTAATAAAACAATTTTTTCTTTTCTCTGATAAGTCTGTTAGACCATATCCTTTCTCTTAATATTTCTATTCTCGTGGTAGGTTCTTTACAATAATAATACTTATTCCATATAGCGAAAACTTCCTGATAAAAGCCATTTAAAATCTTTCGAGGCATATTTCTACATAGTAACACATCCTCAACTTTTAACATTGGGGAGGAAAAGGTGGCCATTGCTTTAAATGCTTTACCTGAGCCACTTTGTAATATTCTTTGGACCCATTTGAGACGATTGGTATTTATTACCTCTTTTATAATTCTTAGATTTAGCCCTCCGTCTTCAGCTTTTTGAGCTAAGAAAGCGGTGCTTATCTTATGATCTTTATTTTGCCATACGAAATCCAACATGATCTTGTGTATTTCTTCCTGGATTTTCTTGGGAAGGGCTATACAGGCCAGCACGTGCTGGAATATGGGTAATAAAAATGTATTACATACGAGAATTCTACCCTTGATTGTAAGATTTCTTCTTTTCCATTGATTTATGATCAGTTTGGCTTTTTCTACCAACTTTTCACTATTTATCGCTGAAAGTTTGGCTTCGTTTCTTGGGGAGAGAAGAGTCACACCCAGTACATTCATCCTTTCGGTCCACTCTATTTTAAGTATTTCTCTATTCGACAAGACAATTCCTCCTATATTAAATCCTTTAGATTTTTTTGCATTTAACTTTAATCCTGAAGACATAGCATATCTGTCGAGCTTCTGTATAATTTTGTGCAAAGAGAATTCATCTTTGACCATTACAGTCATGTCGTCCGCGAATTGTACTAACTTTGACTCTTCCCCCCCCCCCATAGATCAATACCTTTTATATCCTGATCTATTCTGATCTGATCCGCCAGCCTCTCTACACAGAGAATGAAGAGGGACGAGGAGATGGGATCTCCCTGTTTCATCCCCCTTCTTACGTCAAACCATCTAGAAGAATATCCATTATTACAAAAGGTTGCTACTGATTTTCTCATTAGGGTTTTTACCCAAGAAACATACTCATACATAATTCCATGCGCTAACAACGTATTTTCTAAGAACCTCCAACATATAGAAACGTATGCCTTAGTGAAATCGAGAGATAGCACTAGGCCTTGCTCTTCTCTTTTTTCTATTATTGAGACAATGTCATCTATCCTGCGTATAGCAGTGCCTATGTACCGCCCCTTTACGAAACCGTACTGATCTTCGCCTACTAACTTAGGTAATATAATATTTAATCTAGAGGCGATTACTTTAGAAATTATTTTGTAATCAACATTGAGCAGAGTAATGGGTCTCCAATTCGCCAAAAAAACACCATCCATGTCCTTCTTGGGGATGATGTTGATAAGACCCCTCCTCTGCTCAGATGTCATTTCTTCCTCATCCAGGCAAGCAAGAACCATATTTAGAAACATATCACTGATTATTTGCCAAAAAGTCAAATAGAATTCGATGGTGAAACCGTCGCTTCCTGGTGATTTATTCTTTTTGAAAGTTTTCATGACTTTTTCTATTTCTTCTTTAGTTATATTTCTTGTTAACATTTGGTTCTCCTCCTTGCTTACCTGTACAGGTGTGTTAGGTTCTACGAACTCTTCTGCCATTTTTTGATCAGTTGCCTCCTCTTCGTACAGAGAAGAATAAAACTTTTCCCCTTCGGTTAACATTTCTTTCTGACACGTCGTCATTTTTCCATCTATACATAACATTGCAATATTTTTTTTTTGGCTTTATATTTTTCCAAGCTGCAGAAGTATTTTGTTGGCTTTTCGCCTTCGACTGCCCATTTCGCCCTTGAGCGTATAAGTGCCCCTTCTGCTTTTTTTAACTCTTGATCTTTAATTTCAGCTAAAACCTTTTCTCTTTCTCTTTTTTGATCGACGCTAAGTGTATTTATTCTATCTAGGTCTTTGATCTTCTGGGCAAGTTTTTCATTGTTAACCCTTCTTTCTTTAGCTTGTTCTTTGCCAATTCGTATAGCTATCTCTCTTACTTGTAGCTTAAAAAACTCCCATTTCAGTTTCTCTGACAGCCCATTGTTATAAGATGCTCTCGTTAGCTCCTCTACCTCTGCTATAAATCTGTCATTTCTTAGGAGGGTTGAATTAAGTTTCCAAAACCCTCTCCCCCTCCTGGCTTCATTTTGTACTAAAAATATCGATATTTCTTTATGGTCCGTGTGGCCACAAGATGACACTTCAGTTTTCGATGAGAGATTGGCAATATTGTTGGATGCAAATATGTAATCTAGTCTTGATTGCTGTTGGGTATTACTTCTAGACCATGTACATATTGGATTGTTGTTATTTTTCACCGCTAATACATCACATAAATCGAGCTCCTGTACAAAATCTATTAGTATTTTGCTTGATGGCGATTCCGATTTCAAGGTAAGGTCTGTATTAAAATCACCTACTATAATTAACTCGTCGAAGGATATTTCCTCCAGAGCTGATTTTATCAATTTTAACACTCTTTTCTGATTTTTAACCTCCTTTGCAGTTGGTGCATATATGTTAAATAAACACATCTTCGTATCATTATTTTTAAATATTATAAACTGCCATCTGCCTTCTTTATCTTGCCCAGCTTGTACAATTTTTCCCTTCATATCTTCAGATATTAAAAATAACACACCTTTTGAGGCAGAGGAGCCATGGGAATAATACACCTGACCCGGCCACTGAGAGGACCATATTTGCTCGTTAATTTCCATAGAGTGTGTTTCTTGAGGAGCTATTTTTTGTTTTAGAGATGTTTGTGATGTCTCCTCATCAATCTGATAATTATCAGTTCTTCTTGTATGCGCTGAAAGGCCACGGCTTTCCGCATGTGCCTGTTCCCTCTCGACACACTTGGGGAATAGACTACAGAATCGGACACTTGGGATATCAAATATCCAAGAAAATATGTATATAATAGGCTACTTAGTAACTCCATTAAAATTCATTTCTGACAAATTTGCCAATATGAAACAGTAAAATATGCAACTGATGGGAACCGTAATCGAAACACATAAATAATCTAATTTTCTCTGTATGAAAGTGTTACTATTAATGATCGTTGCTATGAACAAAACATTGAAGAAAATTAGGAGTGGAAATAGTCGATATAACTAGGAACGAATCTTAGAACAGAGCATGCACGAGTTGAAATTTCCCAAACAATGTCCGCAAAAGGTTCTGGATTCAGTTCACAAGATCTCACCTGCTTTAAATGTAAAATGGTCCATACTGACTGATAACAGCTTATATGTACCCTCGTCATTATGCTGAACATGTCAGTCTAAGGCTCTATACTATTTTCTTTTGATTCAAAAAGCAGTGCACAGGTGGAAACATAAAAATGACCTGTGTTAAAATTCCCGTGGCACAGTAGGGCACCTGATGCTAGGATAACTGATACGTCGATTACGCTTAACCATTAGCAAGGTTATAGTGTTGATGGTTTCACTGTCTGTTCATTTAAGCAATACCCGTAATGTGGATAAGACACTATTAGCTACTATTTTAATTAAAGCTCATGGAATTGTGTGGATCTATTTAAACATTAGTAATGAATTACAGCATAATTTCTCACCGAGAATGGACAAAGCATATATTTCTTATGAAGTGAAGTGTCTTATGAAACTTACCTTTACTATGTTCCTTTTGATATAATAGAGTGTTGTCTCTGAGTGCCAAGCAACTCACTGGTGTAACACTTTTGACATCTCCACCCTATCTCCTCTGTGGATCACTAGAAAACTGTTCTTCAATGGAAACGCAATTTATAGCAGTCAGCTGGTTGGGGTTCTTTCAGTGATGAGAATATGCTGGCCGTCTTCGCACCTGCTCCCACCTTCCACAGTAGCAAATATTATAGTTCCGTCCCATGAGGCATTGCCTTTCATATATATATATATATATGCATCATGCTACATATATATCCATATAATTGTGTACACAGTATTGGACATGCGCAGTCTAGGCGTATCTTGCATTAGCATTAGGGTGAAGTCAATTTACAAATATGTAGCTTCCTGTTTAGATGCGAAGGCGATAAGAAGAAGTTGCTTTTGGGGGTCTTTGGGGATCAAAATTCATGAAATGGACGAGCGAAAATAACAATTTAATAAAGACTCGATTGCAAACACTGATATAATATTATCAGACAATACTCACAGGCAATACTTTGGGAGAAATTTCGGAAAGATTGACGAATGTATGAAAATAATATATTTTCATGTGAAGGGATTTGCACTTGAAGACACTAGATTTCATTATAATTTTTAAAGCAAATTGAAGTGAAAATTCGGGAAAATAATATATTAATGAAAAGGTGCTAGTACTTTGTGCATTGTTATTTCTCCGTGGTATTTGTAGGCCTATACTTTGATAATGCGATGTATAGGGACGAGAAATGAAAATACGTTTCGGAATTGTGACAGAAATAGCTCTTTTTTTTTTATTCACTTTACATGTATAATGATGATGAAACGCAGGCTTTAGAAAGTGCGTTACAATTGTATAGGGAATTCATGTTTATTGACTAAGGCAATGGTATTACATTATACCTAGGGGATGTAGGTAATGTTTGCGTTCTATTTGATGCCATCATAACGCAGGAACAAGCAAAAGCAGGTAATTTATTCATGTCTGATACTCGTCAAGCGGAGATGGCAAAGACCACTCTTTTGTATATTCCTGCACATAAGATATAAGATATTTTAGAATATAATACAATAGGTTATTTTCCAACTGTCTGGAACAATGGGATTTGCAGCTGCTCTAAATTCCATGCAAGGCTAAAGATTTCAGACCAATATGCATAACCCCTACGATGTGAAAATTGCTTGAAATTATATATTAATAGATCACTAAGGTGCATTTGAGGCATTTGGGATTTCTTCTTAGATAATTTCATTCATTGTAATGTCACATCTTAATATCACCAACATATACCAGTAAACTATCTAGCGTTCTGAGAAGTATCCTTATCAGAAAGGTAGATCGTTTCGGAATTAAGGGAAATTCATTAAAAACGTTGGCTCATATTGCCATGGCAGATCCCAACAAACTAGATTCAATGGAACAATTTCGATAGGGTGAATCATGTAAGATCGAAAAAGGTTAGCCATGGCAATTATACTCGGTCCCATCCTCTTCAGTATTGTATGAATGAATATGAAACGGATTAAAAGGCAATACAAAGAAATAGAAATGTTAATTCTTCAAAGGTAACAATAATTTATTAAGCATGGTCTTTGTTTACACTGAATGTGGTTCGTGGGTCGACAGGGTTCACTATACTGATTGACAGGTGGCGGTGAAGGTGGGGGAGGGTTTGGGAGGGGTGGTTGATATGGAGGGAGGTGACAAGTGCTGATATGGACTAAACCATAGCTAGTGCAGAGGGCGGAGCTATAGTGCTTTCAGTATATAGGTGGCCATGGTTTTTTTGTATGTGCAAATGTACAAATTCTTTATTGCAGTGCTTACAGTTACATCAGCATAATTATCACTGTAAATTAACATGAAATGATAAATATCCATGCAACAAAGGGGAAATACCTCTCAGCTCTCTAATTGGGAAAACTGGTTCTCATTGGTATACCTATAGGGTTAAGATGGTTCTGCCAGCTTCGAGTAGGTGGAACATTTGGAATGACACTAACAATTAAGGGATTACACTTTATTACACTTTGGTACAGTAAGTACCAATATGCAGTATATATGCACATGGCTATGCTTGGTGTAACATATAAGGAATGCAGTAATTTACAGTTGTAATTAATATTTATTCCGGGTAGAGGTGTAGTCTATATGGTTGTAATACCTAGATCTATGGTGTAGGCAGGTACTTAAAACTTAGTATAGTAACCTGGGGTAAACCCTTAAACGACACAAGCTATGATATAACATATTAACCCCCTTTTATTATAAAGTCGCCCCGCCGACAAGATATTAAAAATGATAAATATTTTGTGTCTTGCAACATGATTAAATTTTACGTAATATCAAGAATATCAAGAAGATTGAAAATGAAAAAGGATAAGATGAAGTGGCCACATTGTCACGCAATATTACGTCATAGCTACGCAGTTTGAAAAATTATCAGATTAAATTTAAATTAACAAGTATAAATAGTCGGGATTCCGGAAACACATTTCCTAAGCTATAAAACCTGGCAATTTGCTAACCTCAGGGACAAATTACACGAAAAAAACCTTACTAATGGTCATGATCCTACCGGTCATTGACCAAGCAGATATCGTCCTTGAATCACATACTTCCACTGTGTTGCATAGAATACAAGTATTACAGAACCGTATACTAAGAATTATTTACAAAATACCATCAAGAGAGAATGTTAAAGATTTACATATTAAGGCTTAACATATCGGAGAGTATTTCAGCTATTGCAGACGGGCCACCGTTTAGCCCAAGACCCTAGAAATATCGATATTTGATTAATCAATATTAGAAACTGTGAACATGGTAGAAAAAACCTTTAACACACTACTCCTAAAACTGAGCAAACTAACGAATCGATAATAAGTAGAATTCCATACACATGGAATAAGCTTCCAACGGTGGCCAACCAAACAATAGACACTAGGACCTTCAAAAATCTAGTCAGAGCTAACTATATATGGCAAGATAATTACTTTAAAGCATAATACAGATGACAACAGTGTGTCAGTCCACTGTTATTCTGAGTATATTTACTGTAAGCTGTAAATATAGCAGAGACCCGACTTCAGTCAATGGTTGTAAGCGGGATTGTCCTCTGCTCGAAAAAAAAGTAAATTTATATAGACTGAGATGATTGAAAACCTCCCACTTGCAGGAGAATCCTCTCGGTTACAGTCGAGAGTACTGAAATAAAGTTTTCCAATTCAATTATGGAAAAGTTAAGTACCCGTAATAATTATAGTAGTAATATGATAAGTTATACCATCCTACGTAACACCTAACATCATTTACATTAGCTGGTAAAGTATAAGGATACAAAACATCGAAAATTTTTAACAATATTGAATTATAAAACAAGTTATAAGTTTATTAAGTTACTCAATCATCTAATGAACTATTTTTCTGTTTAACATTATAATCAGTTTAAGTTAATGTATATATTGTGCGTTTCCAAAGGAAACAAATTCTACGGTCAACTATTTGTGCGCAATGGCTAGATTATGAATATCAGACGTACTGTAATCTGAAATGCCTCGAATGTCTGTATTAGAAGAACACAGGAGTGGAAGTAAAATTCAGTTTATTAACAACTAGGAAAGTTGCACGCTCCCTGTTTACAAAGGCAGTTGGATAAACATGAAAGTACAATGCAAGGGAATTAGACATAAGACATCAAACAACATATTGTAATCTAATAATACACACTTGTCTTTTAGTCTTTGCAATTCCGAGCTTGTCTGTCTCCAAGACTTGAAACCCAGAAATCCCAAAGGGTGTAGTAGGTGTAGATCACTTAGATTCAGTCATGGGTGGTCCTCTCTAAATGGGTTCCTCTCAAAACCTATACAGTGGCCTTAAGTGGCAACTTGTCAATCAAACCAAGATAGCCAATAGAATACAACAAATGTCAACCAATAGGATGTCACACTGGCCTTCAGGGATTTACTGCAGAGATGGTAGAAGGTTGTCAATCAAGCAGTCCTTGCATAAGTGCAAAGTTAGTAGTGTTGGCGTGAATTACATCACACAGAGATGGGCATCCAGATATCCTCCCAGATAAGTGTCCACACTCCTCACACCAATCCTCAACCAACACCTCAAAATGTATCACATGAACTTGCTACTCAGGATGATTGACAGAATGGTACCCAATTCACTAACATTCACGAATTTTTTTTTAAAAAAAATACCGTAGAATGTAAAAACTCTAGCTCGCATAGCGCGGCTGAGGGGTGTCAGGCTAATTGCCCCCCGGTCTTGAGCCCCCCTGACATAAGCCCCCCGGCCATAAGCCCTCTGGTCCTAAGCCCCCCGGCCATAAGCCCCCTAGGCCAAAACCCCCCCACCCAAAAGCCCCCTGGTCAGAAGCCCTCTAGGTCGAAAGCCCCCTAGACCATAAGCCCCCCTCCCTAGCCATAATCTGGTGATATCTCAAATCCATTTTTCAAGCTGACCTCTTCTTGAATATTAAGATATCTAGAAATCTTCAAAAATCGAGAGGAGCCTGGTTTTGGAGTGTTCAGTCACATGTATGAAAAGATGAGATCAAGCCGATTCCAATGATAACGAATAGTCTAATAGTCTAATAAGTATTTCTAGATTTCAAGTTTGATATTTTCGTTTTTGAAAAAAATATTTCTGGGGGTCAATGAACAGTAAAGTAACTAAATGAAGTCCATATGAGGACCTTTAAAACGAAAGGATATATTACACAGATTATCCTAAAATTTGATACATTATATATTGATGTAACCATGAGTTATCAACCGTTAAAAAATGAGAACATTCCAAGAATATGATCTTGTAAAAAACACTTTAAAAAATATCAGTTTTGCGACTTATGACTCATTATCCTGAAACACATCATATGAAGGTGAAATAGGTCTACTTTAGGATGTTTTCAGTATGAAGCATTGGTGAAATTTCAGTACGAATATTTGGTGCCAGTCCATACTCAGAAGGTTGGTCTGATTATAATATCGCATACAAAAGTATTTCCCATCGGGGAAGAAGAACATTTTTCATTTTTATTTTTACCTTACTGGCTCATAGAATCGGCCCCCAAATCGGTTATGCCAAGTACAGCCGATTTCAGTTTGGGGCAAATTCGGGAGTCAATTCGGCTCAAAAACGCCTGATTTCATGTAATATTGCTAGGATTTCACCCCCGATTGGTCGGTACACCCCAAATCGGGTCATTTTTCAAATCGGCCCTGTGTAAGAGGGCTTTTAGTCTAATGTTGACTATTGAGAGAGGTAATAGTAGAATGTTACCGCCATATATGGATCTATGCACAGTCAGGATTATATTTACACAACATATTTGTCATTCAAAACTTAAATCCATTGTGCCATATAAACCTTCAACATTTCCTTAATAATGTCTTGTTTAATTAATTTAGTGAGTCTGTTATTGACCTACCCCAAAAATATGTTTGAACAAAAAAAACATTTATACAAAATATTTTATATCCTTATTTATACAGGAATTCATGCATAGACATGAAATCTACACAAATGGGGGGCCTTTGGCCTAGGGGGCTTCTGCCCTAGGGGGCATTTAGCAGGGGGGCTTTTGGGTGGGGGGGTTTTGGCCTAGGGGGCTTATGGCCGGGGGGCTTATGACCAGAGGGCTTATGGCCGGGGGGCTTAGGACAGGGGGGCTTAAGACCGGGGGGCAATTAGCCTAGAACCCGGCTGAGGGATAGGCAACGCCGCGGCAATAGACACGCGGTATTTTGGCGCGTGCTTTCAGTCTGCGCGCGGCAAAAGTAGGATGGCTGCCTATGTTGGTGCAGCTGCCTGGGTAACGTTACTCGAATCTGGCATTTGTATTCAAATTTACCGCTCGCGCGTGGATCTATACGATGGTGAGAAATGATTTAATAACTTGATTGAGATGAGGTGACTGGCGTCGCTAAAGGATATATATATATATATAGTATATTGATATAGGTCATTATAAACAGTCTACTGGGATTACTGTAAACTTAAAAACAAATCTATGACCTGATTAATATTCATTAACCAATTATTAGTTTGTTTTCGAGAGTCTTATATAAGAAGTAGAACGTGAGACGGCAGGTTAAGAATTTTATTCTGAGGCCCTTTATGCTTATGGGCTAAAATTCACCATTTCACACTTGAGGATCACTGAAGTAATATGCGTGTGGTATACCGGTATAATCTGTAATGTTGTAACGCTCCTCCGAGTTAAATAAGAATATAGAGAAAATTACAGTTTTTATTCCTGAACTCCTTGAGAGGTTGAGATCCTTGTTTCCAAGCCTTGAACAGACCTTATGAAACAATGAATAGATACATCAAAGTATTTCCAATGTAAATCAGGATAACATTCAAATAATAATAAACATGAAATATATTCAAATATCACAATAGCTAGAATGATGTTGAATATAAATAATGGTTGCAGTTATGACGTATGAATATTTATCAAATATTAAATATTAATTAGAACATTATAACATCTCTTGAATGTCTTCTACTCTGGATCAGAGACCCTCCATTTAGTGATTAAGGGTCTCTGTCTGGATACAAATACCCCAACGGGGGCCAGAGGAAACACATCCCATCCCGGAGGTATCGCGGAGATCCAGGGAGATCCTTGAATATCCTTCCATATAGGCTCCATAGAGGCTTCAAAGATACTTCATATTATTGTGGTGGGTGGGAAATCAACCTTTCAGTTTAATGACTGGGATCCGAGTGGTGAGTCTCCAGAATATGGTCATCACGGGCCATTGGTCACGTGACCATAGTTCACAGGTTTGGTCTCGAGATGTCAGATAGCCTATAGAAGTTATATATAGTAGCTGTTTGATATAGTCACTAGGTGTGAGCTCTCCCACTCTCGAATTAAGCGTCATCAAATTATGAAACAATTTGTTGTCAGTGATATCCATGTCTGTTTAAACATATATTTAATAAAAAATTAGAGATGAAGGATGGAATCAACTCAATTAAAAAACACCTCACAGAAAATTCATTTGTAGCATTTTATTGAATTAGGCGACTCTTACGCGTTTCGCCGGTGGGTGTGGCTTCATCAGAGAGTGGTTTGGTGGTGTCGACATCAGGGGTTATATTAACAAATGAGCAGTTTTTGTTATTATACAGAGTCAGTGTAATTCTCTTGGTTTAGTATCCATATAATAGAAAAAATGGGGTGAATAACTTATAATATATTCTGTGCTAAAGTTTTTCTATAAAGATGTCTTTTTTATTTGTCATACCAGGAGATCCGCTGTCCATACACATTTGTAAATTTGTAAGGACATGTAGCAGACTAGAAAATGGAAAAGCCTTGTATATTAGTTGACTGGCCGGTCACTTCTTATTACGTTTGTATATCTTCTCTAGCTTAATATAATAATTTAACTAGAATAAATTGTATCTGAATATTTCTAGATGTTCAAGGTAGAAAGTAATGTAAAATTCACCTTATATAGAGGGAGTACTTCAATGTAAAATGTATTTTAAGAATAATTGATTATACTTGATACATGTGGTGAGTCATTCCATTTATCGTCACTAACACTTTCTTGGTTGATTTGAATAATATGAGACTTTTTAGTTGTTATGTCGTTTACGTAGAGAAATATTGAATAGGAAAAACTTGTTCGTTGTATTCTTTGGGACGGAAAGTCATGTGATTGCAGGTGGCGCTGCGAACCAGGGGTTGACTTTTGAGCGGTATTGGGTGCATGTCCCATAGAGTCCCATAGTAAAATTTTTAGATTTAAGCCCCCCTAAAATATAGAAAACATTCGTCAAAAATTAATTGCTTTCATTGACACAAAGTTTGATATTGTAAGTATCACATATGTTGAGATCAAAACAATTTCTCATCGTTATCATGTAGAAACAGGAGTATAAACTTTGGGATTTTAATATGGGAGTCTATGGGGGCCGATGCCTGTATGCAATCCCTGCCGTATCTGTTACCCTTTCCAACGCACTTCATTCAAAGTTTAAATCTCATCTTTCCAGGACAAACTATGTTTAAATTAAAGGTTCTCTGGAAAGAGATATTCTTATTAAGATATATGTAAAAGAATTTGACCTGATAGACAGCATAAATATTTGTAAAATCCAGAATTAATTCTATGAAAACAGTACCCGTTGCACCGCTACCGCTACCGGAACCCGCCTGCCGTCTCAAAGAATTACTTGTGTATGTGTTTAATACCTTTGGAAACATGATAAATGTACCCAAAAAAATCCTTTCTAGTGGTAAAGTAAGGGTAGATGATTAAAAATATTAAAGAATTAAATAGGTATAACGTGGGTCAATTATATGGATGATTAAATTAATAAATATATTAAATTTGATTGTACAACAAGAGAATATCTGGTTAACCCAGAAATTGTTTGCAAATAAAAATTCTCAACAAAAACAACTTTCAAAAATTTATTCATTAATTTAGCGCCGACTAATATTGTACCTGTACTAAATCTGTTGCTATCAAGTTATCAGGAATTGAGGCTCAACTCCTTATGACCCAATTGTCGATCAAATACTTCAAGATTTCTGGGCGTTATTGATCCATGATATACAGACACTAAACTACACGGACTACCACTGAATAGAGAAAAACATGGCTTGTAACAAGCGCTACCTCACATCACTCAACTTTGTGTGCAAGATTTATGAACTGGTAGGTTCAGTAGTGGAGTTTTCTTTAATAAGTTTATAAAACTTGTGTGTAATTGTAGCACAAATGTGAGCAACGTTTCAGTACAAGTTGAGAGATCACTCATTATCTGTTTAGACAGTTCCGCCTTATCTTCCTGTACTGACAGTTCACCTGCAGAATTTATACCGAAATTTTCATAACATTGTTATCATGTGTTGCATGTATTCGTAAGGATTTCTTGTATTTTTTTTTAAAAAGATAACAATACTTTTATTTTTTGATCATGTCGCTAGTAGAAAACATGACTCCAGCCAAGGGAGGTTTGCAAGCTTTCTGGTGTTTTACATTAATGTTTTGCAGTAAACAAATCCACAGTTGTCATGGACGAAGGTGGTACACTGCTATGTTAATTAAGATTTTCTAATACATTGTTATTGATAAATATCAAGCGCAGTAGATCTGTTTATGCTCGTAATTCTCAGAAATGATAATCAGTATCTTTTGACAATAATAGTCAACATATAGCCATTGAACATATAGTCTAATTAATTGATGAAGTATTGGTCTGACCAAATTAGGGATTTCTTTGCTACCGATTTGAATGTTTTTGACTCATGTATCCCATGAGCCATAGTTGTATTATATGATAACTTTCCTCAACTTTTTAATAGTTGATTGCTTGTATAAGAGGAGATCAGAAGTTGAAACTGTTTTTTAAAAAAAGGGGGGCAGCCACCTTACACCAATAATTTCTATGCATATTTTTCTCCTTTTAAACCCTGTTGGTGTACCGAGTGAAGCTGTTATTACTATTATTTATTAATTTTATTTTTCATTAAAGGCCAAATCAATATTTCAATAAATTATTGAAAAAAAAACGCATTATCCACCATGGATGTTTTACTGCATTGCCTCATTTAATTATATAATATTTACTACACTAAAATTTCAATAAACTACATTCTCCATTATATACTCCAATACAATAGCGCCTGATGAGAGTTTATGATCAAACACTTATTAGATGTCCTAATGTTTACCATCATTGGAATCCACTTGATCTCATTTTTTCAAATATATGGTGATATCTCAAAATCCATTTTTTTGCGACTTATGACTCATTTTCCTGTGACACATCACATTTGTCAATTCTTCACAATCACTCAATGCTACAAGTTGTATTGGCTGTCAATCTTTCTCTGAATGCCGACCTACATTTGAGTATCAACAAAAGCGGGTCCTTATCTGAGATAGCATGTGCAGTCAATAGGGGGTTTGCATAGCCGCCATCTTGAATCCTGGTTAGCATGAACTTCTGGGAGTCAGTCTGTGTTAAAACTAGAAAAAATATGGCATGTTCAGTGTGGAATAGACATCAATTGTGTTTCTCTCGCATTCTTATTGACTAGCTTATCTCTAACTTATTGCCAACCCAGTGGCTGAACCACTTATTTGTCTAAACATGACTTGTCGCTTCAGATCCTGCTTGTGGCAGTGCTGGTATTATCTGCGGCTAACTTTGGGGGTGATTATTGGGGCTGGAGAAACCAACCTCTCTACCTATGGGCCATGATCAGTTCCGGTGTTACAATACTGATCCACCTCATCCTGACCCTTGTCTACTGTTTGGGTGGTAACAAGAAGGCTTTCCGCATAACAGTAAGTCTGCTGCACAGTTTTACACTAAACATTTTTTCAAAAACATTTCTTTATTCAGGAGAATAATAGTGGCAGATGCCAACCTATTTTTTCATATGGCTAGGGTGAAACACTGTCTTCCGCCATATCCTGAATGTGTTGCTATACATTGAACACATAATCTTAAGCTGAATCGCATGAAATAAACAAATCAAATCCATATATATTTTGATGAAGTAATGAGATGAGATGTAACCCTTATAAACTTTTTCATTTTTGCAACTGTCATATTGTCATATCCTGCCTTGTATGATTACATAACAATTAATTAATTAATATGATTTATGAATATCAATAACTAATGATTATAATGGTAATAAAGGTGGTGGTTTAATTAATTCTTTAATATACATATCATGTCAACCTTATGTTGGGTGGTACTTCTACCATGACCTTCATGTACATTGCTGGATCATTGCATCATCAATGACCTGGAGCTGGAAAGATCCACATGATAGCTTGTCCATTGTTCCACTATACATGTATTATTACATTATAAGGATTACAATGAGTGCCTATTTCTTAAGGTTTCCCCCACTCTCTGCATCCGCACGCCACATATTTAAATGAAAAAACACTCTCCATCCTGCCACCTGAATTTCAGAGGAACTCACATATGCATCACAGGGAATTTACGCTCCGGCAAAATAATAACAAACGCCATTTATACTTGAAATACATTGCCAAGATGTTGAAATTCAGAAAGGGCATGACTTTCTACACCCAAATATGTAGTTTTATCATGCAGGTTTTTAAATAAGGGAGATATAGATAGAAGCTAATGAGAATGTGGTACAAGGAACTAGTACTGTCCAAGGTGTTTGTTTTTTTCATGGCTCACAAGCTGATAGGCAAGTGGGTTATGATAAAAAACAAACATTGAGGACAGTGCAATAGTGTCCCAAGTACCACATTCAAATTTAGGTTCTATATTTACTCCCACATTGCTATGTATAATTATATAGCTCTGTACTGGGGGGAGGAAGAGGGAATAGCAATGTCATACCACTCCGTTTCAGTGAGATTGAACAAGTTCAAATTTTGTGCTCTATCAGGGGAACCATTCTTTCCTTGGTCCACATAAAAAAATCGTGTTTATTTCCGCACTTATCAGATCACACATGATACAACCTTGTCTCCTTGTATATGGTGCCTACACCATTTCTTCCTTGACATCAAATTGGTAATAACGATATTATATCAAAATGTTTGGGTATGCCTATTTCATGGTTTATAAAAATGTGTATGTGGCCATTTTCTTTTGCAGGAGTTGGTGTTTTACATCGTGTTTGCTGTGCATTACCTAATATTGATCATTGTATTGCTTGCTTCTGGACATATGACAGTTGGCCTCCAATACGTCCAGGTTAGCTATATTTCCATTCCATTATCATTGGTGCACCAACATTTCATTCTTGATGCTACTTATAAAATCTTAACTAAATCACCTGAACATTCTAAAGTCTTCAATAACCGCACAATAACATTGAGACTGTGGATGTTGAGAAAACATAGATGGGTCAGATTTTCAGAAAATGCACAGTTGGCAGATTTACATATTTAGTACATTCTGCTAAATTAAACTGACAAATGGTCAAAACTAGGTATATCTGAATACATTTGGTATTGCCTTGATTCAAACAATATGTTTGGTTGTGTTAAACTGAATTTTGAACATCATTATTGTCTTAAATTTGTAATAATTGAAAGATTGCTGAAGACAAATTGTACATTTTCTGAAAATCTGACCCATATGTGTAACTTATTTTCAAGGTACACAAAGTTAATATCCACCAAAGCACAACTATTGAACCAGACACTTGCTGGGTTGTGTGTTTGCTATCTCAGTAGCTCATACTATTTAATCTATAGGTGGAACATAGCAAGGGGAAAGTCTGTACACTTGTTAGTGACCAAAGGAGCGCGGGAAGTTAGAGGGCGTTAGCCCGAGATCTTCCATGCTCCTGAGGTCACTAACAAGTGTACAGACTTCCCCCGAGCTTTGTTCCATATTTATTACACCCCATTAATAAATAAAAAATGAAAATAATTAAAAATAAAAGAAGTAATTTCAGTTTTTGGCAGACCTACTTGTTGTTTGCGCCAAGGGTGGCATAATTTACATGTTAAGCACCACCTTGACCAAGTGTGGCATACAATGCTGAAAGTATCAGCAACTACAGCACATGTGTGTAATAAAAAATGTTCTGCTCTTACCTTGTGTAATACAAAAGCTTGTATGCTCAAAGGGTGACGTCAAAATAGGGTTGCAATGGTCGCAACCCTGTCGGTACTTTTTCCTTACATAATGTACTTGTCACTCAGCTAAATACAACTATCTTCCTACTTTGGACACAACCATGGAAGTGGTCGCCGCAGCTGCCACAACCCTATTTTGACATCACCCCCAAGCTAATCATTTGAGTCATCCTTGTGGGCAAGGTTACCATAGTGGCAATGTCCCTTCATTAAGGGTGGGTTCAACTGGCCTGCTACTGCTTCTGCTTCTTGACTTTGCGCAACCGACCCGCCCCCTACAGGGCAGATTTAGACCACCTTTAAACTTCCTTACGTTGCTCAAATACCCCTGGTCTTCTCAGTTATACAGAACTCCCAGCCATGGACCTGTTTTTTATGTTTTCCCATCTAAATGGGTACCATTACATCGTCTGAATGGCGAGTTTTGTTCCTCATGAGGTCTTTTCAGGGGACGACTTATGTATAATGTGGTACAGGAAAGTTGCAATTTTAAATATAAAGATTGGTTTAGACTCCTACCCCTGTCACACCTCTCACACACACTGCACCTTCACTCACTCACATAGCCCAGTACCACACACTGCCCCTCCCGCTGCCTGCCACTGCCTGCTACTGCCTGCCACTAGTGTGTGTGTAGCCTTGCCTCAAGGCTACACACACACTAGGCAGGTAGGCAGTCAGGTATCAAACACTAACCCATGGATTCTAATGTGAAGGGAGGAGTGAAGGGTGGGTGGCTGGTGGGCATGCAGTGTCATTCAAGGTGAGAAAAACGACAACTATAAGAACAAAAACAAATAAGTACAGCAAGCAAAAGTACTAGCGGGTAAAATTTCTGGATTATGGAGCCAGAGAGCAGTGACAGGGATCGAAGTAACAGGGATGGGTGCTATTGGGTCGCACTACATAGCCATGTTACTTCCCGCTACTTTGGGTGGATTTTAAAAGCGTAGAGTGCTCCTGTTTCTATCAAACAGGTTTGATTTGAAACAGCTACTACTTGGCAGTTGAAGTAGCGGGATGTAGTGGGAGGTGAAGTGGAGCACTGGCACCACTCAACATCGAATTGAATATTTTTATTGACCAGACATTTTTAAATCCTACAATAGTACTCATATTACTTGACGCATTCATTTTCAAGAAAAATAAAATGCTGTCTACTAGCATTTCTGGGAAGCGGTAGAAATAGAGGTAGAAAAGACAGTAGAAGTAACATGGCAATAACACCCAGTTACTTTCATTCTCTTGCTCCCGCTTCTAAAGAACCGGCAGCAAGAGACTGTAACAGGAGCAGTAGTGGTAGAAGTAGTGGGGCAGTAGTACCCAGCCTTTAGGCACGTCAAGAGACTGTAACAGGAGCAGTAGTGGTAGAAGTAGTGGGGCAGTGGTACCCAGCCTTTAGGCACGTCAAGAGACTGTAACAGGAGCAGTAGTGGTAGAAGTAGTGGGGCAGTGGTACCCAGCCTTTAGGCACATCAAGAGACTGTAACAGGAACAATAGTGGTAGAAGTAGTGGGGCAGTGGAACCCAGCCTTTAGGCACATCACTAAACTGTAACAGGAGCAGTAGTGGTAGAAGTATTGGGGCAGTGGTACCCAGTCTTTAGGCACATCGCCACAAATCCAAGCAACTACAGAATGACAGTTTGTGTTTTTCTCTTCTCCAGATAATAGTGGCCGTGCTGCTAGGATTGTATATCATGGACATCATGTGTAAGGTGTATGAGTGGAGGCCACTAGGTGACCATGACTACCAGGACCCCCCAGAGAAGCAGGGTCTGCCACAAGTGGCACAGGACTCCACTCCTGGACCTTCCACCAGGCCAGCAACTCCAGATAAAGGCACTGCTAACCCTACATTTACCATGGAAGATGAGGCATCAAAATTTTAAATTTTCTTAAGCTACAAGTTTGTGATTGAAAGGTAATGTAAGCAGAGAAATTGAGTAATATTTGATTGAAAAACTGTGAATCTTCTAATTGCAGCTTTTGGGTAAGGGTGGATGAGACTGTGGGCTACACTGACCTGTGCTATACTCTCCCTCACTCTCAGCTAACTCACTCATACAGAGCCCAGCCATACATGGGCTGTTGTAACTTGTTTCAGCTGTAATCTAACTGGAGTATTGTCTTGTTGTACCCTAATCACCCAAACAGAGCCCAGCCATACATAGGCTGTAGTGACTTGTTTCAGCTGTAATCTAACTGGGGTATAGTCTTGTTGGGAAAGAATCAAATCGTTTTCTAGTTGTTGACTTGGAAATGTCTAGATGCTTTGTACTCGTTTTAGAGCAGAAGTTGAAACTGTGCAACAACAAGCTCAACAGCCCTGAAAGAGTAAATAATTCTTGTATCAATATAGCATACATTGTCCAAGCTGTAACCATAACATGGTACACTGTAATCATCTGTAACTATCTCTCTCTACTCATGTACATAATTCTATTCTTATAGTCTTTGCATTAAAGTCTGTACAAAGTTAACACATGATCCAGTATCTGGGAATATATGTGATCTAACGTGGCCCAATGTAATCTACAGGTAACTAAGCAAAAACCTAACCATTGGCATATTTTGTAGTAGAAAGATATCTGGACCAGTAAAAAACCCTTACCTGGAGATCTGGGTTAACCAGCGTAAAGCTTAATTTAAAACACTTTACAATCATGTATGTGTAGTACTACCCGATGTGCATTGGAAAATCAACCAGTGCATGTAAAAGTGCAACTGACCAGTCACAGAAGTGCAATCCTCTCAAAAAAGCAGTTCTGCACCTGGTTCTGCACCTGATGCAACGTGCATCATCTGATGCACTTCAAAATGCATATACAAGTTATGTATCTAAATCGGGTGTAAATGCTAGCTGCATACTGTTGAATTACTTAGCAAGTTATGAACAAGTAAATATTTGTACTGATGAAAGAATGTTTAAACCTCTACTGTATATCCCATATATGACGTGTCACAGGAAAATGAGTCACAAGTTGCAAAATTTGCCTTTTTTGAAGTGGTTTGTTCAGGCTGGAATCTTTTCATCTTTGGAGTGCTTAGCACTGTTAGTAGTATGAATACATCTGCCAAATCCCTATACTCTACATTGAATATATTCATATATTCCCGAGGTTATCAAAGGAGTATGTTTAACTATATTTAAGCCTAACTACTTTACTATAGTACAGGCAAGGTGAACCATGCTCTGCCTACTTATTTTACTTTATACTATATAGTGATTAACCATCAAGAACTATAGCTAACTTATTTTCATACATAAAAGTATATAGGAGTACCTATCATAGATGTGTTAATGTTTACCCTCATTGGAATCCGCCTGATCCCATCTTTGCAAATAATCATATTATGATGATAATTCATAATATTTTTGGGGCAACTTGTGACTCATTTTCCTATACCCCATCACATATAATTATGGTCAGTAATTCTGAGACTATTTTAATGAAATAGCAACAATCTCTACTTATGTCTCTGTGAATGGGTAGTGGAAAGGGGGGCTGGTAGGGAGAAGAGGTGAGGGTGACAATCTAGTGCAAATTCCCCCCAGGGTAACCCTCACACACATGCATAATGCAGATCTACACACACACGCTTATAATAGCAAAGCTTAAAGAAGCCCATCACAATGGAAGATCAGGTTCAATTGAAACTGTTATGTAGTGTATTCTTATCCAATAATGCATATAGCATAAATAGATGATTAATATAACACTCCTAATTCGCCAATGTGCGTTTGTAAATCAGCTGCAATCAGCTCAAGAAAGCAGTTTTGTACCTGGTTATGCACCTGGTGAAATGTGCCTCATCCGATGCACTTTAAAATGTGCATCAAAGTTATGTATCTAAATCAGGTTTAAATTGCATACGGTCTAATTCTTTTAAAGAAAGAGATAGACATTGTCATTATAGTTATATACCTATCCCCCAGAACACACACAGGGAACCATTGATTAAAACCATTGTCTGGCATTCGCATTAGCTTTAAAAAGGTGGCACAATGAGTCCATAGTGCCACTGGTATAGTATGGGCGAGCGAACAGAGGTGTTAACGCTCTAGTATGACATGTGCGACCTTGCTGAACACTGGCTATGTGTATTCACAGAAGCCTACCTTTTGACACACAGCAAGGACACTATATAACGGTTAAATCATAAGAATTAACCCTCATTTATTTGTCTAATCATGTTTTATGCCCTTATTATCACTGTTGACCCTTTGTCAAGACCATTATGAAACTATGTATAAAAACTCTTGTCAAATTCGCACAGACCTCCCGTTTTTTAGATTCATTTAGGCCACATGTAAGGGTTTTTAATGACACTTAAACTTGACTCTTAGAAAGTTATTTCTACCCGAAATAATTAAGAATACCTCTTATTGAAATGCTGAGAATGCTGAAAAAATGTTCACAATACATAATGGTCAGTCACTAGTAAAGTAATTATATATTCTTTATTTCTCAGTGTCATTCGTTGAAAATAACCCATACAATAATCATGCATTTCCATGAATATAATTTTAAATCCTAGTCACATAGCTTTTACCCAATCCTTTCCTGGGAGGATGCCTACCTAAATTAAATGTATTATTCCCGGCCAACTATAGAGATATACCTCTATATTAATCGTCACAGTTACACAGTCATCTAATATGAACAGTTTTGTTTTTGTGCTCTTAGTTAAAACCTAGGCGGGCATAATAATTCTATTAATATTTGGGCCCTGCCCTTTTAAAAATCAGGGAAGCCTATGTATTCAACAATTGATCATTCATAATTTTAGGTTTGGACCCCCGAAGATAATTATTTAGTTGTATGTATATATCTTCAAATTCTATTATTTCTTATTTTCTAGCCAGAGAAAAACGCTTTTTCCACCATAGCAGCAAGGATTCTGGCCTTAGAATGTAGAAAGTCTTATTATATTTTTGCCAACGAACCCAAATTGAATTATTATAATCATGTGGGATCATCCCAAATACAAGTTGTAGACACCATAGACTTGAAGAGGAAATAACGCCCTATTGGGAGAATTAATCATATTGATACGGTTTCGCCTTTCGTCCAGTTGCTGACTCATTAGATGAAAGGGGTCTTCCCCCTGGGGCTGGTCATCCCACAGATGTTCGAGTGATGGTGATGTCGAATAGGCCATTGTACTTTCGCCTGATATGTTATTCGCTTCTTAATAAAGACTTAGAGATATTCGCCTTAGTTGCTTCTCGCCTGATAGGTAAATCGTCAGATTACTCGTGAGGATACTTCTTAATCGACTAGGAATGTTGGTAGAATAATGGACAAGCTCTGTCTAAGTTAGCAGCCAGTTTTATTCTGATTCTGGTTATGACAATCACAGCTTTTATAGTAAAAATGCGGACCATAAGCAGGCCAATCAAATACAGTACAATGCCTCCAAGTAGTTGTAATTCGCCACCAAGTACATTCGTCAGACAAGTACATTCGTCATATAATGTTAGAGAAAGAAAAGGCGAATCGCCAGAGGGGCGAACCGTCACCTGAGATGACATCTCCAGAAAGTTAGTTATTTCTTAAGAACAAGCGAAACGTCAAAAGGACGAATAGACAACAAATACTATTATTTTGACTCTATAACATTATCCCCCCCCACTAGTTTTCTTGACCCGTAAGAAAAGATAAATATCAATACTGTTCTGGAAATCAGCTGCCACAGTAGTCAAGAAGCACCAGAGATAATTGTCTCTAATCACAGTTCAGCATACCTTATTGTTCATCGTCTCTGCAAAAATCACACAGCAAAGCGTCCATTGGAATAATTCGAAGGAGTAGATATGGTGGAAAACGTCCCAAGTTTTAAAACTAGTCACTCTAGAGAGAAGCAACACTAACTAACACAATTGTTCTCTCAATCACATGTCTTCATCCTCTTCCTCCAGCCTGTAAGTGGCAGACACCTCTTGGGTGTAGTGAAAGTGTCCCAGCATCCGTCGGCACTTGACCTTGCTGCGGTTGACTCGCCGAGGGAAACCAGGCCAGTCGGGGAGATGTGGTGGTCCTTCTGGATTGGGGGAGGGAAGAAGAGGGTCGATAGTCTCCCACTTGAAAGTACGCTTGTAAGCAAGCTTACACACTTGCGTACCTTCCAACAATTCCCAAGTCTCGTCTTCTTCGTCCAGAAGGATGTTGGTTGGCACTATCATAGGGCTGCACTGGGGCAGTCCCAACTCCGGTCTAAAAACAGATCCACTCTTGAGGGAGGTGTGAGGGGGAGGGGCAACGTCTCTGACAGTCTCAGTGACCAGCTGGTTCAGGCTATCACAGGTCCTGGGGGTCAGACTCCACTGCAGCTGGCGTTCTCCTGGCGATTGGCCTTGGGGAGTAGAGGGGGGAGGAGGGGTATGGAGGACATAGGTAGAACTGACCGCGGTGCTGTCTGTGTGATCTTTCTTCACCGAGTTGAAGGCGTGAGGAATCCCGAGGTGCGGAGCGTAGCGTAGCACCGAGGGATTCCTCACGCCGGAAACAAGGTGAAGAAAGATCACACAGACAGGACCAAGGTTAGTTCGAGATTTATTTGACCTCTCCCAAACGATTTTAAACTTATTAGATTGCTTTTAATAACGGTAACTTGCTGCGAGAGAAACACATCGAGGGCGTGGCATGGAATTCCTTTGAGCTTAAATCTATGACGGCCGTCGTAAACGTTACGACGGCCACCGCAGTTTCAATGCTTAGCAGACAACGTAACGTCATGGCATGGCGTGTCCCTAAGACAACGCTGGCCTACTTTCAGAATAACCAATGAAAACGCAGATGGAGAAACTGGGTCATCTGTTTCGTCCCTAGGGACGAATGAAACATATTTCTTCCCGCTCACTCGTATATAACATGCCTATACAAAGTCTATGGGCAGTCCATTCCAGAGGTGAAATAAAGAAGGCTCTTGTCTGACAGGGGGTGGGACTTCCTCCAGTGCCAGTTGTCCACCTGGCGACTGGGACTGCTCTGGGGGGAAAGCAGGGGGGTTGCGGACAGGGGAGGTGGGAAGCACAGGCGATCCACTCTTGGTTGGCGACTGGTCAGCATCAGGTGTGGCCGTCTCCTGCGGCCCCTCGTCTTGTGCTACTGGCCCGTTGAAGGTGGTCTCAGACGTCACTCGACCTACTTGTTGGGGAGGCAGTGGCGAAGCAGGCCTAATCATCTTGCTAGCCACTCTCACAGCTCTTGGGGGAATGGTGGAGTCAGTCAGGTCTGTCACTTTAACTACTCCCGGAGTCTGGCCAATCGCCTCCAGGGCGAACTCCTGTAGCAGCCCGTCTTGCACCGGTGACTCAGCCCTCGCAGGTGTCACTGGCTCTACCTGGGGACGGTAGGGCTGGCGAGTCGGCTGAGGTGGATACTTGGGTGAATCGGCAGGGGTGGGGGTTGGCTGTACCCTCTGTCCAGCTGGGAAATCATGAGTACATCTGATTCCCTGGTAGAAAAACTCCGCCTCTTGTTCTGTGGCGATTCGTCCGGAGAGCGGTCGCCGGCAGGTGAGCACTAGCACCTGAACCGGCCCAGGCCAGTCTAGCCTCTGATCTTGATGTACATTCTGGCGATGCTTGATGAGGTCTCGCTTTCTCCGGTTGTACACAATCTTTGGGCAGAGATCGCACTTCACGCCCAGGATCAAGTCATCATGCTTGTCTCGTTGATGTTCCTCAGCCTGGCCCCTATCTCTGGTGACATAATCGCAGGTGGGGTAACGACACTCATGTAGTTGCTTCGAAGCCATGTCGAGTTGAACTGAAAAGCCACCCGAGCCCCGATCGCTTTTATTGTTCTTGCCTGATACTTTGTAGGAACTGCTACTAAGCAACAAGTCCCCTGCACTGGCTTCAAGCTGGCCGCCAGTCCTCCCCGCCACCTCTGCAGTCGGTCTCCCTGCCTTCTCTTGGTCGTTACACAACTGCTTTATTTGATTTTTTTGGTCAGAACATAAAGTTTTGGCATCCTCTTTCTCTTTTCGTTTCATACTCCTAGTTATTGTCCTTACATGCCCTTTTTGCATTTGGATGTTTGGCTCCCGCTCTCGCCTCTCGATCCTCAGAACAGGCGACGTGACGTCATGGCAGGTCGCTATCACAGCTCCGCGCGCGGGACCTGTATCAGAATGTATCTCATTGGTTTGAAGCGTTGCTAGGTGACTCGCCGCCTGCGGTCGGCGCCCGTCTCGTTCTGGAATTAGGTCACTGTTGCTAGGTTCCCTTCTCGTAGTCAAGGGCGCTTCGCTCGGCTCCTCTGCCAATGGGTTTTCCCCCGGCGACCTAGTTTCAGTGTTGTCATAACATACACGGGTGACTCGCTCCCCCACGTTGGCTGGTTTCATGACATTTCCATGTACTACTCGCCGTTTTCTGCCTCTCTGGACCCGGTATATCATGTCACTGAGAGCCTCAACCACCAGCCAGGGGCCCGTCCAATACTGGCGAAACTTGGGGGACCGGCCCATCTTCTTTATGGGTTGGTAGATCCAAACAGACTGGCCCTCCTGATACTTAGTCTCTCTAGTAAACTTATCATAGTAGTCCTTCTGTCTTAGCCGAGTAGCTTGCATGGCTTGGAAGGCGATTGAATGGGCTCCTTCCATCATGGTGACCATGTTCCTCACATAATGTTCTCTCATCATCAGTTCCCCTCCGGGGGTTGGGTATGCTACATCCCAGGGCATATTGGCTTCCCTGCCAAGGGACAGGAAATTAGGCGAGAAGCCAGTGGTAGTGTGTGTAGAGGCCCTGTACGCTGCTGTCACAAAACACACCCACAAGTCCCAATCACTATGCTCCTCGTCCACTAGGCCTGTTAACATGGTGGACATCGTAGAGTTAAATTTCTCCGTCTGGCCATCGGCCTCTGGGTGGTATGGTGTGGTTCTCGTCTTGTATATCCCCAACACCCTAGCCACTTCTTGGAACAGACTAGCCTCAAAGTTCCTCCCCTGGTCTGAGTGCCATATGAGGGGGGTGCCGAAGCGGCAGATTATTTCTCGGACTAAGACGTCGGCTACTGTTTGTGCTGTGAAATCACGAATGGGAAATCCCTCTGTCCACTTTGAGAATAAGTCCAAGATGTACTTGTTGCCTCGTTCAGTCTCTGGTAAAGGGCCAGTAATATCCATGGCCATCTCCTCCCATGGCCCCTTCAGGGGGCGTTCCCCCATCTTAGTTCTCCTCTTCTTGTTAGGGCTTTTCCTCTGCTGGCAGGGCATGCAGGTAGAGACAAACAGGGCATTGTCCTTAGTCATATTAGGCCAGTAGGCTGATTTCCGGGCTTTGCTAAAAGTTTTGTCTGCCCTGCATGGTCGATTCGCTCTAGAATCACAGCCAGACGTTCTGCGCACTCCTTCACATCTTTCCCAAATACAATCACATCATCTAGGTAGACCAGGCATTGGTCTCCTACCAGTCCAGATAGCACAGTGTCCATTAGTCTTTCAAAAGTGGAAGGAGCATTCACTAGGCCAAAGGGCATGACTTTGAACTGGAATAGCCCTTGATGAGTACAGAAGGCGGTTTTCTCCTTACTGTCTTCTTCCATCTCGACCTGCCAGTAGCCACTCGCCAAGTCCAATGTTGCAAAGACTCTAGCCCCATTCAACATGTCCAAGGTGTCATCCATTCTGGGTAGGGGGTAGGCATCTTTCTTCGTAATCTTGTTTAGGTCCCTATAGTCTACACAAAACCGCCAGCCCCCGTCTTTCTTCTTTACCAGCACCACTGGCGAAGCCCATGGTCCAGAAGCAGGTTCTATAATTCCTCCTTTCGCCATTCGCTCCAGTTCTGTTTCCACTACTTGTCTCCTATGAATGGGGACCCGTCTTGGTTCCTGACTGGTGGGTTGGTGCCTGTCATGATATGGTGTTTTGCCAGGTCAGTCCTTCCTAGTTCTTCCCCTTCCACAAAGAATACATGCAGGAATTGCCGATAGAGATTATCAATTGTTTCGGCACATTTCTCCACTAGTTCCTCATCCGTCTGAGCCCACAGATCTTTCATGAGCTGCTCCTCTTGCTCCTGCGTCCTCATTCGCCCAGGTCTATCTCCTGCTGGTGGGGGTTTCTCTCCCTCAACCCAGACGGCCATCTTGCTTCCCTTGGGCACACGAATGTCTTGATCTCCATTGTTCAGCACCTCAGCCACACTCCCCCCTGCTTGGGAAGTGTGTACAGACCTTGCCACTCTGAGGTCAGGAACGAATCCTCCATCCTCCAAGATCAGTACTTGGTCCTCATCCTTCCTAGCTGTCCACTCGACCTTCATCATCATTCTGCTACCCGCTTTTACAGTAGTCTCATGGGCAGCATAAGCATAGCCTTCCAGTCTCTCAGGAGCCACTGTCCCATTGGTTTCCAGCCAGATGATACCGCTGCCTGTATCCACCTGGCCTTTCCTACTCCTGATCACATCCATACCTAGTATGCCTCCTTGGTCCAATTTAGCCACAATCACTGGCATTTGAATTTTCAATGTCCCAAAGTCCACCTCAATGTCTGTTTCCCCTAACACATCCACCGGCATTCCTCCAGCTCCAGTTATCCTCACAGGGGATGCTCTCAGAGGGGGTGATTCGTTCATGCTCTGCCAGACTTGCTTGCTAATGATGGTTGTACACGCCCCTGTGTCCACTAGCCACTGGATCATGACCCCTCTACATCGTCCATCTACTATCACTCCTGCTGTGGAGGGGTCCCATCGCCCTTGTACCGCGATCCATCCCTCCTTCCCACCGGTTATGCGTTGGACAGGATCCCGGTTGTTCACTGTCCTTGGTCGTTTCCCTGGGGTTGCTGGCCCTCTACAACGGGCAGTCTTGGCCGATTCGGGCAGTCTCGCTTGAAATGCCCCATTTCGCCACACTGGAAGCAGCCCCTACTCCTGGGTTGACTTCTACTGGTCTCTAGACGTTCTAGCCGCTCCAGGATCTTCTCAAACACTGTCTCCATGGGGTCAGCCCTCTTAGTCCCTTCACTCACGGCGACTCTGATCTGGCCTTTTGGTGTAGAGTACCTGTCCTTTTCGGCTTGGGTGAAAGCTTCAGCATGGAGGGCAGCAGCTCTGGCCTCAGCGAATGTCCCTGGTCGAGCTTGCACCACCCATTGTCTCAGTCGTTCATCACGTAAGGCAGCAATGTAGGCATCCCTACTCAAGTCATCCCACCGCTGCCACCAATGATACGGTTTCGCCTTTCGTCCAGTTGCTGACTCATTAGATGAAAGGGGTCTTCCCCCTGGGGCTGGTCATCCCACAGATGTTCGAGTGATGGTGATGTCGAATAGGCCATTGTACTTTCGCCTGATATGTTATTCGCTTCTTAATAAAGACTTAGACTTAGAGATATTCGCCTTAGTTGCTTCTCGCCTGATAGGTAAATCGTCAGATTACTCGTGAGGATACTTCTTAATCGACTAGGAATGTTGGTAGAATAATGGACAAGCTCTGTCTAAGTTAGCAGCCAGTTTTATTCTGATTCTGGTTATGACAATCACAGCTTTTATAGTAAAAATGCGGACCATAAGCAGGCCAATCAAATACAGTACAATGCCTCCAAGTAGTTGTAATTCGCCACCTAAGTACATTCGTCAGACAAGTACATTCGTCATATAATGTTAGAGAAAGAAAAGGCGAATCGCCAGAGGGGCGAACCGTCACCTGAGATGACATCTCCAGAAAGTTAGTTATTTCTTAAGAACAAGCGAAACGTCAAAAGGACGAATAGACAACAAATACTATTATTTTGACTCTATAACAATATATAACGTAATCAAATAGTATCATTAGCTAAATAATTATATTAGAGGCTTCAAACCTAAGAATATGAACGATAAATCATACCCATTCTCAATGCATGGTGCATCTGATCATACATTTAACATTGTGCGAGTTGTTTTCACCAGGTGGCGGTAGTTTCCACCAGGTGGCAGGTCAAATAAGCTGGTTACTTTTACAATTCTTTTCACAATGAAAGTGCCGCTAATACACTTAATTTGCCTTTATACGTACCCCCATCTGGTTACTTAAGAATATTATAACTAAGGTGCTTATAGAGTTCAGTTGTGTAATTTATGTACTCAAACTTTCAACATATTGTAATCAAAACACCTTCCACGGATACATACATAAGTTATGAGGTCTTTGGGCAGGCCAAGACGGTTGTTCAGTTGCTCACACACCAACGCCACCTGTAGGCAGCTACACTCACTACAGTATTGGATGCCTTATGTTAATAAGATGCCCTAATCGATGTAATGCCTGGCTACAAAGAAGCAATGTTTGGCTTCTGAACATTGGGAATGAGATATTATTTCCATCGTACCCTCATTGTTTGGATAATTCTAACCATTATATTTACATTTTGGCATCAAAGTTAGGCTTCATTTAAAAACACCTGCAAAACAAAGGTATGAATGAGCCTCGCTGAGTGCATCATAAGTGAGTTTTTTGACCTGGAAAAAAGAGCATTATTGAGAGCATCAGAATCACAATAAATAACCTGGTCAGTAGTGCATCATTGAGAGTATCAGTAGTGTATTTATAAATCGGGTCCATAGAGCATTATGAAATCAAGTTTGAGCCTCAAAACTGTTTACGATTTCCACTAGTAAAGCACCAGGTCACAATCAGGTCAAAAGTTTCAGTTCAAAACTAGGTCACAAATGCAATCATGCACATCGGGTACGTGCCTCTAAGCCTGCATCCTCTGCTGTACACATTTGTTATGTTATGTTACATCACATTTGTTAAGGTTTCCCCACTGTAGGCAGTATAAGCCTTCTATTTGGGGAACCTTAAGTGGTTTGGCCACTGTTGACAAAATCCTTGGTGATGAGCTAATTGATAAGAACTTATCAACTACACCTTCATCGATTAGTCATCAAGTTGTCATTGCTTTGTCCTTGGCACAGCAATCGATGGGTGAAGGGAAAATTACATCGGCAAGGCTGGTGATGAACTGCTGATGTGAAGTTGCATCAGTGCATTGTCAATGGAGTTAATGACTGTAGCAATGCCTTAGTGATGAGAGCAAGAAAATGAGTTTTATAGTTGTCGTTCTTATTTTGGTTGTCGATGCAAAGACAATGCAGCTCCTAATGACCCACCTCATTGTCATGCATTGCCAGCAACTACATTGTCAACTGCATTGACTAGCTTTTGTCAACAGTGGCCACACCACTTTATACAGGTTTTACTTTTTTTCATGCCTGCATCCTTGGACATCCACGCCGAGGGTATCTAAGTTAAATGTGAATGCTCACTCAGCTTTGCACCGCCGCGATTTAGTGTCAAATGCTGTGTACATCATAGTAAATATATATGAGCAATTCCACCAAAAATGCCACATTTGGCCATCCAGGGCTGAAAATTCACAATTTTTTAAGATTCCTCCCATTGATTTATTTTTTTTCGTACATAAACTAGATATATTGCTGCTAATATAGACGAAATTGGGAACGTTAATAATGAATATTGTGGTCAGGGCAGCTTGGGAGACACAGTGATCTCTATTCTAATATTAAGGGCAAAGGGGAAAGGTACATAATTTGTACATAAATGAGGAGTTAATTAGAAATAAATAATAAAAATGTATGCATAATGTTTTTAATTTGTGTGTACCTGATAGATCTTGATATAAGGGTCATAATGCTCTTTAGTTTGTGAAAATATTCCAACTAGAAGAAAAGTTAGAGCCAAATAACCATTCAGTAATGGTAATGGTAATGGCAGCGGTACAGGTCATAGGTCATTGACCCTCTGGCCCATTATGTACATAAAACCCATTATATCTAGAATATGTACAAAACTATCAATTACATGATTTCCCCCTCGTTTTTCTGTTCAGTTGAGTTGCATACATGTTTTGGTTGTTTATGAAGGTAGATATAAGGTATATTTAGGTATTTAGAGGAAAAATTAGTGGGGAAAACTTAAAAAAAGATAGTTTCAACCCCCCTCCAGACCCCCGCCCCCTCTAGACCCCCGTTACGGCGACATGGGCGCCCTCTAGACCCCCGTTACGGCGACATACTGTTTTTGCTTGTTGCTACCATCTCAAGTATGACAAAAACAAATTTTGTATTTATTTATTTTCCCTTGTGTTTCTTACACATTATAATGCTGATAGAAAATAATTTATGCTAATATTAATTTATTTATTGCTGAAACCTAGACCCCCGTTACGGCGACATTAATATACCCCAAAACTTTTTTCAGAATTCTGATCCCATTATTTAGTAGGAAGGATTAAGCTGGAGATTTTTTAATGAATATAATGGATGTACTAATCATAAACAATGATATAAGTAATGGTGGTAAGGGGGGTTTCATTTTTAGTTCTTCTAGGTCTATATGTTCAAAAGAAAATTTAGACCCCCGTTACGGCGACAGGGGCTACCCCATAATCAACTTTACATAATATCATCAAGAAATGACTTGAAAAGTTGAAAATATTGGTTTTTTATAAAAAAAACATATTATTTCAGAGTAATCATTGTCCCTCTAGCTCATTATGCCCATAAAACGCATTATATTGAGAATATTTATAAGTTTTTTCCCACATAAAACTGTTTGTATTTTTTAAAGAGGGATTCTGATAGGAAAATCTGTGTGTTTTATGGGTGATTCTGGCAGAAAAATAAGCATTTTCTTGGCCTCACGATTAAAAAACAACAAAAAACATTGTAGGATACTTCCCCCTAGGCGACTTTTTTCCCCTGGATCCGAAAATAACAACGAAAATAATCTCAGATAAATATTTTAGCTTCTGGAGGAGCTCTTTTATTTTAACCCAAATGATGCACTTTTGGTGGAATTGCTCATATGCAATTTCTCCTCAGAATACATCAAAATGAAGTAGAATTTCAGACCCAGCAACATTTCTTGTCCACAAATATGTAGTTTATCAACATTGATTTTTTAAAAGGAAATTTATGGTGAAATTTTCATCATGATTGAGTATTGAATTTGAAAGATTGTGTGAAATTGTGCCAAGTGAGTAGATCAGCAGAAATCAGGTGAAAAATTGGCCTACATCAGAATAATGTTGAAATTTGGAGAGACCAATGGAGGTCCTGACCACTCAGCCAGAGCCACCACCATTTGATTGTGACAGAACCAAGGCTATCATCTCATCCATGGATGTAATACTGTCAGGCAATACTGGAGTGATGGAGATTATAATGAGCAGGTTTACTGCTGTAGCATTGAAGCATTGATATATAATTATCACTGCTTTTGACAATATAACAATGGAATGTTTTATCTTATTCAATAAGTTGTTGATCTTGTTTTGTGTACATGTAATTAAAATTGAAATAGATTTATCTTCATTGCAAACGAATCAATTGATAGTTTTACATCGCTTATCATTCAATATTATTTTAGGGAATATAATTATATTAAAGGTGAATGGACAAGGTGTTAGTAATAACAATAATATCAATTAATTCTAAATATCACTAGCAGTGGAATTCCATTTTAATTTATTTAAAGCTGCATTCTCAGCTATCATAAATTTGAAAATCCTTTCTCTCCCTGTTTGGACTCACTTCGTATCTCTCTTGCACAATCTCTCTCTATATATGGGCCCACCTATAATGACGAGAGTATGATAAGGAGTAAGATAAGAACTCCATAATGTGGTCAGTGTGACCTAGAAATACTTCACTTCAAAGTTCAGGATCCCTCTTTTTGTCTCGTTATCTCCCCCCACCACCCACCCACCCATGTGCTTGCACTTCTCATACAGCATGGGCATTAAGTCACTGTGGTCATATGGCAACAACCACCTAAGGCATAAACTAAAAATCATCTCACCTGAAGAGCAAACTAGCCTGAAAGCTTGAACCCATCACAACAAGTTGTATAACTCACTACCCACACACTCAGAAAGTTTAAACCTCTTTTAAACACCACCTATTGGTGTTGACATGTATTCTGCTGACTGTGCATTACAATGTACGACCATGGCCAGCGCACCCATTTATAATCAATCATACAATCAATGAGGTTTGCTACATAATCAGTTAAAATTATTTGCTCCACTACTTTCTTGCATGATATCTTTATGTTCAAATTTGGTTTTCGCACAAACTATTTTTCTCAATTGCTTCAGTTGTAAGTGCTGTACGAGGGTAGATCTAAATGTAATGAAAATGAAGAAAAGTTGGTATTTACTTTTGTTGGAATTGATTTATTTTGGCCAAAAAGTTTTCGGAAATCAGAGATGGCACAGTTTGACAGGAGATATGATCAAGCTTTTACACATTCTGAAGCAGGTTTATGGGCAGGTTTCATATCCAAACTATTTCTCTTTTTTAACTGTAAAATGGTTAAAACATTGATAGCCTCTGAAATGCCAGCATAGCGTACTAACACTAAATCAAAGCATGCTATCTGGAGCTTCTTCTGTTGGACATGTTCTTTTTAATTTTTTTTTATGAAATTATTTATAGTTAAATTCGCTTTATTGAACTATCATACCAGAATTTTATCTCATCTCTCTACACTAATTATTAAACAAAATGTTCTGGACCAATCAGATGCCTGTATTCATATCTATTGACATTGTAACCTAGCAAACTATCTTACACAATTTTGATATACCCCTGTATAACCTCTGCTGTAAATATTCCCTGATGAAGGATCAACATAAATATATCTGTTATAATAAATTAAACTAAATACCAATATATAATATGACACATTGAGGTAGGCCTGCATAGTTATGAAAATATATTAAAACTTAAAATTGTGTACAGTAACCTGGGGGTAAACCCTTATACGACACCATATGACACCATACGACCCACACTTTATGCTAGAGGGTTTACACACTATAATGACAAGCTATTAACTACTATTTCACAACTCGATTAATCCTTTGAATTAAATAGACATGATAAGTACACATCACAAGAAACAAAAAACTAACGTAGTTACGATATTGAGGCTAAGTAGAGAACAACATAATTTTAATGTCATTTATAAGAAAGGGGTCCCAGATCTTTAGGGTGTGCATACTTCGACAGAAGACACTGAACGATATGGATGAAGGGTTTAGATTAGTTGAAGACCTACTCACATTTTGTGAACATTAATTATAAATGTAGATAACGTAGTCTACGAGGCAATGCTAGCTTGTGTCTGAATAAACTTACCTACACACAAACAAACAATTAGTATAGGAATAATTAAATGCAAGATAATCTAAAACTACGGGGTGCCGATTGAAAACATTATTCCTTTCGGGATATGATTAGCCTATGTGAAAAAACCTTTATCTCCAATGATAAAAAACAGAAATAAACTTTCCCTTCAAAAGAATAATTGAAACGGCACTGAAATATAATCCAATTAAGCAATTGATTTATTTTCTTCCGAAATTGACATTTTATTGAATGTTCAAGGTTATTGTCTCAAGGATTGCTGATTTGCTCGCGGCATTTGGACATACGCTACAGAAGGACACATAAATCATAGGAGTAAATTTGCTACACTAGGCATGCAAAGGAAATCTACCCCTGAACCCAATTGAAAGCTAGTATTTGTTTTCCTGTGGCATTTGATGCCTAAAATGACGCTATGGAACTGAAATGGAAGTATCGATTTTGACAGCGGCTCAAAGAATGTTAGAAATCAATGAAGAAGAAACACAGAACTATTCTGCACATATTAGTGGGATTGATCTCCCATTGTTCGTCCACCAGAACCTCGAGAAAGGCAAATATCACACAAAGATCTAAAAGGAAAGGTAGCTTAAAAGAGGGGAAAGCATTTCCGGAGAAGATTCAAAATTGACTCATACCTGAATGGAAAATCCACGTAGGATTTCAATTGCTATAGCGACTTCAATGGGTTCATATTATGGTGATCAATACAAAAGCTCTCTATCGATTTGGAAGTAAATAGCATCGTTTACACTCGCCTATTACGTGCATCCAGATTGAGCCAAAAATAGTGCTAAAGTCATTGAGTCATGATTGAAGTATGAATAATGGAAAATAAATTCGGAAGGATTTATTTCATCCTACAAATCATAATCTATAGATGGAGCCACCGAGCATCATTGTGGTTAAAGGTTAATGGGTCAGGGATATAACTGCATGTATGGGCATTTACAAACAAGCGCGTGACATAAGATGGATTTCGTATATATGTTGTATCATAGGAGTTGAGCAATGAATGTGCACATGTATCAACGAACATTGTAAGTAGCCTCCCAGCCATACTTTATACTTCTCCTACCAACTTTTAATATAGTCCATGCAAGGATCCACCTTTTCTGAATCGAATACAAGGACGACATACATGACATGTACAGTATACACGATGTATACTGTCACGGGGACGTGCGTGCGCGCCGGGTTTCCCCCTTGAAGCCATATCTGCGTTGAATCCCCGGTTGCATTACTGTGCATTACACCGTGATATAACATCATAAAGCGGTCTGCACATTCAAGCTTGCACTTATTTTATAATGTTGGCATAAACAACTCTCTAAATTATAACATTTTTGACATATTGAATGGGATGGTATTTAGGAAAACTTGGTGATTTGCCAAAAGATGGAAAACATATTCTTAATTATGCCTGCAATATCTGCATGGTTGGAAATACAGACATTAATCAACTATCCAATATTAATGTCACCTGATGCCACACCCTTTTACCGGATTCAGATGCGTGGTTGAACCAGTGCACGTGGGCTGCCCATCCGAGGCAAAGCTGAAGTGTGCGTTTGTTTATGTTGTATTTATTGATAGGGGTCCAATATACAAATGACAAAATAATTACAGTTTTGTTATCATGATCCCTGCGATAAAGTCAACACATTGATACGCACATAAAGAACATTATAAATGTAAATTGTATAAATATCGTCTGATACCAAGACAAACATGGGAAGTTCGAATTTGGTTTCGCCGGGAACTATCCATGTCATTAATCGTTCCCAAATTCATAAAACTCGTGAATGCATTTGTATGCAACATGAAAACTGGAGGAAATGGGGGTTTGTGGTGAAAATTATCAAGACTTTTACATAAAAACCACACTTTGTTTGGAAATAGACTCCAAGGCTGAAGCACACACAGGTACTGTAATAGTATTTTCACAAAACCAGATATTATAAGTTTGAAGCGAGGACACCCTAATGTTTTTACATAAGTAAAAAAGTAGGTAGGGAATAGTCCAATGTATTCCGTTTTAAAAAAGTATCTTCTTCAAAATTTCCATAAGCTTTAATATTTAAAGCGCCCTAGAAAAAATCTGAGAACGGTTTTCTACCTATTTTTTTTATTGATTTTTTATGAATAATATTGAAACTAGTATTGTTAAAAATGGAATAATCCCCACCCCTCAATACATTCTAATTTCCACTTTAGTTCATGAATCAATGTACAGGTTGCGTTCCTCTTCAACCTAAGTCTTGAGAGTGCCACTGTACCAATTGAATTTAAGATGGCGAATGTCACCCCATTATATAAAGAAGGTAACAAAGGAGTGCCGGGCAACTACTGCCCCATATCATGTATCAACCTTCCAGCCAAGATTCTAGAGTGTTGTATACAGACCCAGCTAACCTAATAGTTTGAATGCACATGACAAACTATTAGAGAACATAATTATAATAATCTTAATAACAAAAAGGCAACTAATTTAATATTTTTAGATTTCAAAAAAGCTTTTGATACTGTTAATCACGAAATTCTTCTTTCAAAATTACAAAATTATGGGATAGAGGGTAACACACTCCAATGGTTTAGAAATTATCTTATGGACAGATCTCTAAAGGTGTTAGTAAATGGTGAATCCTCCTCACTAATATCGATCACCTGTGGTGTACCACTAGGGACAGCGATTACTATTCTGCATTCATATTAATGACTTGCCAAGTGTTGTAAACCATAGTAATGTCCAGTTATTTGCAGACAACACTGTGTTATCCGCAGACAGATCTTTGCAAGGACCAAAAATAAATACGCTGCAAGAAAATCTTAAGAACATTGTACAATGGTGTGATTTAAACAAAATTTCCTAGAATATAAAGTAAGTACAAGAGTCTAACTATCAGGTCTAAAGAAAATAAAAAAACCTACTCAATACCTAATAAATGGCCAGGAGTTAGAGAATGTAGAATCTAAATTGAAATTGATAAACAGTTAAATTTCAATAAGTTTCTTATAAAGAAAGTGAATGTTGTTCATGAAAGGTGAGGGCTCTCTCCAAACTATACAGGGTATGTAATAAGCCAATGCTTCTATCAATTTATAAAACAATGATCCGGCTTATAATTGACTATGGGGACGGTTCTTTTTATAGTTCTGCGCCACAAAAGCATCTTCAAAAACTTCAAACTCTGCAAATTCTGCGGTGAAAATAACACTACACTCACCAAAACTATCTAGTACGAAAGAAATTCAAACTGAATTGACTATCCCTGCTTTACAAACAAGGAGGAAAACACATATATTGGATAAAGCATTCAGAGACCATTCTCTGAATCAAGAATCATTGCATGGGCAAATTGTTATATATAGGGGGATGAAAACTGGGAATTGTAGAACCCAGGAAAAATGAAAATCGATATAATGATAACGAAATGTATAGGGAGGGGGTCAGTTATGATTATTGAGTCAAGTTGGAATATTGATGTGTACACTGTGTGCTTAAAGAATGAATGATTGTTGTTCTTACACTGGTGTGCTTGATTAATGTTCGGTGCAAGGTATTATATGAAGGAGGAATAGAATCTCCGAAACAAAGCACAATTTGCGTTTCCCAATATTTTTAATTATCATGATATATTTTTAATGATCATGACATTACTGGAGAACAGTAAAGGAATCTCCAACTGAGGTTTAAAGTGGAGCCTGTAATGAGGAATATAACTGGGACAGTCATCCAAACTGTAATTGGAATAAAGGTAGCAGTACAGCTATCAAAACAATAACTATTCTAGGCTTAAATGGTTACTATCTTGTACGTAACTATTCTACCTTCTTAAATGGGAAGAATCCAATTGTGTTATCATTAGCAGTTCGACAGATATATGAGATGTTATAAATCCAGAATCTCATAAATTAATATGAGGTTGTCCTATCTACTGGATGCCCATTTTAAGCAGTTCAGCTTAAAATAAATAAACAGAATGTAAAGTAGTTAAGGTTGGTATAGAATATACTATGTTAATAATAAGGATTGCACAAGGAATGTAAGCCAAGTCAACAACAAGATATCAAGAAGAAGTAATCCGGACAATGAACAGACACTTTAATAGACTTTGAGTATATTTTGATTCATATTTCATATTTCTGCCAGTAAGAATAAGATTGGTCGAAGACAAAACCAGGTTCAAGTACACATTTAAGAAACACCTGCTGAATAATTAATGCTAACGTTGTATATAGGAGATGTATAGTTGGAACGTTGAGTCGTAGAGTCATAACATAGGGTTGATACAATACAACTGTAATGCCTATCACTAAGCACGATAGCCCTAATGTCTGATCTCGTATAAAGCCATCCCTGGGTTAGAGTATTTAACCAAAATCATGTACATAAAGTTACAAACTGACAACACTGTAAATGTCATAATATTCCATGTAAAGTAACTTTCACAACGCAAATATTAATATAAACTGGGTGCTTGAGTCTTATCTCTCCCAATTGGATTTCAAATTTCAAAGAAAGTAATCTTCATTCATCATCACCTCATGTCATACATTCACCTTCTTACCATGCTCACCAATTGTATTATAACTATGGTTATGTATAAAGACTGGAATTTCACCAACTTATACACGAGTCCTCCTACAAACAAAATAATGCACAGGACACAACGAAAATCACTTGCGTGAGAGTGTACTGTCATTGTATTTACCTGAATAAAAATGTGTTAAAAAAATTTCATGGCCTTTTCTTGATTAACATTTTCGATTCGCTATGTATGACAATGTAACATCGGTAGCCATATGTATGAACAAAATCGGAATAAAAATCTTATATATATATATATATATATATATATATATATATATATATATATATATTATATATTTGAAGTCGCCACTAGGATCGCATCGAACATAGTGTAGCGTTCGCATTTAAAAGACCTTGAGGTGCAAATTATTAGTCTTTAAAAATGTATTCGTGACTGGGGCTGTTATTGCATATTCTTATAATAAGTAAGTCTCTGGCCTTAATTTGTTGTCTTTTCTGCTACACCCTGATGACGCTCAACTTATCATATCGGCGTGTTTACAGGTATCCATAAAGGAGGCCATTTATCAGCGGTTTAGTTGGTCCCTGACGTGATATCAAGATGAGTAGATACGGAGCTATACAGGACCATGATCCAGGGGGAGGAGCCACAACAATGGTGAGTACCAGACGTACCTATAACAATTGGCAAATATCGAATACAAAGAACAATTTATAACCAATGGTTACTCTTTGATTATGGATTATCCAGAGCTTGAACCTGTCCACCGTTACATCGTTTTTTTTTCTAAATCGTCGAATCAATGTTCTTTTAAATGATGTACCATGTGCTTTACTCATTTTATTTGTGGAATCACATGTATTGACTTGGAGGTGAATACAAGCATTCGAAATGCTGAGGAGTGTGTGTGTGGGGGGGGGGGGGGGAGCTCTATAGAGAGAGGAAGAGCGGAGACAGGAGAGCAAACACCCTTCAAATAGTGTTTAGAATTATATTAGGAATCGTACAGTTAGAATAGAATAGAATAGAATAGAACTATCTTTTATTCATCGAGGTTTATAATTTTTGACGAGTTGCACTTGCAATTCTCACCTAATGTTATAAGTTATGTATTATACAATACCCATGTTATATAGATGATCGCTCGAACCTGACAACAACAGAATCTGGGGGTAATAGTTTATGAAATTAAATTCCTCGGGCGTGGTTTTGAAACACTATTTCAGGGGTCAATCAAATACTCGGGGTCAACTGAAGAAGTGGATTTGGGAAATGTTCGACAGAGACAGAATTACGCAGTTTCTGATCCTGGCGATTCAAATGCACCACGTGAAGCTAAAGACCAATTTCAATTAAGAAGGGAGGTCGGACTGGCAGGCAGCGTCTCACTAATCGTGGGTTCTATCATAGGTAAATTTGTTATACTCATATAAGCGTAGGCCTATATAAAGCTGTATCAATGCCAATTAATACTTAATCATTGCCTTGAAAATGTCAATTTTGCATAAGGCTTTCAATTTAAACTAAAAGCTATCTATTAGTATGGACATTCACTTAAGCACACTTCAACAAATTAATGAATACCTTTTGTTTAAATTTGAATAATAATCAAGTTGCAAACAATTTTTATTTTACATATATGAGACATCTGTTCTTATATATGTTCTAAAAAGACTCATAATTCCCAACAATTGTAATATTCAGCAAAGTTCATGAATAATCATATCATATCTCTTCTACATCTTTCTTAGGTTCTGGCATCTTTGTGTCACCCAAAGGTGTATTAGATGGAGTCGGCTCGGTCGGACTTAGTTTGGTTATATGGGCCTTATGTGGCTTCATATCTTTGATAGGTATGAACCATATTTTGATACCTATTCGACTGGCATGGAAACAGCTAAAGTTCAATATAACTAGTATATAACCTCTATCTCAATTAAACAAAAGCAATTTAATTCTCTTAAAGGTATACAGGACAGTTCAAAGAAAACAAACGACCAGTCCAATTGCCATTAAACTTTCAGGGATTGTTCCTTACTACAGAGCAAATTAACAAAAAAAATCATATCTTTTCCCGATCGAAAAAAAGTTAAGAGACCTCTAAAGTTGACCATGTAGTCCACTTTTCATTGCTGGTCTGGCTGATGCCATTCATTTCACACTAATATTCGTCATTGCAAGTCTTTTTACTCATTTACATGGAGTGTTATCATCAGCCGAAGGGCTTTTTGGATCAATGATTGTGATTATACTTCCCACAGTGAAAAATGTTTATTTGTCATGGCAATTCCTAGAACATATATATGAAAATTATGGAAATGAATTTTGACTCAGACAAAAGACACTAAGGGGACCACCAGCCTACCTTTGTACATAATATGGTGACCACTGGTCATTATCACACAACCGGGGCTTTGGGTCAGACGGTCCTGTATACCTTGCCATAACTTGCATCAGCTTGCAATATGCTAATGTTCATTTATTAAAATTCCTAGGTTCCTTTGGCTTAGTGGAGCTGGGAACGTGTATTCCCAAATCTGGTGGTGACTACTCATACATCATGGCAGCATACGGAGACATACCGGGATTCCTCTACGCCTGGCTTTCCATACTCTTTCTCAGACCTGCAGGTGCATCGATCATGGCTCTCACTTGCTCGGAGTACCTCATGACACTCTTTTTCAATGATGGCTGTGGAAGGTCACCAGAACTCATTCGTAAATTGGTGGCAGCATTTGTTGTTCGTGAGTCTTTTCCATCTAGCAATTTGCCTATACAGAAAATAATGTCATCCATTATGAAGGTTGGGAGGTTTACCGGACCCCGCAATGTGTATTTATACAATTGCGTTTCAAAAAGAATGTAATATTTGTTTGATACCTGATACTGGCAGAACGCACACTGGGTTGCGTTCCTGCCAATCAGATCAACAACTAACGATTTACATCATTCATCATTTTCCTCATGTTATCGATTTACTCAGCAACTCACATAGATTGAATTGAAAAACGTTTTTATTAGATCCATATTTGCGGACATCTACCGGATTACTCAATGTTTTGCAATTATTCTGAGTATTGTACTATCAACATACTTTAAACATGAATTTACAGCTCTTCCTTTCCCTAAAATGATTTTTCAATACTATTATTTCTTCCACAGTGACCATAATGGGCATTAATGTGTACAGTGTAAAGCTTGCGAACAAAGTCAGTGTAGTTTTCTCAATCACAAAAGTATTAGCATTAGGGATCATCATCGTTGCTGGAATTGTATTTCTCATCCAAGGCAAGTAAACCACATTTAAAGTCATATACACATGAAAATATCCTGTTATTTGGAATTTTGATTGCGTTAAGTTTAAATCAAATGTCTATAACTGTCTAACTTGGAAATGGGATAAACATGTTTCAAAGTCCCCAGCAGGTATTGCATTGGACGTTTGTGTCTTGTGTTTGTGATGTAAAGTTGGGATAATATTAATATACACAGTTGCTAGTTTATGTTATACAAATATATTCACAATCATTCGAAGATAGAAAAAAATATAAATTTGTACAATTTCAGGAAAAACTGAACATCTTTCTAATAGTTTCGCTGGAACATCTACTGATGTTACACGACTAGCTCTTGGTTTCTACAGCGGTATGTGGGCATATGATGGATGGTGAGAACTAATAAAATAATAAGTTAATATCAGTTTTCCTAAAAATGGTGTCACCCCTTGAACACCTGCAGAAGATGCAGTAGCAAAACTGTCTAATATATACAGTATCCGTTCTAGGGCAGATCCCCACCAGCCAAAACCCCGCCTGCCAAAATTACAGCATCTTTTGATATACGTACGATTACCTGAAGGAATTATTGGATCTTGTAGTGAGCGTGGACGTGGGAGCAATCAATAAGAGTGGAAAGTGCTGAGGTTCTTGAATCAAATATTAAGGTCACAAGTTGATAGTAGATAATCATTTCATGGCATCCTTTGCAGGAACAATTTAAACTATTCAATGGAAGAAGTGGAAAATCCTGTCAAGTATGTGTTTTATGAATATTTGAAATGATCATATATCTTTTTGCATTTTCACAAGTTATGCATGGATGATACATTCTGCATTGAATTTAAAACACAGTTAAGAAAAAGATACCTAAGCTCAGGCCGAAGCCTACATATTTTTAGCCAGGTGCGGCCATGTGTAAAACACTTCTGGTAACTTTTAGAAAGGCAAACAGCAAAAGTTATATTAAGGTTAATTAGAGTGATAATAGATTCAATTCAATTCAAGGATTCTTTATTGCATAGATGAAGATATTGATTCTCATTAATTGATTCTTTTTCTTTGTAGGACGCTGCCCAGGGCTATACTTATTGCTGTTCCACTTTGTACGGTTTGTTACGTCCTCGTAAACCTCTCCTATTTTACTGTATTGTCTCCTGCAGATATAATTGCAGCTCCGGCAGTCGCAGTGGTGAGTGCAGCACACTATCAAATATTAATGAATAGATTATTGTAATAAATACCATGAAAATGCTATTTTGATATGTGACTTCCATGTTCTTCTGAAAAACTTTCCCCTAAACTAGTCTGATAGTTCACAGTTCATAGCAAGTCGAAAGGTCAAGAAAGGGTTATCAATTTGTCAAGGATATCGATTTTATAACATAAGAATTTTGACATTGCGTTCAATGCTGTTGTAATTCATATACTACTAGCTCGGTGCAGTGTAAAGCTGAACTATCCCTTGGGTCAGGTGTGTGTGTGTGACATGGGACAACTTTCACCCTATCACATGTATGAAATAAAAATGGGACAAATGTCTTTAAAATATTTATTTTGTTAGCTTTAATTTGCGTCTCGACCTTTTGGTGTTTTTTTCAGATGTGGGCTGAAAAGGCAATGCCGCAGGTTGCCTTCCTCTTTCCATTATTTGTAAGTGTTTCAACGTTTGGTTCAGCGCATGCCTCATTATTCTCCGGAGGAAGGTTTGTTTTTGTGATACTATTCAAATAGCAGTTCATACAGAAATCGATATGGTCAAATTCAACTTTTAAATAGACGCACCATCTCAGTGTCTGGTTAAGTTAAAGTCATTTACGACAGTATGATATAATTCCAATTATTACATCGATGCATGTACAAAAAAGATTAACTTGTCTTACTTACGTAATTAACGGTGAAATTACGTTTTCAGAATGGCATTCGCTGCTGCAAGGGAAGGCCACATGGTATCTATCATGTCAATGGTTGATGTAAATAATATTACACCATCAGCCTCACTCATTTTCACAGTACGTCATCACTTCTACACTTTTTCCTTTTCCAAAATACGCGAACCTAGCTGTGGCGATTGTAATTTGTAACATCTCTAGTTGTGCGTTATTGCATCGATCGGTTCTGAGTTAGTTATAAACTTAGTTGAGCGTTATATACAAAATGTTTTCAACATTTTCATAGTGCTTGGTGGCAATACTCATGCTCATCCCTGCTGATATCGGAGAACTTATCAACTACTTCAGCTTTGCTGCCTGGATGTGGTATGGACTCACGGCCCTTGCTCTAATTGTACTCAGGTGGAAAATGCCAGATCTAGAAAGGCCATATCGGGTTGGTTTTGAAATATTTTGTTCATGATGAAGTGAAAAATAAAATTTATCTATTATCTATCCCCCTATAACTCCCCGAAAAACTACCATCCCCCAAACTGCCATTTTTTTTTATAAACTACGAAATAGGAAAACGACCGACAAAGAAGTGTCAATGTAGCTTATATATACATACAAGTAAAAATTTGGTTTGCATTCATTCTCTTACATGAGCCAACTATTTACAAATTGACATAAAGTAATATTCTGGCAGGAGGTTGTAGAGCGCGGAATAGTTTCTTGGTTGCTAATTTGCCAGTGGTAGGCCTTGTTTTCAGGATGGTAGTTTCCTGGATGGAATTCATCTGTTACTCTGTATCCCATGCCTTAATGTATATGCCCAACAATGTGTCCTATAAAGTGTTCATACATTGCGATTTTTTTAAACGAACGGTAGAAATTGATCTTACCGGGTAACGTAACAGACACACAACAAGACACACATCTTCTCAAAGGTTAAGCCTAAACTCTCTTCCTATAAAATTCTTTTCCATTTTTAGGTTCCTCTTGTATTCCCGATACTGACATTCTTAGTGTCTGCTTTCTTGGTCATTGGCCCACTTATTCAAAACCCTAAGATAGAGTTTCTGTATGCAACATTATCAATTTTGGCTGGTTTGATCTTCTACTTCCCGCTTGTGTACTTCAAGAAAACGGTGCCTGGGACAGGTAAGTGGCCGACATTAGTAATTAAGATGAAATATAACAATTGACAAAAATGCATATTATAGTTAAATACCTTTTGTTAATACCGTTTATTATCGTCATTATTATCACCACTAAAGATTAGAATGTTGGTCTAACATTTCATTGGAACTTTCTATTTGAGAAAAACTGGAACGATTTCAAATCATAGAGGCTATACTTATTTTAAATTGTTTGGGCAATGTACATTAATTATTCCTTTATATTGTAAACTGGTATAATTATAATATTATTATTTCTTATCTATTGTATATCCCACTAAGAATTATGGTCATCAGCATTAGCTGAGAATAGCGACCTTTTGCTGAATAATTTATGTCTTAAGTCTGAATCTAATTCAACTTTCAGATACTGTCACGAAATGCTTACAACAGGCCCTCCAGGTGGCACCACCAACCGCTCAACAAGCATCGTCATTGTAGCCTTTTATGTTGTAGTCTTTTATAATTACAAGCAGAACCGTTAATATTCATTCATTGACTCAGTGGTGAGGGTAAGCAGCGTTATTATGGAAACTATTATTACAGCTGGACTGGATGATATAAATTTATGATAAACAAATATTTTTAATACACCAGCGATTCTATGCTATTTTGTTGTGGTTTTGTTTAATTTCCACAGCAGATGTATTTATTATAGTGCATATTTTATACTTGTATAGTTCCCCATGTTCAACCTGAAGGTGTTTGACCACTTGATTCCAGGGGTGCATGAATTTTACGATAGCATAATGATATTGATATAATTAAATATGGTGTTTCATTCTTATTATGTGGCACTGACATATACAAAGAGATTCTCTCTTGGTAATAATAAATGCATACGACGTTTGGAAACTCACAAGACAGCGGTTTGAATTTATATTATTACACAAAGCTGATAATAAATGCATGCGACGTTTGGAAACTCACAAGACAGCGGTTTCTTGTTAGCCGTATCAACATTATTTCAACACACAGCTTTGTGTAATAACATAAATTCAACACCATTTTTTTCAATTGAATAGTGATCTTAAAATTATGATATTTGGGGTCACTGTAGGCGTTATATCATTTAGATATGACGAAACATTTACTATGGAAGTTAGAAGATAGAAAGTCAGGCGCCATAGTCTATTAGTTAATTATTTAAGCCTTAGACCCTAATATTCAAATCCCCATATCTTTGGTTATAAATAAGATATCTTCGATTCAGTCAGGTTCAGAAGGCAGTTTTGACTCCCTGAGTCTCAGGGAGTCATTAACACTTTAGCCTTAGTCTTAGCCTTGCGGTTAAGCTTATCGCTGAATGTGGTATCGAGGAATGTGGGTGTCTGGATAGGACTGGATTGGAAAACGGTTTTGTGATCCTCAGATGTTGGCAGCTTCATCACGAAAATTGAAATTACCATTATTCACTATGGAAGTGAGGAACTAGAACGTCAGGCTCCATAGTCCATTAGTTGCTCGCTACCCTTGGATTGAGGGTGTCCGCACTGCACAAAGTTTGGTTGGACTGTAACGGGTATTGTCACGATGGCAATACTAGTATTAGAATATTATGAGAGCGATTAGTTCACCAATACTTTTTACTATTATATGGAAGTGAGGAGGGTCCATGGTCTATTAGTTGCTCGCTACCCTTGGATTGAGGGTGTTAGGCACTGCACAAAGTTAGGTTGGACTGCAACGGGTATTGTCACGATGGCAATACTAGTATTATATTATGAGAGCGATTGGCTCACCAATATATTTTATTATGAAAATTAGGAGATAGAACGTCAGGCTCCATAGTCTTAGTTGCTCGCTACCCTTGGATTGAGGATTGTTCGCACTGCACGAATTTAGGATGAACTGCAACGGGTATTGTCACGATGGCAAGACACTGGTCAGCGCAGCTATAGAGGGTGCATTGACCAAATACATGTATGTACACTTAAGCCT